>OX333072.1:41559572-42163461 GCA_946863875.1 Alloplasta piceator | reverse complement strand
CCCGCATGTCCTGTCGGACGGATCTTCGTATCTCTTCATTTCCCTGTCTACCATCTCCGCTGTTTTTCCCCTTGTTCCCCTCTATCTTTCACTGCCTTTATTTCAGCAATGCACATGACAGTAGATGATAATGACTGACGATCACACTTATCATCCAACGAAACATTTATTTTGTATTGTTGCTTCCGTTAATTTTACAACTCATCAACGAACGTCGACTGCGTCACAACGATTCAATGTTCACCATCAAATAGCTGCGAATCCCCACGATTTCCTTATTAGTAATGAAAGTTTAGTGGTTACGTTGGTCCACCAACATTCAGTTAAAGAAAGTTCCTATTCTTTGCTCATCGAGTCACATCATCTTTTTATTTTGCCTTGATTTAATTTGTTTTTTCTTGTTGAGGTTTTTTCTTTATCTAGACATTTTGGTTTTTCAATTCAAACTCAACGAAGCACGCTTTTTCAATACGAGGACAAGATTGCAGGCAGATGACCATAATATCTTAACCGCAAAATCGTTCTTGTTCATGGCTTCCTATACTGAAATACACAAAAATATATATATTAATATACGTGATTTAAATACAAACGGATGTGTTTATATTGAGATGTGCATTTTTTTTTTGAGGCGTAGAACATGTGCGCGATTATGTACGATGTTATAAAGGATGTTATTATATTTGACCACGCTCATCTGCGAGCTTACAATTTTAACATAACAGCGCAATCTGTCGATTTAAGATTGTGACAGCGCGCTTCCCGCCTGCGTTCTGTCTCAGCTGCTACAAGGTTGGTGGTATGTATAAAATGTGATCGTCTTTCATGAAATTCGGGTCATAAATAGCTATCTATTATTACAAAATAGCGATTTTTTTCTTTAACTTGTGTCATCTAACATTTATTTCTCAAACATTGATATGCTCAATATGATTACGACTCATTTTTCGTTAACGACCCGTGAAGTCACAATTGCCCATGTTTTGATTTTTTGGCATTTTCTCAATTGTCAATCCAATTTTTGAATGACTGCAGCATGAAGATCCCTTTTTTTCGTTGACTATTGTTATTGAATAAAAAATTGCGATATTTGTAATTAATTTTTATCATTTAAACTTTAGTTTTTAATCATTTTAAATAAAATCGAATCAACCATCAATGCCCTCGAATCTTACTAAATGAAAATTTCTATTTTTTTGTTGACCATTATTATTAAAAAGAGTTGCGACATTTATATTTTGTTTTTATCGTTGAAACTCGACTTTTCAATCATTTTGAATGTAATCGGTATTTATTTTTCGTTGAAAACCCACTTCATCACGATATTCCGAGAATCTCATCGAGATTTTGTGTGTTTTCAAAATCGAGAATTTCGCGGACCTTTATCACTAATAAATTGAGAGCTTTTTCCCATTTATTATTCATCGTAATTTCATTTTTTAACTATATAGAATTTAATCACCATTTTTGTCGCTAAGGCGCTGGAGAACTATCTTTCGATACTTTTATTAGATTTTGTGGAATTTTATTATCGAAACGATCAGACCTCTGAACACATCGGCAACTGCAACGTAAAAACTATTTAGTATTTTTGCTTAGTCATTGTTATGAAAAAAGTTACCATATTTTTAATCTGTGTCGACCATCAAAACTTTATTCACAGAATGTAATCACTATTTTCTGTTGATAAGCAGCTTGATGGGCATTTTTCGATGACTTCATTGAAATTTTGTATCATTTCATTATCAAAAATACCTTTTTCTAACATCCACAATCTATCTACCACTAATTTTCGCTTACCCTCTTACTGCCAATATGCTCACTCTTTGTCATCTCTTTCTTCTTGGTCACACACATAATAAATAATTTACGACATCCGTCTACGATAACAATACGACAGTTTCGACGTATTTCGAAAATTAAGTCGATGAGAGAACTTAGTAAGGAATAATCAAGGCATAAAGGGCGCGATTTCTGTATAGGTGTTCGGGTGCACGTCTTGACGTCAATTAAAACATCACCCCGTCCCCCCGACCCCTCGAAAGACCCACGCGCTCTCGCGTCCTCTGAATAAGCTAAGATAGGTATAATAGAGTTCTCGAGAGTGAACACAGTCCATAGTAAAAGTCGACAAGGTGTGCTCAAAGCGCACAGTCGATATGCCAATGCTCGCGATACACGTTCGAGTGTATTTTCCAACAGCTTCCCGTGCGTGAAAATTCTATGGAAGCCCTAACGTAAGTCGGGGCCTTGTAGGGCTTAAACGTGGCTGCCCTATCATAAATTGCCATAGCGCCGCCAGGTCAGGCCCTAACAGGGCAATGCCAAGGTTGCCAGGCTTATCTACAATTTGGCTGACCTAACGCAACCCGTTAAGGACCTAGTCGGGCTTCGATTGGGTAGCTCATATTCAAAGAAGTCGGTATAAATACAGAAGAACTCAATCGGGCCAGAATAGGGCGAAAGTATCAAAGCCCTTATTATTTCAAACATGGCATTGTCGAGACAATCCTTTGAGGACCTAATCCGGCGTCACTGACACCTCGTGACGTCGACAAAGTACAATTATTATTATTATTATTATTATTATTATTATTATTATTATTATTATTATTATTATTATTATTATTATTATTATTATTATTATTATTATTATTATTATTATTATTATTATTATTATTATTATTATTATTATTATTATTATTATTATTATTATTATTATTATTATTATTATTATTATTATTATTATTATTATTATTATTATTATTATTATTATTATTATTATTATTATTATTATTAAGAGCCGCGTGGCGTTAGTGCTAAGACTCGAGATCTCGCAATACGGGCTACGCTCCCTCCCATACATAAGATGCAAATAGTATGCTTATCCAGACGAGCGCAAGCACAGGTTTTATTCGACAACGCAGGATCGGGCGCTTAAGGAAGTCATGCCTCGAGGGAAGCCATACCCGCAAGATCTCCACATAGAAATCCCCTGCTTCATACTATTTTTTCGTAAAAAATCTCTTGGAGAATTTCAGACTCACACTGTCGGAATCTTTCTCGAGGATACAGTGATTCCAAATCATTCCAAATGATTTCAATTTCTTTCTCGTATATCGTAACAAATAAATAATCCAATAAGAAAATCAATGTAAAGGCGAATTAACAGCAAAATATAAACGTTTTGAAAATAATTCAATTGTACAATCTACATGCATAGAAATACTATATGCTTAAGCCCTGATAGGGCTAGATCATGGGGTTATCGTGGATTCGACATGGCAAACGTGAGGCGGTTGGAGTGTAATAATAATCATATTGTAACGACTTTGTGTAATGTACACATTATTAATCCAGATGAGAGATACATATAATACATAAACGAGATGTATCCGAATGAGAAATACATGGACAGAATGGACATTTCCCTGTATTAATACGTCTATGTATTAATACATAGACATGGATATAATAGAAATCTCTCTGTAATGACCGTTATACGTTATCGTATTATACGTCCAGTCGTTGTCGAGCATCCGTAGAGGAAATATGCTATTAAAATTTTTGAAAAGTCAGAATGGTGGACAGATTTTGGTTGCGAACGGATACATGTATTCGTTGCACTGGACAACGGAAAATAAAGTGTATTGAAGGTGTGTAGAATACAAGAAGAATAATTGTAGAGGACGGTGTCACACATCGAATGCAATTTGCACGGGTATGCTTGTGTTCCTTATACTTTTTAGGCTTTCACTCTATATATAAGGAGTGACTGTTAGTATTGCCTTCCAAAAACCTATCTCTTATAAAAAATAACCATACAAACTTTATACCAACATATGTTGGCATATTATACAAAAACAAAAAATTTTGGATTTTCCGTCACCTGAGCCGTCCGTCTGCACTGATAACTCAGCAACCCATGAACGGATTCGGTTTAAATTCATAGCACAGTTTTGTTTTACTATAATCTCAAAACCTTTTTTGACCTAATCCATTCAGAGAAGATTGAATATGAAATTTCCCCAAAACCAGCCATTTTTGAGCAAAAAAGCCATTTTTCTGTCCGTCCAGAGTGAGATCTCCGCAACCTGTGAACTAATGTTTTTGTAACTTATAGACTTTCTTTATAGGATCATAAAGAAGTGTCCTGTAGAGTTTGAGACTTGACAGTTCTTTGAACCATTTTGTTTTAACGAAAATAACTTTTTTTTCAGTTTTTCACTCATTGCACGAAGATGCGTGAACGAATTTTTTTAATTTTCACCATGTACTTTCATTTTAATACATTTCAACTATTTCAAGAGTTTAAAATGATTTAAACAATTTTAACATCAAAGTTTTAATATTTTTGTTCTATTCATTTGTAACTTTTTAACGTTTTCGCCAAACGTTAAAAAGTTTGGCGAAAAAAAACACTGATTGGACAAAAATCTTAGACACTTCTTACTATTCGATAAAATGTTATTTTTCTTTAAAATATAATGATTGATAATTAGTACACTTCTATGCATTTAAATTTTTTTCAAATATTATTATTACTTTTATGCAAAGAAAAAAATTATATGAAACATAACCTTATGTTCCTGAAACACACAATTTTCTTAATGAAAAAAAAACATCCCTACACAATACACCACACTACACTCGATCGAATTGCACAAACTGTCACTTTAAAAAATCATATGTCATATTTTTCAACATTATAATTTAAGTAAACAATAAAACGGCCGTGATTGGGATGTCAGATAAAAATCATCAATAAACGAAAGCAAATTTTGAACGCTTAAGCCCGAGACACAATGACAAGCATAAGAAATAAGGAATAAGAATCAGCCAATCGCCGCGCACTTTAGAGAAACTACGCCAATCGGATGGTTGATCTTATTCCTTATTTCTTATTTTTGTCATTGTGTCTCTGGCTTTATTTACACGCTTACAGCACGTATGGGGGAATTCTGAAACGGGCGGACTGCGCTTGAGCGCTGCATAATCTGGCGTACCCATTGGTCGTGGCATTTCGGTCGTGGCATTGTGGCACGCGAAATTCAATTTGACCAATAGGTACGCCAGATTATGCAGCGCTCAAGCGCAGTGCGCCTGTGTCAGAATTCACCCATTCACCAAATCAGATCAAATCAGTCAATGTCTTTTTGGCTGTTTTAAGCTAAAAAAAATTGGATTTTCTTTCTATGGGACCTCTTCGATAAAAAAAAATATATAAAATTCTACGTAAACAAACAAAATTTTTAAAATTTTACTGAAAATGGGATTCAAATAACTTCTTATTAAAAAAATCGATTTTTTTCTTCGTAATGTTAATCCTTTTTCTTCTATGACTACAATAGTACCTTTGTAAATTATATTAACATTAAGAATTACAATTTTTATGTAAAGAAATTGAATAAAGTGGAAAACGTACTTGAATTGTAATTCTAATTGTTAATTATTATAATTTATAAAGGAAATATGTGAGAGAAGTAAAATAATTTATTTAAACATCATTGAAATCAATTATTTCAGTCATGGAAGGAAAAAAGATCAAAATTACGAGAAAAAAACGTCGAACAAAATTTTTTTTGATATGAGAAGTTATTTGAATCCCATCTTCGGTAAAATCTCAAAAATTTCCTTTTTTTACGAAGAATTTTATAATTTTTCTTGAAAAAATTTGAAGGCGTTCCATTCAAAGGAAATCCATTTTTTTAGCTTAAAACAGCCATAAAGACAAAAAAATTTTTTTTCTCAATTGTTGATATTTTTTTCAAAGAGTACATTGAAAAACAAACAAAAATGACCTCTCCTAGCAAATTAGAATATCGTGGTTATTGAGCAAGTTATGATTATTCCCTGACTATTTCGCTACTCATTCGGTGAGTTGGAAATGAAAAAATTCCAACCAACGAGTGCTAGGTAGACTACCCATAAGACCCAAGAACTCCGGTTTTGTAGGTAGTCTACCTATAGTGTTCGTGGGTTGTAATTTTTCCATTTCCAACCTACATGGGTAGATTACCCAAAATATGGGTAGAGAAACAGCCAGGTTTTTAAGAACATTTTTCCAAAAATCAATAACTTCGGTATAGTTTAAGAGAGAGAGCTAAAAAGGTACATGGACACTTCTTTTTGCATGTGTAATAATATATTAAACAATAATAAAAAATCAAAGGGGGTCTACCGACAAAACGTCGTTGAATTGACATGGAATAACTCATATACATGTATTGTGTATGCATACGAATGTTCTACAAAAAATAGAAATTTTGTTCTTTCTGGAAAATGAAAATTCCCGTTTCTTCAAGAAAACGACTAATAGTAACACTTAATTGTCGTACATAATGGACAAGCAAAATTTGACAGTTTTGAGGTTATGTTGCCCTGTGTAAGTTTCGAGTGGGGAGAAAGCGTGATCGGGGTCGTCAAGTTATGGAAGCGTGTTGCTAAGTTATGAGCGCGGTCAAGTCATGGGAGATTCAGTTGTGGGAGTCTACACTGTACTTTTGTATCGAATAATATTTTGATTATATTCAAATCTGTCATTAATAACGATTAATATAATTTATCAGAATAATTAATCGATGTTCACAATGAATCAAAAAGTTTGAATTACGGTGTGAGTGCCTATTAAAACGTCCCCAAGGGACATGTTAACCAACATTCAAAATATATTCGATCACAAAGGAATAAATCAAGACAATGATCAAAAAAACGGCGCGCGAGGCGCGGGGGGGGGGGGGGGGGGGGTTGGGGGGCGAAGCCCCCCAACGAGTACGCAAAGCGTGCTTGTTTTTGTTACGAGAGTGGTGTGATTATGTATAATTTTTGTTTGTGCGCGGTTGCGTGGGCAATATTTTGAAGGAAACGGAGTATGTCTATGCACCCGACGGCTGGGGCGAGAAAAGCTGGGCGAAAAGAGCCTAGGATATTTTTGTTAAGGGGATATTTTTGAGGGGGCTATTTTTGTTAAGGAGATATTTTTGAGCAGGGATATTTTTTTTGGGCATATAATCGCTGGGATATTTTCGGGGGGATCAAAAGTCGGGTAACCTACGTCACGAATCTACCCTCCGGGTATTACCTTCACCCCTGGGACATCCTGTGTACGTTTACCATAGTTATACTTAATGCGCGTCATACGGTACACTGATAACGGCTAGAATATACATATGGGGCATTCCAAGTGAAAACGTAGGGTCATTTCCCTCGGGTCATCGGATCCTTGCATCGATTTTTTTCGCATTGATTTCACTTCAAACAGCCTAATTTTTTAAAAGATTTTTCTGGTCACTTCTTCAGGTGGAGTGACGATCATTTTGGTGTAAAAAAGGGATAAATGAAAAAACACCATTTTTAAAATACTGCAATTTTTTCCACAGATTCTGGGTCAAAAATAAGTAATTTATATCATGATTAGAAAGTGGGCCACGGCTGCCTCATATGTTCTTAAATAATTTCTTTTTTTTTCAGTTTCTAAAATAAAGTAAAAAAATTAATTTCCAATACCTCTTACATGAGTAAAAAAATAAAATGAAAATAAAACATATAGGGGCAAATTTTGAGATTTTGCTTATTTTTCCAAATAAATGAGAAATATTTTTTTTTTTCAATAAAATACTTCAGTAAAAAGGAATAACTGAAAAAATACCAATTTTAAAATTCTGCAATTTTTTGTACAGATTCTGGGTCAAAAATAAGTATTTTCCATCATGATTAGAAAGTGGGCCACGGTTACCTCATATTTTTTTAAATAATTTCTTTTTTTTCAGTTCGTAAAATAAAATCAAATAAATTGATTCCTAATACCTCTTACATGAGTAGAAAAATTAAATAAAAATAAAATATGTCTTGGAAAATTTCGATATTTTGGATATTGTACTAAATAAATGAGAAAATTATTTTTTTCCAATGAAATATTTTTCTCATTAATTTTGTAAAATATGCATAATATCAAAATGTGCCGAGATATGTTCAATTTTAATTTTATTTTTTTACTCATGTAAGAGGTATTAGGAATTGAATTTTGTATTTCATTTTAGAAACTGAAAAAAAAAAAAATAATTAAAAAAAATATAAGGCTGTTGCGGCCCACTTTCTAATCATGAAAGAAATTACTTATTTTTGATCCAGAATCTGTGGAAAAAATTGCAGAATTTTAAAAATGGTGTTTTTTCAGTTATCTCTTTTTTACCCAAAAATGATCATCGCGCTACCTGAAGGAGTGGCCAGAAAAATCTTGAAAAAAAAATACGCTGTTTTTGAAGTAGAATCAATGCGAAAAAAAGTTATGCCAGGATCTGATGTCCCGAAGGAAATGACCCCAAGTTTTCACTTGGAATGCCCCATATATACGTGGCATAAAGTGTTTATGCATAAATAACGTGGCCCGTACACTCGGCTATTGTCAGTAGTCCACGGCGAGATATTCGCTCGTTCCTGTCACTCGATCCCGTTGAATATTATGTAAGAGTGCGCTCTGTGTGCTCGCCCATGTGCTCGCCACTTACTTAATTGTCCGCGTAATCCGACATTGTCACTATTGTTATGTATCCGCAGGTACAATTGAATCGGTAATTTATGTCGATCAAATTGTTTAAAATTCAATTGCTCTAGTAATCTCACTCAAACATACCTTCCCCCGCACCCCGCAAATTACAAACGTAATTGTTGATTTTGTTGATTCTGGATTTATTATTATAATGTTAGTTTCATGATATGTTCATCTGATACACAGTTCATTTTCAAACGAGAATTATTCGTCCGGATTTTCATTTTACAAGACTCCCTCACTCAAATTCTCTACTGATTCACCCAACTTTGCAAAATTATGATAGTAAATCGGTCAGTGCTTAATGTAAACCTTTACCGGTTATTTTCTGTTGTAGAAATAATATTTTGCATAAAATAAATAATTGTTCGAGCATTATCAAGAAAATAACATTCCATGTACAATATTCTGTGCGGTGAATTTCGTGTACAAAAAAACTCAAACGAGGAAATGCTCAAAAATTCTTATAGTTCATACATAGAAAAGGTGAAATGCACCAGACTTTTTTTAATCTGAGCGAAAATCGCCATCCCTTGGAAGCTCAACGACGGGAAGTATTCCCACGGTCGTACATACAGGTCCGATATGTCCGGTGGTGGGGGTATGTACGCTTACTCTGACGTTTTTAATTCCAGTCGTGACCGCTAGTGGCGTGACGATAGAGTAATGTTTTGTGTTGCTAACCATACTATATCTATGTTGTTAACAAATATAGTAATATTTCAGTGCACATTAGTTTACACCGACGACAACTAGTAGCAGCAGACGAAAATAAAAACGCTAGCGTAAGCGTACTGTCGGCTTTCGCGAAAGATCAAAGGACATATCGGACCTATATGTATGACCGTGAGTATTTCTCTTCGTGAATTTCAAACCACCGCCCAGAGGCTAAAGACATCGCTGGTGGTTCAGTGTGAAATCGAAGCTCCACCGATGACGGCGGTAGTGTGGAGGTATATGCTTTGAATATCCTCAATTTTCGCAGGTCATTTGCACTCAATGTATATTTTCACTTATCGCCCCACGAATGAAGGTCACCGACGTGAGGATAGATTCGTGACGTAATATCGAGTAGAAAAGTCCTATGAAATTTTTGATATTTTGAACCCCAAAATTGATTTTCATTCAATAAATTATTAGCGTAATATTGAATAAAAAAGTTCTACCCTCACGGTGGTGACCTTCATCCGTGGTGCACCCAGTATATGTTGCTATATCTATATATGTATACATTTATTGCCACACTATATAAATGCTTGCACTAGGAGAAAAGATTTCTTGTAATTTGAATAGAGTCTTGTTCCATGAAAAGAAATTCCGTTAATTCATCAATTATTTCTATGCAAAAGTGAAATTAAACGTTCGCTAATGATCATAATTCATTTTTTCGCAATGCGGTTGAAACGCATGAAACATGGATTCCGAAGCATGAGGCCAAAAACATAGATTTGCTAAGCAGTGATTATTTAGACTTTGAAGCTTTTGGATGAATATTGAAGCATCATAAATTATAAAGCTTCATTATCAGCGGATAATGGACTTTCTCTAATGTTTCATGTTATATCATTATCGCGCAGGAATGACCGCGAGAAGCGATCCTGAAATGCGTCTTTGTCATCCAGTCTCGATAATGCTCAGACTCGAATTCAAGGGAATGTATCGAGATTGTTAAATGTAGTTACACTCATGATCGACCGAAAAAGTTTGCGTATACGCGTTTTATGCATGAATTCACTTGCTGTTATATTCATATCATCAATTGCATCGTCGTCAAGAAAAATTAAGTAACACGTTGACATATGCCACTACGAAAGATTAATAATGACGCTTACGTAAAAAAAAATATCTCCGATATATAAGATATATTTTCGAAAAAAATTCAATATGCCGAATATATCTTGATAGACAATCGGTATATCTGAACGACGATGTAACCGAAATAGATGATGAATATATTCAAGATATACTTCTGGAATTTATATATTTCGAATATATTTTTCGTTATATCTCGATTCCTTAAGGGGTCTACCCTAATTAGACACGCAAAAAATGCCTATTTTCACGATTTTTTTTCATTGTTTTAAATTAGAAATATTAATATGACAAGTATGAGGCTTGATAAATATAATCTTGAAATGCATGAAAAATTTTTTTTTAATTTATTTTTCGGATTTTTATTATATGAAAATGCAGGCCAAAAAAATATCCAAAAAAAAGATGAGTGCGCCCTGTTGACGGAATCTCCGGAGTGGATTATGTAAAAAAAAAAATAAAAAACGTTTTAGATTCAGTCAGGTCATGACTATGTCGCATATCATACGATTTTTGATTTTTTTTAAATTGGCAAAATGGCGGCCATATATCGAAAAGTAACAAAAAACAACCTTTTTTTTATCAGTTTTTTTAAAATTAAACCGAGTTGAACTCAAAATTTCAAAAATCGTATGTTATGCGACATAGCTGTCGACATAAACAATATGTGGTAAGAATTTGGTAAGGATTGATGCACTAGTTTCCGAGATTTTTTCAACAAGCCGTACAAAAATGTCATTTCGAGAAAAACGCGATCAAAGTTTTTTTTAACGAAAAAACGTGAAAATTTCTTACCTACGCTTAATCAGCGATGCCTGCACCGTACATTATGCCTTCAGTTTGTTCATAATGTACCGTCTATACTTTCGAAAAATGGAATTTCAAAAAAATCGATTTTTTGAAAATTGCAATTAGGGTAGACCCCTTAAGGGTGTGTGAAACAGCTTTTGAATTTTTGCTATTTTTTTTTAGGTATCCGATAAGCGTATGTTGTGCAATATTGCTGGAAAGTTCATAAATGTGACAATTTTAACGCATTTATAATGGACATCTCAGTTAGATTTTTTTTTTAATGTCGTCTATTTTCGTGTTTAAGTCTGCATTACCACTGATTCTGTTATTATTATTATTGACAGTAAATGTCGAAGTAATTAATAGTAGCGACCATGACAAGCGCGCCAATGCATACAAGGCACACGAAATTGTGTAATTTTATGAGACTCGACAACTTCTTCAATCTTCAGTAAATTGGTATAGTAAAAAAAACTGCAATTATTCAATAAAGTATAGTTATCGTAAATGCGATTTAAAATTTTCCAATAGGAAATACGCTTCATAGGAAAATTTCTTTCACAAGTTCCCAATGTACATTCAAGCGAGAGTTTCGAAAAATGCACTTTTATTCCAAATTCACAAAAAACGGGTCCTCAATTCATTTCCGAATAAGGAGAATAAAAAATAGTTATCGTTTTCATTTTTCGGCATAAGAATGGTCGCTGACACGTGAGGTTTAAAATTTCCATCGTAAAAGGATTTAAAAAATTACTGGATGCGCGATGTGTATAAAAAATAATAAAGTAACCTCGTTTGGACAAATTGCGAATTGTTAAAGAGATTGAGCTATCTGACAATGAATTTTCAGATCATTTTGAAGAACAATGGGTTCAAATCAATAATTATTAATTTCTGAGATGAGCCGTCAGTTTTTCTCTCAATGAGACAATGTTTAATTATTAGTTACTATTGATTATTATTTTTGATAATTCTTTCTATTCATTTCCATGCTCCTGCCTATGTTTTCAAAGTGAATCTGCGATGTATACAAATGAGTCCAAATCCCCCACTTATTTTTAAAGTACAAGATTTTAAACTTAACATACTTCATAAATTTTATAATTTGTAATTATATAATAACAGGATTCAGGATTTTACCCATGCATAAAACTATTTCAGTGAAAATTTTTTTACTTGGCGCGCAATTCAAGTTAACATTTCACCTTGATTCTTGTCCTCCAGTTGGAGAGGAGCAAATTTGATTTCCATTCTCTTCTATTTGTCCGAACCAAGGAACTGGCTCTCTTTGTGTGCCATCCAAATTCGATCCTGAGGATATCGAGCAAGAGAGGTTTGCCTGTAAACTGAATTCCTTATACGTGACCTTACGTTTTCTTGGGACACTTTTGTAATACAACAGTTTACGTTTTGTTCGACACGAGAACTGACGATATAGCCCTCTCAGCAACTCATCGTCTCATTTCTAATTTCCGTCTCACGTGCTCATGTAGCTGTTATATCCTTTCTATCATAGGCATCTCATAACGCGAACATAATAGACACAATAACCAATCTATTTGTGAAAAGAGGAATCCCGCAATATTTTATATACGAACTTGAAAATAAAGGATCGTTGTGAAGTTATAGAATTTGCAAATTGTGAATAAAAGTGTGACGGTTTTATTCAAGTTCATCGCATCATATCATTGTCTCCTTCCCTCTGGACTTCAATTCTGAATGGGGCCGAAACCCAAACCGAAATCTAGAAGTCAGGGACTGAGACAACTTGAAGTTTCTGACCTCCACCCTTCAAGCATCTTTCTTCTTGTACACGCCACCGCTGCCATCACCGGGTACGAAAATCAGGGCCTCATGTACCGTGTGTTTAATTTAAAAAGGACGATCAAAAATCATCTCATACGAAATGTTGATCATCCTTTTCAGTTTGAATATCCGGGATGAAGGTCCTCGATTCTTAGCCACTGCCTCACCCGCCACTGTGTTCGGTCATTATACTGAGTGTTTCAATTAAAAGGCTGATGAAAATATTGCTGATACTCGCAATATGGTCAATCGTTGGCTCGAAATCGGGCGGCCAACAATTTGCAACTTCGGGCAAACTGTTTGACAGCGTTGGCTATCGTTGGCGTTGGATGCACTATAATACTTGGCTGCCGATGCTTGGCCAGTGTTGGGCCAAGCGTGCCAACGACGGGCTAATAATGGCAATACATCGGACTATACTGTTTCACTTGGTGCTCCGCAGCTTGGCCCGATGCTAGGCCAGCGCTAATGGTAGGCCGCTAGACTAATGATGATATTTGACTCAATGCTATAAAAATCGAAAAAATCAGTCATACATGACATATTGAGTGGAGCAATTTTGAATAATAACAATGTTAAGAAATTATTAATAAATCATAATTTTCATAATTTTGAAGAAATTATGAAAAATAAAAAAGGAATCATCATTTTTCGCATATGCAAATTTCTCATTACTTGTGAGAAATTTCCAACTGAATTAACGATCAGCGGTTCCGTTTATACAGTCTTAGAAAACCTGAAAAAATAGAATTTCAAAATAGCGTAGTAAAAAAAATGGACGAATTAATTTAATATGTAAAGAAAATAAGTTTTCTGAATATTTTTAGATTTTTTTTCTGAATAGTTATTAAATATTGTTATTATTCAAAATTGCTCTGCTCGATTCTCACATATGATTGATTTTTTCGATTTTTATCGCATGAAGTCAAATATAATCGGCCCCCCGATCTAGCATCAAAAGCTAGGTACCGACAAATATATTCAGCCTAGCATTGGGCCAAGCACTGAGTGAAACAGTATAGCCCGACTTATTGCCAGCATTAGCCCGAAGTTGGCACGAACTATTGATCCAAAACTGCAACCTGCCAAGTATAGGGTGAATCCGATAGCCGACGCTGGCAAACAGACCCCCTGCAGCAGATAACATCGCTGCAATATTATTATATTGCACGTACAATGATGCATTGTATTGTACGCAACATTGCATTGAAACTTCTCAGCAATGTTTTAAAAATGTTCCTAGCAACATCTCTACCATATTTTGTTGAAACGTTGCGAGTAAATTGCAGCAATATCGGGGAGCTGGAACTTCAAATTTCACAACGACAAGCAGAATAAATATGAAAAAGATCAGTTAAAAAAGTTCTATTTATTTTTTAAGAATAATAATAATAATAATAATAATAATAATAATAATAATAATAATAATAATGAGGCCCTCCCCAGGGGCTCAGGACCTCCGTAGTGATTCTATGAGGCTTCCCCTGCTTAAAGCGCTTAGACTTTCAGCCCATTGTGCTTCCCTGCGGCCGCATCCGACTTACCCCCTCTGTAGCGCATTGGCGATGGAACTTTTTAATTTCTATAGGTACAGGGAAACTGCAGAAAATCTGTACCACTACAGTCGGCCCTGAGTTCCCCCGATCCATTGCCGGAGCTAAGTCACGCTTCGTCGAGAAATTGTAAACATGGACTTCAGCTACATACATGTGACTCACACCTCTACGAGTACTTGTGTGTGCCACCTATATATATCTGGTGCCTAGTCACGCCCATATTTTTATTTCTCGATTAGACTACAGCACAGGAAATCGAACCCAGGACCTTCCGATGCTCTGGTTTAGAGGCAGCCACTACTCCAAAGTACCGGTTTTTTTCGCTAAAAATTATCCATTATGATCATGTTTCAATGGTTCTACAAAAATCTGACCTTTGATTCTCCGAGTCTACACATTTTGTGTTTTATATCATTTATTCACTTAATTATTTGAATCATTGCATTTTTGTTCGTGCGTGCAATCTTCATCCGCAAAAAATGACTAACCTTAATTAAGAATAATTATAAAATATCTTAAGTTTGGAATAACTTGACTAACTCGTCATTTTCTACGGATGAAGATTGCGCACACGAACGAAAATGCATTAATTCAAAATATAAAGTTTCCATTGCCTGTAATATTTCTGAAATATTGCGGAATATTGCAGCCATAATCCACTTTTCAGACATAGCAACATTGCAGCAAAATAGCTGCAATGTTACGTGCAATATTACAATGTTGTCGATTTCAGCAACATTGCACGAATGTTATGTGCTGTAAGAGACGTTGCGTGTCGATTGTTGGGTGCCCGATTTCGAGCCGACGATTATCCATATTGGGAGTATCGGCAATGTTTTCATGTCATTTTATAAAAAATTAAGTGAACTCTTATAACTTAATTTTGGGGCGCCTGACCCCTCATAAGTTATGTGAACTCTCAACATTTATTCCAGAATACCGGACCCTTCATAACTTAACGGGCCCCTCATAACTTAAGTGACCCCTCATAATTTAAGTGATCCCTCATAACTTAAGTGAGTACTCATAACTCAATTTCGCAACCGCTATGCACACAGCAAAATTGATCCTGGGAACATCCCGAGACTCCCATTCATGTCCTGCCAAGATAGTACGTGTTATGAACGTTTATGGGAGGTACCGGCAAGATATTGTTCTACCCGGGATTAAGGAGGTTCTATCGCCATAATCATAATAGTATATACAAAGTAACGGCAAAATCATCAGATACAATTTTCCTAAGATAATTTTTTGAAATTTTGCATAAATCTTTTTGAGCGTCGTATTATAATGTGTAAAAAATTTGAGAAGTTTTCATCGTTTGGTAATCGAAATATCCAGTGTTTAAAATCGCAACTTGAACATTAGATCTTATGGGAAGTGACGAAAAAAGACTATATTTTACAACAAATAACTCGATTTTTCGACGTTCAAACTTTCTCAAATTTTAGCCACAGTTAAGTATGATTGTTAAAAAGGTTCCTACGAATTTTGAACAATTGAACTCGGAATTTATCTAACGCATGAGAAATGATAGAACCTCCTTATTATAGGATGTCTTGAGGATATCCTGTCGCAACCGTAATTAGACGATCCCAACGCACTCTCTTATAGACGTCTGTGGGAGGTACTGGTAAGGTCATTGTGCTACCCGAGATTAATGTAGGATGTCTTGACGATATCCTGCCGTCACCGTGTGTAAACGATCGTCTGGCACTCTCTTATAGATGTCTGTAGCAGGTACTAGTAAGACATTGTTTTACTCGAGAATAGTATAGGATGTCTTGAGGATATCCTGTTGCAACCGTGTTTTGTCGATCCCAGCGCATTCTCTTAGAGATGTCTCTGAGAGAGGTACCGGTAGGATATCGTTTCACCCGAGACGGCAGGACGTCTTGAAAACATCCTGCTGTCACCGCGTGTAGACAATCGTACCGCACTGTCTGTGGGAGGTACTAGTAGGACATTGGTCTACTCGAGATTAATGTAGGATGTCTTGAAGATATCCTGTCGCAACCGTGCTTAGACAATCCCAGCGCAATCTCTTATAAATGTCTCTAGGAGATACCGGTGAGACATTGTTCTGCTCAAGATATTAATAAGATGTCTTGAGGATATCCTGCCGTAACCGTGTGTAGACGGTCTCTTACAGATGTCTATGGGAGATACTGGTATGGGAGATATATTGTTGTACCAGAGATAAATATAGGATGTCTTGAGGATATCCCGTCGTAACCGTGTTTAGACGATCCCAGCGCACTCTCCTAGATGTCATTGGGAGGTACCGGTAAGACATTGTTCTACGCGAGATTAATATAGGATGTCATGGGGATATCCTGCCGTAACCGGGAGTAAATGATCCCAGCGGACTCTCTTAGAGACGTGTAATGGGACCATCCCATTATTATCACAGGACAATTGACGTGATGACTGAAAGACGTACTTGGGACTTCTTATTGTTGTGTGGGTAACCCGTCATAGATTATAGCAAGCCTCAAAACTTAATTCCAGGATTCCTGACCCTTTTTAAGTCAAGTCACTCCTAATCACTTAATTTCCGATCCTCTGACCTCTCATAAGTTATGAAAAACCTCAAAACTTGTTTGAACAAAACCCCGACTATCATAAGTTCTGTGAACTCTCAAAACTTTATTCCAGAATACCTGACCTCTCGTAACTTAAGTAACCCTGCTTAACTTAATTTGACGACCCCTAACTCCTCGTAGATTATGTAAAGCCTTAAAACTTAATTGCAGCACCCCTTATAAGTCAAGTGACCCCTCATAACTGTTATGTATGAAGAATAAGTTTGAGACTAAGTTGGCAGTTTTTGTGTTTATTTAATTATATTTTTATGAACATAAACAACGTAATAGATACACTGTTAAAAAAAAAGTAAATATAATGTTCTAAAGTACCTGAAATTTACAGAAAGCGTACATTAAATGAGAATTAATGTACTTTGCACTGAAAATTCATGTACCAGACATTAAAATTACTGAATTTCGCTGTAAAATTACAGCACATGTTCCTTAATGGACCTTTTGATGAACAAGTTCATTAAATTTAATAAACTTAATTGAAAATTTCAGATGTGACATGAAATTTAATGCAGAAATTCATTGAATTTACATGATGGGTGTCATAATTTTCAAGCATTGATTTTGACATATAACTGTTAAAAAAAAAGTAAATTTAATGTTCTAAAGTACCTGTAATTTACAGAAAGCGTACATTAAATGAGAATTAATGTACTGTGCACTGAAAATTCATGTACCAGGCATTAAAATTATTGAATTTTGCTGTAAAATTACAGCACTTGTTCCTGAATGGATCTTTTCATGAACAAGTACATTAAATTTAATAAACTTTATTGAAAATTTCAGATGTGACATGAACTGCAATGCAGATATTCATTGAATTTACATGATAGGTGTAGTATAATTTTCAAGCATAGATTTTGACATATTACTGTTAAAAAAGAAAGTAAATTTAATGTTCTAAGGTACCTGAAATTTACAGAAAGCGTACATTAAATGAGAATTAATGTACTGTGCACTGAAAATTCATGTACCAGACATTAAAATTACTGAATTTTGCTGTAAAATTACAGTACTGGTTCCTTAATTAACCTTTTCATGAACAAGTACATTAAATTTAATAAACTTTATTGAATATTTCAAAGGTGACATGAAATTTAATGCAGAAATTCATTGAATTTACATTATGGGTGAAGTATAATTTTCAAGCATAGATTTTGACTTATTACTGTTAAAAAAGAAAGTAAATTTAATGTTCTAAAGTACCTGAAATTTACAGAAAGCGTACATTAAATGAGAATTAATGTACTGTGCATTGAAAATTCATGTACCAGACATTAAAATTACTGAATTTTGCTGTAAAATTACAGCACTTGTTCCTGAATGGATCTTTTCATGAACAAGTACATTTAATTTAATAAACTTTATTGAAAATTTCAGATGTGTCATGAAATTTAATGCAGAAATTCATTGAATCAAATGA
The DNA here is from genome assembly GCA_946863875.1 of Alloplasta piceator. Lineage (NCBI taxonomy): Eukaryota > Metazoa > Arthropoda > Insecta > Hymenoptera > Ichneumonidae > Alloplasta > Alloplasta piceator. The sequence continues at coordinate 42,144,924 of OX333072.1, read as the reverse complement.
TGGGTGTTGTATAATTTTCAATAATAGATTTTGACATATTTCCGTTTAAAAAGAAAGTAAATTTCATGCTCTAAAGTACCTGAAATTTCAAACACTCATATACGCAATAGTTTTCAAGTTACTGTATTGAAAAAATACTAAAAATTTGGTTCGCTTTACGTTGACAATGTTCATAAAGTTGACTAAAAATTGCATATGATGAATGGAAAAAAAGTTTCCAATACAATACTTATGAGGCATTCCATCACCTATAACCGAACGGCCATTGCATCGACATTTTTTTTTCGGGACACCGATTTTTTTTTCAGTTACTTTTCGACAGAAAAAAAGGATACGTATGTCTCAAAAAAAATTATTTTCCTTTGCTTCCGTTTTAAAACGTTTCAAAGTACAATTTGAACTTTTTCGATAAGAGTGTATCCTTCGACTTTTTTCAAATAAATTGATATAAACGTACATGTGAAACCGCATCTTTTGATCGCTTCCCCATCATGGAGGAATCGTTTTTCGATTTTTTCTATGCATTTGTCGATTTTTTCTATGTGTATGAAACTGTAAAAAATGTGTTCGTATTCCTTTGTTATTTATTAAAATGTATTTTTATTCTTTTTTTACGAATCAAAACACATTTTTCAAAGTGTCTACACATAGAAAAAATCGAAAAATGATTTCTGATTCGTAAAAAAGGAGTTTCATACACATAGAAAAAATCGAAAAACAATTTCTCCATGATCGGATAGCGATCAAAAGGTGCGGTTTTAAATGTACTTTTTTGTCAAATTATTTGATAAAAATCATAGAATACACTCTTGTCGAAAAAATAAAAATTTTACTTTGAAAGGTGTTAAGACGGAAGAGGATGAAAAATAATTTTTTTTGAGAAATACGTATACTTTTTTCAGTTACTTTTCGACAAAAAAACATACGTATTTCTCAAAAAAAATTATTTCTCATCCTCTTCCGTTTTAACACCTTTGAAAGTAAAATTTTGATTTTTTCGACATGAGTGTATCCTCCGATTTTTATCAAATAATTTGACAAAAAAGTACATTTAAAACCACATCTTTTGATCGCTATCCCATCATGGAGAAATCGTTTTTCGATTTTTCTATGTGTATGAAACTCCTTTTTTACGAATCAAAAATCATTTTTCGATTTTTTCTATGTGTAGACACTTTAAAAAATGTGTTTTAGTTCGTAAAAAAAGAATAAAAACACATTTCAATAAATAACAAAGGCATATGAACACATTTCTTGAAGTTTCATATACATAGAAAAAATCGAAAAATGCATAGAAAAAATCGAAAAACGATTTCTCCATGATGAGATAGCGATCAAAAGATGCGGTTTTACATGTACTTTTGTGTCAATTTATTTGAAAAAAATCGAAGGATACACTCTTATCGAAAAAGTTAAAATTGCACTTTGAAACGTATTAAAACGGAAACGAAAAAAAATTTTTTTAGAGACATACGTATACTTTTTTTTTTCGAAAAGTAACTGAAAAAAAATCAGCGTCCTGAAAAAAAATGTCGATGCAATGGCCGCTCCGGTTATAGCTGGAATGCCTCATATATTAAAAAACTTTTCAATATTTGAATAAATTCCAATTTATTCAAATTATCGAGTTTAGGAGTGTCGAATTCCTCTTCTCTCTTGCGAGAGGTGTAAGCGAAAGCTTAGTTAAATCAAATAAAAATGTGAAGTCCATGGGACTCCGCGACCAGCGGTGAATAATGTTCCAATAATACATCGGCCTTTTTCGGTGCTCGGTGGCTGTCTCGCTAGCGAGAGAGCACACCGACCGATGCCACCTAACGGATCTCACGCGAAGTGCTGAGATCGTGCTATATCATAACGGGACGAACTGGGGCCTGCCACGATCGCAGCATTTCGCCTGAGATCCGTTAGGTGGCATCGGTCGGTGCGCTCTCTCACTAGCGAGACAGCCACCGAGCAGCGATAAAATGTATTATTGGAACATTATTCACCGCTGTGTAGTCGCGCAGTCCCATGGACTAAAGACTTCACATTTTTATTTTATTTGAGTAAGCTTTTGCTTATACCTCTCGCAAGACAGAAGAGGAATTCGACACTCCTAAATTCGATAATTTGAATAAATTGGAATTTCAATATATGTAATGTATTGGAAACTTTTTTTCTATTAATCATGTGGAATTCAAGTCAATTTTATGAACATTATTATCGTAAAATAAACAAAAGTTGTAGGCTTTTTTAAAATGAGACGTTACTTGAAAATTACCGTGTACAGGTGTTTGAAATTTAATGAACGGTACATGCATTAAAACTTCCAGTACTCTTCTTCATTAATTTTCAGGTACAGATTTTCGTAAAAATACGGCACACGTTCTGTAAATTGCATGAACGTAAGTTTGAAAATCTTTTAAACACCCTGCAAATTGAAATTTGCACATTGCTCCCTCATCTTTATCCATAGTTCACATAGCTTCCTTTAACACACGGTATGGCGATCGAATTTGGCTTCCTTATGAAGGAAGCTTTGTTAACTATTGAAAAATATTAGTAATCAATGTACAAATTCGATCGATTTTCGCCAAATTTGATCGCAAGCAAACCTTGATAGCTATACAAGTATTGTACAAAGTTTCTGTGAAATATATTGAAAATTGTGCAAGTTAGAGCGCTTGCGCTATTTTTCAAAAAAATCAAAATTTCATAAAATTTTAATCCTTCGATAGATTTTTGCCAAATTTGATAGCGAACAACCTTCACAGCTATATTACCTCTGTGCAGAGTTTCAGTACAATATCTTCAAAATTACGCAAGTTAGAGCGTTTAGGCGATTTTTCAAACAATTCAAAATTTCATAAAATTTTAATCCCTCGATGGATTTTCGCCAAATTGAATAACAAACAATATTAATAGTTATACTAATTCTGTACAAAGTTTGAATGCAATATCTTGAAAATTGCACAACTTAGAGCGTTTACGCCATTCCTGCAAAAACGAAAAAAGTCAATAAAATCTGAACACCCGTTAGAAGTAAAGTAATTGTTTTTTCAAAATGAAAAGCAATTCGTGCTCTACAAGTGTGCCAAATTTTAGCTCGATATCACGAAGCGTTCTCAAGTTATTAATAATTTACATCAGAAAGTCAGGATACATACATACACACGCACACACAAACACATACACACACACATCCATCCGGACATTTTTTCTAGATATGATTTCTCGAGGTTTGAGCACATTTTGAACACATTGACATAAAAATCTTTAAAAAAATTTTTTTCACGAAAACAAAGCTTCCTTTATGAGGAAGCAAAAGATCATTAAATTTATGGCAAAAACTCACAAATATAAGGCGCACCTTTAGTAATTTCAATGAACAACGTGGGTGTGAAATGAATGCAGTGGTCCCAGAAATTCAATATATGGTACTGTAAAATACTGTCCGCAGGTTCGTTAAATACCAAGTAAACAATGGGTAAAATTGAGAACTGTTGATTAAATTTCAATACCGAATGTACTGTAAAATTAATGAAGAAAAGGTATATTTAATACACGGATACTGGAAAATTACTGTAGAGGGGTCTATAAATTTAATGGACCGTTTCGCACAAAAACAGTAGGGGTGTGCGAATAGTGATCGAATCGAATATTAAAATTCGATTCGATTTTCGAATCGAATATTCGATGCATTCGAATATTCGATACATTTTCGAATATTCGATGAATTGTCGAATATTCGATTAAATTTCGAATATTCGATAAATTTTCGAATATTCGATAAATTTTCGAATATTCGATAAATTGTCGAATATTCGATGATTTTTCGAATATTCGATAAATTTTCGAATATTCGATAAATTTTCGAATATTCGATGATTTTTCGAATATTCGATACACTTACGACTATTTGAGATCACCGATCGTGACAGAAAATCTCCTTTCAAGTATTTGTATTTGAATATTGATTTACACCCCCGCTCAACAGTTTGGATACACCTGTCGATATTTCTTGTCGCACTAAAAGTTCCATAACTCCGCAAAAAAAAGATATGTAAATTTTTTAAAAAAGCGTTTTAAAAGGAAGAAATTCAGCTTTGTTTTCCTTCTTTTAAATATTTTTTATGATTTTTTTTCGACCTGGTATGACCTAATGACTTTTGGGCAATATTATTATTGATGAACAATAAACAATAATTATTATTGATCATTGTTGTTCATAGCATGCAAAATGTTTGCAGAATTTTTTCAGATTATTTTTCAAAGTTTTTTGAACATTTTTCTATGATTCGTCGAGGTGTTTTTTTTTAATTTGTTGCGAACCCTACTTAATACAAACAGGTGAAATGTCCAAATTATTTTGACTTGGTTTGGGTTTGTATTAGGGTTCACGATAAATTTTTTAATAAAGCACCTCGACGAATTATAGAAAAATGTTTAAAAAACTTTGAAAAAAAATCTGAAAAAATTCTGCAACATTTTGCATGCTATGAACAACAATGATCAATAATAATTATTGTTTATTGTTCATCGATAATAATATTGCCCAGAAGTCATTAGGACATTGTTGAAGAAATTGTTTAATAAATTTATTAATAACTTTTGGACAATATTATTATTGATAATTGTTGTTCATAGCATGTCAAATGTCGCTGGATTTTTTCAGATTTTTATTGTATCACGAAGTACGAAAATTTCAATCAGATACATTTTTCGCTGGGACGTCATTGTCACAGTTTTGAGCGAAAATAATTTAAAAAAATTCATAAAAAAATTCTGAAATAATTCCAGGCGATTCCACGTGTACCTACGCTACTTTTTTTTATCCTTGACATTTTCTCTAAAACTCTATAGTTTTTGAATTACGTTGCATCTCACAAAAATTGTCTTTTTTAGTCAAAAGTGAAATAACTTGGCGAGAAAAAATCATACGAACATTTTTTAGAGACAAAAATAAAACGTTTGCCAACCCTTTGGAATTTACCGTACATAAAAAAGACAAAAAAAATGTCCTCAAGTTATGCACCCAATTGGCGATGGTCAAAAAAACGCCGAAAAACGGTCACGTTCACAAGTTCGTACCAAGTCAAAAAAAAAATCATAAAACATATTATAAATAAAGAAAACAAACCTGCATTCCTTCCCATTAAAACGCTGTTTTAAAAATTTGGATATCTTTTTTTTTTGACGGAGTTATGGAATTTTTATTGCGGCAAGAAATATCGACAGGTGTATCCAAACTTTGGAGCGGGGGTGTATATAAAGATCAGTATCCGATTAACCATCTTCTATGATTCTTTCCATCTTTGGAGATTCGACGAAAAAACTCAGTGTGAGTGTCAAAGTACTCACGAGAATTGATGTGTAAAGTAAAAACATGCTTATAACAGTCTATACTATCGGACAATGCAAGAAAAAATCGAATTTATAAATATTTTACAGTGAGATGAACCCCTAATATTACGATTATTCATTGGATTTCTTATACAACATTTAACTTTTTTGTTGATGATTTTACTCTGGTCTATTCCGTTTAGAGTATTACGTAATAAAAAAGCTGATTGGCTAGTCACCGGCACTCGGCAGTTTGACAGAGGGAACTCTGAATTGCTCCGAGCGGCGACCTAAAGCGTTAACCAAAAACATGTGTTATCGAAAAGTCGATTTTTATTTCGATTTTTTGAAATCATCGTACGTTTGTTTCGACCTTTGATTATTCAAACCGCATAAAATAACTGATTAGAAATTCGATTACATGAGATCATAGAATATACTCAATTAGAAACTCGAATATTCGAAAATAAAACAAATATTCGAAAAAAAATCGAATATTCGAAAAAAAATCGAATATTCGAACAGAAATCGAATATTCGAACAAAAATCGAATATTCGAACCAACATCGAATATTCGAACAAAAATCGAATATTCGAACCAAAATCGAATATTCGAACAAAAATCGAATATTCGAACAAAAATCGAGTATTCGAACCAAAATCGAATATTCGAAAAAAATCTAATATTCGGTTTGATAATCGAATCGAATAATTCGATTCCATTCGATGCCGAATATTCGAAGTTTTCGAATATTCGCACACCCCTAAAAAACAGTCGTGAAATTCATTAAATTTCAAGTACGGCATTTGTGAAAATAATGAAACTATCGGAGAAATTTCCTAAACAGGGTCACTGTAAAATTAATAAGCCCAACATTATTTTTAATGTAACGTTGCTTGAAAATTACAGCATTGTAGTGCCTGAATTTTCATGAACGGTACATGCATTAAAACTTCATGTACATTTACATTAAATTTCAATAACTTTTTCTTTACAGAGTAAATTTCAAAGACACCACGTTTAATCGCTCGCTCATCGTTGTGTGGGTCCATGTCAGTGTGTGTGGATGCGACGAGGTGCGCTTGTCGCTGCTGTCAACCCCGCGCATGCGTACCGACTTTGTAGGAAGTTTTACTTAAGACAATAAATTAATTTCAGAGCCTCTGACCCCTAATAAGTTATGTACACCCTCAAAATTGCTTTAAAAAAACCGTGACCTCTCATAAGTTACGTGACATCTCGTAACTTGATTTTGGAGCCCCTGTATCCAAAAGTTATGTGACTCCTCATAACTTAATACCAGGGTTGCTGACTTTTCATAAGTTACGTAAGCCCTCGAAACTTGGTTTCAAGGTACTGACTTTGTTTTTCCGTGTCCGTATATATTTTCCAGGCCTATGTTTCATAATTATGATATACACATCAGAATATTCTGAGTAGTCGATGGCGTAGTGATTAGCGTGTCAGTATTAGGTCACTAGGTAGGCTCGATAGATAGGTAGGTTTTAAACCATAGACTAGGCTCGTAAATATTCTTTGGTCCACGTATATACAAGGAAAATTAACCAGTCAAAATATTGATGAATTTTCAAATGATCTTTTTGTTTTCAAGTATTTAAAGTATCATCACAGTGTGACCACGCGAAAAATAGCCGATTTTCGCGATTTTTTTAGGTGGATAGCATGAGCTAATCGGTCCAATTTTTTTTTACAAATCGAAGCACCGATAAAGAATACAAAATGAATTTTTAAAAATATCTTCATTTATTGCTTAACATTATTTTAATTTGTGGAAAAATGCGTAAAAAGAAAATGCTGTCCTATGGCGGCAGCAAATTTTATCCGAAACAAAAAATTTAAAAAAGATTATTGATCGGTAAAAAAAGCCGCTATCACCCTATGGAGGATTTTTTTAAAGTGAAATTTGAAAAATGGCGGTGGTTTGAACAAAAAAGTATCAATTTTAGCCTTTTTCGATAGTTTTCCGTAAAAAATAATAGGAAGATTTGTTTTAAAAAAAGCTTCCATAGCGTCCTAAGGAATGACGTGAAGATTGTCCTGTACAAATTTCAAACGAATCGCTTGAAAACTTTTTATTTGAGGGTGGCCCCCGTTTTGAAAAACATCATTCCGAGAAAAACGCGTTTAAAATTTCCGCGCTAGGTCTCACGCTCCATCCAATAAAATTTTTCCAAGAAAGGCTGTAGCGACCAAAATAATTCGAAATCCATCTAAAAATTGTACTTAACCTTTATAACCGTGTATACTGTAAGATAATGTAAAAAAATCGATTTTTTGAAAATTTTACATAGTGATGATCCCTTAATTCATGTTCCATTCAAAGATACGCGTAAAAACAGAGGGTCGCGGATTCCAATCGCAGCGCCGGTACATTTTTTTTTCTTTTAATTTTGTTTTTTAATTTTACTTGAACTTTAGAAACTACCAATCACGAATAAAAAACTAATTTTTATTGCCAATACTAATAAATATATGGAATAAACAAATAATTCTGGACTCAAATGTTCATACAAAAAGTTCAAGCATCCTTTACCGGTACTATGTTGGCTCAGTATTGGTCCTAAGCATTGGCCGATTCTCGCAAGCAATGATTGGCCAATGTTGGGCCCCTACCGTAGGACCAAGCCCATTATTTCGACCTCTAACCCGGCGGTTGACGCCAATGCTGGCCCTATTCTGGGCCCACTGTGAATGTTTTCTAGGGGGGTTGCCGAAATGTTTATAATTTAAAGAGAGTTTTCGGGGTCGTACCTGTCCGTTCAGGCGTCCGGTATACATAAAGATTCAGCCACAGCAGTTCACATTTGACACGTATATAAAGCATTCCAGGTCACTTCGATCGATTTCTCGGAGAATTTTGCAGCAAATAATTTTCCGGGTCACAGAACCGTTCGTGAATATGTACACATAGATCTGACAGCGTCAAAATGCCGATTTTTGAACATCAATAAATGTTCATGGCATTTGTGGAAATTTCACAGATAGGCTACAATTTGAAGTATCAAATGTAGCAACTTTTGACGCTAGTTAGAACCCTTAAGGTGCAGTGGGACTCTCATTCAACAATTTTTGATTTTCACACGCTGCGCGCAGTTCTGACCAAACCGCTTGACGGATCTTATCCTACGACGTCTAATTTTCTTTGTAAAACTTATGCGGACCGCTTGAGCGTGGCACATTTTTTTTTAGATCCTTATGTTGGAGTTACAGGCCACTTTTTGAATCTTTGACCCATTTTTGGTTTTTAGAGCACTGCACACAAAACAATATTGATTATAATAAAAATGTGCCGTGCTCAAGCGGTCCGTAAAAATATTCCAAAGAAAATGAGACGTCGTAGGATAAGATCCATGAAGCGGTTCAGTCAGGATTGCGCGCAGAGTATTTGAAGATCCAGGTTTCGGCAAACAGCCTCCGAAGTTGAATGTATGGAAAAACGTTTCCTGAGTCCCTTGCTCCACCGATTACTGTACCTGTATAACAAATAATATTTTTCATGGTAATTGCATGCAGACAAAAATTTTTTAACACGCTTTTCACGGTTTTTTCATATTTGTGTTTTTAATTATTTTTAATATTTACAAATCTTTGTACACCGAAAATGCTATACATTTTTTACAATATAAGGTACGGAATTCAATTCACTGACTGAAAAACGTGTAAATAAATATATAAATCAAATCGATTATTTTGTAAAGACGACGAATACCATTGTCTTTACAAATAATTGAATATAATGAACAAATAATTTTCCGGGTCACAGAACCGTTCGTGAATATGTACACATAGATCTGACAAAAAACTACAAACGTTTGGGACTAGACGAATATTACTTACAACTCATTGAGCCAAACAGTAACCAAATTTACCTGGCGAACTTTTCACTGGAAAAGAGAGAGGGAAGATAGATAATTGGCAAAAATTTAAGAACAGTTAAGAATGGACCGGAAAAACATTTTCTGCAATTGACTTGAAAATGACAAAGATCAAGGGTCAGGCACTGCTGTAAATGATTTGGAACAAATACTAGCTATAAATACTGGTATTAGCATGCAAAATACACATGCAGAGTTTCTCGGCTTCAAAGTCTAGTCCAATACTATAGGAATGAATATAGATATATAGCCGTGCAATCAGAGCAAAAGTAGCGGTTTACCCCCTGTAACATTGACCCCGACCACGTTTCCGCAATGCGCCAGCGTGAGCTCCGATATATATAGGCGTCCCAACGAGCAGAACCACCCGTTGGCGAAATAAAAATTTCACGTAATGCGGCCTTCTCAGAAATTGTTGAAGTATTTTTTCAATCCATGTTTTACAATGCTTATTGAATAACAATAACTTTTGCATAGATATGCTGAGATGAATTGTACCAAACGCATTGTGTTGCTCGACCAGTTTTTATCGACTAGACGGACGAATGGTTTCTATAGCGAACTATTAAGGCTCTCCATTAGGATATATGTTGTGCAATGCGATGTATATTTTATGGACTCCGAAGGAGGAGGTTAAAGCTTTACATATGGCGAAAATTTACAAAAATACGATTTCTTTAAATAAATTATTGTTCTTTGTGATTTTAGGCTGATTTTCGTAAAATCCAATTAAAAAAATCCCGCGTAGTTCCGAAGCTTCAATACAAAAAAGTTCTGCTCAGCAAGAGCCTAAAGCGCAGGTAGCCGAAATATGTAACATTAAAAAAAAACTATCTCAGAATATAAAAATTGCGCTTCGCGTACTAGTTGGGGGGTTTCGCCCCCCAAACTCTCCCCCACACTTTGAGCGCCGTTGTCATCGCGCTTCGTGCTCCGTATTCTTGATCAATGTCTTGATTTATTTCGTTATGATCGAATATATTTTGAATGTTGGTTAACATATCCCTTAGGGACATTTCAGTCGGCACTCACACCGTAATTCAAACTCTTTGATTTAATGTGAACATCGATTATTCTGATAAAGTATATTAATCGTTATTAAAGACAGATTTGAATATAATCAAAATATTATTCGATATGAAAGTACAGTGTACGCTCCAACAACTTAACTCCCATGACTCCCATGACTTGACCGCGCTCATAACTTTGCAACAAGCTTCCATAACTTGAAAACCCCTGCGACCAGCGTTGCCAGAGGATGGTTAATTCGTGATTTGCTAGGAGGTCATTTTTGTTTGTTTTTCAATGTTGCACTTTTCGAATATAATATCAGAAATTGAGAAAAAAATCGGCTTATGTCTTTTCAGCTGTTTCAAACTAAAAAAATGGATTTTCATTGAATGGGACCCCTTGAAATTTTTTCAAAAAAAATTATAAAATTCTACGTGAAGAAAAAAAATTTTTAAGATTTTGCCGAAGATAGGATTCAGATACCTTCCCATTAAAATAATTTTTTTTGAATTTTTTTCTCGTACTTTTGATATTTTTTCCTTCGATGTCTCAAACAGTTTATTTCAATTATGTTAAAATAAATAATTTTACTTCTGTCACATATATTCATTTGTCAATTATAATAATTGACAATTTGAATTACAATTCAAGTACGTTTTGCACTTTATTCAATTATTTTACATAAAAATTGTAATTCTTAATGTTAATTAATATAATTTACAAAAGAAATATATGAGAGAATATATGAACATCATTGAAATCAACTATTGTAGTCATAGAATGAAAAATATCAAAATTACGAGAAAAAATTAAAAAAAATTTTTAATAAGAAGTTATTTGAATCCCATCTTCAGTAAAATTGCAAAAATTTTATTTTTTTGGGTAGAATTTTATAACTTTTTTTTTTAATTGAAGGGGTCCCATAGAAAAAAAATCCAATATTTCAGCTTAAAACAGCCAAAAAGACAGCTTGATTGTACTTAATTATTGTAGAAGTTATGATTATTTTAAGAATATTTTTTCAAAATCCAATAACTTCAATATGGTTTAAGATAGAGACCTAAACATTTACATGTATAATGTCATATTAAAAAATATAAAAAATCGGAAGGGGTCACCGACAGAGTTAAATTGTCATGGAATTACTCATATATGTATACGCAACTTGTCAATATATTTTCTAGAAAAATGCATTTCGCGCATTCCAGTGATCGGATAAATGTATTTTCTATTCAATTCTTTTGATGTAGAGTTACCCTCATGGAAATTTGTATATTTTTAATATACGCAAAATATATGTGGATACATTTCGAATATATGTATGTACATATGAGGGTGATGCAAAAAAAATCGATTTTTTTATTTTTTTACAGCTACATCGAAAAACGTTAGTACATTAAAATAAAAATTTTTCCAAAATTTGAGATGAAAAAAATTTTTTTTAGATAGTGCTCGAGCGGCTTTTCGGTCTTTTTTTAGATTTCATTTTTTTTCTCTAAAAAAAGCGGTGTAATTGTTTTTAAAAAATCACATTTTTCGTTCCAAAATTTTATGTTTCAACAAAACCAAAAAAAACAGTTTAAATGATTAGTTCTTATTTTTCTGTATTTTTAACTACAGATTATCACAAAAGAGATAGAGAACAAAATGAACAGAATAAGTGGGATGTTACTTGGAAGATCCGGCTGAACAATAATTTCTTTTGGTGCTAGACGGATACATTTTCCTGTCTTCCTCAACAATTTGCAAAAGATATTGTTTTTGGTCTTCATTTTTTGTGATGAGACCGTTAAAATCTTTCATCAAAGATACTGCACGCTCGGCCGTATCATTCACAACTTGCATATTTTTGAACGTTGTCAAACCGCTATTATAATCCTGGTAATTCTCCCAAATTGCAGGATTAACGTCCAAAAAACTGCACGGGAGCTCAAAACTCTTAAGGGGAGACTGACAGCGTCAAAATGCCAATTTTTGAACATCAATAAATGTTCATGGCATTTGTGGAAATTTCACAGATAGGCTACAATTTGAAGTATCAAATGTAGCAACTTTTGACGCTAGTTAGAACCCTTAAGGTGCAGTGGAACTCTCATTCAACAATTTTTGATTTTCACACGCTGCGCGCAGTTCTGACCAAACCGCTTGACGGATCTTATCCTACGACGTCTCATTTTCTTTGTAAAACTTATGCGGACCGCTTGAGCGTGGCACATTTTTTTTTAGATCCTTATGTTGGAGTTACAGGCCACTTTTTGAATCTTTGACCCATTTTTGGTTTTTAGAGCACTGCACACAAAACAATATTGATTATAATAAAAATGTGCCGCGCTCAAGCGGTCCGTAAAAGTATTTCAAAGAAAATGAGACGTCATAGGATAAGATCCATGAAGCGGTTCAGTCAGGATTGCGCGCAGAGTATTTGAAGATCCAGGTTTCGGCAAACAGCCTCCGAAGTTGAATGTATGGAAAAACGTTTCCTCAGTCCCTTGCTCCACCGATTACTGTACCTGTATAACAAACAATATTTTTCATGGTAATTGCATGCAGACAAAAATTTTTTAACACGCTTTTCACGGTTTTTTCATATTTGTGTTTTTAATTATTTTTAATATTTACAAATCTTTGTACACCGGAAATGCTATACATTTTTTACAATATAAGGTACGGAATTCAATTCACTGACTGAAAAACGCGTAAATAAATATAAAAATCAAATCGATTATTTTGTAAAGACGACGAATACCATTGTCTTTACAAATAATTGAATATAATGAACATATGAACTGACGTATTACTAGCCACTGTGAAACTGCTCGTGTCGTTTGTCGAGATAGAAAAGGCACTTTCACGTAATTTCACGATCGGTATAGATATTTTATATTACTTTTGAACCAATAAATAAACACTCGATAAAAATAAGTGAATACAATACAAAAAATGATAAACCACGCGCGAACGTTTGTTTTATGTTACACTTTCTGATCACTTGCGACAATTTTTTTGATTGGCCTGTAGTCATTTCTTTCAAGCGTTTTGATTGGTCCGCAGAGTTGTAAGCGCGCAATCGCGCGATATTCAAATTTCGATTCAACAGTGGAATAATTATTTTTTTACCAACTCTACAGGAATCTGAATGAATAATCAATTGTATATATATATATATGGAGCATTTCAAGTGAAATCGAGGAGTCATTTCCCTCGAGGAATCAGATCCCTTTTCGCATTGATTCCACTTCAAAAATGGCCTAATTTTTTTGCAGAATTATTTCATCACTATTTCAAGTGGCGCGACGACCGTTTGTGTGTAAAAAAGGAATAACTGAAAAAACACAATTTTTAAAATTCTGCAATTTTTTCCACAGATTCTGAGTTATAAATAAGTAATATCTATCATGATAAGAAAGTGGCATGCAGCTGCCTTATATTTTTTAAAATAATTTTTTTATTTTTAGTTTCTGAAATAAAATAAAAAAATTAATTCCTAATATTCCTTATAGAAGTGAAAAATAAAATAAAAATAAAACATGTGTCGAAAAATTTTGATATTTTGCATATTTTTCAAAATAAATGAGAATATTTTTTTTTCAAAAAAAGATTCTTCTCATTTACTTTGGAAAATATGCAAAATATCGAAATTTTCCAAGACATGTTTCATTTTTGTCCATTTTTTTTTCACTTTCATAAGGAATATTAGAATTTTTTATTTTTATTTTAAAAACAAAAAAAAATTAAAAAAAAATTGTAAAAAAAATATAAGGCAGCCGCACCCCACTTTCTAATCATGATATAGATTGCTTATTTATGATCCAGAATCAGTGAAGAAAATGCGGAATTTCGAAAATGGATTTCTAAATTTTCAAAATTCTTTGTTTACAGATTCGCTTGTAACTTTGCCATTTTTCAACGTAAGGGTCTATGACTTGGTAAATAAGTGCAAAAGAGTTTGTAAAACGTAAAAAAAAACCTTTTTTTCCCGATTTCACGCTGACAGGACCCCCTTAAATAAATTCAACGATTCCAATGTGACGAAATCAATCAAGTTTTTTGAACTAAGCAATTCTAGTTCGTCGATTTTAACTGCAGCTTGTTCTGCGAACGCCATCGACGAACTACAATTGCTTGGTTCAAAAGACTTGAGTGATTTCGTCACATCGAAATCGTTGAATTTATTTCAGAGTTTTGAGCTCCCGTGCAGTTTCTTGGACGTTAATCTTACAATTTGGGAGAATAACCAGGATTACAATACCTGTTTGACAATGTTCAAAAATATGCAAGTTGTGAATGATACGGCTGAGCGTGCAGTATCTTTGATGAAAGATTTTAGCAGTCTCATCACAAAAAATGAAGACCAAAAACAATATCTTCAGCAAATTGTTGAGAAACACAGAAAAAAGTATCCGTCTAGCACCAAAAGAAATTATATTGTTCAGCCAGATTTTCCTATTAACATCCCACTTATTCTGTTCATTCTGTTCTCTATCTTTTTTGTGATAATCTGTAGTCAAAAATACAGAAAAATAAGAACTAATAATTTAAAATGTTTTTTTTCGTTTTGCTGAAACATAAAATTTTCGAGCAAAAAATGTGATTTTTTTAAAAACAATTACACCGCTTTTTTAGAGAAAAAAAATTAAATCTAAAAAAAGACCGAAAAGCCGCTCGAGCACTATCTAAAATTTTTTTTTTTACCTCAAATTTTGGGAATTTTTTTTTTTTTTATGTACTAACGTTTTTCGATAGAGCTGTAAAAAAATAAAAAAATCGATTTTTTTTGCATCACCCTAGTTCATATATTTTAAAGTCACACTTATATGTTGTGTCACGTATGACGTATTTTCAATTTTTTGTTTTTGTTCAAATTCAGACCCTCCGCCATCGTCTTAATATAGTTAAGGAAAAACCAGTTCACGATGACGCATTTCGGAAAAGAAAAATAGCTAACAATTCTAGTCGCTTTCCCACACGTAGTGCGATTAACTTAAAATATCCAAAATATCTCACGGAAACACGTGCATATCAGACCCCAAGCTGCTCAAATATCTCAGCATGGAAAAAAGTCGTAAAATCATCAAACCGGTGCGCACACAAGTGTCACCGAGACCAGAGCATCCCTACCGGCCTACTCGCAAGTATATAGGCGAGCATAGACACAGCGTCCCACTGCAACACACGCATCCACTCCACGTATACATATACCCTCGCGCTAGTCTCTGTGTACTAGTATAGGCACCTTCCGAAAAGAGCTCCAAATATTAAAAGAAACCGCCAAGTGGACCGATCTTGTTTGGATGACAGGTTGTAAAAAATCACAGTTTATTGCCTCTCCCGCCTGCTCTGGGAAACAAGTACTACAGAGAACAGCGTTTTTCCAAACCTTTAGTTCCAAAATAACGACACTCCCGAAACCTCCTATTCCTCATATGCCCTTCCTTCACGAAGAAACCTTGTTTTTCCCAATTCCCACATGAAAATAGAAACTCAGCAGGGGAATGCACGTGTTACCTCAGTAAGAGAGAAAACTAAAAATATGTTTATAAATAGTCAGCTGTACTAGAAAAGAATATACCCGATTAAGATTTTTCATCCCGCGGGTCTCGAAACTAGACCAACGCGGAAAACAACTGTATTCACCAATAGAAACGTAGAAAAATCCGTGTACCCAAATTTGTAAAATTCATCTCCCGCTGAGCAAACAGACCCTTTAAGAACTCTTGCGCAGCGACAAACTCAAGTTTAGTCTTCGTTTAGTCTTCGATGGCGTTGAGTCGTCATGCTCCAAACCTTCGCGAGAGGGTGAGGAGTAGGACTATCCTAGTGTGTCCGCGATCGCGTATCTAGCCTCGGAATTGATATCGTCGTGAGCGAATCTTTTATTATCATTATTTAAAATTAAAAGTTTGTGTTTGAAATTGTCCGCGAAGTGTGTTACCGTGTCGACTCATTATTCAAAATTGTATTTTCGAAATTGTGAATTGTGTGAGATATAAAGAAATACTCGAGGTCAAAATAATAAACGAGTGTTAACTAAAATCAAGTGTCAACCATCAATCGACGATCAACCTAACTCAAAAAGCATAATCCTGGGTGTGAAAAGGAACTCCACAACGAACAAGTGAATCTAAATTTAATAACCAGTTGATAAAACAAGGTCTCCGGAGATCTTTCAGTGTACGTTCCCACTACCGATTATTTGTTGTTACTTTTGTCGCGATAAATAGTCAACAGAGTAAAGCGTTAGCCGCTCGACGCTTAGGCTCGATTATCTTAACGTCTCCGGACGTTACAGTTGCATATAAATTAGCATATATTAAGAATATATGTAGAATATATAAAAGATACAAGTGAATCACACGTAGCTCTTATATATTCTACATATAATCTTAATTTATACTAATTTATAAGCAGCATATATGAGAGATACGTGTGATTCACATATATCTCTCATATGTTCTACATATATTCTTAATATATGCTGATATATGTGGGTTATTCCATGTCAAATCGACTACTTTTAAACCCGACCCCTTTTGATTAGGCTGAAATTTTTTGTCTTTTTTCTACCCCATTAAAAACATTTTTCAGGAAATTTTCAAATTTTTTTACACAACCCAAAAAAGTTATGAATCAATCACAAAAAAGGCTTTTGTTTTTTCAAATAGCTATAACTTCTTCAAAAATTGACTAATCGGGACGTTTTTTTCGAAAATTTTCGTCTATAAATATAGTTTTCGAAAAAAAATACAAAAAAATTTAAGATATTAAAGTCTATGAAATTTTTTACTTTTTCGAGAAAAATCATCGTTTTCTCGGAAGCGCATTTTTTATTTTATTTTTTTTTATTAAAAAAAAAAGTCGTTCAATTCCGGAAAGATCGCCGCCCTAACTGGAGTGGGTGGAATTTTCCTTCTATTTTTTTTTATCGATTAGAATGTTTTTTTTGCAACTGGGCTTGTTTCACGGAACACACCACTCTGTAAATTTTTGAGGATTTATAAAGGACCTCAGAGTTTGAAAAATTGAGAAGAAAAAACAATCGAAAGTGGAACAATTTAGATTTTTTTGAAAAAGGTTAAAGAAGAAATGGAAACACCTATTTATAATTTTTTTGTATTTTTTTCAAAAACTGTATTTAAAAAAAAAGAATAAAAAAAATTGCCATCTGGGCCCATTTTTGACCAAGCCACAGGCTTTTGAAAAAGACATCCAACGCATATCATTTTGAATCCGCCATTTTTTAATTTTTGCCCGTCTTTGCTTTTTATATTTCTTCTTTGATTGAAAAAAAATCTTATCATTTATTCTATATTTTTTACGTTTTCTGATGATTTTTAAAAAATTCTAAATTAAATCTGAGACAATGTTTTAACGGTGTTTACGACTAATTCAAAAACTATTTCATTTTCCTTTGGCGTTTGAAAATTTCACATGTTCTATATTCTTTAGAATTTAATTTAATACTTGAATTCTCTGTATTTCAAAAGCCTGTGGCTTGGTCAAAAATGGGCCTATATGGCTATTTTTTTATTCTTCTTGTTTTTGGATGTAGTTTTTGAAGAAAATACAATAAAATTATATATAGGTGTTTTCGATTTCTGCTTTAACCTTTTTGAAAAAAATCAAAATTTTTTTACGGATTACCACTTGCGATTTTTTTTTCTACTCAATTTTTAAAACTCTGAGGTCTTTTATAAATCCTCAAAAATTTATAGAGTGGTGTGTTTTGTGAAATAAGCCCAGTTACGAATAAAAAAATTCCAATCGATAGAAAAAAATAGGAGGAAAATTCCACCCACTTCAGTTTGGGCGGTGATCTTTCCAGAATTAGACGAAGTTAAAAAAAAAAATAATAAATAAAATAAGAAATGCGCTTCCGAGAAAACGAAGATTTTTCTCGAAAAAGTGAAAAATTTCATAGACTGTATTATCTTAAATTTTTTTTGTATTTTTTTTCGAAAAGTACATTTAAAGACAAAAATTTTTGAAAAAAACCGTCCCGATTCGTCAATTTTTGAAGAAGTTATAGCTATTTGAAAAAACAAAAGCCTTTTTTTAAAATAATTCATAACTTTTTTTAGGTTGGGTAAAAAAATTTGAAAATTTCCTAAAAAATGAGTTTAATCGGGTAGAAAAAAGACAAAAATTTCAGCCAAATCGAAAGGGGTCGGGTTCAAAAGTGGTCGATTTGACATGGAATGCCCCATATGCAACATATATGAGAGATAGGTGTGATTCACATGTATCTCTCATAGATTCTACATATATTCTTAATATATGCTACCATATATGCAACATATATGTGTGGAAGTGATGTGATTTCATTCTCTCTAACAACTTATATCAGATGTATGCGAAGTATATTTTATCATAAGCTTATTAACACATCTCCTTAATTTATTTCACGCACGCATAAATTACGTATGCTACATAAGTAGATATATGTCACATATACGTTTTGTGCTCATAGCGTCATCTTTTCAAATTTGAAGTTCCATGTACCACATGGCCAGAAAATGAGCAGGTCCTGAACATGTTTTGTGAATTTATAAAAATCGTATTTTTTAGTTGTTCACGTCAATTATACGATGTATACTATATAGTAATGCATAAAATATATGAGCCATATTCCACCAATTTTGGACGTCATGTCAGAACCGGCCTTATACCCCCTCACATCTTTTCTCAACTTTTTTAGCTGAAGTCTTTATCAGCAAACAGAATCCCAAATTTTTTCTGATTTTTTTCTCCGCTAACTTTCGCACTTATTATATGGGGTATTTCAGCTCGTTTTACGATTTTTGTTTTATTCATTTTGTTTTGCCGGCTTCCCACCACAATAAAAAAATTTTAAAAAAAGTTTTTGGCGTGAAAAGTCTAAGTCTTTCGAAAAATATTGTTTTTTTGTTCATGCACTTGAAAAGCTCTTAAAGTGGAGTTTTGAATCTCAAAAGCTGTTTTTTGGCCGTTGCCTAAATTTTGAAATTTTGTTTAATCTTTTTTTCGAAAAGCTGAGAAAATTTTACATACAATGTGTCATTTTCAAGATGAGTTCTCCATAAACATACGAGAAATGAATAAATGAACAAAAATTGATTTTATCCGATTTTTTTGCGGTCTGCCACCACAATTTTTTTTTTTTTTTTTAATAGGTTTTACGAGTAAAAAATTCTCAGCTTTGCAAAAAAAAATATTGAATTTCGGTTATGCTTGTGAAAAGCGAGAAATAAATAAATGAACAAAAAGTAATTTTATTCGATTTTTTTTGCGGTCTGCCGCCACAAGACATATTTTTGAGAAAATAGGTTTATTGAGTAAAAAATTCTCAGCTTTGCAAAAAAAATGATGAATTTCGGGTATGCTTGTGAAAAGCTCTCAAAATTGAGTTTTTAATTTAAAAAGCTGTTTTTTGGCCGTTGACCAAATTTTGAAATTTTTTCAATGTTTATTTCGGAAAGCTGAAAAAACTTATGAAACTTATACATATCCCTTTTAATATCTATATTCATTATTCACATACAAGAAGTGCGGCATCGCTCGTCTGATATCTCTCGAAACCTTTTTTTTATTCCTGCAGTTAAAACAAAAAGAAAAAAAATGTGACAACATTGATGTTTTATCCCGCGAGAACAAGCGATCGAGCGCCTGCCACATGTTCGTAACGTAGTAGTTAGGGAGGCGAATAGGGGATTTTTCGGGCATACTCGAGCGCGTCAGTTTAAGATATGAGAGATACCTTAGACCTAATAGAACAACTTTGGAAAGTATTAGCTCTTTATCTAGTGATGCGCGCCTAGGATAGACGATCAGATTAGTAAAAAAAAATCGAGAGTCTGAAATACTCGAGCGCGTCAGATTAAGATATTGGGGGTTGATTTTAGTGTTTTAATACTAAATTTAACTAATCTGACGATAAGTCCTTGACGCCGCAAAGTTATAGGGTCGCGAACTTGTAAAAAAAACGTTAATCCGGCATTCTCGAGCGCGATCAATTTTTTTTTAAGAATATAATCTAAAACTTACAAAAAATACAAAATCTGCCGGTTTCCGCATGACTGGAAGTGTGGAGGAGCCATTTCGTCTTCCGAAAAACGCGTTGCGGCATATCAGTCGCAAACGATACACGATTTGACACGAAAAAAATTTAAATAAAAAAAAAGGTAATTTTATTTTACACAAAAAAGGTCTCTTTATATTTTTGTCTAAAGTCAAAACTTTTGGATTTATAGCATCATAAAAACAACAGAGCAATGACAAGACGCTTGAATCAGGTAAATTTTTTCAGTCTTCTATAATATTCTCTCAACAATACTTAACAGAAGTAATTGTTACGGATGTTACAGGCACTTAGCAAGAAAGAATTGTGGATGAGGAGCTACAATATGAAAGTTCCAGTGATGAAGAAGATTACGAATTGTATTGAGCAAACATGTAAGGTTAATAATTTCCATTAATAAATAATACAATTTTTAGTACATTTCATCTACATTTACGTTTATTGTATCTATCGCTTTATTGTAATTCCTAAATTCCCCGTTTTATCAGAAAAAAAAACTTTTTTTCGTCAGATTAAGAGAACCCACCTACATTTTTGTCAGATTAAGAAAATATGCTTTCAGGACACCGAGATAAACCCACCCTATGAAAATCTGACGCGCTCGAGTATTTCAAAACAACGTTTTTTTTTGCATTTCCAAAAATGTGTCATAAGTTATCGTCACGCCGAAATCGTCAGTTTTTTTAAAGGGAGCTTCCTTGGGGCCTACTTAACACCCCTTCTGAAATTTTTTTTTTCGGATTTTCGACTATCTTGTATGCTTATCCCCACCACGCAAACCGGCAGATTAGTATACCGTTGTTATCAGAGGCACTTTGGGTATACGTGGTATAAATATCTGACGCGCTCGAGAATAGAACCCACCGATAAAATGGTTTTTACCATACTAGGTTTTCTTTTCGAAATTACCTCATCTTTCGATTTTTATAGGTCTCGATGGCGCTTGAGAATGCCGCCATTTGGCGACCTCACCTCCCTAACTATAGGCAGTGTCGCGTTAGTTTCCAGACTCGCCGCGAGATGTCGCAGAACGGCAACCACTGAGTCCCTATACGGAGGATGCGAAGAATATGCTTATAAAGGCGGACGCGAGAACGGAATATTAACAGATGTCCGTCGCAAATGAAGCCATATCAGGAGTTCTTGCCGGCTTCTCATGAACTTATACTTTTATATTCAATTCTCCTAGAAAATTTCCGATTTGTCGGAAATTTCTACACAGGTATCACAACACCGATTCGGGATGTATGCAGCCCATATTTCAACTATAGAGAGAGAGAGAGAGAGGGAGAGGGAGAGGGAGAGGGAGAGGGAGAGGGAGAGGGAGAGGGAGAGGGAGAGGGAGAGGGAGATTGCTATCCCCATGATTGAGTTCATGGGGATAGCAACTAAGATAGATTTGGGTGTTATCTGCGAATACCATATGTTCAGCAAAGCGAATTTCAGCACTGATATCATTAATGAATAGTGAAAAAAATAGAGGACCCAACACCGTTCCCTGAAATACACCTATCGTAGTCGCGAGGACAGTCAGAGTGTTCTCTCTTCAAGCCAACAACAGCCTGTTTGCGCTCAGTGAGGTAAGAGGTTACATATTTCAGTGACGAGTCAGAAAAGCCAATGCGCTTGAGTTCGGTAAAGAGAAGCAAATGAGATACTGTGTCAAACGCTTTAGTAAAATCAAACATGACAAGAATAGTTAATTTTCGCTCATTGATAGCCTTTCTCATATAATCACTGATTTTTACAAGGGCTGTTTGCGTGCTGAATCCTCGCTGATACGCTGATTGCCTATTATCAAGAATATTTTTTTTTCAATAAACCTAGTAATTTGCTTGTGAATAATTCGTTCAAATATTTTCGAGACAGCTGGCAAATTGGCAATAGGACGAGTATCTGACGACGATTCAGGCTATGAGATTTCAGATAGTGGTCGTAGAAATGCTCGTTTCCATGCTAAGGGAAAACATCAATCAGTAATGGACGAATTATAAATCTCAGTCAGGTACTTGCCCATCACACCAGATGCCTTGTTAAATCCGAAAGCCGAGATACCGTCAGGGCCAGATGTTAGAGAACATTGTAACAAGTTAACAGCATTCAGTACTTCAGGGATCGAGATTAGAGATAAAGCGAAAGCAGGTCGTTGAGATTCAGTACATGAGAGCAAACTTTTGAATACGTTGGTGGATAGAGCGTCATCAGTGCTGGAAACAGTAGCGTAGTAGGTATTAAGACATTTAGGTGAAAAAACGTGAAGAGGCGAATTTAACTTAGCTTTAACTAGACCGAGGTCTGCCAACTCTCTCCACAAAAGAGTTGATTCCCGTATAGACTGTAACCTTTTCAATTGATATTCGGACTTAGCTTTTCGCATATCCTCAGTAATCAGATCTCTGTGGTGTCTATAAAGTGCAAAACCTAAAAGGCCATTTGCACGCTTTGAATGTGTTATTTCCATAATTTATATCAATTACTTATTTTTATTGGCATGTTTTAGAGGTTATTCCATATTTATAACCTCCTAAAGTGAAGAAAAAGTTATGCCTCACGTAAAAATTTCAATAATACAAAAATGTCGATCTACTTTTTCCTCCGTAAACCCAAAAAAAAAAATACTTTCACTATGTTTCATGGCCCAAAATTTTCATTTTGTGACATAGAGTTTTTGTGCATTTTTTGGGAATTTGAAAAATGGGCGTTTTTTCCGTCAAAAATCAGGTTTGGACAATTTTTTTTAAGATGCCGGCTGGTCCAAAAAATTTGAAAAAAATTTAGAGCATGTTTTTTGATAGGTTGCATAACATAAGAAATAATGAAACCAATCGCAGGGGGTCAGGGTCGAACACCTCTGAGTTAGTGTGGACTGCCTCATATATATTATAGTATAACTTCTGAAGTATATTAGAAAAAATTTTCAATACAAAATATGGATAAATATGCCCGTTACAACGAATCTCCGGAGGCGCCTTGAAAAAAAGTTGTTTTGCGGTGAATATGATAACTCGTTACCGAATCATCTGAAACAAAAAAATCGATATGCGTTTTAAAGGTGATATGTATCCCCAGGTAATCAGGGCGATTTTTTTTTATTTATTTCTATTTTTTAACAACAAATTCACCGAGATTTTTTAAACTACAATCGCGTCTTTCGATTCCAAATGCTGCAAAAAAATTAAAAAAAACTTCCCCTGATTACCTGGGGAAACAAATCACCTTTAAAACGCATATCGATTTTTTTATTTCGAATGATCCGGTAACGAGTTATCATGTTAACCGCAAAACCTTTTTTTTCAAGGCGCCTCCGGAGATTCACTGTCACGGGCATATTTATCAACATTTTTTAATACAAATTTTTTCCAATATACTTCAGAAGTTATACTATAATATATATAATGAATAAAACAACTGGTACTCTGGAGTAGTGGCTAGCGTGCTTGCCTCTAAACCAGAGCATCATGAGGTCCTGGGTTCGATTCCCTGGCGTGACAAGCTCCAGATATATATATGTGGTATACACAAGTCTCGTACAGGTGTGAGTCACATGTATATAGCTGTAGTCCATATTAACAATTTCTCGACGAGGCGCGACGTAGCTCCGGCATCGGAAGACGAACTCAGGACCGACTCGGGGGGGGGGGGGAAGGAAGAGGTGGGGAATATTGGAAGGGAGGAGGAAGTGGGGAATATTGGAAGTAGAAGATTGGGGTAGGGGTTTGCTAAAGGGGAAGGACCCCAGGCTTCTGGAAATTTGAAAAAAAATATAATAAATAAAACAATATCACTCATATCAGCGCAAAGAAATTATGAAAATGTGCCTTGTTCGCTTTCAAAACCTTACCCTGCCCTTAAGGTGCTTAATGGGATCCTCAAAGTCCTTAATGTCCCTATCCTAAAGGGTTGAATCCGCGCTACCGACTACTCTCGTTCTCACCATCCAAAACAGATGAGATCTCTCTTTCGGATTTACGGAATCGTAAGCGAATAAACAATCGCGGATAAATTTCGAAATTGGCATATCACATTCGTCAAATGTTTCGCGCAAAAATTCAAACACTGCTTTGAATGGGAGATATGATTCGGTAAGTTCGCTCGACCCGATGATGCCACTGCTTCTGAGCCCACTCATTCTGTTTTCTACCGCGCTTACACGTCGAGTCGCCGTGCGTATCTCTGTATATTCACGTTCTCTGAATTGAAAGTGACGTCTAGAAGCTGAAATACGGGCGTCATAGTGAGCCCTTTCTATAACCTCACTCGCGTTCGATCGTGTCTGTAAGCTATTGGAACATTCGCGATCGCATCCTGATGGAAATCCCCGATTCTGCGTCGACATTTCGCCCTCTCCATTATTCGGGACGTTAAATTCGTCCGTACGCCCTACTCTTGGAGCACCGACTACTTCGTCAGTAAAAGCATCAGGCACTTCGTTGCAAAAGCCCTCCATTATCGCGACGCAGGTTGGGAATTTTCACGAAAACGTGGCCATAAATCTGGGTTTTACCGGAATTCTGTGAAATTTGGTATACTCACGTTTTTGGGGTCGCTGATTACGAATCTGATATCGAAATTTATAAAGACAAAATGGCGGTTTCAATATGGCCGATCAAAACACGAAGTTCGTCAAAAATTCGATTGAAAATGTACTTTTTCGATGTTTTTGGGGTCGCTGATTACGAAACCGATATCAAAATTCATCAAAACAAAATGGCGGCTTCAATATGGCCGATCGAAACACGAAATTCGTCAAAAATTCGATTAAAAATGTACTTTTCCAATGTTTTCGGAGTCGCTGATTACGATTCTGATATCAAAATTTATCAAAACAAAATGGCAGCTTTCATCGAGTTTCTTATAACATTATACTGATGTCTGGTGAGTTTGGCTTCGACGATAACCGAAAGAGCTTCATCTATTGATAGCGAAGTATGTTCTGTTCTTGATGATGCATGTGGAGCTGTGGATGTGGGTGTTGTAACGTCTCTGATCATTTTCGATGACTCTAAGTCTCCGGAAGTGCGTAGGCTCATTTGCGCGGCATAGCACAACTCCTCTGAGCTATGACTGTCACGAAGTTCTTTCGTTTCTCGTCGTTTTGATCGCTCACTTGATGCAGCAAAGTCCAAAAAAGGACGACCATGTTTGCTGGCTTGAGCCAGTTTTGAATCAGCAGAAAAGGCTACATCCATCTCTAACCAATCCTGATTCTTATCAAGAAAATTTGTCTTTTTTCTACCTGATTTTTGCCATTTTTCGCGCATTGTGAAAAATAACTTTGCCAAATTTTTCTTCGTTTCCTGGTGAATTGCAATGGCACAATTACTTTTCTTGGATAACTCTTGTACCAGATGGTCTACCTGTTCCTCGAAATTCACGGCCAAGTGCTTCTCCATAATTGAAAAGATCTCCCTCCGTTTGAATTTGATGTGGGGAGTTCCAGAACCTACAAAGAAACAATAATATTTCGTAAATTATAAATGTCATAGGGAACTGGCGTTAATAAAACAACTTTTTTAATAGAGTTGTTCGAGATTATAACCGTGACTTAATCCGTACACAGAAGTACGTAAATATACGCAATACTTTCTTCGCCAATTACTATATTTAGAAAGAAACTTGGTAATATTTTTTCACTAATTACTAATTGTTTGGAAAAATTAGAAATATTTTCTTTCTATTGTTCTTGCTAATCTTATTATTCTTACTATTTTCTTACTATTTTTTTTAGACAAAAAACTAATATTATTTCGCCACTTACAAATTTTCATAAAAAATCAATTGTTTTTTAACAAGTTATTAATTTTCCAAAAAATTATTAATATAATCAATAACGTTGACGAAATAATCGATACTGCCGAACACTGGTACGCACGCTCAACCAGGTATCAGAATTTTCATGAAAAATATATTACCGTTTCGAATCTATTGTTATGAGTAATAAAGCGATCGAGTCCGCACATTCATTGTAAGGCTACTCCGGGTAAACAAGCCACCTGCCCCGCGCGCCGCGCCCTGCTCTCTTGACCCAAGCATGTACATGGCACGCAGAGAGCCAGCGCGTCGCGTCGCGTCGCGTCGCTTCTTCTCGGAACACGCACACGCTCACAAAAAATGCTCTAGAGCACCCGTCGCATGCTTGCGCACTCTATGGGATACGTCATTTAAAAGCTTAGATTCTAAGCTACAATTAAAAAAAAAAACGAAATTGGAATTGCTTGGAATTCTGTACTTAAAGCATGCGGAAAGTCAAAATTTATTTCCGAACGAAGGCCCTTTTTGAAACTATCGTTACATTAAATAAACATGGACAACAAATATTTTTTTTTTCAATTGTAAAATAAGCAAAAATTTCTACATACCTTGAGGAACAGTATCCATTTTTTAAAAATGAACTATCACTTCACACTTTTGAGTTATATCCTTTCAAAGTTATATTCAATGAGAGAGCGATTTTGACGCACGCAACCGTCTCCGACGAGGGTCAACTTTGAACTGAAATATCTCAAGGACTATGAGGAATAAGAATATGGGACAGCGAGCATCTTGTGCAGAATTTAGTTCTTAACCAATCCCTCGGGTCATTATACCTGGATGGGAAAATTTGTGTTTCGACTTATGGCCACGTTTTCGTGAAAATTCCCCACCGTGCGGCGCGTTTTGAAATTTATCTCTTTTGACCAGGGATTGCGAGGGAAACGTTTGCCTCCTTTCGGGATTGAATACTCGAGCGAGCGGGCCGCAGGTAAACGACGATAGTTCGCCTCACGAGGAGAGCAATGAGGTATTTCCGGACGATGGAATCGGAGAGTGAGAAAAAGGGGACGCAGGTAGTTTCGCTCTGCTCGGGAGTCGAACAGGGGTTCATATTAAAGGATTAAATTGGGAGGCGAGTAAAACGCTTTTGGGTAGGGATTAAATTAGGGGTGTGCGAATATTCGAAAACTTCGAATATTCGGCATCGAATGGAATCGAATTATTCGATTCGATTATCAAACCGAATATTCGATTTTTTTCGAATATTCGATTTTGGTTCGAATACTCGATTTTTGTTCGAATATTCGATTTTGGTTCGAATATTCGATGTTTTTCGAATATTCGATTTTTGTCCGAATATTCGATTTTGGTTCGAATATTCGATTTTTGTTCGAATATTCGATGTTGGTTCGAATATTCGATTTTTGTTCGAATATTCGATTTCTGTTCGAATATTCGATTTTTTTTCGAATATTCGATTTTTTTTCGAATATTTGTTTTATTTTCGAATATTCGAGTTTCTAATTGAGTATATTCTATGATCTCATGTAATCGAATTTCTAATTAGTTATTTTATGCGGTTTTGAATAATCAAAGGTCGAAACAAACGTACGATGATTTCAAAAAATCGAAATAAAAAACGACTTTTCGATAACACATGTTTTTGGTTAACGCTTTAGGTCGCCGCTCGGAGCAATTCAGAGTTCCCTCTGTCAAACTGCCGAGTGCCGGTGACTAGCCAATCAGCTTTTTTATTACGTAATACTCTAAACGGAATAGACCAGAGTAAAATCATCAACAAAAAAGTTAAATGTTGTATGAGAAATCCAATGAATAATTGTAATATTAGGGGTTCATCTCACTGTAAAATATTTATAAATTCGATTTTTTCTTCCATTGTCCGATAGTATAGACTGTTATAAGCATGTTTTTACTTTACACATCAATTCTCGTGAGTACTTTGACACTCACACTGAGTTTTTTCGTCGAATCTCCAAAGATGGAAAGAATCATAGAAGATGGTTAATCGGATACTGATCTTTATATACACCCCCGCTCAAAAGTTTGGATACACCTGTCGATATTTCTTGCCGCAATAAAAATTCCATAACTCCGTCAAAAAAAAAGATATCCAAATTTTTAAAACAGCGTTTTGAAGGGAAGGAATGCAGGTTTGTTTTCTTTATTTATAATATGTTTTATGATTTTTTTTTTACTTGGTACGAACTTGTGAACGTGACCGTTTTTCGGCGTTTTTTTGACCATCGCCAATTGGGTGCATAACTTGAGGACATTTTTTTTGTCTTTTTTATGTACGGTAAATTCCAAAGGGTTGGCAAACGTTTTATTTTTGTCTCTAAAAAATGTTCGTATGATTTTTTCTCGCCAAGTTATTTCACTTTTGACTAAAAAAGACAATTTTTGTGAGATGCAACGTAATTCAAAAACTATAGAGTTTTAGAGAAAATGTCAAGGATAAAAAAAAGTAGCGTAGGTACACGTGGAATCGCCTGGAATTATTTCAGAATTTTTTTATGAATTTTTTTAAATTATTTTCGCTCAAAACTGTGACAATGACGTCCCAGCGAAAAATGTATCTGATTGAAATTTTCGTACTTCGTGATACAATAAAAATCTGAAAAAATCCAGCGACATTTGACATGCTATGAACAACAATTATCAATAATAATATTGTCCAAAAGTTATTGATAAATTTATTAAACAATTTCTTCAACAATGTCCTAATGACTTCTGGGCAATATTATTATCGATGAACAATAAACAATAATTATTATTGATCATTGTTGTTCATAGCATGCAAAATGTTGCAGAATTTTTTCAGATTTTTTTTCAAAGTTTTTTAAACATTTTTCTATAATTCGTCGAGGTGCTTTATTAAAAAATTTATCGTGAACCCTAATACAAACCCAAACCAAGTCAAAATAATTTGGACATTTCACCTGTTTGTATTAAGTAGGGTTCGCGACAAATTAAAAAAAAACACCTCGACGAATCATAGAAAAATGTTCAAAAAACTTTGAAAAATAATCTGAAAAAATACTGCAAACATTTTGCATGCTATGAACAACAATGATCAATAATAATTATTGTTTATTGTTCATCAATAATAATATTGCCCAAAAGTCATTAGGTCATACCAGGTCGAAAAAAATCATAAAAAATATTTAAAAGAAGGAAAACAAAGCTGAATTTCTTCCTTTTAAAACGCTTTTTTTAAAAAATTTACATATCTTTTTTTTGCGGAGTTATGGAACTTTTAGTGCGACAAGAAATATCGACAGGTGTATCCAAACTTTTGAGCGGGGGTGTAAATCAATATTCAAATACAAATACTTGAAAGGAGATTTTCTGTCACGATCGGTGATCTCAAATAGTCGTAAGTGTATCGAATATTCGAAAAATCATCGAATATTCGAAAATTTATCGAATATTCGAATGCATCGAATATTCGATTCGAAAATCGAATCGAATTTTAATATTCGATTCGATTCGATTCGATCACTATTCGCACACCCCTAGATTAAATCCTTTCGAGAGTTACTACTTTCTCAGAGTCGGTCTCATCAATCCTATGAGGATTGGAACGTTCGTGAATTTTTTCGAGTATAACTCCTCGAAGAGCAAAATGTCAAACGAGGCAAGGGAGTATTCCTCCTCGAGGAGTAAAACGTCACGAGAAGCGGAGAGGTTTTCATCCTTACCTGAGTTTTGTTCTCCGTACTCTCAATAAGTTACGACGCGAGATCTCACCGACTCTGTATAGCTATATGTATATCTATATATAATTATCCGGAGAGCACACACACACACACACACACACACATATATATATATATATATATATATATATATATATATATATCTAAATATATATAGGTATACAGAGTACAGACATATGTCATTCTCTTATAAATTCAACGACGTTTTGTCGGTGACCCACTTCCATTTTTTATATTTTTTTATATGTTATTATGCATGGAATAATAAGTATCCATGTAAATTTTTAGCTCTCTATCCCGGAGTTATTGATCTTTGAAAAAATATTCTGAAAATAAACATAACTTATTCAATAGCCAAGATATTCTAATTGGTTAGGAGGTCATTTTTTTTTCAATGTACTTTTGGAACAAAATATCGAAAAAATATTCTTTCTTAATTTTTTTTTTTATTTTGTTAAAAAAAATATAACATTTTACGTAAAAATCGAAATTTTTGAGATTTCACTGAAGATAGGGTTTAAATAACTTTTTATTTAAAAAAATTGTTTTTGACTTTTTGTTTTTCGTAATTTTCATTTTTTTTTCTTCTATGACTACAATAGTTAATTTCAATTATGTTGAAATTAATAATTAACAAACACATAATAAAAAATTAACATTAAAAATTACAATTCAAGTACGTTCCGCACTTAATTCAATTGAAAAAATAAAATTGTAGTTTTTAATGTTATTATAATTTAATCATAATTTATAATATTATTATAATTTACGAAGGGAATATTTATATGTGACAGAAGTTTAATTATTAATTTTCAATGAAAATAGTCATTTTTAAACTCGAAAAATTGAAAAAAAAAATTTCACAAAGTTTATGGAAAACTTTTTGGTCTGAAACATTTTTCTGTTTAATCGTATGCTTTCAGAATATAACGGTACTTAAGAAATTTTGAAAAAATGTACACTACACTCTTTTTCATATAAATGAAGTATTTGACAGAATTTCAATTTCTTTGAGAGTGGACAACTTTTTGACCGATTGAAACGAAATGCCTTAAATATATATATAAATATATATTGTTTACATATTTCGCGGCCACCGCCGACGCCACCAACGTGTAGAAAATCATGGGGTCAGGTTTGGGTTTGGGGTTTGGGTTTGGGGCGATGCACAGTAGGAGAAAAGCCCAAAAACCTGGTCAAAACCCCAAAAAAAATTTTTTCGAAATATGGTCAGTTGAGTAGTCATTCAGGTAGAGGACTAGTAACTGCATTCTATTGTGGAAGGGAAAGCCCTTCAAGTGTATACCTGCGCCGCAGCATCAGTTGGCTGTTAGTGTTCGTGAAGAGTGTACGTGTCACGCGCTGAACAGACGAAAATAACGCTGACTCCAAAAACCCATAACTTTAAAGTGACGGGTTTAATTTCAATTCTGCAACATGGATACGACTTCTGGAGGTATGTAGAATATATTTTTACATCGGTTGAATCTAAACTTTATGTATAAATGATTGAAATGTAGATTGAAATGTAGCCTTCGGCATAAATAAAATTGAATAATTTTGAAAACTTATATTTTCAACGGTCCTAAAAGTTATATATTTTGTCACATTTTGCAAAGCTCCTAGTCTCGGCCTTTAGTTTAATGTATAAGCTTTCGAAATTTACAAGAGTTACCTGCGGAAAACGTGCGTCTTGTCCGTTATGATTTTTTTCGTATCGTGCGGTAGCCGAGCGTGCACGCGGCACTATTGAGCAGCCTCTGCGCCTCTACCTGAGAATGGGTGAAGTAGCATCATAACGGACAAGACAGCTGTTATACGCTTGAAATAAATTATTTTAATATATATGTATGTGTATATATATACATATATATATATATATATATATATATATATAGATATATTATATAGATATTTCGCCGTCACCGCCACCGCCGTGTACAAGAATCGAAGAGTCAGGTTTGGGTTTGGGGTTTGGGTTTGAAGCGACACGTAGGTGCGTAGCGCCCGAGCCGGAAGAATCCCTAATATATATTAGAATGATTCAAAAAAAGCGACTATTTTTTGTTTTTCGCAGTAACATATTAAATACTTGCGGGAAGGTGGAAAAAGATGCCTGTTAAAATAAGAGCTCTTAATAAAAATATCTAGCGGGAGCACATCGCATATTTTGATTTCCCATTTAAATAACACAGGAAAAGAAATTTCAAACTTTGAAATTTTGTATCTCGGCTTCAAGTCAATTTACCAGAATGAACGATACATAGTCTTGTAGAGAATTGAACGCTCTCCAAAAAAGATCTCTTGTGATTTTTCGATAAACTCACTCCTTCAAAAGTTATTCAGGGTTAAAGTTAAATTTAGAGTAAAATTCACTTTTTCTTTTATTTTTCGGCAAAATCCGACTTGAAGCCGAGGTATGACAGTAATAGAGCTATGTATGTTTCAACTCAGGGATCTCAGGGGGGGGGTGAGGGAACGGGGGAGCGCGGGGTCTGTAGCGGGCAGGGTATGCTGGGGAGAACGAAGCCTATGGAGGGGGGAGCCAAGGGTGATGTAAGGGGGCCAGGGATCAAGATCCCTATCCCGACATTTACCGACCTTTTTCAGCCGAGATTCGAACCACTTAGCCGAGACACAAACCGCGTCGTGAGTCATGGGTGGCTTGCGGATGGTGGGTGGTGGGTGGCAGGTAGGTGGCGGGTAGCAGGGGGGGCGGGGTCGGGGAGATTAAGGATTTTTTTTCGTTAGCATGTATTGCGTGTATCTGCGTGCACGGCTTGCAGACGGTGGGTGGCGGGCGGTGGGTTGTGAGTGGCCGGTGGCAGATGGACGGTGGGTGGGAGGGGGAGAGGATTTAGGATTTTTTTTTTCGTTAGCATGTGTTGCGTGTATGTGCGTGCATGTGCGTGTGTGGAGGGAGGGGGGGTCTCGGGATTTTCAATTACATGCCCATGATTTTTTGAAGAAAGCATTAGATGCACGTAGTAGAAAGCACGTCATCGATAGCATTGACCCGCACTCTCTCTCGTACGCTCTCTCTCTCTCTCTCTCTCTCTCTCTCTCTCTCTCTCTCTCTCTCTCTCTCGCACGCGCGCTTTCTCTCTCTCGTGCTCGCTCTTTCTCTCGCTCTCGCTCGCTCGCGCTCTCACGCGCAGAGTGTCGAGTGTCAAATTAATGATGTATACAACTGTACCCCAACATGATCCGCCTTTTTTCGTCGCAACGCATATTATCGACACATAGCTGCATAGACGATCATTCGTTCACAATTTTCGAGTTTTTTCAAGCAATTCTCCGGCAACGTTATTTCTCTCTCTCTTTCTCTTTATCTCTCTGTCCTCTCTTTCACTTGTTCTCCGTATTTCGTACGTCAGTGTATTCTAAGCTATGAGATTGCTAATGATTTAGACTTTTTGTAGTTCAAGCATGATTTTTGAGGAAAATGTGAAATCAAATATTTTTGGTGAAAGGCCAATTGATATTCACTATTTTATTTGTTATCAATATCCCTAGATGGCATTCAAATGGAAAAAAAGTTTTGTCATGATAGATTGATATCTAGATATTTCAAGGCTATGATGATTTAATTATTTCAGCAAAAATTTCTATCGTGTTCTGCCCGCGGGTCCACTGATATTAGTGGTATATACAAATTCTATGGTTGATATAAGAATTGGGAAGACTTGTTTTTTCATGAAGCAATTGGATTTTTAGAAAATTTATTATTTTTTCTCACCGAAGGTCTAAGCATGTTAATGTAATTTTTTTCTTATCTTCTGCGAATAATATAGAAGTTTACTTTGAAATTTAAATCATAAATAATACAATCTTTTTTTATACTGTTTTTTGAAATCTTTTAAAATGATTTTCACAACTTCACGTAAGACTCCTATGCGAGCCGCGGAGGATGAGAAAGCATAAGTAATCATCACTTCCAAGGGCCCTCGTTCAGAAAAAAAATATATACATATTGTATTATTCAGAAAAATCTTAGATGTCTTAGCTTATTTTCACGAAATTTCAATGTCGTCGGCACATTACGAGAAAAATCAATTATATTTATATCTTTAGGTCTTGAGTCTCCTCATCGCGAGTATCATAAAACTAAACTATTATTTACATATGGTTTTTTCCGGTGATATAACATCAAGAGGGGACATTCACTCTCCCGCTTGATATACAAATGATTTTAGAGAGGGCCTGACTTCACGTGATTTTGCGTATAAAATTCAAACAAAAAGCACGGCTGAAAAAGTATATAGATATTGACACTGTTTCACGTAAAAAATCAAACAATGAA
Source organism: Alloplasta piceator (assembly GCA_946863875.1). Classification (NCBI taxonomy): domain Eukaryota; kingdom Metazoa; phylum Arthropoda; class Insecta; order Hymenoptera; family Ichneumonidae; genus Alloplasta; species Alloplasta piceator. Next base: position 42,110,840 of record OX333072.1, on the reverse strand, counting down.
TTTGAGAAAAACTTTTTTAAACTCATGAATAATGCAGTTTTCGGGAAGATAATGAAAAACGTTAGGCGACATCGAGATGTTACGCTTGTGAGGAAATGGGGTAGAGCTTTTTGGTGCAAGGGCTTTAATCGCAAAGGTGACATTTCACAGCTACACGAGCGGAAGTGGAATTTATGAAAACCGACATATGTGGAGTTTGCAATTCTCGGGATTTTAAAAATTACCCCTTTTTATGACTTTTGTTATAATTACCCTGAAAAGAAAAAATTTCGATATAGTAAAATAACTTTACACCGATACCGGCAGTCTGAGTATCACATTAGAATCCCGTTCCCGATATATACAGCTACGATAAGGACGATTTGCCTTGATTTGATATGTCTGATTATGCAACCGACAATCGCTATGGCATACAATAAGTTGATAAATAAAAATAAATGAATAAAAATTATATAAATATAAGGGTTCACGAAGGATAAGAATAACGAAAAGATAATGGAGGAATTTACGGGGTTGAGAGTCAAACTATACACCCCGTCAAGTATATATATCATAAATTTTTTAAATAATATTTATATGTTCTGATAATCATTTTTATACATTGCATTTTCATACATTGCATTTAAAAATAAAAAAAATATATAGAAATCTATGAATTTTGGAAATTGAGAAAAAAAGGGTGTGTGTGTGCGTGTGTGTGTGTGTGTGTGTGTGTGTGTGTGTGTGTGTGTAAATGTATGTATGTGGATGTGTTTATACTCCTCATTTAGATTCCTCGACGAAGGGCTTTGTAGAGAGTGCACCCCTAGCTGCACTGCAAACCTCAATGCATCAGGGAGAGAGAGAGAAAGAGAATCAGTGTCAAATTTTCAGCATCGAACGGCCGTATAAAATCGAAAAATTAAAATGAGTACAGTACGAAACAACAGCGATATAACGGGCATTATTAAATTTCTGATCGAACGTTTTTTCCCACTGAGAGTGGCGTTTTATCCTCAAGAGTGCATACGCGATGTACGTTTGATTAATCGGGCAGCAGCATTGCGTAATCTGCGGAGGATTATGTTGCGTTTTTTCCCACTGAGAGTGGCGTTTTATCCTCAAGAGTGCATACGCGATGTACGTTTGATTAATCGGGCAGCAGCATTGCGTAAACTGCGGAGTATGCTGCGCGAAAAATGGATTTTATAGCAGCGTTCAATCTCGGGCTGCTACATATATTCGATGTACTGGACTCAGCCGTTCGGGTGATCTGATTATTCAATTGGCAAAATGTAAATCGACTCCGACCAATTATTGATGCACATGGTAAGTGAATTTCAAATTCCCATCTCCCATACATTTATATATTACTTAATTCTGTTGAAGTCGTTCAATATTTTAACAGAGTAAAAAAAATTCTGTCACAGCGGAGATGTCTCGTCGCAGACGATCCAATTTAAAGGGAGAAGAAGAAGAGGAAGAAGAAGAAGAAGAAGAACAGGAGGAGGAGGAGGAAGAAGAAGGAGAAGAAGAAGAAGAGGAAGAAGATGAAGAAAGAGAAGAAGGAGATGAATAACTAGATGCTGATGATGAAGGGGGAGAAGATAAAGAAGAAGAAGAAGAAAAAGATGATGATGATGATGATTATGATGATGATGATGGAGAAGGAGGAGAAGAAGAAGTGCATGATGCACTAAGCCAACCAACACCACCACCACAGTCACCACCACCACCATACCTCAATAAACCTCAATAAACCACCACCACCACCACCACCACCACCACCACCACCACCACCATACGCCGATGGCATCGATTATGAGAGGGCCCGAATAGAATGGGAGCATCAGCAAATCGAGAGAGCTGCCGGAACCGCATGAAATGTGGATGAAGGTAAAAAGAATATGGGTGTGGTATTAAATTAATGATGCTCATGAGAATATTAATTTTTATCCATCTTTTCAGGATATGAATCCGGTCAGTCCGATGAGCTGACATATAGAGCACTATTCGGGGACGATCTCGAAATGTTCCCCGGTATGTTTAGCGAAGAAGAGCTAAATGCTCAAGGTGTTAACCTTAATTTTTACAAACATTAATTAAGAGAATACTTTATAAATATTTATAGCATAATTTTTTTCAATAAAAAAACAAAATATAAATAAAAAATCTTCGATAATGATCATTTCAAAATCCTTCCCATCGCGAAAAAGCGTTCCTTGGGGTGAAAAAAAATCATCGAAACTGTAAATTTCACAAATCAGCTTCATTGGTCCATGTGTTGTGGGTATCATCAAATCTCAACCATTTTACAAAAATGTTATTACCGTGCTTTTGTAGAACTTTTACGAGATCAGATAAATATCTGGATATTCAATTTTCAATCATTCTTGTTCGTAAAATCCACCGACGATGGGCTCGTTCTGATAATCTTCAATATTATACGTCACATGATTGGTATTGTTCACTCAGCTAATGGTTAATATTTCTGTCGTTCAGTTTGGGATTAAACCCTTCGCGAAAACATTCTTAAACTTGCGTATTCGCACTTTGCCGCCAAATTTTTCAATGTGCGATTGAATCAGTGGCAAATTGCTGTATGTCGAGTACATATGAATATTATATTTTTGGATAAGCGATTCAAAATCTGGATTATTTATTCCATAACTGTATAGAAACTCCGCATCGCCAAAACCAAAGTAACTCTGCAACGGGGATATCCATTTTAGTAGCAAATTTCGACTTCCCCTATCTGAACGTAAATGGCGTTATTTACCAGTATCATTGTGTATTTAAATATTTATGAGAAATGACATTATGCGTACGTTCTCTTTTTATCGAACCGCAAAAAAGTAAAATAAAATCAAATAAAATAAAAACAACAGAAACTCTGCAACGGAGATGTCCATTCTAGTAGCAAATTCTGACGCGCCCCATCTAAACGCAAGTGTCGTCATTTACCAGTATTATAGTATATACAAATTCGTATGAGAAATACAATTATTTCTACTTTTTTTACATAAAAAATAAATGAAAAAATAATTGTATTTCTCATACGAATTTGTATCTACTATAATACTGGTAAATGACGACACTTGCGTTTAGATGGGGCACGCCAGAATTTGCTACTAGAATTGACATTTCCGTTGCAGAGTTTCTGTTGTTTTTATTTTATTTGATTTCATTTTACTTTTTTGCGGTTCGATAAATAAAGAACGTAAGCATAATGTCATTTCTCATACATATTTATATACACAATGATACTGTCAAAATTTGCTACTCGAATGGACATCTCCGTTTCAGAGTTTCTGTTGTTTTTATTTTATTTGATTTTATTTTACTTTTTTGCGGTTTGATAAAAAAAGAACGTAAGCATAATGTCATTTCTTATACATATTTATATACACAATGATACTGTCAAAATTTGCTACTCGAATAGTTTGTTTTTTGTTTTTTTTGTTGTTTTTTTATTTTATTTTTATTTTCTTTTTTTATTTTGATTTTTTATTTTTTATATAAAAAAAGTAGAAATAATTTAATTTCTCATACGAATTTGTATATACTATAATACTGGTAAATGACGACACTTGCGTTTAGATGGGACGCGCCAGAATTTGCTACTAGAATGGACATCTCCGTTGCAGAGTTTCTGTTGCTTTTATTTTATTTGATTTTATTTTACTTTTTTGCGGTTCGATTAAAAAAGAACGTACGCATAATGTCATTTCTCATACATATTTAAATACACAATGATACTGGTAAATAACGCCATTTACGTTCAGATAGGGGAAGTCGAAATTTGCTACTAAAATGGATATCCCCGTTGCAGAGTTACTTTGGATTTGGCGATGCAGAGTTTCTATACAGTTATGGAATAAATAATCCAGATTTTGAATCGCTTATCCAAAAATATAATATTCATATGTACTCAACATACAGCAATTTGCCACTGATTCAATCGCACATTGAAAAATTTGGCGGCAAAGTGCGAATACGCAAGTTTAAGAATGTTTTCGCGAAGGGTTTAATCCCAAACTGAACGACAGAAATATTAACCATTAGCTGAGTGAACAATACCAATCATGTGACGTATAATATTGAAGATTATCAGAACAAGCACATCGTCGGTGGATTTTACGAACAAGAATGATTGAAAATTGAATATCCAGATATTTATCTGATCTCGTAAAAGTTCTACAAAAGCACGGTAATAACATTTTTGTAAAATGGTTGAGATTTGATGATACCCACAACACATGGACCAATGAAGCTGATTTGTGAAATTTACAGTTTCGATGATTTTTTTTTTCACCCCAAGGAACGCTTTTTCGCGATGGGAAGGATTTTGAAATGATCATTATCGAAGATTTTTTATTTATATTTTGTTTTTTTATTGAAAAAAATTATGCTATAAATATTTATAAAGTATTCTCTTAATTAATGTTTGTAAAAACTAAGGTTAACACCTTGAGCATTTAGCTCTTCTTCGCTAAACATACCGGGGAACATTTCGAGATCGTCCCCGAATAGTGCTCTATATGTCAGCTCATCGGACTGACCGGATTCATATCCTGAAAAGATGGATAAAAATTAATATTCTCATGAGCATCATTAATTTAATACCACACCCATATTCTTTATACCTTCATCCACATTTCATGCGGTTCCGGCAGCTCTCTCGATTCGCTGATGCTCCCATTCTATTCGGGCCCTCTCATAATCGATGCCATCGGCGTATGGTGGTGGTGGTGGTGGTGGTGGTGGTGGTGGTGGTGGTGGTGGTTTATTGAGGTTTATTGAGGTATGGTGGTGGTGGTGACTGTGGTGGTGGTGTTGGTTGGCTTAGTGCATCATGCACTTCTTCTTCTCCTCCTTCTCCATCATCATCATCATAATCATCATCATCATCATCATCTTTTGCTTCTTCTTCTTCTTTATCTTCTCCCCCTTCATCATCAGCATCTAGTTATTCATCTCCTCCTTCTCTTTCTTCATCTTCTTCCTCTTCTTCTTCTTCTCCTTCTTCTTCCTCCTCCTCCTCCTCTTCTTCTTCTTCTTCTTCTTCCTCTTCTTCTTCTCCCTTTAAATTGGATCGTCTGCGACGAGACATCTCCGCTGTGACAGAATTTTTTTTAATCTGTTAAAATATTGAACGACTTCAACAGAATTAAGTAATATATAAATGTATGGGAGATGGGAATTTGAAATTCACTTACCATGTGCATCAATAATTGGTCGGAGTCGATTTACATTTTGCCAATTGAATAATCAGATCACCCGAACGGCTGAGTCCAGTACATCGAATATATGTATGTAGCAGCCCGAGATTAAACGCTGCTATAAAATCCATTTTTCGCGCAGCATACAGAATCCTCCGCAGTTTACGCAATGCTGCTGCCCGATTAATCAAACGTACATCGCGTATGCACTCTTGGGGATAAAACGCCACTCTCAGTGGGGAAAAACGTTCGATCAGAAATTTAATAATGCCCGTTATATCGCTGTTGTTTCGTACTGTACTCATTTTAATTTTTCGATTTTATACGGCCGTTCGATGCTGAAAATTTGACACTGATTCTCTTTCTCTCTCTCTCCCTGATGCATTGAGGTTTGCAGTGCAGCTAGGGGTGCACTCTCTACAAAGCCCTTCGTCGAGGAATCTAAATGAGGAGTATAAACACATCCACATACATACATTTACACACACACACACACACACACACACACACACACACACACACACACACACACACACGCACACACACACCCTTTTTTTCTCAATTTCCAAAATTCATAGATTTCTATATATTTTTTTTATTTTTAAATGCAATGTATGAAAATGCAATGTATAAAAATGATTATCAGAACATATAAATATTATTTGAAAAATTTATGATATATATACTTGGCGGGGTGTATAGTTTGACTCTCAACCCCGTAAATTCCTCCATTATCTTTTCGTTATTCTTATCCTTCGTGAACCCTTATATTTATATAATTTTTATTCATTTATTTTTATTTATTAACTTATTGTATGCCATAGCGATTGTCGGTTGCATAATCAGACGTATCAAATCAAGGCAAATCGTCCTCATCGTAGCTGTATATGTCGGGAAAGGGATTCTAATGTGATACTCAGACTGCCGGTATCGGTGTAAAGTTATTTTACTATATTGAAATTTTTTCTTTTCAGGGTAATTATAACAAAAGTCATAAAAAGGGGTAATTTTTAAAATGTCGAGAATTGCAAACTCCACATATGTCGGTTTTCATAAATTTCACTTCAGCTCGTGTAGCTGTGAAATGTCACCTTTGCGATTAAAGCCCTTGCACCAAAAAGCTCTACCCCATTTCCTCACAAGCGTAACATCTCGATGTCGCCTAACGTTTTTCATTATCTTCCCGAAAACTGCATTATTCATGAGTTTAAAAAAGTTTTTCTCAAATTCATTGTTTGATTTTTTACGTGAAACAGTGTCAATATCTATATATTTTTTCAGCCGTGCTTTTTGTTTGAATTTTATACGCAAAATCACGTGAAGTCAGGCCCTCTCTAAAATCATTTGTATATCAAGCGGGAGAGTGAATGTCCCCTCTTGATGTTATATCACCGGAAAAAACCATATGTAAATAATAGTTTAGTTTTATGATACTGGCGATGATGAGACTCAAGGCCAATTTTTTTCGGGACTAATAGAAATATTTTTCCGAACGAGAACCCTCCGATATTGATGTCTTATTTTTTATAATCTGCCAATTATATATGAAAATTCATAAAAAGTTTTATCATGATACAAATTAAAGTTGACATTAACTACAATAAAAATTGAAATTATTTTGGATGTTTTTATTACGATTTTGAAGAAAAGCAGAAAGCAAATATTTTTCGATCAAGAGCCCTTCATTAATATTAATGATTCTCGCAATCGGTAGATGATATGCAAATGTTACGAGGATTGACACGGAGATGCCGGATAATGTATCGGGATCCAAAGTTAGATTCATCTGGTAGCGAAACCTAAGGACTGACTAAGTAGTGAGCGCAAAGCTCCGTCGACCATGCGAAACGTCGAGGTTTGTTAGGATAAATTCTGAAAATTGTTGAGATTGTCCACGTAACAATAATATAGATATAGAGTTCGGAGTTTGGATGCAGAATGTGGTTATTTTTTAGGTTAGGGTCGAAAGTTGCTTTTACTCGTTTACTGCATTTGCGTCCGGGAGTGAGTAGCATAATCTGTAGTGAGCTGAGAATAATCGACGACAAATCTCTCTCTCTCTCTCTACACCACGCTGTCACATGCGAGTCGTGAGCGAGCTATTTACTTACGTCGCCATATTGCTGTCGTCAGAATTAAGTCATACCCCTCCTTAGGTTCCCAATATCATGAAAAAATCAGATCTTTCATACTCACAATAACCGTGATTTTTGTTTTAATTTTATATTTATCTGGAGTTGTCAATTCGAGGATTACTTACTTTGCTCATATTCTGTGGATGTAACATAAATTTTATGCAAAGCTATAAGCAGTTATTTTAAAAACTTTAAAAAGAAATCGAATAAGTGGGCTGGCTCCTTCATGATATATATTTTTCACGGATTTCCATGTAATCTACAGATTGTGCGGAACAAAAATTGTTAGTTAAAATGTTGTTATTCATTCGGATGTTTCAACGTTACGAGAATTTTGATTTTCCTATCTGTAAGCCCATGGTTCTTGGAAATTCTTATTGTTATTATAATTACATAAAAATGTATTCATATTTGAGAAAAGTAACCCTCCTCAAAATTATGACAATACACATTTTCAAGAATTTTGATATTTGTTTCTGACCATAGACCTAAAGATATAAATATAATTGATTTTTCTCGTAATGTGCCGACGACATTAAAATTTTGTGAAAATAAGCTAAGACATCCAAGATTTTTCTGAATAATACAATATATATGTATTTTTTTCCTGAACAAGGGCCCTTGAAAGTGATGATTACTTATGCTTTCTCATCCTCTGCGGCTCGCATAGGAGTCTTACGTGAAGTTGTAAAAATCATTTAAAAAGACTTTAAAAGACAGTATAAAAAAGATTGTATTGTTCATGATTTAAATTTCAAAGTAAACTATTATATTATTCGCAGAAGATAAGAAAAAAATTACATTAACATGCTTAGACCTTTGGTGAGAAAAAATAATAAATTTTCTAAAAATCCAATTGCTTCATGAAAAAACAAGTTTTCCCAATTTTTATATCAACCATAGAATTTGTATATACCACTAATATCAGTGGACCCGCGGGCAGAACACGATAGAAATTTTTGCTGAAATAATTAAATCATCATAGCTTTGAAATATCTAGATATCAATCTATCATGATAAAACTTTTTTTCCATTCGAATGCCATCTAGGGATATTGATAACAAATAAAATAGTGAATATCAATGGGCCTTTCACCAAAAATATTTGATTTCACATTTTCCTCAAAAATCATGCTTGAACTACAGAAAGTCTAAATCATTAGCAATCTCATAGCTTAGAATACACTGACGTACGAAATACGGAGAACAAGTGAAAGAGAGGACAGAGAGATAAAGAGAAAGAGAGAGAGAAATAACGTTGCCGGAGAATTGCTTGAAAAAACTCGAAAACTGTGAACGAATGATCGTCTATGCAGCTATGTGTCGATAATATGCGTTGCGACGAAAAAAGGGCGGATCATGTTGGGGTACAGTTGTATACATCATAAATTTGACACTCGACACTCTGCGCGTGAAAGCGCGAGCGAGCGAGAGCGAGAGAAAGAGCGAGCGCGAGAGAGAGAGAGAGAGAGCGCGTGCGAGAGAGAGAGAGAGAGAGAGAGAGAGAGAGAGAGAAAGAGAGAGAGAGAGAGAGCGTACGAGAGAGAGTGCGGGTCAATGCTATCGATGACGTGCTTTCTACTACGTGCATCTAATGCTTTCTTCAAAAAATCATGGGCATGTAATTGAAAATCCCGAGACCCCCCCTCCCTGCACACACGCACATGCACGCACATGCACGCACATACTCGCAACACATGCTAACGAAAAAAAATCCCAAATCCCCCTCCCCCTCCCACCCACCGCCCATCTGCCACCCGCCACCCACAACCCACCACCCACCACCCACCGCCCGCCACGCACCATCCGCAAGCCACCCATGACTCACGACGCGGTTTGTGTCTCGGCTAAGTGGTTCGAATCTCGGCTGAAAAAGGTCGGTAAATGTCGGGATAGGGATCTTGATCCCTGGCCCCCTTACATCACCCTTGGCTCCCCCCTCCCTAGGCTTCCCCCTCCCCAGCATACCCTGCCCGCTACAGACCCCGCGCTCCAGACCCCGCGCTCCCCCGTTCCCTCACCCCCCCTGAGATCCATGAGTTGAAACATACATAGCTCTATTACTTATGACATTTCAAAGTTTGAACATTTTTGTTCCTGTATTATTTAAATGGAAATTCGTAATGAGAGATCTCAAAATATTAATATTGAGAGCTTTGCTTATATATGTAGATATACGCCCGTTCATTCCTGTGCGCCCCGTGTTCATGGATATAGGTATAGGTATAGTAACAATGACCATACGGAGAGCAAAATTCAGGTAAAGATGGAAACGTCTCGCCTCGTAAAAGGTTTCGATCCTCCGACTCAGTATACCTATATGTATCTCTGTCTCGCTCTCTTTCTCTATTTCTCTCTCTCTCTCTCTTTCTCACTCTCTCTCTCTCTCTCTCTCTCTCTCTCTCTTCTCTCTCTCCATACATATACATATATATCCACGTTTATTCCTGTGCGCCCTATGCTAATATATATATAAGTATAGGCATTGTAACGATGACCGTATGGAGACCGAAATTCACGTAAGGATCGAAACCGCCCGACTCGTGAGGAGTTTTTCTCCTTGATTTCACTCTTCGAGTTTTACTCTTTGAGTCTCACTCCTCGAGTTTTACTCCTCGAGACCATGCGCATTCAATCCTCGATGATCAACACGTTCTATGAGTTCCGACGGGACATCCCATCGACCCAGTATACCTATACACATCTCTCTGTATATGTATATTAGACTGATTCACAAAATGAGGCTATTTTTTTTCGAAATCCTTAATTAGCAGAGCTCCGAATGTCAACATTTAAAAATCTCTCGTCGCGAATTTATATTTTAGATTTAAATGACACAGGAAAACGAAATTCCAAACTTCGAAATTTTTTACCTCGACTTTGTGTGAACTACTGTTGGTCATTTCTTTAAAAATCAGGTTATTTATAATAAAGCAATTCAAACTTTTTTTTCGAGAAAAACTTTTTTTTCACGATATTTAGAAATGAGTTATAACATTTTTCCGGAAACTAAAAAAAACGGGAAATTGACTATAAATTTAATTTTAACTTTGCATAACTTTTGAAGGAGTGAGTCTTTCGAAAAATATTAAGAGACCTTTTTTGTAGAGCGTTCTATTTCCTACAAGAATACGTATCGCAGATTTTTGTACATTGACTCGAAGCCGAGGTATGACATTTCGAAGTTTGAACATTTTTTTCCTGTATTATTTAAATCGAAATTCGTGATGAGAGATCTCAAAACCTCAGTATCGAGAATTCTGCATATATATGTATATATGCGCCCGTTTATTCGTGTGCGCCCCGTGTTCATGTATATAGGTATAGGTATAGTAACGATGACCATACGTAGAGAAAAATTCGGTTATCCTCAGACTCAGTATACCTATATATATCTCTGTCTCGCTCTCTTTCTCTATCTCTCTCTCTCTCTCTTCATACATATACATATATATCTACGTTTATTCCTGTGCGCCCCATGCGAATATATATAAATATAGGTGTAGGCATTGTAAAGATGACCGTACGGAGCTCGAAATTCAGGTAAGGATCGAAACCGCTCGACTTGTGAGGAGTTATACTCCTCGAGTATTACTCTTCGAGTTTTACTCTTCGAGGTTTTTTCCTCGAGACTTACGAGTCGAGTTTTACTCCTCGAGTTTTACTCCTCGAGTTTTACTGCTCGAGTTTTACTACTCGAGACCATGCGCATTCGATCAACGATGATCAACACGTTCAATGAGTTTCGACGGGACATCCCACCCACACGGAACCGAGTGTCCATTGGACGTCCATCTATCATCCATAGATCCTTAACACGTCTACATCCACGATGGACGTAATGCGGACATCCATTGAACATCCATGGTATACTTTTGATTGGACAAAACGCAATGGATCACACAGGACGTATATTGTATGTCCACGACACGTACTATTTCTTGAGCTATAAATATACACAACACGGCCATCCATGGTATGTCCATAGGTAGACATTAAATAGCTTTTAATTCAGGATAGTAATTGAACATCCACTGGACGTTCCAGGTTCGTAAACGAAAATCACATTCGGAGGACGTCAATTGAACGTCTATCGGATGTTCCATGTAGGATTTCATATAGACGTGAACTTGGAACGTCCAATAGATGTCCAATTACGATACTGAATTAAGAGCTATTGAATGTCTACCTATGGACATACCATAGATGACCGTGTTGTGTATATTTGTAGCTTAAGAAATAGTACGTGTGTGAACATACAATATACGTCCCGTGTGATCCATCGCGTGTTGTCCAATCAAAAGCATTCGTCCTTTAGATGTACATTTAAGTATTTCGGGCAGCTGTGATATGGGTACGCCGATTGACCGTCGTATGTACGTACAAATTACGTCTATCGAAGGATAACGCGGAAATTTATTCGACGTCCACGACACATATTTTTGGAGCTATAAATATATTCCGCGCGTAACTTAACAGCCAGGGGACGTCCAATAATCATTTAAGTTGGATGAAAATTTCATTCCGGGGAAGTCCATGGGACATTCCTTAAACCACTATCGGAGATGCGAAACGGCAGCGATTCTATGTGCTGAAAAAGTTTCGTATACGTACCCTTAGATATTTTTTAGAGGTTCCTATAGACCACATAAAGTGACATTTAATGTACGTATTTAAGACGAATGCCAATAGCGCAAAAGATATCTAATGATCATCTATTATACGTCCCTTAATTTAAACGCTATTGATTACACATTATCCATTAATTATAAATTTCATTACGATTATACATTATTCAAGGTTTGTGAGACAAAGATATGTAAGTATATCAGCAAACTACATCGTATAAGGTTTTTACATGCATAAGTTTCTCATAAGTCAAGTTAGTGTAGGTAGGTAGGTAGGTAGGTAGGAGATTAGAAAAGTTAAGCAGCACCCCTTGAATCCAATACTTGGATGGGTGACCGCAGTGTGAAAAATCGAAAACTATTTTTTTTTCTTTTTTTCTGTAAAATATGGATATCTCGTAGGCCCCGAATATTATATAATCAGTAACAAAGTTTATAATTAATTAATAATGTGTAGTTAATAACGATTAAATTATTTAAATAAAGGGAAGTATAATGGATGATCATTGGACATCTTTCGGATCACTGGTTTATTCGTCTTAAATACGTAAATCAGACGTCATTTTTTGGGGTCTAGTCCGTCTAAAAACCGTCTCAAGGTACGTATAAGGGATGTTCCCAGTACATAGAACAGGTGCCGTTTCGCACTTCTTTTAGCAGTGATAGGGATACTCATAGACGTCCCTAGGATGGAGCATTCATCTACCATGTATGGATATTGGACGTCCCATGGCCCTAATGTTCCGTGTGGGCATTGACTCAGTATACCGATATATATCTTTGTGTATATGTATATTAACCCAAATTAACCTAAAATGAACCTAAATAAACCTAAATAAACCTATATATATATATCTTTGTGTATATGTATATTAGACTGATTCAGAAAATGAGTATATTTTTTTTCGAAATCCTCAATTACCAGAGCTTCGAATGTTAATATTTTGAAGTCTCTCATCGTGAATTCATATTTTAGATTTCAATGACACAATTCATAAATTTGCGACGAGAGACTTTAAAATATTAACATTTGGAACTCTGCAATTTGAGGATTTCGAAAAAAAAATAGACTTATTTTGTGAATCAGTCTAATATACATATGAAGAAAGATATATATAGGTATACTGAGTCAATGGGATGTCCTATCAGAACTCATCGAACGTGTTGATCATCGAGGATCGGATGCGCATGGTCTCGAGGAGTAAAACTCGAGGAGTATAACTCCTCACGAGTCGAGCGGTTGCGATCTTCGTACGGTCATCGTTACAATGCCTATACCAACATATATATTAGCATAGGGTGCACAGGAATAAACGTGGATATATATGTATATGTATGGAGAGAGAGAGAGAGAGAGAGAGAGAAATAGAGAAAGAGAGTGAGACAGAGATATATATAGGTATACTGAGTCTGAGGATGGAACCTTTTACGAGGCGAGACGTTTCCATCTTTACCTGAATTTTGCTCTCCGTATACCTATACCTATATCCACGAACACGGGGCGCACAGGAATAAACGGGCGTATATATACATATATAAGCAAAGCTCTTAATATTAATATTTTGAGATCTCTCATCACGAATTTCCATTTAAATAGTACAGGAACAACAATGTTTAAACTTCGAAATGTCATACCTCGGCTTCAAGTCGGATTTTGCCGGAAAATAAAAGAAAAAGTGAAACTTACTCTAAATTTACCTTCAACCCTGAATAACTTTCGAAGGAGTGAGTTTATCGAAAAATCACAAGAGATCTTTTTTGTAGAGCGTTCAATTCTCTACAAGAATATGTATCGTTCGTTCGGGTAAATTGACTTGAAGCCGAGATACAAAATTTCAAAGTTTGAAATTTTCTTTTCCTGTGTTATTTAAATGGGAAATCAAAATATGCGATGTGCCCCCGCTAGATATTTTTGTTGAGAGCTTTAATTTTAACAGGCTTTTTTTCACCTTCCCGCAAGTATTTAATATGTTACTGCGAAAATCGAAAAATAGTCTTTTTTTAAATTAGTCTAATATATGGGACATTCCACCAATTGTTGACCAAAGTTGTGCCGGGGTGTCTGAATTCTGGATAACGAAATTTTTTATTGAAAAGTACATTACAAAGAAAGCTTTCATGATTTTTTCCAATTTTTTTCGTCGAACCTTTTCGAAGATACAGTAGATCGAAAATTGCAAGATTTGCAATTATTGACTTTAGATATTAAAAATATCAATCCCTTGTAAAATTTCTAGAATTATATTAAATATTGGTTTTTGTGTAGAAAAAGCTCAGCTTTCTGAAAAAAATATTTTCAATTTTCTCCAGTATCAGGAAAACCCCAAAAAATGAGGTCAAAAAGTAAAATACGCTTTTTCGACCAATGTATCATTTTCAATATTGTTTTAAATATTTTTTTCGAAAAGCTGAGACTTTTTTACATGGGAAAGGTATGTTTTGATTTCAGGAATATTAAAAAATAAACCATAGCAAAATAAAGTTGAAACTTTTGTGATGAATTGCCGATAAGTATTGTGCTGCCGTCACGGTCGATACACGAACTATCGAATCAAGTTTGAAAATTTCTGTACATAGCATTATATTCACCGATTATCTAGTGAATATATATGTTCAAAGTGTGAAGTGGGTAAGAAATTAAAATTATTATACAAAAGCGATATGACAAAGATCAAATCTTTACTATTTGTACTCTTCTTGTCACTGTTGACAGAGAAACATTTCTTACAATAGCAGAACTCTTATCAGCCTTGGCATTGTATGACTGGGCACCTGAGTCATTTAGAAATATTGATTTCACTTTCATTTCAAATGAGAAATACGAAGTACGCGCAGCACAGCTAAAGTCCAGATTTGCTAATGCTGTAGCTGTAAAAAAAGACGCAATCTATGCATTGTCTTATCCCTGATGCCGAGAATTATGGTTCTGCTATTGTAAGAAATGTTTCTCTGTCAACAGTGACAAGAAGAGTACAAATAATAAAGATTTGATCTTTGTCATCTCGCTTTTGTATGATAATTTTAATTTCTTACCCACTTCACACTTTGAACATATATATTCAATACATAATCGCTGAATATAATGCTATGTACCGAAATTTTCAAACTTGATTCGATAGTTCGTGTATCGACTGTGACGGCAGCACAATACTTATCGGCAATTCATCACAAGAGTTTCAACTTTATTTTGCTATGGTTTATTTTTGAATATTCCCAAAATCAAAACATACTTGCTCCATGTAAAAAAGTCTCAGCTTTTCGAAAAAAATATTTTTAAAAATATCAAAAATGATACATTGGTCGAAAAAGCGTATTTTACTTTTTGACCTCATTTTTCGGGGCTTTCCGGATACTGGAGAAAATTGAAAATATTTTTTTAAGAAAGCTGAGCTTTTTTTACACAAAAACCAATATTTAATATATTTTTAGAATCTTTACAAGGGATTGATATTTTTAATATCTAAAGTCAATAATTGCAAATCTTGCAATTTTCGATCTACTGTATCTTCAAAAGAGTTGAACGAAAAAAATTGAAAAAAATTATGGAAGCTCTCTTTGTTATGTACTTTTCAATAAAAATTGTTGTTACCCAGAATTCAGACCCCCCGGCACAACTTTAGCCAAGAAATTGGTAAAATGACCCATATATTAGGGATTCCCTCGGCTCGGGCGCTACGTGCCAGCACGTCGCACGGTAGGAGAAAAGCCCAAAAACCTGGCCAAAACCTCAAATGACCTTTGACGGGAATGAAAATTGGCTTACAGGGGTTTTCAAGGTCGCTGATTACGAATCCGCAAGCCAAATTATCATTAAAAAAATGGCCGATCCAATATGGCCGACATGAACATTAAAAAGTTACCAGATGTTGACAAAAATTAGTATATACGGGTTTTCAAGGTCGCTGATTACCAATCCGATATCTATTGTTTATAACTTGCAACAAAGAGCTTACAGCAAATTGTTATAAACAAAATAGCCGAGTATCCTGCTAAATAGATAAATTAATATATAAAAAAAAATCATCATAATAAAATAAACGTGAACAGTGTATTCTACGCAATTATTATTTTTATTTCCAAAATACATACGGAACGTTTCAAAAATAGAACATTTTATTCTTAATCAAAATCGTAATCGGAGTCGGAGTCGGAGTCAGAATCATTACCCGAGTTTGTATCTATTACAACTCCCGGCACGGCTTCAATCTCGGCGCAAAATTCGTCTGCTGCAGCAGTCACTTTAGGAGCGATCAACATCGCTACAGCTTCCGGCGACAAACTCTTCAGCTTCTTCTGTGGTAGTCTTCTGACACTTGAAATGTACGGATCAGAAGTAACTAAGAGCCGATGAAAAACATCTTCCATAGTTTTAACCCTGGAACTTTTTCGCGCAAAATGTTTGATGTCCTTGTTTCGAGCTTCCTGAGCATCTTCGGATAATTGGCCGATTGGTAATAGAGCATGAGTTATTATCACTGGACCATGAATTAATAGTTTGTACACCGAAGTAGGCATGGAGTACCAAGGGTATAATGCAACGGTCTTTCTTGCCGTTTCAATAGCATACTGTTCAAATCTTTCACAGTTTATCTCGTGGCCTATCTTTGCTTATTATATAATATACATATATTCAAATATTTTATTTGAATGTTATAACATTTCATTCATATTTAAGAAATTTTTATGTGGTTGTTTTTAATATGTATATATATATATATATATATATACATATATATATATATATATTTGAGGCATTTCATGCGGTTTCGATCTGTCAAAAAGTTGTCCACTTTCAAAGAAATTGAAATTTTGTCAAATACTTTAATTATATGAAAAAGAGTAATGTACAAAATTTCCTAAGTACCGTTATATTTTGAAAGCATACGATTAAACAGAAAAATGTTTCAGACCACAAAGTTGCAGTTTTCCATAAACTTTGTGAAATTTTTTCTTTCCAATTTTTCGAGTTTAAAAATCACCATTTTCATCAAAAATAAATAATTAAACTTCTGTCACTTTTAAATATTTCCTTCGTAAATTATAATAATTAACATTACGAATTACAATTTCATTTTTTCAATTAAATAAAGTGCCAAACGTACTTGAATCGTAATTCTTAATGTTAATTTTTTATCATTTGTTCGTTAATTATGTATTTCAACCTAATTGAAATTAACTATTGTAGTCATAGAAGAAAAAAAATTAAAATTACGAAAAAGAAAAAGTCGAAACCATTTTTTTTTAATCAGAAGTTATTTGAACCCTATCTTCAGCAAAATCTCAAAAATTTTGATTTTCACGTAGAATTTTATATTTTTTTAAATAAAATTGAAAAAAAAATTAAGAAAGAATATTTTTTCGATATTTTGTTCCAAAAGTACATTGAAAAAAATGACCTCCTAACCAATGAGAATATCTTGGCTATTGAATAAGTTATGGTTATTTTCAGAATATTTTTTTAAAGATCAATAATTCTGGGATAGAGAGCTAAAAATTCACATGGATACTTATTATTGCATGCATAATAACATATTCAAAAATATAAAAAATTGAAGTGGGTCACCGACAAAACGTCGTTGAATTTATAAGGGAATGACATATGTCTGTACTCTGTATACCTGTGTGTGTGTGTGTGTGCTCTCCGGATAATTATATATAGACATGCATATAGCTATACAGAGTCGGTGAGATCTCCTGTCATAACTTATTGAGAGTACGGAGAACAAAACTCAGGTAAGGATGAAAACCTCTCCGCTTCTCGTGACGTTTTACTCCTCGAGGAGTAATACTCCCTTGCCTCGTTTGACGTTCTGCTCCTCGAGGAGTTTTACCCTCTCGAGACCGCAAGTATTAAGTCCTCGAAGGAGTAAAACTATTCGATCCTTTTGACTCTCCGCTCTTTTCACGATTTCCTCGTTTGGGAGTTATTGGACCTTTCCATCATTAGGTAGTCGATCCCTTCACGAGCGCGATCCCAGCCCGAGTTTTATTCACCCCTCTCTCGAATGGTTTTCATCCCGCAAAGATTAAATGGTCGGTGAGTTTTGGACTACCTGCTCCCTACGAGCGTGCTCCCTCGAGGAGTAAAACTCGTGAAGAGTGGGGATTTTACCTGCTCCTCGACTCGCTCAGGATTCCCTCTCAATCCCTGCTTCCAACCCTCGTTATCGTTAGCTTTTAATTCGCACGAGCAGAAATTTTGACAGCGAAATTCAAAAGAAGGACGGCTGACTTACCAATTTGAAGTTCTTGACGACTGGCTGAATATTCAGTTTGCAGTACAGTTTTTTACACAAGATATATTTATATCGGATATCGTTTTTTTTTTTCAAAAGACAATTTACTATTTTACACTCCAATCAGCCTTTTTCGATATCGACGTTGGGTCCTGCCTGCGTCCACCCTCGTTCTCCGGATTTCTCTTCTCCTTCCTCTGGATTGAAGAAACTGCCCTTCGTCGATCGTCGTCCCTCGTGGCGCCTACGGTAGACAAGGGGAGCCTCGCTCGTAACAACCCGTGGCCCTTGCTCCGTTTAAACTTCGGCAGGTATTTTAATTCCTGCCCTCGGCCCTCTTGGGTAAACCACGGGGGGAAACCCCGTGAGGGAAGGTTTCGGCGTACTCACAGGTGACAGTGCTACCTTGCACCACTTTTCCTTGCGTCGTCTGCTCGTCCGCTCCCGCGTTCGAACGCACGTGTTTCTCTCTCGGCCGTTGCTCCCTCGAATCAAGCTGCTTAGTCCACCTAGACGAAGGTAACACAAGCTCCGAGATACCGCACAGCACGTCCTTACGCAATCGCTCGTCCGTTGTATACCCACACAATTATTTATTCGTCACACTGTAGCGTTCAAAGTTCTTAAACGTTTATGATAATATACTAATTTATTTATTCCGCGCACGCGTCACTCCGATGAAAATATTATTTTGACGATTGTTCGAGTTCACGATAAAGTCCACATGAAATTAAATATATTTCAATAAATTTTACTCGTGACGAGTTTGCGGAATCCTACCGCTGCCACCAAAAATTTTCTGTGACGCTCCGAGAGCGTCGAACGCGCGAAATTCAAACGCGCAATGGACCACACAAAAATGCGGCTACCAACGTAGTCCGTGGGATTCGTATCCGGATTGAAGACATGAAACTCACCTGGCGCGAGTAAAACTCTTACTGAAAATATCGCGAAAGATGACAAAATTGAACACGAAAAATTACCGAGTTACACTATAATTATTTATTGTTATAATGCAATCTGATATCATTCTCAAAAGACAAACAAAATAAGATAGACATGATAAAAGAATTCTCGGTTTGCGATCTTTAAAGAAGCCTCGTCAAAAATTGTCTCGTTCGTTTCGCAGCTCGAATAATTCTGACTACTCTGCTGGCTGCTGCAAAGATTCTAAGTCCCGAATACTTCCACTATTTCACCTCTTAGGCCCAGCGCGTCCATCAATCAACCCCAAGCTAACACGAAGTCCGCGCGGACTCTCCTCTTCGCAAGGGTGGTCTGTACTCGCTTGTCCCCTCCACTCTGTGGTCGAAAACTACGCATTTTTACAACTTTCTCCTTTGGTCTCGAGTTTTATGCGGCCAACTTTTCAAGAGGCCTCTGGCGACAACGTGTCACCCAGCTCTCTTCGAGTGACACAGGCAAAAAAAGGGTCGATAGAAAAAATTAAAGGGAAGCAGACGCGTTTCTGTTAGAATTCGATAAATCTTTGTCGTGTTTTCCGAGCTTGCACACGTCGAGTTTCTTCGTGTTTGATCGTCATATGCTGACCACTTGACTCGTAAATTTATGGGAAAGTTAGTTTTTGCAGCCAGCAAGGTACTCATAGATTCTCTCATCTCGCATTTCTATTTACAAGACGATTATTAACAATTCTCGTAATTCTTGAAACGTTTAAATATACAACAAAGCGTCCATTATCGTATTTCGACCAAAGACTCAATGTAGTTATGAGTCACATATATACGTATACATTTGCATGCATATTTCATATTTTCGTATCATTATTTTATATTAAGCCGTCTATGGTAGTCAGCTCGTCCTTTCGCGATCAAAATTTGTTGCTCTTTTAAATGTTTCGAATCACGCGCGCTATCTCTCCTCGGTTGGTGCTGCTTAACGCGGCAAATTCGAAATGCGTATTGCGGAGCGTTATGCTTACTTGAGCAATCGGATGCTCTGAAACTCTACTTTATCAACAAACGGTATAACGAGCGATTGGTCACGGTTGAACATATCTTGAACGCACTGAGTGATCCATTGATAAAACTTTTCTTTCTGTTGCTCGAATACATTTTACCGAAATTCACACGATTGAATGCATACTTTCAATCTGAAAAAACTGTCATTACGACAATGTTTGAAACGGTCAGCAGTGCGTACGTTGATTTTTTTAAAATGTACATGGACCGTGACTACACCAATCGTACACCACTGCACGAAATTTAACCGGACAACTCACAAAAAATGTTACCTCTACGAAAGATGTATTTGGAAAAACGCGAAAAGGCTAATCTCACAGGATTTTCTGAAAGGATGCAATCGGTTTCTCATTGTCGGTTGTCTACGGTTAAAAAAACGATGTGTACAAAAAAAACGAGATGTATTTGGAAAAACGCGAAAAGGCTAATCTCACAGGATTTTCTGAAAGGATGCAATCGGTTTCTCATTGTCGGTTGTCTACGGTTAAAAAAACGTTTTGATTTCTCAAACGTTGTTCTAAAAACAATGTCCATGCTTTAACTATCGAATACTGTGCTGGACAAAACTCGAAAAACTACGCCCTCTTTACTGCCATTAGTGCAACTGTTGCCACGTATAATAAAAGAAAACGAATACCAAGTTGTTGACGATGAATGGCGCTAACTTCGAGTTTTAGATTGCCCGAGCATATCAGTATTTCCGACGAACCTGACATTTTTTGGCATAAATTGTCTGAATTTGACGAATAAGATCAAGTCAGTTATGCCTTTAAAAATTTGGCGAAATCCGCACTGAACGTCATCTCGCTCCCACATTCAAATGCCGAGTGCGAAAGAATTTTCAGTGCTGAAAATTTGGGAAAAACCAAAACCAGAAATAGACTGGTCGCTTCGTCATTGAACGGCATTCTTTTAGCGCAACAGAGAGTCAAAAATTGCACGACATTCGAGCCACTTCCGGAATACGCCAGAATGAATTTTTGTTGGTTTTGGTTTTTGTCAAATTTACAGCGCTGGAAATTCTTTCGCGCTCGGCATTTGAATGTGGAACCGAGATGACGTTCAGGGCGGATTTCATTCATTATACCCAAAGGCCGGTGAAACCCAAAAAGACAGCAATGAGAATTTTCAAAAAACACTCACTGCTGCAATAGAATGCGAATCCGACGCCGATGACGTCACCATACCAAAAAAAGTGTGATCTAAGTCTAAGCAACAAGTATTAATCTTGTTAAGAAATGAAAGAGTCTACGAATTATTATTTCGTTAAAAAATGTTTAAAAATGTATATTATTGTTATAATACTTATAATAATCTTATCTTTTGCGAATTAAAAAAATACATGATTAATTGATGTCAAAATAATAACTATCGACCTTGTGAATTATTTTTTCAATAGTTTGAACTTGAAAATAAGAAGTACGATAATTTCTTTGTATGCACTATTATTTAACTATTCTGGTGCGATAATTTGATCGCTCGAAACCTCGGCAGCAAATACGTCGGCAGCAGGGTTGGCAACCGCCAACCCTGCTGCCGACGTATTTTGTGCCACTTGCGCACGATTCGACAAGCAGCAGTTGTCTCTCCTTATTCTAGTCTTCTTGAGTTTTCCCTTACTCTCACGAACGGTGCAAGCGCAATGCAGCCGTCACTATATTGTGGCGGGCTTATTGGTCTTTATGAGACCGCGAATTTCATAATGGATTCGTCGTCGTGGATGTTATTACAATAGCGGGATAGTGCAGGAAATTCAATCAAAAGAAAAATAAAACGAGTTGAAATTTAAAGTTAATTTTAATCGTAGAGAAATATGAAAATCGATACAAACGAAAGTTAGGAAAACAAATCTAAATCGTGAACGCGAAGTGAAATGTACTAAAATGAGTCTTGAAATTCTCAGGGCGATAGTACAACCGAACTCGTCGAACGTCAAGATCATTCTAAAGTATTCCTCATTTTCTAAGAGATCCTGAGGTCTTCGGGCTTGAAGAGTCTGATGGTGGGAGCATACGCTTTCTCCCTTGCACTCATGCTCTCTTTCTCTTCACTCTCACATACATATACACTCGCAAACGTACACGCATATTCTCTCCCTCGCAGGGGATGAGGCGCTCAGGACTTCGAAAGTCTCGTTTTCTCTCGCTCAACCTTCTCCCTCGCTCTACGCATAGTCGCCTTTGCCCTCTCCCTTTTCTTCTCGAATATTTTTGAGACTCTACACGCGCCTTTTCTCCAGCCCTTAGAAGAGGTCCGGGATTTCGCAGCGTTTTTCGAAAAGGTCTCATTCTCCGTTATTTCAAATGCCGTGCTGCTCAAACTCCGTAGTCAAATGCCGTGTGTATCAAACTCCGTTCTTCATTTTCCGGCGTTTGCCCCTTCTCCCTAATAATCCGAAAGGGTCGCCACTCGCTCCGAGCTCGACCCTCGCACCTTTTTTTTTAAATCGCCCGTGTACCTGCTTTGTCTATACCCCATTACTAATAATATGGTTCGTGGCAACGACGAACTGGACGGCTACGTGGTTCAGTTAACATCTCACGAAATGTCATCGCGCCGCACTGCCTCAGTGATTCTCAACACTTCAAGTCGCAGCCGTTTTTTCCAATTTTATAGACTAATATATGAAATAATATTATGATATTAATTAATAACAGATAATAATCGCTCGCTCGGATGTATTCATACACGGAATAGTTCACGGTAGATTCTCTAAACTGAATTCTCGTAGTATATTTTGTACCGCATGAAATAATCCCTCCGTGATTATTAACATTCATGTTCTTGTAAAAAGAATAAAATGAAAGAGGCACTGTTTTTGTACATATATCACTGTTATGATTCAATCAGACCATACCATACTAACAGATATTCATATTATATGAGGGGCATTCCACGCCAAATCAACCACTTTAGAATCCGATTCGATCCTTCGATCCTTCGATTTGGCTAAAACATTTTAATTTTTTTCTACCCTTCCAAAAACATTTTACAGAATTTTTGCAAATTTTTTCACCCAACCGGGAAAAAATTATGAACTTTTCAGGAAAAATAAGCTTTTTATTTTTCAAATATCTATAACTTTTTCAAAAATTGACATATCTGGATGTTTTTTATTTATGTGTGTTTTTCTATGTACTTTTTAGAAATAAAATAGAAAAAAATATTCGGGCCGATCTTCAACGTTTTTTTTTGCGAATTTTCAGAAAAAAAAATTTCTCGATTAAGGTAAACGGCCCAGTTACTGACCCTGTCCCAGATAGTGACCCTAACGGCACCATTTTGATTGCCATAAATACAGTTTTTGTCGAATAATAATCCAATTACCGGCTAATTGAAGAGAATTTTTCACTTTTCATTATTGGAGAGAGGGACCTTTCTAAAGGAGATATTAAAAATAGAAATAGACCAGTGAATCGAAATCGGTACACGTAGGGTTCACAAACGAAGATAGGGCTTATGTACAGGGTCAGTAACCCGGACAGCAGAGAAGCATTATTAAAACAATGATTTTATTAATAAATCTTGATTATTTCACTTTCATAATCGGTGAATCTCCTTTGGGGGGCTTCAATGCACACGTTGAAACCATTAGTTTCCGGTTTGGCTATATCACACATGAATAAATAGTCGAAATCCGACGCTGCCGCGCTAGAAGGGTCAGTAACTGGGCCGTTTACCTTATTATCGTTTTTAATTTTTCTTATCTTTTTTTTGATAGGAACTTTTCCATTTTATGCAAATTCACTGAAATTTTCAGAGTGGGATTTTTCCGTTTTCTATTTCTTTTTTCAATTCCAAAATTTTTTTTTCACTCAGCTTATTTCTTATGATACCACTCTGGGGATTTTTGAGGATGTCGAAAAAACCTCAAATTTTGAAAAAAATGAAATTAATAAATGCAATCGAAAGTGGTATCCATCGAAAAGAAAATTAATTTTTCAAATATCTATAACTTTTTTGAAAATTGACTTTTCGTGACGTTATTTTTTTGAAAATTTATGTTTATCAATGTACTTTTCAGAAAAAAAACGGAAAAAAATATTCTGGCCGATCGTCAGCGTTTGTTTTGCGAATTTTTCAAAAAAAAAAACAAAAATTTCTCGATTATTGTCATTTTTAATTTTTCTTATCGTTTTTTTTATAAAAACTTTGCCATTTTCTGCAAATTCACTGAAATTTTCAGAATAGGATTTTTTTTCAATTCAAAAATTTTTTTTTTTTACTCAGCTTATTTCTTATATTATCACTTTGGGAATTTTTGAGGATGTTGAGAGAATGTCAAAGTTCGAAAAAAAATAATAATAAATGAAATTGAAAGTGTTAATCATCGAAAAAATTTCAATGTTTTTTGAAAAAGTAGGACAAAAAATGGAAGATAGTTCTGGATAATTTTTTTATTCAGAACTATTCAGACTTTTCAAAAGCGTCCACTTTATCATTGCACAATGATTTTCATCGTCCTTAATTTAGCATTACGATTTTTGCAATTGTTGAGGGGTTATAGGCAAAAGAAATATTGAAAAATCAATAAATACCGTGATTCACGGTATTCAGACTTTTCAAAAGCGTCCACTTTATCATTGCACAATGATTTTCATCGTCCTTAATTTGGCATTGCGATTTTCACAATTATTAAAGGGTTAGGGGCAAAAGAAATATTGAAAAAACAATAACTATCGTGTTTTACGGTATTTGGATTTTTCAAAAACGTCCACTTCATCATTGCACAATGATTTTCATCGTCCTTAATTTGGCATTGCGATTTTTGCAATTATTAAGGGGTTATGGGCAAAAGAAATATTGAACAATCAATAACTACCGTAGTTCACGGCAGTACTGCCAGAACGCCGGCACGATCGACCCCCACTCTGTGCCCGCTGCCGTCGCCACACAATGATAGTCGCTCGTGTCTGTGAGCGAGCGACGTTCGTGTCGCTTCGGGGCAGCCGAGTGCGCCCGAAGCTGTCATCCCCTCGATCTCCTCGCACGCTCTTCGTGCCCCACTTCCTGTCAGTGGCTTTACCAATACACACGGAAGGTGAGGACGGCCGTCTCCGTGTGCGACCAAGTAAAACCGAAGAGCTCCGAGGAGAAAAATGAATCGAGCTTTTAAATGTTGTAAAATCCTTTTCCCTCCGTGCTTTATGTTACCATGTAAAGCACGTATTGATAAATAAAAACTGATTAATTTACAGAAAAATTTAATTGCTAATTTGTCAGTTCAGATACTAAATGTAGTTATACAAAAAAATAAAAATTTTTAAAATTTCTGAAAAACTTTATGCAGCGAAAACATTGCACATGTTTATTATTATCTATCCTTTGTTATTACTAATTGAACTTCAATAATATTGGGGGAAAAACTTGGATCAGAAAAAAATTGTGCAGTCTAATGAACCCCAAAGGCCCCTCTAAATTTTTTAATCGATCGGTACAGCGGTTCCCTGAACCGATTGATTGAAATTTTGAAAAATTTAAGGGAACAAGATTTTGTTCGTTAAACTTGATCTAATCTTTTTAGAAATCAATAATTTCATTTTTTTTTTACTTTTTACTGAATTTCGAGTTTTTTGAAGATAAAGTTATCCAAAAAAATGTTTTCAAAAATTTTCAAAAACATTTTTTTTTTAATTGAAAAAAATTGTTTTCTTTGCGTTATCAAGAAAATTGAAGTTTCAGAAAAAATTTCGATTTCGATCCATTTTGAGTTATCTGAAGATTGAGTAACAAAAAAAAATCCAAAAAAACTAAAAAAACTTTTTTTTTTAAACTAAAGAAAAAAAATTGAAAAAAATTGTTTTTTTTCGGTTTCACTAAAATTAAAGTTTCCGAAATCGAAATTTTTTCGGAAACTTTAATTTTCTTTAAAACGAAAAAAAAAGAATTTTTGAAAATTTTTTTAATTAGAAAATTTTTTTTTCAGATTTCTTTGGATTTTTTTTTGTAACTCAATCTTCAGAAAACTCAAAATGGATGGAAATCGAAATCAAAATTTTTTCGAAAACTTTAATTTTCTTGAAAACGTAAATAAAACGATTTTTTTTTAAATTAAAAAAAAAAATGTTTTTGAAAATTTTCGAAAAAATTTTATTGGATTTTGTTACTCAATCTTCAAAACACTCAAAATTAAGTAAAAAGTAAAAAATAATGAAATTATTGATTTTTAAAAAGATTAGGTCAAGTTTAAGGAACAAAATCTTGTTCCCTTAATTTTTTCAAAATTTCAATCAATCGGTTCAGAAAAACCGCTGTACCGATCGATTAAAGAATGTAAGGGGACCTTTAGGGTTCATTACACTGTAAAATTATCTTCTAACCTAAGCTTGTCCCCCAATATTTTCGAAGATACAGTAGATGAACAAAAAAAAAACAGGGAAAATGTCATTTTTTTGTTTTTTTTTCACGTTAACGTTGCAGGTGGAACAAAAATTTTTTTCAAATCAACTGTTATAGATTTTTCTAAGAAATTCTTTGCAGAAAACGAAACTCTCTGTCTACTTGCTGGGCGACCAGTAGTTTGAGAGATATCGGCAGTTGAATGAAAAAGGATCCTTTTGAATTCAAAATTCGATATCTCTAAGACAAATGGTCGTATCTAACTTCCGCGAAAAGTAAATTGAAGCTGAAAAAATGGGCTTTGCGACCTATGCATTGGTTCAGCTTGGAAAAATTTTTTCATGCCCGTAGAGTGAAAAAGAATGTAAAAAATTTGGAAAATTCTATCTTTTGACTCAATGTTGAGTTTTCTGAAGATTAAGTAACAAAACAAAATCCAAAAAAATTTTTTCAAACATTTTTTTTTCAAAATAAAAAAAAAATTGTTTTCTTTTGTATTCCATAAAATTAAAGTTTCCGAAAAAATTTTGATTTCGATTTCGATCCATTTAGAGTTTTTTGAATATTGAGTAACAAAAAAAAATCCAAAGAAATCTGAAAATTTTTTTGTTTAATGAAAAAAAAAAATTTTCTTTTTTAAAATTAAAAAAAAAATTGAAAAAAATTGTTTTTTTTTCGTTTTAAAGGAAATTAAAGTTTCCGAAAAAGTTTCGATTTCGGAAACATTAATTTTAGTGAAAACGAAAAAAAAAAACAATTTTTTTTAGTTTTCAAACGAAATTTTTTTTCAAATTTCATTTTTATTTTTTGTTGTCACTCAATCTTCAGTTAACTCAAAATGGATCGAAATCGAAAACGAAATTCTTTCGGAAACTTTAATTTTCTTGAAAACGAGGAGAAATCAATTTGTTTTTATTTAAAAAAAAAAAATTGTTTGAAAATTTTTGAAAAAATTTTTTTGGATTTTTTGAAAAAATGTTTTTGGATTTTTTTTTTATGACACAATCTTCAGAAAATTCAAAATTGAGTAAATAGTTTAAAAAAATTAAATTATTGATTTTTAAAAAGATAAGGTCGAGTTTAAGGAACAAAATCATGTTCCCTTAATTTTTTCAAAATTTCATAAACCAAAAAAAAACCAAAAAAGGGGAAATGACATTTTTTTGCTCTTTTTTCACGTTAACGTTACAGGTGGAAAAATTTTCTTTTTCCACCTGTAACGATAACGTGAAAAGCGAAGCAAGCGAATGAATAAGTCGCTTTGTAACGCAAGCTTTAAGATAATTGAAAATAAAAAATTAAATTTTTACCGGCCGGCATGTTATTCACGGCGTTAAGGTAAGCAAAATAGTCCTCAGTTCTAATTTCTATTTCTTTTAAATATATAGTTCAATAAGTAATAACAAGGGATAGATAATAATAAACATGTGCAATGTTTTCGCTGCATAAAGTTTTTCAAAAATTTCAAAAAATTTTATTTTTTTGTATAACTACATTTAGTATCTCAACTGACAAATTAGCAATTAAATTTTTCTGTAAATTAATCAGTTTTGATTTATCAATACGTGCTTTACATGGTAACGTGAAGCACGGAGGGAAAAGGATTTTACAACATTGAAAAGACCCGCGCCGTTTGCCGAGTGACGTCACGCTGCGGGCTCGATTCATTTTTCTCCTCGGAGCTCTTCGGTTTTACTTGGTCGCACACGGAGACGGACGTCCTCACCTTCCGTGTGTATTGGTAAAGCCACTGACAGGAAGTGGGGCACGAAGAGCGTGCGAGGAGATCGAGGGGATGACAGCTTCGGGCGCACTCGGCTGCCCCGAAGCGACACGAACGTCGCTCGCTCACAGACACGAGCGACTATCATTGTGTGGCGACGGCAGCGGGCACAGAGTGAGGGTCGATCGTGCCGGCGTTCTGGCAGCACTGGTTCACGGTATTCAGACTTTTCAAAAGCGTCCACTTAATCAATGCACAATGATTTCCATCGTCCCTAATTTGGCATTGCGATTTTTGCAATTATTAAGGGGTTTTGGGCAAACGAAATATTGAAAAATCGATAACTACCGTGGTTCACGGTATTCAGACTTTTCAAAAGCGTCCACTTTATCAATGCACAATGATTTTTATCGTCCTTAATTTGGCATTGCGATTTTCGCCATTATTAAGGGGTTATGAGCAAAAGAAATATTAAAAAATCAATAACTACCGTGGTTTACGGTATTCAGACTTTTCAAAAGCGTCCACTTTATCATTGCACAATGATTTTCATCGTCCTTAATTTGGCATTGCGATTTTCGCAATTATTAAGGGGTTATGAGCAAAAGAAATATTGAAAAATCGATAACTACCGTGGTTCACGGTATTCAGACTTTTCAAAAGCGTCCACTTTATCATTGCACAATGATTTTTATCGTCCTTAATTTGGCATTGCGATATTTGCACTTATTAAGGGGTTATGGGCAAAAGAAATATTGAAAAATCTATAACTACCGTGGTTCACGGTATTTAGACTTTTCAAAAGCGTCCACTTTATCAATGCACAATGATTTTCATGGTCCTTAATTTGGCATTGCGGTTTTTGCAATTATTAAGGGGTTATGGGCAAAAAAGATATTGAAGAATCAATAACTACCGTGGTTCACGGTATTCAGACTTTTCGAAAGCGTCCACTTCATTACTACGTAATGATTTTCATCATCCTCAATTTGGCATTGCGATTTTCACAATTATTAAGGGGTTATGGGCAAAAAAAATATTGAAAAATCAATCACTACCGTGGTTCACGGTATTCAGACTTTTTAAAAGCTTCCACTTTATCATTGCACAATCATTTTCATCGTCCTTAATTTGGCATTGTGAGTTTCGCAATTATTAAGGGGTTATGAGCAAAAGAAATATTGAAAAATCGATAACTACCGTAATTCACGGTATTTGGACTTTTTAAAAGCGTCCACTTTATCAATGCACAATGATTTTCATCATCCTTAATTTGGCATTCCGATTTTTGCAATTATTAAGGGGTTATGAGCAAAAGAAATATTGAAAAATCAATAACTACCGCGGTTCACGATATTCAGACTTTTCAAAAGCGTCCACTTTATCATTGCACAATCATTTTCATCGTCCTTAATTTGGCATTGTGAGTTTCGCAATTATTAAGGGGTTATGAGCAAAAGAAATATTGATAAATCGATAACTACCGTAATTCACGGTATTTGGACTTTTTAAAAACGTCTACTTTATCAATGCACAATGATTTTTATCATCCTCAATTTGGCATTCCGATTTTTGCAATTATTAAGGGGTTATGAGCAAAAGAAATATTGAAAAATCAATAACTACCGCGGTTCACGATATTCAGACTTTTCAAAAGCGTCCACTTTATCATTGCACAATGATTTTCATCGTCCTTAATTTGGCATTGCGATTTTCGCAATTATTAAGGGGTTATGAGCAAAAGAAATATTAAAAAATCAATAACTACCGTGGTTCACGGTATTCAGACTTTTCAAAAGCGTCCACTTTATCATTGCACAATGATTTTTGTCGTCTCAAATTTGGCATTGCGATTTTTGCAATTATTAAGGGGTTGTGGGCAAAAGAAATATTGAAAAATCAATAACTACCGTGGTGCACGGTATTCAGACTTTTCGAAAGCGTCCACTTTATCAATGAACAATGATTTTTATCGTCTTTAATTTGGCATTGCGATTTTTGCAATTATTAATGGAATATGGCTAAAACAAATATTGAAAAATCAATCACTACCGTGATTCACGGCATTCAGACTTTTCAAAAGCGTCCACTTCATCATTGCACAATGATTCTTATCGTCCTTAATCTGGCATTGCGATTTTTGCAATTATTAAGGGGTTATGGGCAAAAGAAATATTGAAAAATCAATAACTACCATGGTTCACGCTATTCAGACTTTCCAAAAGCTCCTACTTCATCATTGCATGATGTTTTCAGTCATCCGTAATTTGGCATTGCGATTTTCAAAATTATTAAGGGGTTATGGGCAAAAGAAATATTGAAAAAACAATAATTATCGTGTCTCACGGTATTCGAACTTTTCAAAAGCGTCCACTTTATCATTGCACAATGATTTTCATCGTTCTCAATTTGGCATTGCGATTTTTGCAATTATTAAGGGGTTATGGGCAAAAGAAATATTGAAAAATCAATAACTACCGTGGTTGACGGTATTTAGACTTTTCAAAAGCGTCCACTTTATCATTGCACAATGATTTTCATCGTCCTTAATTTGGCATTGCGATTTTCGCAATTATTAAGGGGTTATGAGCAAAAGAAATATTGAAAAATCGATAACTACCGTGTTTATCGGGATTCAGACATTCACAAACATATTGATGATGAACATCATTGTACAGTGATGGAGTAAACGTTTTTAAAAAGTCTGAATCCCGATAAACACGGTAGTTATTGATTTTTCAATATTTATTTTGTCGATAACACCTTAATTATTGCGAAAATCGCGATGCCAAATTGAGGATAATGAGAATCATTGTGCAATAGTAGAGTGGACGCTTTTGAAGAGTCTGAATACCGTAAAACACGGTAGTTATTGATTTTCAAATATTTCTTTTGTCGATAACACCTCAATAATTGTGAAAATCGCAATATCAAATTAAGAATGACTGAGAACATTGTGCAATGATGAAGTGGAAGCTTTCGAAAAGACTGAATACCGTGAACCACGGTAGTTATTGATTTTTCAATATTTCTTTTGCCCATAACCCCTTAATAATTGCAAAAATCGCAATGCCAAATTAAGGATGATAAAAATCATTATGCATCGATGAAGTGGACGCTTTTGAAAAATCTAAATACCGTGAATCACGGTAGTTATTGATTTTTTAATATTTCTTTTAGCAATAACCCCTTAATAATTGCAAAAATCGCAATGCCAAATTGAGGACGATGAAAATCATTGTGCATTGATAAAGTGGACGCTTTCGAAAAGTCTGAATACCGTGCACCACGGTAGTTATTGATTTTTCAATATTTCTTTTGCCCATAACCCCTTAATAATTGCAAAAATCGCAATGCCAAATTGAGGACGACAAAAATCATTGTGCTCTGATAAACTGGACGCTTTTGAAAAGTCTGAATACCGTGAACCACGGTAGTTATTGATTTTTCAATATTTCTTTTGCTCATAACCCCTTAATAATTGCGAAAATCGCAATGCCAAATTAAGGACGATGAAAATCATTGTGCAATGATAAAGTGGACGCTTTTGAAAAGTCTGAATACCGTGAACCACGGTAGTTATTGATTTTTCAATATTTCTTTTGCTCATAACCCCTTAATAATTGCGAAAATCGCAATGCCAAATTGAGGACGATGAAAATAATTGTGCAATGATGAAGTGGACGCTTTTGAAAAGTCTGAATACCGTGAACCGCGGTAGTTATTGATTTTTCAATATTTTTTTTGCTCATAACCCCTCAATAATTGCGAAAATCGCAATGCCAAATTAAGGATGATGAAAATCATTGTGCATTGATAAAGTGGACGCTTTTAAAAAGTCTGAATCCCGTGAATTACGGTAGTTATCGATTTTTCAATATTTCTTTCGCTCATGACCCCTTAATAATTGCGAAAATCGCATTGCCAAATTAAAGACGATGAAAATCATTGTGCAGTGATAAAGTGGACGCTCTTGCAAAGTCCGAATACCGTGAACCACGGTAGTTATTGATTTTTTAATATTTCTTTTGCCCATAACCCCTTAATAATTGCGAAAATCGCAATGCCAAATTGAGGACAATAAAAATCATTGTGCAATGATGGAGTGGACGCTTTTGAAAAGTCTGTATACCGTGAATCACGGTAGTTATTGATTTTTCAATATTTCTTTTGCCCATAACCCCTTAATAATTGCAAAATTCGCAATGCCAAATTAAGGATGATGAAAATCATTGTGCATTGATAAAGTGGACGCTTTTGAAAAGTCTGAATACCGTGAACCACGGTAGTTATTGATTTTTTAATATTTCTTTTGCCCATAACCCCTCAATAAGTGCAAATATCGCAATGTCAAATCAAGACCGATGAAAATCATTGTGCATCGATAAAGTGAACGCTTTTGAAAAGTCTGAATACCGTGAATCACGGTAGTTATTGATTTTTCAATATTTCTTTTGCTCATAACCCCTTAATAATGGCGAAAATCGCAATGCCAAATTAAGGACGATGAAAATTATTGTGCAATGATAAAGTGGACGCTTTTGAAAAGTCTGAATAGTTCTGAATAAAAAAGTTATCCAGAACTATCTTCCATTTTTTGTCCTACTTTTTCAAAAAACATTGAAATTTTTGCGATGATTAACACTTTCAATTTCATTTATTATTATTTTTTTTCGAACTTTGACATTCTCTCAACATCCTCAAAAATTCCCAAAGTGATAATATAAGAAATAAGCTGAGTAAAAAAAAAAATTTTTGAATTGAAAAAAAATCCTATTCTGAAAATTTCAGTGAATTTGCAGAAAATGGCAAAGTTTTTATAAAAAAAACGATAAGAAAAATTAAAAATGACAATAATCGAGAATTTTTTTTTTTTTGGAAAATTCGCAAAACAAAGTTGAAGATCGGCCCGAATATTTTTTTCCGTTTTTTTTCTGAAAAGTACATTGATAAACATAAATTTTCAAAAAAACAACGTCACGAAAAGTCAATTTTCGAAAAAGTTATAGATATTTGAAAAATAAATTTTTTTTTCGATGGATACCACTTTCGATTGCATTTATTATTATTTTTTTTCAAAATTTGAGGTTCTTTCAACATCCTCAAACATCCCCAGAGTGGTATTATAAGAAATAAGCTGAGTGAAAAAAAAAATTTTGAATTGAAAAAAGAAATAGAAAACAAAAAAATCCCACTCTGAAAATTTCAGTGAATTTGCATAAAATGAAAAAGTTTCTATCAAAAAAAAGATAAGAAAAATTAAAAATGATAATAATCGAGAAATTTTTTTTTCAGAAAATTCACAAAAAAAAAACGTTGAAGATTGGCCCGAATATTTTTTTCTATTTTATTTCTAAAAAGTACATAGAATAACACACATGAAAAAAACATCCAGATATGTCAATTTTTGAAAAAGTTATAGATATTCGAAAAATAAAAAGCTTATTTTTCCTGAAAAGTTCGTAATTTTTTACCGGTTGGTCGAAAAAATTTGCAAAAATTCTGTAAAATGTTTTTGGAAGGGTAGAAAAAAATAAAAATGTTTTAGCTAAATCGAAAGGGGTTGGATTCTAAAGTGGTTGATTTGGCGTGGAATGCCCCTCATATAATATGAATATCTGTTAGTATGGTATGGTCTGATAAAATCATAACAGTGATGTATATACAAAAACAGTGCGTCTTTCATTCTATCCTTTTTACAAGAACATGAATGTTAATAATCACGGAGGGATTATTTCATGCGGTACAAAATATACTACGAGAATTCAGTTTAGAGAATCTACCGTGAATTATTCCGTGTATGAATACATCCGAGCGAGCGATTATTATCTGTGATTAATTAATATCATAATATTATTTCACATATTAATCTATAAAATTGGAAAAAACGGCTGCGACTTGAAGTGTTGAGAATCACTGAGGCAGTGCGGCGCGATGACATTTCGTGAGATGTTAACTGAACCACGTGGCCGTCCAGTTCCTCGTTGCTACGAACCGTATTATTAGTAATGGGGTATAGACAAAGCAGTTACACAGGCGATTTAAAAAAAAAGGTGCGAGGGTCGAGCTTGGAGCGAGTGGCGACCCTTTTGGATTATTAGGGAGAAGGGGGAAACGCCGGAAAATGAAGAACGGAGTTTGAGCAGCACGGCATTTGAAATAACGGAGAATGAGACCTTCTCCGTTTTTCCAGCGAAGACGTATGCCAGATGCCCCCGTGCTTGCTCTTCCCTGGATGCTGTACTGTCAAGTTTTTGCTCGTAAAACTTGGGTTCCAAATTTATATTACATAAAGAAAGAAGGTTTAAATGTTGGAAATTCGAGAAAAGTCACGTACGCTCTTAAAAAACTGAGAACAATAGGGTTTACCCAATTTTACTTTTACGACCACACACGTGGTCTGCAGTTATTCAACCCTAAAATTCGACGCACTCAAGAAACAATAAATTATGTGAAGAGCTTGACAAACAGGAAAAAAAGGTCTCGAGAGAAAGTTTCAGACTGAAGAAAAAGAGAATGATACAGAAAAGAAGGACAAGGCACAGACTTTTGCGACGCGTACTTAGAATTATTACATAGAATATTCTTACGTATGTACATATCTATCTATGGACATGCAGGTAAATATGCTATGGATAAAATGTCTATTATCTAGCTTATTCTATTGAAGATGCATTGCAGTGGATTTTATAGTCCTCAACTTCGAATCTACCGCGAATTCCCGATGGTGGATAAAGATACGGTCGCAAGGGTACGAATATAGCTATTCGCAGCGTTCTCGCTCATAGGCTAAAATCACGGCGCGAATGCACATATATGCCCGACCGTAACACCTCTTCCCCCTTAATAAAAAAGGACGTTTCTAACCTTAATGAAACGGCTTTTTCAGATACACAATGCGGGTCGATGTTGTGAATTAATCCTCATTAGTTTCTTGAGTGTTTTTATCAAATGGAAGAGTCAAAAGCTTTAATTTATTCAGATGTACTATTTTCGTCTTGTGTTCATTCAGTTTAATTTCGGCGTTGGTATTGTCTAGCAGTGTATGGTCTGGTGTATTGTGGATCGAATTTTGATGAACAAGGTTCTTTCACCACCAAATTGAACCTATATCGGTTATTCTCAGTGTGAATTACAGCCTGGCCTAATTCTGGATTGGCTTGTTCAAGTTTTTCTGCCTTGATGAGGCCAGCTTTTTCCAACTCCTTACTGGTTGCTGTAGTTAACTTACAATCTGCAGAAATGAAATCAATTTTGTGCCCAAAGTTCAAAGTTATTATGTCTTTTACCGTTGTAATGCTTGAATTCTCAATCAAGGAACCTGAGCCAAGCAAAGGGACATTGTCGAATCCAGTTGCCATAGCTTCTGAGTTTTTGACATTGGTTTCCTGACACTCCGTTACTGAGTCCACATTTGCCTTTTCGGTTGTCACCCGACTGACCATTATCGGTCCCGTCTTTCAGCACACCTTTGCCAGCATCTGCATCGTTCTTATAACATTTCAGATGCCTCATACCCTCGGCCAGTGCTACGAGTGTTGCATCGAGCAAGGGCGATAACGGGGTCCCTATTGTACTCCCCCGGCAGCTAAGCGCCTTGCGTAATATCTGGGGCCGCTGATACCAAGCAGGAGTTTCGATTCCACCTTCTGATTCAGAATGCGCTTTTCTCGACCTCGTTTCCGAATGTTGCCGAAGGCTCAAAGCTTCAATTCCATCATTCGACTCTCCCGATGCCAGAAAAACTTTTACGATCATTTCATCGATAATTCGACTGCATTTGTATCCATTATCATCATCGAAATCCTCTTCTTCTATAGTGTCGTCATTGTCAGTTTTATTATTTAATACCGACGGGGCCGATTTCCGAGCATCGATGCTCAGAATCTTCCCAGCCTGTATTTGATCTATTGTCTGCTCTGTCTGCATTGATTCTATTGTTTGTACGCATGAGTCATTTGGATTTAGAGGATTCCTGGACAAGGCATCCACATTAGAGTTGGCAATGCCCCTTTTGTAAGGGATATCGTAATCGTATTCGCTCAACTTTATTTTCCTGCGGGCAAGACGAGATATTGTGTCTTTTAAGCCATTTAGCCACAGCAAAGGTCTGAGATTCGTGACGAGAGTGAATTTATGACCGTATAAGTAGGGCTGGAAGTGCTTCACCGCGAACACGATAGCTATTAATTCCATTTCGGTGGTCGAGTTCGGTCGAATTCGTTTCGGTCTTATTCAATGTTCGGGATGCGTACGCAATCGAAAGATCCCTGCCTATCGTTCCCAGACTTAACACTGCACCGAGAGAAAAATCTGAGGCGTCGGTCGTTACTATGAAGGGCATGTGAAAATCGGGATAATGTAGTAGCGATTCGGAGCACGACTCGTCTCTCAAACTTTCGAAAGCCTTATATTGTTCTGGTCCCCAGGGAAAATTCACGTCTTTTTTTGAGTAGCTGCGTAAGAGGTTTTGATGTTTTTGCGAAATCAGCTATAAATCTTCGCTAATACCCAATCAAACCGAGAAACTGCTTAACGTTACGCTTCTTTTGTGGAATTGGAAATTTCTTTACGGCTTCTATTTTACG
The DNA here is from genome assembly GCA_946863875.1 of Alloplasta piceator. Lineage (NCBI taxonomy): Eukaryota > Metazoa > Arthropoda > Insecta > Hymenoptera > Ichneumonidae > Alloplasta > Alloplasta piceator. The sequence continues at coordinate 42,074,009 of OX333072.1, read as the reverse complement.
TGGATCCGGTAAAACTCCATTTTCAGTAATAATGTGACCCAAATATGTTATATCACATCTTAAAAATTGACATTTCTCCGGTTGTAGAGATAAGCCCGTAGCCTTTAATCGCGCGAGCAGTTTCTTCAGTTTGTGGGCATGTTCTTCTAAGGACGTTGCGTAGATAACGATATCGTCCATATATACGAAAAGTTCGATACTCTGAAGACCTAGGAGAACTCGATCCATTAGACGTTGAAAAGTCGCAGGTGCGTTTTTCAGCCTAAATAGCATTCGATTGAACTCGAGGTGGGCGCATGGGGTGGAAAATGCAGTGTTCGCTTTCGAGGCCGGATCCATGGGGATCTGGTGAAAACCAGATGGGAGATCATGAATGGAGAAATATTTCGACCCCCCCAATTTGTCGAGAATATCGGTGATATTCGGAAGCGGTTACGCATCACCAATTGTTTTCTTATTTAATTTGCGGTAATCAATAACCAATCTCCATCGTTTCTTCCCTGTTGAGTCAGTCTTTTTGGGAGGAACCTAAAGAGGAGAGTTGTATGGCGAGTCAGAGGTACTAACCCCTTTTCATTAAGTCGTCTACCTGCGTGCGAATTTCGCCTCTGTGAACGGGTGGAAAGTGATATTGTTTTGTATTTACAAGGTTCTGATCGGTCATTACGATTTTATGTGAGAGAATCATTGTTGCTCCTAGCGAGTCTCCAGGTAAATGAAATTGTGACGAATAGCTGAAAAGAAGCGGGAGTAGGCTCTGCTTTTCCTCGTCGTTCAAGTGCTTTGAATTTGAAGAGCCAAGCAGGTTACTGAGCTATTTGGCCTCTACTTTCTGTGCTTTGGTCGAGGAGTGGGGGACTTCCATAGTCCGAGCACGTGGTAGGACCACGTGGCAGTGTTCAAGCTCGACCGGTGTCAGTGTGACGCGCACGGCGTACGTGTTTGCGTTCACTGCGAATGTTTTTGCATAACCACCCTTTGCGCAACCAACGACTCTCCTATAAATATTTTGGGCCCAGTTTGGATCCTGGCCAAATAACCGTTTTTCGTACAAGAGTCGCGAACCAGGATTTGCACGAGTTTCTTCGTTCGAGCTGGTAAAAGAATCGTGTGGTGTTCAAGAAGGGGTAAGAAATCATCGTGAAACATTAATTGCCCGTTTTCGAAGTTAAGGATAACTTAGTTTTCCTTCAAGAATTGCATTCCGAGTATACCCTATTGTTTGATCGGAAATGAATTGGGCGCTATGTGGAAGTAAGTTTCTATCCCCTTTATAAAAACTCTAATTTCCCCTCGCGCCCTGTCCATTCCTGAACCTATCCCGGTTAAGTTGTATAATTTTTCCCGATTTATCTACGCTCGTGAATGTAGTGAGTTTTCTTTAACGAGGTTTAGATCACTTCCGGGACCCACCAATAGTTCCACCTCCCCATGACAAAACGTAAATTATTACGAGTCTTCAATTGGTGCTAGAGTGGAGGCCAAGGACGTATCGAGTCCACGACGCTTCGAATAGGTCTGAACCGTCACAGCGTCGGCGCGACGATTCTGACCTATGGGTACTGAATGTTTTCCCTCATATATGTTTTCGGGCGCCTTTCGTCACCTTAGTTCGAATTGAGAGTAGAAAATATTTGATCTCATGAGGCTCTACAGCCTCTGCGGCGGCTCTGCAATGCTCGATAAACATGGAAACTGGCATGTTTTCGCTATCGTACTCAGGTATAAGCAATGATAGTAATTTGAACCCGGGGCTCGTGCCCTTGCGTGGAGTCCAGGTTTCGGCGCTCGTCGATCTTGTTTCTGCATTTTCGCTTGTACGTACTATTTCGCTACTCAGATAGCAGTAGTGGTGCTGCTATCGTTTATGTCGGCCGGAGGGACCTGATTTTCTATATTACGATCATTTGTGCGATCGGAACGGCTCATGTTGCACGGGACGACCGCGTCGCGCGACAGTAACAGGTCTCCCACGCGGCATTTTTGGAATTTATATTATTAATTGATATTATGTCGTGAAAAACGAATTATTTCCTGTTCTTATCGATTTTTTTAACCAAAAGAATGGCTCTGAAAATCGCGATTCATGCATGAGAAAATAATGAATCGCATTGAAGAGGGATTGATTAATCAAATTTAGTGTTGGACCTCTCTGAATCCTATAACCGTACCGGCACTCGCCCAGGGCCCACAGATAAAACCAAGACTCCAAAAACCTGTGGGGGTACAATGTACAAATCTAAAGGTGCTTATATATATACAATACTAGAGTTCATGCGGCCCTGGCGCTTCGCGCCCTCACGTCGCGAAAATGAATCTTGTACATGTTGATGTTGACATGATGTTTTACATGTAAATTAATTCTTGTACATCTTGATGTATTTGTCATAAGAATCAAATATGAGTCGGCAGTAGATACTGTCCATGAAGATCGTGAACAACATGGTGCCAGGGGGATCTGAATAAATAAAAGAAACAAATTGGCTCAAGATGCTCTTGTATTATAAGAAAATAAGCAAATATTCATAAAAATAATACACATTTATAAAGTAAAAATATTATTATCGTTTCCTCACCACTATGAAGTAGATAATTCAGCCCGTTTTTTTAAAGTTGTATCCCCATTGTAGGCCTATTCAACTTCGTTAAGAATTTCTCGATTATATTGATACACGGAAACATTATTACACCAGGTGTTAATGAACCTTAAGTGTTAATTAAGAAATTGTTAACTTGACTAAATTTCAATTTTGTTCTCTGTTAGAGTTTTCCCAAAAAAATAATAATAATATATATATCCTGCAATTTTCAAGATGTTCTGAAATTGCGCTTCAATTTAAAATTCTTACGAAAATAAGATTGTATCAAAAAATATTTTTTTGAATAATTATATATAGTCCAAAATCATGCTTATTTTTAAAAATCACGTGTACTTTAAATTTGACAAAAATTGTTATTGGTTAAATTAGAAAACTGGGGATGTAATAAAAAAAAATTAATTTCATTCTTTGATTTTATTTGTAATAATAGATTGATTAAGTAATAAATCTTGAAATAAAACAAAATTTTTAAACATCTCACATAATACTTCAATTGTTTTCACTAACCGCGACATAAATTAAATACTTCTTGCCAAATGATATTATCAATTTCATCTAAGATTTCAGAATTATTTTCAATATGAATTTCATTTGAATTTCTACATCTTGATAGAGCTACATATAATTGACCATGTGAAAACAAAGGACGTTTAGTATATATTCTTATTTTATCTAAACTTTAACCTTGAGATTTGTTAATGGTAATTGCAAATGCCAAAACGACAGGAAATTGTCTCCGATAAAGAATAAACGGCAAAGAGGAAGACTCCCCAGTATCCAATATAACCCTTGGTATGAAAGCAAAATTACCGGCCTTTGTACTAGTTATTATTTGAACTTTAATATTGAAATTATATAAATGAACAATTTTCAGTCTTGTATTATTACAAAGTCTATCATTTATACTCAGATTTCTAATAAACATTACTTTTAAAACCAATTTATAAACAGGAAGTCCTGGAAATTTTGAAGAATTTAAATATTCTATTGGATAATTTAAATTGATATCATCATCGGTTTGGTCAAGTCCTTTATGTTTTGCATAATCAATAGCATAATATGTTTTTCCAATACTTTTAATTTTTTTAAATATCTTTTCATTTAAAATATGCACATCTTCATTATGGCAAGATAAAATTACCCGATCAGATAAATCATCGTCATTCAAAATTGCGATACCGTAAATTTTTGAACAGATATCATTCGTTCTCCAATTTTCAGGTATCCGCAGTGTTGTTACATGACCTGATCCAATTTTCAATAAAAAAACATGAAAATGATTGATCATGAGTACGCATGTTTGTCTTTAATTTCATAATTTTAAAGTGATTCCACAGACGTGAAAATTTTGTTGTACCTTTAATGATATTCAATTTTGTTCCGTATTTGACCACTGGAAGAATTTGTCGAAAATCTCCACCTAATATAATTAGTTTCCCGGCAAATGGAACATCTTTAAGTCGACAACAATCTCGAAGAGTTCTATCAACAATTTCTAATGCTTTCTTCGGTATCATTGAAGCTTCATGCCAAATAATTACATCACACTCCCGTAATTTATTTTTATCTGATGCTAAATTTAAAAACGAACTTCCGATTAATGTTAATTCCGCAGGTAATTTAAAAGTCTTATGACTGGTCGTACCTCCAGGTAATAAAATAGATGCAATTCCTGTACAGGCCATTGGTAATACTTTTCGTTGAATACTTAAAAAATAATAAATTAATACTTCATGAAGAAATGTTTTACCAGTACTTCCGGGTCCATCAATATAAATCATTTTTTTATTACCATCTTGAATTACATAATCGAAAATTGTTTTTTGCTCAATGTTTAATTTAACAACTAATCCTTCAAATTTGTTTTTATTGAACATCAATGTTTCTTGAACATTTTCAATGTTGATGTCGTAATTAAAACCTGGCTCCGGAAGCCCAAAATCTGTACATTTCATATTTTCTAACTTGGAAATTTCATTTATTTCGAATAATGACCTATTTTCATTGTTATCCGAAAAACCTTCACAAAAATATTCTTCAAATCTATCCCAAATTCCTTTCCCAATTATAAAGTTATTGGAAATAAGGAACCATGCAAAAAATCTATGTAATTCTTTAGGTAGCATAATTATGCAAGCTTCCTCAAAAATATTGAAAATTTCTTTCTTGCATTCAACTAATCCCATTGCAGCTTCTTTAAATGTCTTGTGAGTTACAATTTTGTGTCTTTTGAGATCATCGAAACATGTGGCCCCGGAAACGCGATTTAGAATAAGCTTTAAATGAAAACGTTCGATATTTTTAGGACTCACGCTAACAACACGACCGATTGTTCTGGAAAATACTTTACGTTTTATCCAAATCTTTTTCAAAGGATCGAATTTATATTGGAATGTTTGCATATAAAGTTCTTCTTGCTTTATCGTCAATTTTATTGAACTTGAACCACGCTGTCAATGTTGTTTCAGTTTTTATTGAAGCATTTTCCTCTTTATTTTCTTCAACAATATTACACTGTTGATTTTCCGTGTGTAAAGCTAATCGTACAATTTTATGGGATCTCCCTGAAAGAGACAGTTCTTGAATTCACCAAGCAGCCTCAATTGGACTAACATAACGACTGTCAATATAATTAGCAGTTTCATCATAAATTTCTGTATTTGTATCTAAATTATTTTTTTCTACTTTTATATACACTCGATCATGTCCTTTGTGTAAGTACATAAATTAAAAATAATCACAAAAATTCAAAATGCAGAAAAAATCGTAAAAATCTGAAATTTAAAAAAAAAGGAGAAATCACACAAGCCAAGCCAAAAATTTTGCGTGCGTAAATTTTTAAAGACCAAGCTAAACTAAAAAACTTAGCGTGCAGGGTTAAAAAAAATAAACCCGGGAGGTACTGAAGGATTTTCACGAGATAAGATAAAAAATCATTATACCTACTCATATATTGATAACACAGATTATTATTACTCGAATTGTCAAGTACAGTAATCGATCAGATAACTTGACCGCTCGCATAACCTAACTCGTTGCCATGGCAACATATTCGCATATGTTAACTCCCTCTATGACCGTTTCTTCCCACTTCAAACCTTTGACCGGCCGCGAAAGATCTATGAGCATGCGTATTGCGTATTGCGTATACGTGAGTATGAGAATAAGGGGAAAGTTCAGTTATGTGAACGTTTCCGGTCCTGTCGAGTTAAGTTATCTGATCGTTTACTGTAGTTTGCTTACGAATACTGACGCATTGTTTGCAATGACCGTTATGAGATTTTTTTATTTAACCGTAATTAGAGTATCGCTCTTTATATGGTTAATGAGAATCATGAATGTCCTGATACAATTGCTCAATGATCACGTGCATCTACGACAATCATCGTAAATCCAGGCCTGGTCACATTTCCGTGTACGTCGTGAATGTCATCGGCATTCAATAGTTAAGATAAGTATTCGATATTTAAATGATTGGCCGTTAAGAGAGGAGGATAAAAGATAAATTGTTATGAAAATAAAATAATGTTACATATATTGCACCGAGAAAGTTTATGACAAAAGAAGTAGCAACGATATTTTCGATTATTGCAACCATTATGTGCACTGATGCTACTATGTTTTACCAAATTCGGACATAGCAAAAGGCCAATAGAATATTTTCCACTATTCCAGAAATAATGATAATATTGTTCTTTCATTTAATTATAAGCAGTGTAAAAGATTATTCTCAATGAATTTTTTTCATAGTTACTCACTAGTTTACTCGGCCGTTACGTCTTCTGTTTATTCTCATGATTGCTTACTAGTGCACTTGATCAATTGTTTTCTTTTTCATTCTCTAGTTCATTCACTCCTTCGTTAAACGATAGAGGCGCTTGGAGGTTTTTCCTCGCCGAGCTTATTGGTTTTTAATTCTGCACGCCAAGTTTTTAAGTTTGGCTTGGTCTTTAAAAATTTACGCACGCAAAATTTTTGGCTTGGCTTGTGTGATTTCTCCTTCTTTTTAAAATTTCAGATTTTTACGATTTTTTCTGCATTTTGAATTTTTGTGATTATTTTTAATTCGACTTTTTGGGAATTTTAATACTTGGCGTCCTTTTTTTACTTTTTAAAAGTATTTTGTGATTGATTTCGCTTCTTTTTGAATATTTTTTCGATAACATCTCTCCTCGTAGAAGTCATTTGCATCAATTTTGTTTAAAATGATGTTGAGTTAGTTGAAAATATAAGGAAAACAATGAACAAGAGTGCATTAGACTTGTCTATGTCCACTTTTGCAGACTTTCGCAGACTATCACTGCATACGCAGACACTGCAGACTAGCACTTGCATACGCTCCCAAACTTTCGCACACTCTTGCACACATTCGGACACTCTCGCACACTCTTCTACACACTTGCATACTTGCATATCTTCGCAGACTCTCATACACACTCGCACACTTTCGCACACTCTTATACACTCTTGCACACACACGCAGACTATTGCACACACTTACACACACTCAGACATTCGCATACTCTTCCACACACTTGCACACATTTGCATACCGTCATACACTTTCATACACACTCGCACACTCTTGTAGACAGTTGTACACACTTTCACAAACTTGCACACCCTCACACACACTCCTATACTCTCATACATTCTTGCACAATTTTGCACACAATCGCATACTGTCGCACACACTTGCACACTCTCGCAGCCTGTCGCACACTTTTGTAGACACTCGGACACTTTCGCACACTCTTCCACACACTTGCATACCCTCGTACACTCTCATACACACTCGCACACTTTCGCACACACTTGGAAACACTCGCACACTTTCCAACACATTCACACACTTTCGCACACTCGCATGGACATGCGCACCTCCGCACAAACTCGTACACTTTCGCACACTATTCGACACACACGGACCCTCTCGCACACCCTCTCACACACTTGCACACGCTTGCACACACTTGCATACACTTGCACACGCTCGCACACATTCGCCCACTTTTGCACACTCTCACACACTCAGGCACACACTCGCACACTTTCATACACTTTTGCACACACTTGCATACACTCGCACACTCTCATACACTTTCGCAGACTGTCGCACTATTGCACACACACGCACACTCTCATACATTGTCGCATACTCTCGCACACACTTGCAAGCTCTCGTAGACTGTCACACACTTTTGCACCCACTCGGACACAATAACATACCCTCGTGCATCCTCATATACTCTCGCCAACTCTCACACATATTCGCGCACTCTCGCACACACTCATCCAGGTTCTGAAAAAATTTTTTTTTGTGGAACAGTTTTTAAGCTATCGATTTTTAAATGCTCTATCTACGGAGAGTGGAGCGAGAGAAAGCGCGACCTGCACACACTCATATTTTCTCACTACCACATACAAGGCTCTCTCTATAAAGTCGTATCACATCGCTCAAACACGGGCTTGTATATCTATAAAAAGAAAATTCGAGTCTCGAATGACCACCTTAATATAAATTTAGACCCGAAATAGCGGCCACCCTGATATACGTCGTATAATTACATATATAAATATGAACAAAATTCGAATCTCAAATAATGACCACCCTAATATACATCGTATATAAATACATATATAAATATAGACAAAATTTGAATCTCGAAGGACCACCCTAATATAAATTGACAATGAAACATGAAATAATGACCACCCTAACATACATAGTATATAAATTATATAAATACATCTTCAAATATAGACAAAATTCGAATCTCGAAGGACCACACTAATATAAATTGACAATGAAACATGAAATAACGACCACCCTAACATACATAGTATATAAATTATATAAATTTAAACAAAATTCGAATCTCGAAAAACGTCCACCTTAATATATATCATAGAATATGTATAGAAATCGAATCTGGAATAACGACCACGCTAGTATGTATCGTAGATGGTAACAAAAATGTTATAGATATAGAGCCCGTGTATAAGCATTTCAGTTATACGTATAGATATAGAGACCGTGTATAAGAGTGTGACCGGTTGAAGAATTTTTCTGATGATAAATATTCGGATTAATTCCCCGAATATCATGCTATCTCAGCATCGCGTGGGCGGAAAAAAAAATAATGGTATCAATGGAAAGCTAATTTTTTTTTAAGAAAAGTATATTCGTAAATGTAAAAAAAGTTGTCGTGTTTTTTAGTAATATCGAATTGAAGTGTAAAAGAGGCGTGAATTGAGGCATATTCGCGTATATAAGAGTGCGCGGCGTCTCGACTGAGATCTCTCAGTTTTGTTAATACTTGGCGTCGAGTCGCTGCCGCGACTCTTGATATAAATATTTAGTGCTCATGATCGATGCACAATACTCCACATTTATGTGACATTTATATTTCAAAAGGAGTTCTGGATTAAAAGGGACAACCATGATATTATCTTCTACTACGAAATTTTCGTTAATCATCTATCTATATATATAAGCGAAATACCATTCACTCACTCATCACGAGATCTCCAAAACTATACGTCCGATTGACTTGAAATTTGGCATGATTACTCTTTTCTCGACGTAGACGCTCACTAAGAACGGATTTTGAGTAATTCCTATCGGAAACGAATTTTCCACCTACCATCACATATACCATCTCTCTCTCTCACACCATAGCAAAGGTTACCATGGCAACGGTGAACATAGCAACGGTTACCGTGGCGACGGTTACCATGGCCAAGGTAACCATGGTAACGGTCAACATAGCAACGGTTACCATAGCAACGGTTACCATAGCAGGGGTTACCATAGCAACTGTTACCATGGTAACGGTTACCATGGTAACGGTTACCATAAAACGGTTACCATGGCAAAAGTCACCACGACAACGGTTACCATAGCAACTGTTACAATAACAACAGTTACCATGGCAAGGGATAATATAGCAATGGTTAGCATGACAACGGTACTATAGAAACGGTTACCATGGCAACGGTAACCATAGCAACAGTCAACATAGCAACGGTCACCATAGCATCGGTTACCTTAGCAACGGTTACCATGGCAACAGTTACCATAGCAACGGTTACTATAGTAACAGTTACCATAGTAACGGACACTATAGCAACCGTTACGCTAGCAACGGTCACCATAGCAACGGTAACCATAGTAACAGTTACCATAGTAATGGACACTAGCAACGGTTACCTTGACAACGGTTACCATAGCAACTGTTACAATAACAACAGTTACCATGGCAAGGGATAATATAGCAATGGTTAGCATGGCAACGGTACTATAGAAACGGTTACCATGGCAACGGTAACCATAGCAACAGTCAACATAGCAACGGTTACCATAGCATCGGTTACCATAGCAACGGTGACCATGGCAACAGTTACCATAGCAATGGTTACCATGGCAACAGTTACCATATCAACGATTACGATAGCAACGGTTACTATATTAACGGTGACCATGGCAACGTTTACTATGGCAATGGTTACCATGGCACAGAGATGGGCGTAATCGTAATCCCGGATTACAAATTACAAATGTAATCCGTAATCCAATTATCCGGATTACAGATTATAAATGTAATTCATAATCCAATCACCCGGATTACAGATTATAAATGTAATCCGTAATCCAATTATTCGGATTACAGATTACAAATGTAATCCGTAATCCATCTATTCGGATTGCAGATTTGAATGTAATCCGTAATCCAATTTTTGGATTACAGATTACAAATGTAATCCGAAATCCAATTATTCAGATTACAGATTACAAATGTAATCGGTAATCCAATTATTCGGATTACAGATTTTAAATGTGATTCGTAATCCAATTATTCGGATTACAGATTACGAATGTAATCCGTAATCCAATTTTCGGATTACAGATTACAAATGTAATCCGTAATCCAATTATCCGGATTACAGATTACGAGAGTAATCCGTAATCCAATTTTCGGATTACAGATTACAAAGGTAATCCATAATCCAATTATTCGGATTACAGATTACAAATGTAATCCGTAATTCAATTATTCAGATTACAGATTATAAATGTAATCCGTAATCCAATAAGTCGGATTACAGATTACAAATGTAATCCGTAATCCAATTATACGGATTGCCGATTCTAAATGTAATCCGTAATCCGTACATTTGTTGAAAACAAAAAACTGCGTCTTTTCTGCGGCCTTCCAGAAAAAATCAGTTTAGATTTCATTGAGCAAGTCGAGCAAGTCGAACGCGAATCGTTTCAGTGCAAAATAAGCAAAAATATTTTCGTAACGTGAAGTAACAGCTATTTTTCATATTTTCTATTAATATATTAATATTAAATTTGTTTTTCTTATTTACAAATCGGGGAAATTTATTAAAATAAAATAACGAGTTTTTCCTTGAGAAATTTTTGTTTGCATATTTTATAATCCGACTGATTGGATTACGGATTACATTTGTAATCTTTAATCTGAAAATTGGATTACGGATTACATTTGTAATCTGTAATCCGACTTATTGGATTACGGATTACATTTATAATCTGTAATCCGGATAATTGGATTACGGATTGAATTTGTAATCTGTAATCCGAATAATTGGATTACGGATTACATTTCAGATCTGTAATGCGAATAATTGGATTACGGATTACATTTATAATCTGTAATACGAATAATTGGATTACGGATTACATTTGTAATCCGTAATCGGACGTAATCGATTACGAAAGTAATCGATTACTGCCCATCTCTGCCATGGCAAAGGTAACCATTACCTCTGTTGCTTAGCGTAGCTAGGCGTGGTTGGTGGTGAGTGCAAATTATTGTGGGAGTGGAAGTAGATGATGGTGTAGGTACTGTGGGTGGGAATGGGTGTAAGTTGTTACATGGGTGGGTGTAGATGATGGTTTGGGCACGGGTGTGTTGCATAGCTTGGGTAGGTTCGGGTGGTTATGGGGGTGGCGGTGGGTGTGAGTTGTTACATCGGTGGGTGTGGATATTATATTATATACAATCACTACACTATAAATTTGTATTTATATTTATTATAGTCTGGAAATTGAGCATTTTGTTTATATTGCACGTCTACGTTCCACAATCATTTTTTATCGTGAGCCGAGCATATGTGAAATCCCGAAAACTAAAATCCGAACCCGTAGTTCACGCGGACGAAGTCGCGGGGAAAAGTTAGTTATATTATAAACGTGTCCTGAATTAATATTATTTCCTTTCTATATTTTGGAAAACCATTTTTCTCAAATTCGGTAGATTCACAAAACTCTTTCGGAATTTTTTTTGAACACACATCTTTAGTATTGTCATAACATGGGGAGTATTTCGTGTGGGGTCCATTTAACATATGTCTTATCACCAATGCTTGCAAGTCTGGATCAGTTGAAGGGATTTCCGCACTGATAAATTTATCAATCATTTCAGGAGTTGTTAATTTAGTTTTATCATCTTATACAAATAACATATGAGCACGAGGCAACCCGCGTTTTCGAAATTCGATAATATAAATGTATGCTAAAACTTCTCCGAAAACTTTTCTTCTTTTAATATCTGACAAAAGAGAACGTAATTTTGAATGAAATAATCTTACTGGAATATTTGAGATGTCGTCACATGTTGTTTCCGAAGGGAATTTTTGTAAAATTCGTTTTAGTTCTGGCCAATTTGGATTACACATCATCAGGTAAATAAATCAGGTCTTCCAACTTTTCTTACAATGGCCATTGCATCTTGATAAATTTGATGCATATTTCTTAGGACTACCTAAATATGTTGAAGGTAAAACAAAAATATTCCCCAATTGTTCCGACTTGTCGGAATTCAAGACACTACGTGCAACATGATCAACCAATCCCTGATAACATTTAATTCGCAATTTTTTTGATTGAATCAAATGAAATTTAATCTATTATTTTCGATTATAATATATGCTTGAATAATATATTGTCGAGTAAGGGAGAGCAGTGGCCAAGTGGCTAGAGTGAGGGTCTCGTAATCCGCGGGACCTGGGTTCGAACCCCGGCGACAACGCTGAAAAATATTCCAATTTTTCAAGTGTTGTCATCAGCTGCAATCCCGGTGGGCTGGGACCCCACTTTAAATAATAGAATTCCAAAGACCTCATTGCGATGAGTGGGCGGTTAATTGTACGGTTTCGGTGAGGCCCGCCGACGCGGTTCTTATTGCTCGGATGGTGGTTCACCTAACTGTGCAAGCGACTGGCTTACTGGATCGCAATTGAGAAGGTAACTACCTAACCGACCGACGATGGTCGTGTTAGAGCGTACTCGCATTGCTACCGACGTGCGCTTAGGTAGAGTTTACCGTCTGTATCAGTGAAGGTTTTTCTGCAGTTTTCCCTTCACTCTCGGCAGAATTGCGATACGGAATGGGAAAGGTGTAGGGTGCGGGCTGCAGCCCCAGCCTTACTAGGAAAGGAGGGGGGATTAGTATAAAGCAATGCTGTACACTGGTAATAAACAAAATATATTGTTGAGTTAATCGACCACAATATAAAATTAGATTGAATTTACTATCCAATCCGAATGCTAAACGGTGCGGATAATACTGGAGAGCTGTAAGCCTTTTTGTCGAATTTTTATTTTGAGTAAATGATGGACTCCATCCTAAATCCCGATGCAGAAACATGATTGGGAAGGACATAGGGTCTGTATGAAAAGATAATTTATTCACACATGATCGAGAGTCAACATCTTCATTCGGAAACTTTTGATAAACTCGCAAATCAAAAATAGGAACTTCACCATCTTTGGAAATTATCAATGCTGCACATTCAGCAGTTGTAGTCAAATTATAACGATGTTTGTTTAAATTTTTTTTCTGAACAAAATACAAATCAGACTCCGACAAAGATTTATCCTGAGACAATTCATATAAATGCTTGTATTTTTTTGCATATGGGTTTACATTGTTGAAGACTTTCGATATAATTTGAATGTGTTCTTTGACTAGTTTTTATTTTCTTTTGAAATTTGCTCCGTTATTTTATAATTATCATAAATATAAATTTGTCCACAGCGTGGTGAATCACCTTTCTTCCGGACAATACTTTTTGAAATGATTTGACAAACCTGACCTTGAATTTTTCAGTAATAAACACCACGTTTGATATCATTTATTTCATTAGTGCAAAAACTCACAAAAGAAAAAAAGCTATTATAATATCGGATCAATTGTCGAAATTTTCCATTATACAATAATGTTTTTCAATCATCGTTATATTCACTCAAGGGTGGAAGTTGTACTTTTCCACCATGACAACTTTTTTTAGAAATTTCTACTTTCCAGAATAATGCTGAACAGAATGGACAGATATAATTCATATCTCCAAAATCTAAATTTGACCACATTTTAATAACTCTTTGAACATTTCGTCTTTAATTTACACGTTCTTCAGGCATATTTTCAATAATGTCTTTCTCTCTTTTTTTCTTCAATCGTTCGTCAGGCATACTCTCGACTACATCTTTCTCTCTTTTTTTCTTCAATTGTTCTTCATCCATACTCTTGACTACATCTTTCTCTGTTATTTTCTTCAATCGTTCTTCAGGCATTCTCTCGACTAAATCTTTCTCTCTTTTTTTCTTCAATCGTTCTTCATTCATACTCTCGACTATATCCTTCTTTCTTTTTGTCTTCAATTGTTCTTCATTCATACTTTTGACTAAATCTTTCTTTCTTTTTTTCTTCAATCATTTTTCATTCATACTTTCGATTAAGTCTTTCTCTCTTTGATTCTTCAATCGTTCTTCATTCATACTCTCGACTAAATCTTTCTCTCTTTTTTTCTTCAATCGTTCTTCATTCATACTCTCGACTACATCTTTCTTTATTTCTTCAATCGTTCTTCATTCATACTCTCAACTAAATCTTTCTCTCTTTGTTTCTCTAATCATTCTTCATTCATGTTATCAACACGATCAGATTTTCGTTTTTTATTTAAAATTGTTCCTGTTAAGTTTTTGACTTATCTTTTGATATTAATTTTATTTTTATTTTTTGAATAATACTCCCAGTCAAAATTTCTACGGTAGTTCTGCCAAAAATTAATATTGGAACATTTCATAATATCGTAATGACCGGAATCTGAAGGACCTGTTAATAAAAGATTCAATTCACCGTTACTATAAGTTTGTTTATATTCACGTGAAATTTCAATGTTATTTCTACAAATCAATACTTTCACATTATATAAATTCACAAATGATTGAATTTCGACCGCTCCTCCATAGATATTGTCTTTTGACATATACAATTTGTAAGATTTCTCATTATCAACAATTAAACTGTAAGATTGATCACCTATTATGAACGGGTGATAAAATGACTGATTTTAAATGACGTTTGAAACAATTTTTAATCTAATTTGTCGATGTTTTTCTTCATCGTTGTAAAGGAAATGAGCAAAGGATCGAAACAAACAATTACCATCCGGTTTGATAACTTTTTCTATAGCAACTTGCAATCTATTAACAATTTCTTAATTTTTTTGATCGATTGACGTAAAATCGTGCACTGCTTTTTGAGTTTTTTGAGTTTCTTTTCAAGATTCTTTAAAAGATTCTTTTGAATATTCTTTCAAAGATTCTTCGGAAGAATCTTGAAAAGATTCTTTTCAAGATTCTTTCAAATATTTGCAGGCATTAATGGCCAGCACTGTACAGATGTTTCCTCTGCGTTATTATTGTTTTGTAGTCTATAATTGTATTTGATTTGATATTTTCTGTGATCGGATTTCAGATCGAAATTGCGATTGACTTTTACATTTGACTTTTCATTTGTTTTGTTTACAGATTTGACAGGTGTTGTCTTTGCCGCTTAAAGCGTATTAAAGCTTGATTTTGTTTTCGATTTCACATGTAACTGGGCAATTATTCCATGTGCTGGATTCTTATATTTATTTTTGGCTGGATAGTTGTTTCATTGAAGATTTTATAGTTTTTATCTTTGAACTTGGTTCAATTTTGGATTTTGGAATCAACTCCGTGATTGCTTCTATCGGTAAGCTTACCATCATTGTTGATTTCGGCTTCGTCTTCTGAGTCGATTTTATTTTTGATTTGATCTTGGTTTTTGATGTTGCCGTTAATGTTTTAATGTTTGAACTTTCTTTAGTGTTTGGTTTCGTCACTAATTTTGGAATTGCGTTCATGAACTGTGGGTGCTCACAATTAAGAACATCGAAATGCCCAGCATCTATAATTCCTGATAATAAAAGAGATCAATGTCCCTTCCGACAATTTTCTCCAATTTTTCTCGAAGATTGCATATCGTCCCTATAAACGGATACATGCACGTCATATAAACTATCAAACGATTGAATTTCTACCTCCCCCTCCCCCCATAGACATTATCGTTCGGCATCTGCAATTTATAAAATTCTCTGTCATTGAGGATTCTACCGTACGATTCATCCCCCAAGATGGAAGGTTCGTAATACGCCCAATTTTGAATAACGTTGGACACAATAACGAATCTAACTTCTCTATGTCTGCTCTGATTGTTATAAAAAATACGAAAATGATCTGAAAAGACAATTTCCGTCACCTTTCATAAACTCTTGAACTAATAAAAAAAAAAAAATTACTAATTATTATGAGAAATTTATTTATGTTACTCCCTTTATTTTATTTTTATTGAGATCTGGTGTCGAAATTCTTGTCTCACAACTACTCGAAAATTCTTCCATCAACGGATTGTAAAAACACGTAGCTGCTTTTCTAAAAAAAGTGAAATTTCACAAAATTTTCTAGAATTTGAATTTTTTGAAATGAGAACATGTTCGCTCAAACTTTCAAAAAATTTAGATTCGATGGATCACACAGGGGATATATTGTATGGACATGAAACATACATTTTCTTAAACAACAAATATATATGGAATGGACCCATCCCAAGGATCCATCCCATATGTAGACATTCAATAGTTTTTATTTTACGGTAGTAATTGGGCATTATGAGTTCATAAACGGAAATCATATTTAAAAGACGTCAATTGAACGCTTATGGAATATTCCATTTAGGATTCAAAGTGGATGTGTAGTAGTACCAAAATATGAGAATACTCTAGATGTACATTCAAGTACTTTGGGCAGCTACGATATAAGTAAGCTGATTAACCGTCCTACATAAAAAAAAGTTGACCTGGACACTGAAAGCTATGATATAGTCAACCTGGATAATGAAAACTATGATGCGATCGATCTGGACACTGAGAAGTATCGAGCGGTCATCCTAGATACATAGAGTTGGAGAGTAATCAACCCGGTCACCGAGAACTGTCGAGAGGCTAACTTAAACATTGAAAACTGTGCATATAAAAATATGAAAAAGTTGACCTGGACCCTAAAAGCTCTAATAGAGTCAACCAGGATATCTTAAACTATAGAGTGATCTATCTGGACAATGAGAACCTTCGAGAGGCCATACAGACACCGAAAATTGTAAAAAAGTTGAACTGGACACTGAAAGATATGATATAGTCAACCTGGACATCGAAAACTATAAAAATGTTCACCTGGACACTAAAAGGTACGATATAGTCAACCTGGACACCGAAAACTATGAAGAAGTTGACCTGGACATTAAAAGCTATGATATAATGAACTTGTACACCGAAAACTATAGAGAAGTTGATCTGGACACTTAAGGCTATCAAGAAGTTGACCCGAATACTTAAAGCTATGATAAAATCAACCTGGACATTGAAAACTATAGAGAAGTTGACCTGGACACTGAAAGTTATGATGAAGAACTATAAAAAATCTAACTGAGTTCGAAAGGTCAACTTGGACACGAAAAACCATAACGAGATTGACCCTGGCACCTAAAGTTATCATACAGTCAACCAAAAAACTATAAAGAAGTTGACCTGGACACTGAAAGTCAACCGAAACTATGACAAACCCTGAAATTTATAATATAGTCAACCTGGACACCGAAAAATGTCGATCAGTCAACCTAGACATAGGAAATTACGGATCAGACCACCAGTCCACGGACACCGAAAACTGTCGAGCGGGTAACTTGGATGAGAAAAACTATGGAGAGGTTGACCTTAGCACCGAAAGTTATGATACTGTTGACCTGGACACCAACCACTATGGACAGATAAATAATTTAATAATATACAATCGATGAGTTCAATTTTATCAAAATCATAAAAAAAATTAATTTTCTATTTAGGAAAACATAGAGAGATCCACCTGGACACCAAAAACTATCGAGTGGTTAACCTGAACACCGAAAGCTATGATTCAGTCAATCTGAACACCGAAAATTATGAAGATATATAATTTGATCATATAAAATGATGTAGTATGAAATTTTACATAAATCGTAAAAAAAAAAATTTCTATACAGAAAAATATAGAGAAATCCACCTGGACACCAAAAACTGTCGAGTGTTGAACCTGGACACCGAAAACCATGAAGGGGTTGATTTTTACATTGAAAGCTATAATATAGTCAACCTGGACACCGAAAATTATGAAGCGGTTAAATTGGACACCAAATACTATAGAAGCGATCCACTTAAACATCGAGAACTATCGAGCGGTCCAACTGGACACCGAAAACTGTCGAGTCGTTAACTTGGACACGGAAAACCATGGAAAGATTGACCTTGACACCTAAAGTTATGATATCAACCTGGCGACTGAAAATTATGAAGCGAAATGAAATTTGAAAGTTTTCAAACTGTATATTACAAATTTTGCGTAACATTGAATTATCACGATATTATGTCGAAAATCTTAGAAATACAAAATTTCTAATATTTTTCAAATATTTGTTAAGATTTTATCATAAAATTTCGCAACGATAAAATCAAATCATTTGAAAATTAATTTTATTTACTCATTTGTGATCTAAAAATTATGATCATAAAATTTATTATAATTATAAAATTTGTTGTCTCGAACAATATTGAAAGATTTCTTAGAATCTGACATTACCTGATTAATTCGAATCCGAAATTCGTCCTGTTTTCCGTCTAAATCATTTCGAATAATTCCTGAACACCGTAAACTATGGAGAGGTGGATTTGGACATCGAAAACTATAAAGATATATAATTTAATGATATTAAATTATGAAGTATGAATGTTTATCGAAATCATGAAAAAAAGTTTCAAACTGTATATTGCAAATTTTGCGAAAACTTGAACTATCCAAATCTCATGTCGAAAATCTTAGAAATACAAAAATTATAATCATAAAATTCATTATGATCATAAAATTTCTTGTTTCGAAAAATGTTAAGAGATTTCTTCAAAAGTGACATTACCTGATTGACTCGTATCCAAAATCCGTCCGTTTTTTCGTCCAAATCGTTTGGATCCTTTGTTTATTCTGGTATCTCACCTCAATGAAATTCAAGAAACACAATTCCTGAAATTTCTTTATCACTTTTACCTCACAATAATGAAATTATCACGATTAATGAACTATTCTAATAAAATAGCCTGATTAACACAAACATCAACTGCGTTGTGAGGCCAAGAGCAAACAGACGCTAAACGACGTGAATCTGACGTGAAACACATGGGGCGTTCCACGCTAAAGCGGGCGCCATTTAGCTTTTGCATCTCCGATTTTTATGCATTTTTTTTTATGTTTTAGTATTGGTTGAAAGAGGCCTCCATGATTTTTTTTAATTATTATTTTTGTCAAACCGTTTTCAAGATATCGATTTTTCGAAAATTACGTAACTGTCGAGTCGTTTTTGAATGCACTTTTGATAAGAAAATATCGAAAAAATATTTCAAATCGTGCTTTTATAAGATTTTCAAGTGTGAAATATAAATTACTGATTTACAAAAACACGTACTGATCGATTTTCTTCAAATCTTTTTTTTTTAACTGTCACTTTTCCACAACTTTTCAGCCACAACTTTTTTTTTTGCCCAACCGTTTTCAAGATATCGATTTTTCGAAAATTACGTGACTTTTTTTTTTAAATATCCATACCTTTGCGAAAAATAGGCCAAATAGGTCAGGTTTTCTCAAACTTTTGTTTTTAAACGTACTTTTGTATTGAAAACAAATTTCAAATCGTGCTTCAATAAGATTTTCAAGTATTAAAGATAAATTGCTGATTTGCAAAATACACGTACTGATCGATTTTCTTCACAATTTTTTGTAAAAAACTGACGTTCATTTCACAACTTTTAAGCCTGAGTAGATAATGGGATAACGAATTTAAATATTTTTACATTGTGGATACTGTCGATACCGAGGCTTAGAGAGCGACTTAATAGCGTTCGAGATTCTCAAATTTTTTTTTTGGTAAATACTACATTCTCTTAACATACTAAATGCATTCACTTTTCTATATCATATTATTAACTCCCGTCAATCAACGATCTTTGTTCCGTTCATCATGACAGAAAATGACTGGATGAATCATTCATCTGTATCATTGTCAATAAAATTCAGCTTATTATTTCATCCAAGATAATGACAATTTGATAATTATTAGTCCAAGATGCACAACTGAAAAATTAGAAATCGTTTCCTTATCAAGGTTAGTCACATTAACAAAATTTTTATAATCTGTAAAATAATTTCTGTATCGAATTCACTACTCTCTAACTTGCACAATTTATCGTTCAGTAATTAACAATATTTATATGATATAAAATAACATGAATTACAACAACAATTTACAAGATATAAAATAATGTGAATTAAAACAACATTTGATATATTGTAAAACAATTTTATAGAGAAAAATATATCCTAAGAAGATCCGAATAAGGATCGAAACGTCATAAAAAGAAAGAAAGATCGTACATTATTTCCAACAACACCTGGAATTTTTTGCTGCAACGTAGCCGAAATAATCGAAACCATTTAATTAACACGGCCGCTTACCAAACATCATTATTGTACTTTTGTATTGAAAACCAATTCCAAATCGTGCTTCAATAAGATTTTCAAGTGTTAAATATAAATTGCTGATTGACAAAATACACGTACTGATCGATTTTCTTCACAATTTTTGGTAAAAAACTGTCATTCATTTCACAACTTTTAAGCCTGAGTAGATAATGGGATAACGATGGGATCTATTTTTTCGATTTTTTTATTTTTTATATTTTAGTATTCGTTGAAAGAGGCCTCCATGATTTTATTCAATTTTTTTTGTCGAACCGTTTTCAAGATATCGATTTTTCAAAAATTACGTAACTTGTTTTTTAAACATCCATAACTTCGCGAAAAATCGGGTAAATAGAACGGTGTTTCATCAAACTTTTTTTTTAAACGCACTTTTGATAAAAAAATATGGAAAAAATATTTCAAATCCTGCTTCTATAAGATTTCCAAAGGTTAAATATAAATTGCTAATTTACAAAAAACACCTAGTGATCGATTTTCTTCAAATTTTTTTATAAAAAACTGTCGTTCATTCCACAACTTTCAAGTCTAAGTAGATAATGGGATAACGATGGGATCTATTTTTTCGATTCTTCTATTTAGATCCATTTAGCTTTTGCATCTACGATTTTTTTGAATTTCTTAAATATTTTAGTATTGTTTGAAAAAGGCGTCCATGATTATATTCATTTTTTTTGTCGAACCGTTTTCAAGATATCAATTTCTCGGAAATTACGTAACTTTTTTTTGTAAACATCCATAACTTTGCGAAAAATGGGCCAAATGGGACGGTTTTTTTCAAACTTTTTGATTTTAAACGTACTTTTGATAAAAAATATTGAAACAAATTTCAAATCGTGCTTCTATAAGATTTTTAAGTGTTGAATATGAATTGCTGATTTACAAAAAACACGTACTGATCGATTTTCTTCAAACATTTTTATATTTTAGTCTTGGTTGAAAGAGGCCTCCATGATTTTATTCAATTTTTTTTGTCGAACCGTTTTCAAGATATCGATTTTTCGAAAATTACGTAACTTTTTTATTTAAACATCTATAACTTTGCGAAAAATAGGGCAAATTGGACAGTTTTTATTCAAACTTTTTGCTTATAAACGTACTTTTGAGAAAAAATATTTTTAAAAAATTTCAAATCGTGCTTCTGAAAGATTTTTAAGTGTTAAATATGAATTTTCGATTCTTGATTCCATGGCCAGCTTCCCCCCGCTCGATTGTCCATTCCATGGCCAACTTCACCCCTCTCGATTCTCGATTCCATGACTAACTTCACCCCGCTCGATTCTCGATTCCATGGCCAACTTCACCCCGCTCGATTCTCGACAGCCACACCAAATTTAAAAAAAATTTCGGCCTGGGGGTCTGACTATGTATACTGTATGTTTTTGGGGTCGCTGAATCCGAATCCGAGGTTAGTTTAACCCCAGCACGTCAAGGTTTGGCTATAACCACAAAAAAAAACACTCAAAAATCAAGATTATTTTTTTAATATTTCGAAAACTATTATAGCTACGAAAAAATCGTTCTGGGTTTGTCTTGAAGAGTATACTTGTGGCTACGAAAAAAAAAATATTGCGAATTTTTTTTTGAGAAATCATGAATTTGGAGAACTTCGAATTTTTAAAAATCGTGCAAATCAACATTAAATTTTTGGTTCAATTTTTTTAATATAATACCTTATACTGATCTTAAAAGATCCTGCAATTTTCAGAAACTTGTTTTTGTTTTTTCAAAAATATGCATTTTTGAATTTCTAAAAATCGTGTATATCCACGATTAACATTAAATTTTTTGTTGAATTTTTTTTATATAATACCTTGGAGTGATCTTTAAAGAGCCTGGAATCTTCAGGATCTTTTAATTTTTGAAACAAAAAAATTTAATGTTGATCGTGGATTTACACGATTTTTTTAAATTAAAAAATTAATGGTTTTGAAAAAACAAAAAACACCTTCCGAAAAACTTCAGGATCTTTTAAAATCAGTTCAAGGTAATATGTAAAAAAAAAGATTTATAAAAATTTAAAATTCTCCACATTTGTCATTTTTCAATTTGTTTTTTGGGACTATTTTTTTTTAGTAGCCACAAGTATACTCATCAAGACGAACCCAGAACGATTTTTTCGTAACTTTAATAGTTTTCGAGATATTGAGAAAACAACTTAATTTTGGAGTGTTTTTGAGGTTATAGCTAAACCCTGACGTGCTGGGGTTAAACCAACCTCGTATTCGGATTCAGCGACCCCAAAATATACAGTGTACATAGTCAGATCCCCAGGCCGAATTTTTTTTTTCTTTTTGTGTGGCTGTGTTATCGATTCCATGGCCAACTTCATCCTGCTCGATTCTCGATTCCATGGCCAACTTCCCCCCGCTCGATTCTCGATTCCATGGCTAACTTTACCCCGCTCGATTTTCCAACTTCTTACCAGCGATACTGCCTCCGCACGGTTCAACCGATCTACTCAGTCCACCCGGCTGAGCTCCGGCGAAGAAAAGAATCACCCTCGGAAGTGGATTCGAACAATTGAACCTCGATCCGCCAAGTTGATGCTGTTTCGAGCCTGATTTTTGCAATCGTGTGTTTCGTGAAACGAACAATTTTGCGGTCACTTTGTTTTTATCGTAGCGTCAATTATCACCAGTCCGAAAACAGTTTGTCACATTCACAATTTTCATTCGCAGAATTTTAACCGGAAAATTTTTTGAAGATTTAAATTTGAATTCAATTTAGAAACACAATGAATTTAAAAGTTTTCCGGCACCATAGCACGACACATCCCACCGCTGTCACCCGTTTTGTTACGACCCAGGGCTCCAGCCCGCTGAGAGTCGTTCGTTGATTGGTCTTTATGAGACCGCGAATTTTAAAATGGATTCGTCGTTGTGGATGCTATTAAAATAGCGCGATGGTGCAGGAAATTCAATCAAAAGAAAAATAAAACGAGTTGAAATTTAAAGTTAATTTTAATCGTAGAGAAATATGAAAATCGATACAAACGAAAGTTAGGAAAACAAATCTAAATCGTGAACGCAAAGTAAGATGTACTAAAATGAGTCTTGAAATTTTCTCTTAAACTCTATAGTTTTTGAGTTACGTTGCATCTTTCAAAATTTGTCTTTTTTAGCCAAAAGTAAAATGAAGTAGAATAAAAATGAAGTGGCTTCTAACCCTTTCACATGTACCGTAGATATAAAAGACAAAAAAAATGTCCTCAAGTTATGCACCCGATTTGCGATTGACGGAAAAATGCCGAAAAACGGTTACTTTCAAAAATGCATACAAGGTCGAAAAAAAATCATAAAAAAATGAAAAATAGGGGATACAAAGCTAAATTCCTTCCCGTCAAAATGCTTTCTTCAAAATTCGATCATGTTTTTTTTTGACGGAGTTATGCAACTCTTAGTGCGGCAAGAAATATCAACAGGTGTATCCAAACTTTTGAGCGGGGGTGTATATCTATGGACATGCAAGTAAATATGCTGTGGATAAAATGTCTATTATCTAGCTTATTCTATTGGAGATGCATTGCAGTGGATTTTATAGTCCTCGAATTTGAATCTACCGCGAATTCTCGATGGTGGATAAAGATACGGTCGCGAGGTTACGAAATAGTTATTCGCGGCGTTCTCACTCATAGGCTTAATTCACGGCGCGAATATGTATATATGCCCGACCGTAATAGTTTCTCCTTAGTAGCGCCGCCATCGAAACCGATAGTGGCACTACTTGATGTAAACACATTCAAAAATCGCTACTTGTATGTAAACAAGTACATTTCCGACTTTGCCGACATGTCGAGGGTCGCACCAAGATTCACTTACACCAACAACCTAGCTTATACATGGGAGTATATCTATAGCGGAAAATTAATTTTTCCTAATAACTCATTTAACAGAGTTTTTGAGAAAATTTGAGATGATAGATCGCAGATTTTTCTCTTTCGATTGGTACTTGAAAAAAAGCTGAAACTGGTCGCGTATGAGCGATACGTATTTTTATGGGTTAATTTTTCTCAGTGAATATTCCGTTTTCGTCGCATATTTTTCGTCTCATATTTTTCAGCCAACATTTTTCGCACACACCATGAAGTAGGCTATAAAAAATCACGCGGTCTGCTTTCAGATGTTAGATGAGTGCAAGAGTGATAGCACTATGGGGATAGTGTGAGAGCAAGAGAGAGGTCTTTGGTGCGTGACGCGCTCACAGGCGCGTTAGGGTGTAAGCGTCCAAGACGAATTCAGCATCTATGTAAAATCAAAATCGAAATATATAAAATCCACGCGTCAACGATAAAATACTTCTATTTTCCAGTATTAAGAGTTATACATTCTCCATCTTTCAATTTTTTTCAATTGGCGTCGATACGTTCTCGCGTCTTTTCATCATGAATTTTCCGACGAAGATGAGACGAAAACTCTTAAAATTCTGAGAAAGTCCTTCAAAATCCCTTTTTAGGCACTCACTCATTTATGACAGAAAGTGCCTATTGCAACCGCCTCGGAATCTGCGTCGGATGTCCGTCCAGACCCAGATCTCAGAAACCCGAGTACGGAATTCAATTTCCTTTGGATGATAATTGCGTATAGTTGTAATCTCTATGCCCAAGGAGTTTAAATCCAAGCGGATTCTGCAAAACAAAGATTTTTGAAAAAAAGCCATTTTTAAGCAAAAAAATATACGTTTCATGACCATATGTAGTTGAAACTTGGAATTTCACGAACGAATTTTTCTCTAACTCACACAATGTGTGTATATGATTGTAAACAAATATCTGACGAAGTATGAATCCAATCCGACAACATTAAGTTTGCAATTTTGGCATCAAAAACACCATTTTAACCAAAAAATCCTACTTCTATCTGTATGCACTTGGATCTCCGAAGTTCACGGTCGAATTTTTCTCTAACTCACACAATGTTTGTATATGATTGTAAACAAATGTACCACGAAGTATGAATCTAATCATACACCATTAAGCTTACAATTTTTGCAAAGAAAACACAATTTTTAACGAAAAAACAGCTATTTCGGTCCATATGCACATGGATCTCCGAAGTTCACGGATGAATTTTTCTCTAACTCACACAATGTCTGTATATGATTGTAATCAGATGTCCCACGGAGTATTCATTCAATCAGACTCCATCAAGTTTACAATTTTGAAAAAAAAACCACAATTTTTAACGAAAAAACTGCTATTTCTGTCCATGTACACTTGGAACTCAGAAGTTTACTCAGAAGTTTACGGTCGAATTTTTTTCTAACTTACAGAATTTCAGTATATGATTATGAACAAATGTTCTATGAAGTTACAATCCAATTAGACACTGCTGAGTGAATAACTTTCGCACAAATGCAATATTTTCAACAAAAAAGTCTATTTTTCTCACTGATAATTTCTATATGACTGTAAACAAGCACATATCACTTTTACGTAAAGCATAGACCTGCGTACGCGACGTCGCCACGTACGTCACAACGCTGCTACGCCACGTACAGAGTAAAAGACGAACTAAAAACGGCCTGAGCGCGTCAAATTTAAAACCCACATTTCTCTTATAAAAAATACATGGTTTTTTAGTGTGCTTGCGCTCCGTTGGCAATATGCCGATTAACCACGCGTTCTAAACGTGAAAAAACAGAATCTGAGCATTGATTTCTAACCGAAAGATTTTTTTCTTATTATAAATGGACTGTTGTACCCCAGATACCTCAATTCCGGAATACTACGAATATTCCAAATCGGGATACACACGTGTCCCAGATTTAGCAATTGTTGTCATTTCATCATAATACACGCGCGTTCGAACTCGAGCAGGTGCAATTATGCTGAATGACAATTACGCAAGCGACGCATCATCGTCGTCTCGGCCAAGCACTGCCAAGTCAGCAGTTTTACTAAATACGAAAATCTCGTAATTCATGTTATCTTAACCGAATTACGAATATAAATACTAATATCTTGTACTAAGAAATTATTGTTAAATCAATAATATGATAACAAAGAAATGCTTACGCGATTGCGCTCTTTCCCGTATATAACGGACCCGAGAGCAGACACAAGACAGTTCCGACTCAAAGTACCAACCTGCACGACTGGTCCAACGAGGCGAGCGCAACGCGCCTCTGTTAATTATTACCATTTGTATTTTCTATTTCTACGATAATAAATTATTCTTTTATACGACTACCTTTGGTTCGACTCATTTGGGTTCTAACCCTTAATCTGGTAAGATCCCGATCAAAATAACGGAGTAATCTCAAACTCTCGCCAGTCAGAGTAGCTAACTGAATTTTGGCGATACAACATTGGTGGCAGCGGTGGGATACCAGAGTGAGTAAAAAACGAATCTCGTTAAAAGAATTATCATCGCTGAATAGAAAACCATCAAGTGAAGTCAAACCTGTACTCGAAGGAGTTCCGAATACGGATGCCACCTGCTTAAGTAGAACCAGGTGAAGAAGCGGCCCTTAAAGGAGATAAGTGCCCAAGGAACTAAACGTTAAAGGACAATCCTGCACACGAAGTAGCAGAAGCCACCGAAGGAATCGGTGAAGAAGAGGCTCTCAAGGGTGAGAAGAGCCCAAAGGAACCACGGACAAGATACGTCAAGGTTCCACGCACGATCAGAGAATCATAGAGAACGTGCCGATAGATAAGGAAATCGGACGTAGGACCAATCGAAATCACCGAGGATAAGCTGCAGCATCCTCGAAGGACGTCGCCAAACGGGAGAACGTCAAGCAGAGTTGAAGGACGGCCAGATGTGGAAAACAAGCGCACTGTAAGTGGCACCACATTCACTCACCACAAGCTTTATAAAGATCAAAACTTTATAAAAAGGTTTCACATAAGAAACAAAATAGGTCATAATCAAGGCGAATAACAAAACAAAAAATATTTATTGTATTCTGAGAATTAAATCGATGTCAAACGCGCGGAGTGACATATGGGCACTCCTCTAAAAACTCCCAAGGCAGAGGGTACACAACGCCGAAGCAATTCCCTAGGTGACTTACCAGAGGCCCTAGGAGAATTCACACCAGCTCTCGCAGAAATCGCTTATCGAGCAAGACGAGCGCTCACTGAAGTCTCTCCTAATACAAGTACTGAATCAAATTCTCCAAATCCTTTATTTCGAGTAAACACTCGGAGAGGCAGCGCTTTTCAGCCCGGAGACGAGCTCGAGGAACTCGACGACAGCGTTTTCGAGCCTAGGGCAGAGATGGCAACTAACGAACCGGGAAACACATCACCAGGGAGAAATGTAGACCCTCAAGCAATCGACAACGAAATAGAGAATATGAGATCACAATTATACGATCTTAACGCTTCCCGAAGACCAAACATCAGCAGTTGGTACACCGACCATGTGAATACTACAAACGCATTTGGAAACTATAGCATACTGAACGGGATGCCAAGGATCTCGCTTCCACAGGCCGGAGCAGGACCGATTCCCTTCTCCAATCTTCGGACTGTACGAGAAGACGAAGAGCTCGAGCATTTACGGGCGTCCGGCGCCGAAATGGACGCACGAATGAGCGCAATAGAAAGGTCCTTAGAAAGGACGCTCGACGCAATAAATCAGCAAAACCAGAGGGAAGGTTTCGACGCACAACCATCGAGACGACCACGCCAAAGCATTTCAAGCCGGAGGTGGACAGAAGAAGAACCCGGAAGAAACCTCAACGAAGAACCGGATTATCTCGACATCGGGACTGCACTAAGAAATGTTAAGAGCTTCGATGGAAATAATGCGGATCAACTCGAAGGATTCATATTATCGTGTGAGGCTGTTTGGAAATTAGTACGGCCTCGACAACGCGAAACCTTGCTCACCCTTATACGAAGCAGCAAGTTAGAAGACAGAGCCACAAGAGAAACCAAGCACAAGGTTATTCGGAATTTAAAGGACCTTCGGGCCGAATTAGAAGCCCTTTACGGTAAGAAAATATCGCTCGCTGCCTTGCAGTACGATTTTTGCTTGCTTAAACAAGGCACAAAAGAATCAGTTTCGACATACGCAACACGAGTCGAAAAATTGACAGCAGAAGTCATCGAGAAGTTGTGCGAAACAATTGATGCGGCAGGCGCTCGTTATATAGAACAAGCTACACGACGGAGCGCGCAAATGAATTTTGAAAACGGACTCCATAAAGAAATTCGGGCCATCGTACGGGCCAGGAACTATCAGAGTTTACACGAGTCCGTAGTAGGGGCAATAGAAGTCGAAAAAATGACCTACCCACACGCAGAGGTTAACCAAGAAGAACGTCATCAGGGCAATAATAACCAAAACCCACAATCTGCAGTCGGTCCAGAAAATAAAGGTGAAAGTAAATGCTTTTCATGCGGAAAAATTGGACACCGCGCAAGGGATTGCCGAAGGACTGGACAAAATAAAGAAATAAACACGGTAGACGCTGTTTGCGATTGTTGCGAAAAACCAAGAGATACATCGGAAACCCAAGAGCATCATCCAACAGTCTCAGAAACCGGGCACAGCAAAATTGCCGTAGGAGCAATAGAGATAAATGCGCTCACGATTCCAAAAAAACGAGAGGAGACAAACGAAATCTGGATATTCTAAGAACTATTTAATGAACATTGTTACAAAATTTTGAAAGATTATCAACGAGAGAAAACAATTTTTAGCTCGCCGGAGACGAGCGAGAAGAAAAGGGACTTTCTTCTTTTTAAGGGGGGAGGTATGTTGTACCCCAGATACCTCAATTCCGGAATACTACGAATATTCCAAATCGGGATACACACGTGTCCCAGATTTAGCAATTGTTGTCATTTCATCATAATACACGCGCGTTCGAACTCGAGCAGGTGCAATTATGCTGAATGACAATTACGCAAGCGACGCATCATCGTCGTCTCGGCCAAGCACTGCCAAGTCAGCAGTTTTACTAAATACGAAAATCTCGTAATTCATGTTATCTTAACCGAATTACGAATATAAATACTAATATCTTGTACTAAGAAATTATTGTTAAATCAATAATATGATAACAAAGAAATGCTTACGCGATTGCGCTCTTTCCCGTATATAACGGACCCGAGAGCAGACACAAGACAGTTCCGACTCAAAGTACCAACCTGCACGACTGGTCCAACGAGGCGAGCGCAACGCGCCTCTGTTAATTATTACCATTTGTATTTTCTATTTCTACGATAATAAATTATTCTTTTATACGACTACCTTTGGTTCGACTCATTTGGGTTCTAACCCTTAATCTGGTAAGATCCCGATCAAAATAACGGAGTAATCTCAAACTCTCGCCAGTCAGAGTAGCTAACTGAATTTTGGCGATACAACAGGACTAATAATCGTCAAATGATTAAAGTGTTATGATAAATATGCCCATCTTAAATGTCACTAATATTCTTCATTAATGCCTAATATTTTAACAATTCTGTGAATATAATCTATCAAAGCATTTAAATGATATGATTGTTTAGATACTTTCGTATCATAATGATTATATTCAAATTTATCTTATTAATAATGATTAATAGAATTTATCCGAATACTCGATATTCACAATGAATCAACGAGTTTGAATTGCGTTATGAGTGCCTATTAAAACGTCCCTGAGGGACATGTTAATTAACATTCAAAATATATCACAAAAACAAAATGTATGTAACTTTATGAACAGTTGCCCCTATGAAGAATGAAACATGTGACTCAATATTATCAAAAACAATGTACAGTAACATAGGAACAATATAGTATTTCCATACCGAATAAATCAAGACAATGATCAAGAATACGGGGCGCGAAGCGCGACGACAACGGCGCGCGAAGCGTGGGGGCAACCCAACGAGTACGCGAAGCGTACTTGTTTTCTATATACTCGCGTGACTATAACTAATCCTACCATTTTTCCTTCAAGCGTTATATTTCATCCAGATGATAAAAATTATATTTCGCGCGCTTGGCGGCTCCCACTCCACCTAACTTCGCCGATCCGCCAGCTCCGCTCCGCTGAAAATGGAAATAGAGTCTATTTTGTGCCGAGCGAGAGTCCAAACGCGCGGAGCAGATTTTAGGCTTTCTTATTGGTTACGCTCTACCACGCTCCGCGCCTCCGCCCGTATCCGAATGCCTTTAAGTGATATATGCTTGTTTAAATGGGGGCTTTCCATCTTGTTACGAGCGAACTCTGAGAGAGTTACCCACGTTGTTGTTGTCGTCCTCCGATTCGTTCACGTCATTTACCGCCTAGCGAATAAAAATTCGATCCTGAAAAGCGGGAGTCGTTTGTAAGTTCAAATTAGTATTGAAATAAATTTACACCATGACACAGTGATTTACATTAAGGGGATATACCAGTGTGACCCATTCAAAAAATCGATTTTTTTGGCTTATTCGATAGTTTATACTTCCAAAGAAATCCTGTGAAAGCGGCAAGGTCGTATCTTCAATAGTTTTTGAATGGCAGCGTTCTAAAGAGCGACCGCTCGCAGGTATAAACCGCTCCACCTGCCTATAGACGAAGTTTCGGAGTTAGTGTGTAGTTACTCGAATCTTTCGCATTGTTAACAGTACATAGGTAATATAGGGGGCCTATATAGGTGTATACGGTCCTTGTAATATTTTGGAGCCGTTAGGCACTGTTGTCGAAGCGTCTGTTCAGTTTACTCTCAGCTGTCGTACACTACACAACGCAACAAAAATGATTCATATCTAAAAAGGCTCTTACGATAATCCTTTATCTAGATCGAGGTCTAAGAAGAGGAGATTTTCAGGAATTTTTTTTACATACGAACAGTCCACCGCAAATACCAGTACAGCCGCTGAAAAACTGTTACACACCGGAGATAACGAAATTGTCGTTGAACAAACGCATAGATACTGTTTTATCGAGTTTTTCTCAGTTTTCAGTGCAATAAGTGCTTTGGTTGTTTGCGAAATTTGAAAAAAAGACATCAAGTTTAATCAAACAAGTTCACGGGGCTTAGGATTTAAAATAGCTGTGTCATGTGAGTGCGGTATTTCATATGTGAATTCTGGACCGACAATTGATAATGTTTATGAAATAAATCGTCGTATAGCGTTTGTGATGCGACTTCTAGGCATCGGTATCAATGGACTAAATCTATTTTGTGGCTTGATGGATCTCCTTGCAAAATTTAATAATAATACTTTCGTTGGATGCTTTCAAAACATAACTAAAGCTGCTAAGACCATTTATAAATGGAGTACACAAAAAGCCATAACCAAAGAAAAAGCAAAAACTTTATAGGAAGAAGGTTCGGATGATTGCTTAACAATTTCTGGAGATGACACATGGAAAAAACGCGGCCATACTTCACGTTTCGGTGTTACAACCCTTGCAGGTAAATATAGTAAAAAAATTATCGATACAATCGTAAAATCGACTTATTGTGAGAGTTGTGAACTATGAGAAAAGAAAAAATATACCCATCCTGAAGAATACGAAGAATGGTGTGAAGAGCATGACGATTGCGATGCAAATCATGTTGGATCGGCTGGAAAAATGGAAGTTGCCAGTGTAAAAGAAATGTTTGGCCGCTCGATCGATTGATACGAAGTGAAATACACGCGCTACATTGGCGACGGTGATAGTGCCACATACAAAGGCTTATTGGATTTAAATCCATAAGATGATATACATATAGAAAAATTGGAATGCTACTTGCACGTAAAAAAAAGAATGGGAACGCGATGCGGTAATCTAAAAAAACAAACCAAAGGATTAGGAGGAAGAAGTAAGAATACGAAGAAGTTGACTGATCAAGTGATCAATAAATTACAGAAATACTATGGATTAGCAATTACTAGGCATCAAGATAATATTGATGAAATGTACAAAGAAATTTGGGCAACATTTTATCACTTTTCTTCATCAGAAAAAAATCCAAACCATCAAAATTGCCCCATAGGTGAGAATAGCTGGTGTTTCTATCGTCGCGCGGAAGCTCAAGGAATGGACTTGTCAAAGTTCAAGCACGATTATTTACCGCTTGATAAGGATGTTACGGAAGCTTTGAAACCAATTTATACTAATTTGAGTTCAAGGGAATTGCTAGAGTGATGCAAAGGAAGAAACACACAAAACAACAACGAAAGTTATAATGGGTTGCTATGGCACTTTGCTCCAAAGCACCTCTACAGCGGGACGAAAACGATTGAGCTCGCTAATTTCCTAGCAGTTTCAATATTTAATGATGGTTTTTATAGTATTTTAAAAATGATGGAAGTAATGGGCGTGGTTGTCGGCCCTATTGCGGAAGAATATGCAGTTCAAAAAGATGACAGCCGAATCAAGCAGGCGGAGATACGTCACGCAGCGTCCTCAAAAGAGGGATGAACCACCCGGAGACAAGCATTAGCCTCTCAGTAGGCATTTTTCGAGGAAGAAGAAGGTGTATTGTATGGGCCAGGCATAGCAGATTAGCAATTTTTATGGTAAATATAATTTTATCGAGCAAAAATCGATAGTTGAAACTTTAAACGCGTTTTTCTCGAAACGACTTTTTTCAAAATTGCTGACATCATAACTCAACGAGAAATTGACCGACCGACTTTAAATTGAAACTGAGTATTCTTGAATATATTTACTTTACAATGACCTACGATCTTTTTGATTGGTTAAAAATTGTCAATTTGGCATTAAAAAATTACCATTTTGTTTACCCCAAAAAACGACACTTTTTTCAGAACTACCCCATTTTGTTAATTTTTGATATTTTTTAAAAATCGTTGGTCATTGTAGAGAAAATACTTCCAACTTTAATAACCTCTTCGAATTTTTTTGTTTCAGCTACTCATTTGGCCGGAATCATGTCAGCAGTTGGGGAACTTTTTTTTTGGCACCTCCGAAGACAGCATATAACTCCGTTATTTTTCAATATTTTTGTAAAAAAAAAATCTTGAAATATAGCTGAAAATATTTCTTATTATGTCCAAAAAACTTCAAATCATTCTATCGAGTACTTTCTTTTAAAAAAATTCCCGAAAATCATTTAATTTTTCATGGGTTACACTGGTATAGCCCCTTAAAGAAAATATATATATGATCAATTTTATTAAAGTATCCAGTGAAAATTAAACAGTTCTACAACTCTATTTAGCGCGTATTGCGTTACTAGCTCGATAGTCAAGTTAAGAACTTGTATTCTTTCCAAGAGTTGTCATAAGACTGAATTTTTGGCGATGAGGTTCCCAAACATTTTAGTTTCTACCCTGAATGAAAAATTTAAAGAGGAGTAAAATTCTTCTAACGAAAATTCCTATTGGTCAACCTGGGAAGCCCATCCCCCGACGCTGGCTCGATTTCCCTCCACGCGTGTCTTCAAGATGTCGAGGTGGCAACAATGCGGGGGGTTTTTACATTCGGGAAAAACAGACCTTTTTTTTCAAGCGTATAATCTCTGCTTGAATAATGAAAACTCCCTCGGTTAATCTTTTTCGCACACTTTCCGCGACGTTCAAAATGGCGTGAATATAAAAAATAACCCTTTTGAGAAAATACAGAAATGATTTTAGAACGTATTGAAACGTTGGGGAACCATATGCGCTTATTACTATTTCGTGCTTATGGCACTCATCTGAGAATATCCTTATTTCCAATCAATCCGCGGATATTACTTTTATTGTGCCGAGGAAGATTAAAATATTCAATCCTGGATCTCGCTCGGCGTTTATTATACTGTCCCGGCAGTCACCTACGATCCTCGGGGAAACGAGGACAAAACCCGAGGAAGGACAGAGTCATACGACAAAAAGATGATATAACGCTTACAATATCGAGAAAATGCTTTAAGTTCTATACATTTGCTTTTACGTAGATATTAAATATTTACAAAGAATATAAACATACATTCACGAGTATATACGAAACACACTCATACGTATGGGGTATTCCCGCTGAAATTTTCACGTCCGGACCCGGTCTTTCTTGAATAATTATGAAAAAAAATTCCGAAAAGTATTCTAAAAAAAAAAAGACACATATTTTTTTGTTAAGGCCGACAATTGATATTTTTGTCGTACTATTTTTGTGAAAAGTTCGAATTTTTCACTAACTCCCTACTCTAAACACGTAGTATTTTGATAATTCGAGATCCTATCGAAAAATGCTTCAGACAAAACTTGTTCGTTATAAAACGAGTAAAAAAATGATATTTTTTAAAAAATTGATATTTTTTTTTTAATAGTGGGCACACGAAAGTTTGTTTTTACTTCATAAAACACAAAAAAAAACGTTTTTTCAGCAAGTGCGCCACCTCGAATTACAAAATAAAAAAATTATGAAAATTCTATAGGAAATCACGAAATTTTTAAGACCAGAATGAGAATAGCAAGATCAAAATCCGCAAAGCTACAGCCAATCAAAGTTTCGTCTTGACCGTATTATTAAGCCAGATCAAGCAGAACTATATGTTCTGAAAAAATTATATATAGAACTATATTTGAATATTTATTTAATTATACATACGTAGATTATTTCATACCAGTATGAAATAATATACGTAATATTTCTGTATATAATTTTTTAAGAATATACACTGCAAAAAAAGATATGAAATTTCAATATGCTGTTTGAAATTAAATATACATGTATAATAAATTTCAGAAGAGATATTAATTTCAATATACTATTTGAAACATAAGATACATGCATAGTAAGTTAGAGGAGGCACATTAATTTTAATATACTATTTGAAATTTAATATACATAGTGTAGGAACAATTTTGTCTTAAATTCAATATTTGTATATTAAAATTTAAAGAGTGAACATTGAAAATTAATATCCCTGTCTATGAAAATGGTTTTTATATACTTTTTCGCAATTTTAAGATACATTATTGGAAATTAATACACTCATGACTTAAAATTACAATCAGTCACGGTGGAAAATGTCTTCAAATTTAATATAAAAAAGAATATTTATGAGAGCGTCATGGTTTTATTCAAACAGTTTTAAGGATTTACATAACGAATGAAGGGTTAGTGGCTCTGACATTACACTGTAAAAAATTTTCGTATTAAATTTAATAAAAAAAATATTAAGTTTTTATGCATATACAATATATTAATTTTAATGCACGTTCGTATATTAAAATTCCAATACATAGCATGATTTTTAAAGCAGAATCATGAAAAAAGATATGAAAATTAATATTCTTTTGTATATTAAAATTAAAAGAAGTTATTTGATTTTTCATATACTTATATTGGAATATTACTGTACACATTGTATATCAAATTTAGTATCCTGTATATGCATAAAAACTTCATATTTTTTTATTAAATTTAATACAAAAATGTCTTACAGTGCAACTAAAATTGTACGCCCGAGATATCCACATTAGCGATATTCGCAAGGGTCAGCTCGACGAAAGTGCCAATGGAAGAGCTTCGCCCTGGAGGAACCGCCTTAATAATCGCGGCATAACCTCTGCGCCAGGTAAGTATATTGGGCACGTTGGCCGTCCGGTATAACACCGTCATACGCCTATTTCGCTTGGGCACAGAGGTCCGAGCGCATGCGACGCATAGTGGTGGACGCGTCAACTAACACGGCCGTTGACATTGATTGTAATTTTGGAAAATAAGTATTAATTTCCAATAACGTATCTTAAAAATGCGAAAATGCTTATAGAAACCATTTTAATATACGGGGATTTGAATTTTCAACGTTCATCTTTTAATTTTAATATCCAAATATTAATTTTAAGATGAAATAGTTAATTTCCCAATACCATGTATATTAATTTCGAGTTCGTATACTTGTTATTGAAATTCCCTATACTGTATATTAAATTTCATTACAGAATTGAAAAAAAATTTCAATTGTTGATTGCAATTTTAAGAAATAAGTGTTTTAATTTTCAATAATGTATTTGAAAATTGCGAAAAAGTATACAAAAACTATTTTCATATACGGGTATATTAATTTTCAATGCTCACTCTTTTAATTTTAATATACAAATATTAAATTTAAGATGAAATTGTTAATTTTCCGATACCTTGTATATTAATTTCGATTTCACATTCTTGTTTTTGAAATTTAATATACTTTTGTATGTTAAATTTAATAACATTTTTTACAGTGTAAGTTATGAGGGGTTACTTTACTTATGAGGGGTCAGTAATCCCGGAATTAAATTTTGCGGCTTCACATAACCTACGAGGGGTCAGAAATTAAGTTATAAGGGATTACTCAAGTTGTGAGTATTTACTCAGGTATTCTGGAAAACAGTTTTGAGAGTTCACATAACTTATGAAGAGTCAAGGGTCCTGAAATGAAGTTATGAAAAGTTACTTAACTTATGAGGGGTCAGGAATCCCAGAATTAATTTTGCGGCTTTACAAAATCCACGGGGGGTCAGGGGTCACGAAATTAAGTTATAAGGGGTAACTTAAGTTATGAGGGGTCACTTACGTTATAAGGGGTCAGGTATTTTGGAATAAAGTTTCGAGAGTTCACATAACTTATGAGGGGTCAGGGGCCTCGGAATTAAGTTATGGGAGGTGGCTTAACCGTCCGGTCAATAACCAAACTTTCACCATTCGTTCAATAACCGGGTACCCGGGTACCCCCCACTGCGCGCCACATGACTGAGCGGTTACTCAGCCGGCTTCGTGGGATTTGGAATAACAATAGCGAATTCTAACGATCCTTGGGTTCTCATGTACCTGCCTAAAATCACGTATGTAGTAGATGTCCCCTAACAACGAATAACAAAGAAGAAGAAGAAGGAGAAGGGGAACGATCGTCAGTCGTAAGGTCACCGTGGAGCCGAACAGACGCTACAGAAAGTTTTCTACGCGTAGTGAAAAGAACGAAAATATAATATACAAAATATTATAATATTATAATATTATGATATCATTAATATTATAAATAAATAATCGTGTTGAACATAAATACGATGGATCATTCATCAAGTTTTCGACGGTAAGGCGTGATTTTCTTGTTCTATTTCGGAGTAAATTATTTTGTACTTTCAATATTTAAAAAAAATAGTAAATAATAAGCTGAAAACTTCTTCCAATAGAATTACCCGTTCTCAGGGAAAAGAGTTTTCACATGAAATATCCGAAGCAGAAGAATCAGACGATGACCACGTGTCGGATAGTGATGACGAGGAATATTTTCCAGAGAGTGAGATAGCGGCTTCGGATTGTGATGATGCTGGTAATTTACTTTTATATTTTCTGTCGCATATTACAATAATTGTGATAAATTATGTATTATGTTTTATATATTGTGAATATTTATAGGAGAAGCTGATGAGAATTCACTCGACGGAAATGATGAAGATGAAGATAACGATGAGGAAAGTGAAATAGAAGCGACAGTTAGAGGATCAGGAATGATAGCAAAAGATGGTACTAAGTGGACTGAGACACCAACAAGTGAACATCAAGTTAGAAGGCATAATATTGTGCGACAAAGATGTGGACCCAGCAGAAACACCAACATGCTGTCAAATCTTGACACATTCAAGTTATTTTTCACTCCAGAAATGGCTGATATCATTATACGTCATACGAATAAAAAAGCGAGCGCAACATATGCAGCGTACAATGAAAAAAATCCAGAGAAAAAACAACTAGTGTGGACAAATCTTGAGCTTCAGGAATTTTATGCATTCCTGGCTATCTTGATAACTTCTGGCGCCAACAACTCCAATACTGACAATACAAAGGATATGTGGCAGTCATACTCATATCCATTGTATCGTGCAGCAATGGGCATCAATCGCTTCTGGAACATCATGCGCTTCATTCGATTTGATGATGCCAATACTCGTGCCCAGCGCATGGAGAGTGATAAAGTTGCTCCAATACGAGACCTTTGGACAATGCTCAATAGTAATTTATTAAAACATTATAAGCCAACGGAGCACCTGACAGTCGACGAGCAACTTTATCCATACCGGGGTCGAACTAAATTCACTCAGTATATTCCATCAAAGCCAGCCAAGTATGGAATCAAAGTGTGGTGGATATGTGACGCTGAAAATTCGTATCCACTTACTGGACAAATTTACACTGGAAAATCGAGTGCTGGTCGTGAGAAAAACGTTGGAGAGAGAGTTGTCAAAGATTTGGTGGCACCGTACAAAGGATCCGGTAGAAATGTTACCATGGATAATTTTTTTACCACTCTGCCATTGGCGAAATTTTTACTATCCTGGGATTTAACAATTGTGGGCACTATCAAGAAAAATAAGACATACATTCCACCAGCAATGACTGAATTGAAAACACGACAAGAGTTATCCACTGTGTTTGGCTTTCATGAGAAAGTAACTATGTGCAGCTATGTGCCGAAGAAAAAGAAAGTAGTGATTATGCTATCAACAATGCATCACGAACCAACGATTGGTGATGGTGCAAAGAAAAAACCCGAAATTATTGAATTCTATAACTGGTCAAAAGCTGGAGTGGATACGATGGACAAAATGCTTGGTAGATACTGTACCAAAAGATCAACTCGAAGGTGGCCTCTAGCATTTTTCTATAATATTCTCGACGTCGCCTGCCTTGCAGCATATATTCTGTATTATGAGAATAATAAAGTGCTTTCCAAGAAATCTTACGAACGACGATTGTTTTATCGGCAACTGGGCAGAGAGCTGTGTACTCCATTCGTCGAAGATCGTTCGCATAATGCACAAATCATGAGGCATTTCCCAACAAAAGTGGCGATTGAAAGTTTCTTTGGTCGGGCTATAAATCCATATGCTCAATCAGCAGCATCTTCATCTACAGCATCTGCATCTTCGAAACTTCAGGCATCGCTCGATTCGACCGGAAGAAAAAAGATTATTGGTGTATGTCATGTTTGTCTCCACAGTGAATTCAAAAAACGTCGCAAAACTCGAAAATCGTGTTCAGTATGTGAGTTCCCTATTTGCGATGAACATTGTATTTCAACCACGACATGCGAGAAATGTGCCAAATAATTGAATTTATTTTTTTTTCTTCATATTTCACTGAATTATTACGAATAAAAGGAAAAAAAACTGAAATGAAGAAAAAACGGAATGATATTCTCTACCCATTATTTTTATTATTGTAATAATAATAATGAAAATTGTTTAAATAAAGGAAACTACGAAAGATATTGTTAATTGTTCATTCAAAACTCTAATTATAGGTATCCTTTGATAAACGGTCCCTTTGCTGTGTATAAACCTAGCTCTCTTATACATAATAACCTTGATGAGTACCCGGGTACCCGGTCATTGAACGAAGGAGGTGTCGAGTTTGATAGTTAATAACTGTTATGGAATAATTTATTACAAAAAATTATTATGAAAAATTGGTGTCAAACTACTTCAACTTTGGGGATTCGAGTAGTAGTAACGTTTTTTTAAGGTGAAGTTAATAAATTCGACCTTGCAAACTGAAATGGATACCCGGGTACCCGGTTATTGACCGGACGGTTAACTTACGAGAGGCCACGATTTTGTTCAAAAATGTTTTGAGGGCTTACATAACTTATAAGGGGTTAGGGGCTCTGAAATTGAATTATGAAGGGTCACTTCATTTATGAGAGATCAGGTATTCTGGAATAAAGTTTTGAGAGTCCACATAACTTATGAGGCATTAGGGGCCCCAAAATTAAGTTATGAGAGGTCACGGTTTTATTCAAACCAGATTTGAGGGTTCATATGACTTATGAAAGGTCAGAGGCCCCGAAATTAAGTTATGAGGGGTCAGAAACCATAGAATTAAGTTTTGCGACTTTACCTAATCTACGAGGGGTCAGGGATCGTGAAATTAAGTTATGAGGGGTAACGTAAGTTCTGAAGGATCACTTAAGTTATGAGGGTTCACGTATTCTGGAATAAAGTTCACATAACTTATAAGGGGTCAGGGGATTCGAATTCGCAAATCAAAAACCAACTTTCATGGTTTATTGCTCATTCAAAAGCATATACTATTATATTATTTCGGCACTCCTGCATTCATATATCATACAAGTAGAGGGACTTCACAAGTAGTCGATAGCGTAATAGCTAGCGTGTTAGGTAGATAGGTAGGATGGTATTTTTTATAATATGTTTAACAACAATTAGTTCAGCTACGGTAACGTAATATTTATGAAGTGAATATGAAAATTCAGACATGTATTGTGATTTTAAAATAAACACGTATATTAATTTTAATACACATTTTTTGAATAATAATATACCTGAAATTGAAATTTCAATGGCATGTATATGATTTTTCAAATACATCAGTATTTTAAAATTCAACTGCATACTTTTATTCTTCAAATTCGGGTCCATGAATTTTCAATACTGAAATTGAAATTTCATACACGGTATCTGCAAAAAAACTTCCTACACAGATATATTAATTTTAATACAGATTTTTTTAACAGTGTATAGTTTTTCATGATCTGGCTCGAAAATAAGGTCAAGACGAAACTTCGATTGGCTGTAGCTTTGCAGATTTTGGTCTTGCCATTCTCATTCTGGTCTTAAGAATTTCGTGATTTCCTATAGAATTTTGACCATTTTTTTATTTTATAATTCGAGGTGGCGTACTTGCTGAAAAAACGTTCTTTGTGTTTTTGGTGTAAAAACAAACTGTCGTCTACCAACAATTGGTTTTCAAATATCAATTGTTTTACTCGTTTTATAACAAACAAGTTTTGTCTGAAGCGTATTTTGATAGGATCTCGAATTATCAAGATACTACGTGTTGAGCGTAGAGAGTTAGTAAAAATTTTGGATTTTTTACTAAAATCGTACGATGAAAAATATCAATTCTCGGCCTTAAAAAAAAAAATATGTGTCTTTTCTTTTTCAGAATACTTTTCGGGAATTTTTAATCATAATTATTCAAGAGGGTCCGGGTTCGGACGTGAAAATTTCAGCGAGAATACCCCATACACAATAATATACAGAACCATGTACATTTATATACAAATATATACATACATTACACACAAAGTATGTATGTTTGGCCTACAATGCGCTTTTTTTGAAAAAAAAATCGAATCTTGGACAAAAATTCTGAAAAAAAATCTGAAAAAATTCTGGTTATTTCTACATGATGTCATGTAATTTTTTTTGGTCTTCAAGAACTGAATGGGCTATTGATTTTAATTAAAAAAAAAAAAATTTCGAAAAAAGCGCATTGTAGGCCAAACGAAACGCGCGCCCACTTTTTCTGAACGCTCACAGTGTTTGATATGGAACACAGGATTTTTGTGAGCGTTTAGAAAAAGTGGGCGTGCGTTTCGTTTGGCCTACAATGCGCTTTTTTCGAAAAAAAAGTTAAAAAAAAATGAAATCAATAGCCCACTCAGTTCTTGAAGAGGAAAAAAAATTACATGACATCATGCAGAATTAACCAGAATTTGTTCAGATTTTTTTTTTCAGAATTTTTGTCCAAAATTCAATTTTTTTTCTCAAAAAAAGCGCATTGTAGGCCAAACGAAACGCGCGCCCACTTTTTCTAAATGCTCACAGTGTTTGATATGTGACACATGATCTTTGTGATTTTTTTCTGATTTTTAAATTTGGGCTTTAATTTTTTGTTTATAAAAAATATTGTGAAGTCAAATCGTTCCGAAAAAATCTGAAAAAATTCTCGAGTGCCTTTCAGAGATAGTACAATAATATAAAAAATCGTGGGTCTAATCGGAGAGGTGACGGTCCAGACCCAGGTCGAATCGGGATGGAATGCCTCATATATATATACATTACATACGTCGCGATAGAAGGCACATCAAGCCGAAGAAAACAGCTTGAATTTCGCGCGGTTCTTATCTATATGCGTGGCGAGCCTGCGCCCGTCACAATCTACGACACAGAGCGACACGTAGTGTGACACAGTGTTTGACAAAATGCGTTCCATTAACGACGCGGCGCGGCGCGACACAAAAAAAAGTTGTGTTCGAGCGTGTCAAGCCTAGTTCCAACCGTAAGAGCTGCCAACTATGCCTGTTCCTTGGTTGATTTTGTGTTGCTCCACTGAAACTACTTCGCGGTAAAATCAAATTTTCATACAAAATTTTTCACACTGCATCTCTTCCACTAAAATTAACTAGATATAAAATAGTTCTCGCGTAAAAGAAATTATGTATAATTATATACAATTATATAGTAGATAATTATCTATATAAAAAACGGAAAGGAAATTATAATTTTAACTTTTGGTTTTAAACTTTTTTTTTATTTAATTTAAAATGAATTTTTTTTATTTTTCACGTTCCTAAACTTTTTCATCAACTAATTTTAACATTTTTCCCTTTAAAATCGTTTATTGCAGTTCTTGTTTGATATTTTTTATTCAGGGTAATTTTAATACGTTTTTCGATCCCTTCAAGTCAATTAGAAATCAATACTCGTGTTGAAAACAACAAATTCGCTGATGACTATTTTTTAATCTATTTGGAGCTTTAATCAATAACAAATTAATAAAACTGTACCAAAAATGAATGAAACTATAACCATTATTTAAATGTATCACTAATTATCTTACTCCATATGCGAGTTCACTTGTTATACCGGGATCTTTTTCGACTTAACTCGTTATGCCTGGATATTTGGACTTAATTGGTTATCGAATCTAATAAACCCGGGTGAAAAATGTCTAAGATAAAAATAGACCTAATAACTGACTGATTTTCGTTGTTAACCCATTTTTCAAAAAAAAATGGACCCAACTTGTTCTGCTGGGAAGAAGCCGACCAATCCATGGACCGGACCATTTTTTATTTTGTTGAAAATTTTCTATTTTTTTTGTACGCACTGAAAGTAGTCTCTCAGCATTTTTTCAGATTTTTGTTTCAACCCAACTAACCACAATAAATTTTTCAAAATTTGACAATTTTTTTTTAATGCTCATTAGTTTTTAAAAAACGGAGAGATCAAAATAAAACAAAAGACCATTTTTCCGTTTTGAGTTTTAGTTTTATAAAAAAAAACACAAAAAAAATATTGATGCTCATTTTTATATGTTTTTTGAAGTTTTAAACCCCAAATATATAAAAATACAGTCGAACCTCGCTAACTCGAACCTCTTTAACTCAAAAACCTCGATAAGTCTGAGACTCAGTCTGTTCCCATGCGAATTCAAAGAAAAAACAGAGAATAACTCGAAGTTTTTCGAACATATCAAGGACCATTATTTCGCCTCTGTAACTCGAATTTGAAGATACCCGACCTCTACAAGTCGAAGGTTACCCCTATAATTCGAAGTTCCTATACCCTGACCTCTACAACTCAAAGCGCTTTGTGCAATGACGTAAAACGCTACGCATTCTGTCCGTATTTTTTAGTTCCTGTTTTACTCTGTACGTGGCGCTAATTATCTCTTAAATACGCTTTACGGCGGGCAGACGAAGCACAATGCTGTCTTTCCACTTATAATTGCGGTAAATATATCCGTCACTTCGACGGGGACGAAAATTGATGTTTTTCCGATCCAGCGCACCGATGCAATGAGGGAAACTCCGTAAAGTTTCGAATTTGTGAGCGACAACCTGCCATTCCTCCGGCGTTGATTGGAAATTCCATACTTTTGAGTCAAGACTTCTAATTTCGCTCTTAAAGTTTCATCAATCACTTTTGAAATTGTGTTCGGAGCTATGCGAGTGGAGTCGCTTAAATCTTGAAAAGTATTGCCCGTTGCTAAATATCGGAGTCACAGTGAGTCTGTCTGTCGGTGATATAGCTTGACACATAACAGTATCCTGTTTTTTTATAAGTGGAGTCAGAAGTGTCAGCAACTTATTCCACTTATCTTCCAACATTCGAGTATAATTGGTGAAACTGGCAGGATCTTCAGGACTTAAACAAAAATGTAGTATGAATATACATTAAAAAATCAAGTATAAAATTAAAAATCCAAAAAATGTAGCAACAAATAAAG
The DNA here is from genome assembly GCA_946863875.1 of Alloplasta piceator. NCBI lineage: Eukaryota > Metazoa > Arthropoda > Insecta > Hymenoptera > Ichneumonidae > Alloplasta > Alloplasta piceator. Next base: position 42,029,564 of record OX333072.1, on the reverse strand, counting down.
TAAAAATGTGATGGATACATACCCGAGCTCACCAAATACCACATTCAGAACATTCCGTGCTGTATCACGCCGTAACAGCCACTACCGACTCCACAATCTACGTTTTCGTTGTTCAAGTCCTCGTTTACGTTTAAAAGCAGTAACTACAGCTGCCACGATAATTGTTCTCTAACGTCATATTATTTCAGCCGCAATAGTTTGTTGTACTCGAGCGTCCATGGTACTGTAGAGGTCAGGGTTGCCAGATGTTTGAAACCATAATGCGCCAATAGAGGGAACTTTAACCGCCAAAAAGCGCCAACTTCGGGAATATCTGAATCGCCAAAAACTGCCAACAGATGGACACTCAGAAACGCATATAAACGCATATAAACGCAGAAAACCACGAGTTTCGAATTTTTTTCATTAAAGTGTTTTGGGTAAAATGGGTTGGCTAAAATGGGTCGAATTTTTTTAAAAATCATTATAAGCAAAAATGTCTCACTGGATACAATAGTAAACGTGTGCGTGTGTGTAGATCTATCTATGCCTGCCCATATTTCCTAAACCCGGAATAAGATCTCTTGTATTCGAAAGTAGTGCAGTCGTTTTGATAAAATTTTCATAGCTCATTTCAAATTTATCTAAATTGAAATATTGAAAAAATGTCTATGAAGACATTTTTTCAAATGTAAAAGTCAACAGTAGTATAAAATGTAAATAAAGTAATAATATAAAAATTATATAAAAATAAACTTCACTAATTTGTTTCACTGTAAACTTCACCACTAAACTGTGTTTAGCTTTTAAATTTTGTAAAAATCGTGCAAAAGGGTCCAATAACATGGCATTTTTCATGTTTGAATTAAATATAAAATCGGTGAAATCATTTCGCCCTAACCCCACAACAACCTTAAATACATAATTGAACTGTAATATTTTTGACGCAAGAGGCACTCATTTTTTTAAACTTCCATAAATTTTTGAATATTTCGAATTCCAAAAAATTTGGCTTGATCGACTATAATAATAATTTTATGTTACAAGAATCTTCTTACATTTTTCAAATCGATGAACTTATACTGAAGTTGTGATGCTGACCGTGAAGTTAAATTTTTTTTAACAATGTGGATGACGTCATTTATTACCGAATAATTGTTGTAAAAATTTAGTGAAATAAACAATTATCTATACTTATAATACCATAAACGATGGGTAATATTCATTTTTATTCATTTCAATTGTTATTCCTGCTAAATAATTTTTTTCCAGAAGCACATTTTTCTCGCTGCTACACGTATGTAAGGCCGTGAATACCCACGGAATCGCAATATCATTTGCATCCAAATTCTCCGATTACATTTTTCAATATGCTGACCAAAACGGTTTTTTTCCAATTTCCGTATTGCTACAGATTTCTTTGAGCTACAGCTAAACAGCACTGCTTTTGTACAGTATGTAGTCATGCATTACTTGGTGTCATTTTATTGATTAATACTCTGCGTTTGCGGTGTGCGAAAAAGTTTTGGTGACATTTTTAAGGTCATAATGTCTGTATTTGACCTCCCTGCAAGTTCTACGCGGTGTACCGTGTGCGTGCGCCAGTTACATCAGGTGGTGTGGGGCATAAATTTTATTTGTATTGCTGCTAACAGTCGGTAACTCATTTTTTTGTTGTGCCCAATACATTTGCCCAATTTGCTGCATCGTACAATGACGCGGGAATCTTTTGTGTCTCGATGCTTTATGTTTATATTCAATCGTTAAGTCTATATATTTTTAAGGGGTCATACGCCGTTAAAACGTCGAAAGAAGCAATTTTTCAAGATATTTTACTGGAAAGACATTTTAATTTATTAACGTAAAAATTTATATACATTGTGATGCGACTGTTCTTGCTCGATGAAAAGCCGACTCTACGGGTCACAAAACAGCTCACGAGATCGCTCAAGGATTGGGCGCCAGCTATCGCTATAAATAACGATAGCAAAATTTATATTTCCATGAGTTCTCTCGTGAGTTCTTAAATTGCCCTAGAGGATGGTAGAGGGGCGCAGTTAGGGATCGTTGAATTCAAAATATCAAAATTCCCCTTTTCACACAAAATCCTTACTCAACTATTCACATGATCTCGTATTCGCTTCTATACAATTTAATACTTTACTAAGATAGCCTTGAGATAACAAAGTAAGATAACGCAAGATAACGTTAACAATAACTTCTCTCGGCCTCGTGGCAACGTTGTGCCTTGAACTCAAAATGGCCGATATCTTAACGGTTTTCTTTTCTTTCACGCGCTTACATAAAATGGCCCTTATTTCTCTTCATTACGATAACGTCTTCGACCGAGAGTTCTAATTTAATTACGCTAATTAATCTATGGACTCTCGCTTCTGTACGATTGAAATTTGAATTCCTCTCGGCGATTCTCTGAGTTTAATCATTTAAACGGTAACTCGCGAAAGATATCGATCGTGGAAAAGGACTTGAAATCGGCCGCGCATGAACTTGCCGTTGCGACAATATCTCTACAATTTGGTCTTAAACACTCGAAATTGCGTCTACCCGCGAATTTCCCCAAACAGTCTCACCGGCTTGTTTCCTCGGATGAGTCCCGGACAATTCAGGCCCTCTATCCTTGACTTATTCGGTGGATGCGCGTTCTTGGGCGACGCTCGATAACGGCACGGAGACGACGTCCTTCTTCATTTCTTACGTCGGCTTGAGTCCTCGAGAGAACTTTCTTGATCATCCTCGTAAGCTCGGTTTTTTACCCCCACCCTTGCGTAATTTGAGTAGAATGTTAGCGCGATTATCAAATCGTGCTAACATTCGCAATCGCCTATCAAGGCGATTGCGCGATTGATTCGAGGCGGCGGATAGATCGATAGTCGTTGACGAGCGCGAGATCGATGACGATTGCGGATCTCCCCAATAATACGGACGGGTGACAATAATAATAATAATAATAATAATAATAATAATTTCTGAACGCTGAGAATTCCCCGACGGCGAGAAGCCGCGCGACGGTGTTGGATTAGGCGCTCTCTTCGCAATGATGCCGAGAGCGACAACGATGAATGCTGACCGTGTGCGTGTGTTTCTCGTCGATGATGTAGACTAAGGCTCACGCATATGAGCGACGAGACGATGGTGTTGGAGACGAGAGTATTGAATAGTGCTCTCGTTAGCCTCGATGCTTTCACGTTCGATTTCCTTGGCGTTGAGAATATCCTCGTGGATGACGTCAGGTCGGTAACGACGGGAACCGTCGTTCGCTCAAGAGAATGTTCGGAAAATACAAAATAAATTAATATCTAACGGCAAATTAACGCTTTGGCCCTGTTGGTTTCGTTCGAGAGGGACTCAGCCGTGGAGAGAGGTCGTTTCTCGTGCGTTATCGAGTCCTTTGTGACGTGTGCAAAAATCGCACGTCACAACATATTTTCATGACTTTTAACTTTATTTTGAATTTTTCTTTTAAAAAAATAATGATGTTCGAAGCCGCTTTAGCCGATCTTCGAGAGGTCCTCTTAAAAAAGGCATCTTGCGGTGAACACGATGTCTATGGATTGAATAAAAAATAAAGAACCCTATAAATTGAAATTTGCATATTGCTCCCTCTTCTTTATCTATAGTTCACATAGCTTCCTTTAACACACAGTATGGCGATCAAATTTGGCTTCCTCATAAAGGAAGCTTTGTTAACTACAGAAAAATATTAGTAATCAAAGTGCAAATTAGATCGATTTTCGCCAAATTTAATGGCGGATAAACCTTGATAGCTATACAAGTTCTGTACAAAGCTTCTGTGAAATCTATTGAAAATTAGTTAGAGCGCTTGCGCTATTTTTCAAAAAAATCAAAATTTAATAAAATTTCAATTCCTCAATAGATTTTTGCCAAATTTAATAGCGAACAACCTCAATAGCTCTGTGTAAGCTCTTAATACAATATCTTAAAAATTGCACAAGTTAGAGCATTTACGCTATTTTTGAAAAAAATCAAAATTTCATAAAATTTTTATCCCTCGATGGATTTTCGCCAAATTCATGCAGAGAGTGGCAAAATGACGCTTTATAGCCAGGGATGCAATATGAATGGAAGCAGCAAGGTTTTTGTTTCGAAACATTGGGTAATCTTCCTAAAAATTGAAACATTGATTTTTCTTCGACTTTTTTACCATTCTGCATCTGTTATCGAATTGAGCATGCATGAGGATTAGCACTTTTCACGCATATGTTGCATAAAACAAATTTGCCAAGCCCGTGCAGTAAAAGTAAAAAGGTGAAAAATTTTTAAAAAATTTATTTCATGCTATTTCGTAAAATTTCCTGAGAAACGCAGCTCGTACAAATTTTTGACCAAAAGATCTGAAAACTAGAATCTTGGAGCTTTAGACTGTTTTCTTAAGACCTCGATACGACCATTTTTCACTGAAATACAGCCTATTGAAAATGACCGAGAAATTTGGAATTTTTTTTTGCTCCCTTAATTTTTGCGAGTGGTGTACTTCTCTTCGGCGCAAAACGGCTGCGAAACATACGATGTCCTTTATTTATTCTATTTCCGGTATAATCTAATACCATGATCATATTTATTGAGTAAAATCATGAAACAATAACAAAAAGTCGAGATAGCCACCTCTAAAAATTGAGTCACCGAACCCAGTTTTTTAGGGAAATTTTCTTCTATTAGTGCCCAACAATAGCACAAGAATCCAGAAAGAAAAAAAAAAAATTCTTTTGAATCAGTCAAGTGTATATATACTTAAGTATACATTGACGTCCAAAAGTTTGGAATTACTCGCCCCGATTCAGCTTCGCACAAAAAGTTTCACTGCTTTTTTTAAAATGAAGATATTTCAAATCAACAAGTGGCGTTTCAAAGGAGACATATTCAGCTCCATTTAGCTTTTTTCAAAAAAAATTACGATTTCGTTTTAACCCAGTACGTCCTTTGAAACATAGCCGTTTTTTAGCGTCGAAATTTTGGCGCATGACCCATGAAAGTTTTTTTAAACTGTTTTTCGCATGATAAACTTGTGGGGGGAATATAATAAGCTTCAATTTCGTTTTCTTAAACTTCCGTGCGATTTTTGTTCGCAAAAATATTCAGATTTTCGTAAAAAATGACCATACCCCGGAAAAAATTATCATATATTATGATATATGATCATATATGATCTTTCATGTATGATCATGAACGAAATTTGTCTCTATATGACCATATATAGTCATATATAGCCATATATGATTATATATAATTATATATAACTATATTTTAATTATTTTTTTATTCTTCATTATATACATTTGTTAGTAGTTACAATAAAAATCGGTTTTTTATGCATCGTTGGTAGTTTCTGAGGAACGAGTAAAGTTAAAAAACAAAAATTAAAGTGAAAAAATTGTCGCTACGTGGATTTGAACCCTCGACCCTCGGTTTCAACCAACTCTTAATGCTGACACGCTAACCACTACACCATCGACCACTTATATTAATTGTATACATTAGACTGTATAAAAAAAAATCGATAATTTTTTTATTAGCTTCATACAATCTTAATCTATGCATGGACATAAAAAAATAATTCTCGCGAAAGATGGGGCCGGTCCTTCAAGATTTAGAGGTATCTCATCGGACTTTTGTCTTTTTTATTTCGTTAATACGTAAATAACGAATTTGCATGAATGAAACATACATTTTTTTATTTAAAAATGATAAATATATTCTAAACTTATGTATAAATACTTAATATAGAGGGTTCAATCCCAAATCGCCAGTTTAAAAAACTTTTTTTTTATTTCCTCAATTTTTTTATATTTTTTAGTTCCTATCAAAAGCAATTGCTGTTACATTTTTTGATTTTTTTGATTACCCGTTCAAAAGATATTAAATTAACAAAAAGAACCGCTTTTTTTGGTATTTTGGTAATAACTTCCTTAATAATGGTCCAAATTAAATTTTTTTTCCAAAATTTTTGTTTTTTAATGGCCTTTCCAGAAAAAAAATACAACAAAAATAGTCGACATGTTTTTGAATAAGTTTTTTGAGTTCTAAACTTTAAATCGCGTTTTTAAAAGTAAGTGTAATTTTTTTTTTTTAATTTTTGTTCCAAGCATCTATCTATTCAACAATTTTTAAGGCTAGTCCGATCGTAGGGTTTCCATAACTACTATCTAATTTTTTCGATTATAGAAAATTAAATTTTTTTTTCTTCATAAATTATTATGAATACCGATTTTTGTTACTGTATAATATATTACAATCATTTTGAATTAATTTTGACACTTTTTCATTGTTGACAGGTTTTTGAAATGAATAATTAGACGATGAACAAATAACAACATTTCAAGAATTGTATGAGTAGGTATTGAATCTAAATAGTGTACCGAATGTTGCTGTCAAATTTTCACCTGAGAAATTTTATTTAGATGCAAAAGAAAGATTTTATTTGCGATAAAATACTGTGAAGTCAATCACTGGGGGACACAGAAATTTCATTCAATTATTCCAATGAGTAACGGAAACTTATTTGGCGAAGGAATATTCTAATTCAGGAAATAATCGTATATGTAAGGTTTTCAAAAAAATACGTGAATCAATCGAAACTGTTGTTATTATTGTTCATAAACAGACTTAACGATTAATTATTAATTTTAAGAACCTATTAACAATAAAAAAAGTGTCAAAATAAATTCTTAATATTGAAAAAAATACTATACCGTAACAAAAATTGGTATTCATAATAATTTATAAAAAATAAAAATTTTAATTTTCAAAAATCGAAAAAAAGTAGTTATGGAAATCCTACGCTCGGACTAGTCTTAAAAATTGTCGAATATATAGATGTTTGAAAAAAAAACTAAAAAAAAAAAATCAAAAATGACACTCACTTTTAAAAACGCAATTTAAAATTTAAAACTCAAAAAACTCATTCAAAAACACGTCGAGTATTTTTGTCGTATTTTTTTCTGAAAATGCCATGAAAAAACAAAAAATTTGAAAAAGAAAACTGTCAATTTGGACCATTATTAAAGAAATTATGACCAAAATTTAAAAAAAGGCGGGTTTTTTGTTAGTTTAATATCTTTCGAACGGGTAATCAAAAAAATCTCAAAATTTAACAGCAAGTGCTTTTGAATAGAACTAAAAAATATATAAAAATTGAGGGAATAAAAAAAATGTATTTTCAAACTGTCCGATTTGGGGTGGAACGCCATATATTCAGTATTTATACTTAAGTTTAGAATATATTCATAATTTTTTAATAAAATAATGGATGTTTCGTTCATGCAAATTCGTTATTTACGTATTAACGAAATAAAAAAGACAAAAGTCCGATGAGATACCTCTAAATCTTGAAGGACCGGCCCCATCTTTCGCGAATATTATTTTTTTATGTCCAAGTATAGGTTAAGATTGTATAATGCTAAAATAAAAATTATCGATTTTTTTTTATACAGTCTAGTATACATGTATCATACTTATGTAACATAGGCTAGAAAAATGTACTTTGAAATCTAAGTCAGTGTAGGTTCATTGCGAATTAAATTGGACTCTCAGTATTGAACCAATAGTCTTAATTCAGCACGTTTTTCTTATCCTCCTACTCAGTTTACGCCATCTTGTCTTTCTCCCGCTTAGGGACCCCGCAGTCCGGAGCGCCAACGTGAGGACTATCTTAAACACTACATCCATCCTCTTGTTTTTTTCGTTTCTCAATTACAATAACAATCTCAGTCTCTAATTACCGCCGTTTACATCTAATGTCTAATTCATCAGAAACCCGTCGAATTTCTTCGGAGGTCCGCAAATACGTTGGGGCCTATTAGCTGTGAACGACTCGCTCCGATCTGGCTTATCTTGCATAGTTACGGTTCTGAATCTGGCGCGCGAAGTTGTTCGTTGTTTGACTCGCTCGTACTTGGCTTTTCCGGAGCACCGTGAAACTTCTTTACAAACGATGTATTACGCTTATACATCGCGCCTTGCAGAGACATAACTGTTACTGTATTATTATCCTTATCAGTTACAATATATTCGGTTGGTTTAAATATTGTGCTAAGCTTATTTTCTTTGGCGCTTTTGATTAGTACTTTGTCGCCTGGACAAATATCCGATGGTTTAACGCAAAATCTGCTGTCAATACTCTTTTCCTCGATTCTTTAACCACGCATCTCGATCGCGTATCTCCTCGTCTACGTTCTTATTTATGTCTATCTCTGACAATTTAGACTTCAGTTTCCTGCCGAACAACAGCTTAGCCGGAGACGCGCCTGTCGTCGAATGCGGAGTTGATCGGTACATCAATAAATAATCGCACAATTCTTCTCTCCAGTTTCTATTTTCTGAATGCGCTATTTTTAGTCGCTTCAGTATACTCTGAGTTTGACGCTCAACTTCGCCGTTTGCTCGTCGCCAAAACGGCGCCGAATGCGCAATATTAAAACCGTTAACTTCCGCCCATTCATGCAGCTTTGGGTTCGCAAATTGCGGCCCATTGTTATATAAAACGATGTTTGGAAATCCGTGTCTGGCAAACATTTCACGCAATCCATCGATTATAATATCTGTTGTCGTACTTCGCAAAATCTCTATTTCGTAGTATCTACTGTAATAATATACTACTACAAATAGATTGTCTCCTGACGGAAATGGACCAAGTAAATCCATAGCTAGAGATTCCCACCGTTTGTCTGGCAAAGGATGCAGGTTCCGCGGTTTTTTGTACCAGCTGACACCCGTTGCATCCTCTAACTACGTTCTCGGCGGCTTTATCAACCCCATCCCACCAAACTTTACTGCGCAATCTATTTTTCATAGCAACAGTCCCTGGATGCCCCTCGTGGGCAATCACCAAGGTACGTTCTTGTAAGCTCTTTGGCATTACTAAACGTGTTCCTCTAAGGAGTATGTGTCCAACTGTGCATAGCTCATCTTCAATGATGTGACTTTTCGAACTCGACAGTGTCGACCAATTTCCCGTCTGCAAAGCTTCCCTTATTTCCGTTAACAGTGGATCCTTTACCGACTCCGTGTCGATCTCAGCCATGGACATCGATCGGGGTATAGCTTCTGAAGCAACCCAATGGACGTATAATTCGTCTTCGCTTTCGCTAACTTCTCTGCTCATTTTTCGATTTACGACTAAGCGGGACGACAGATCCACAATATTAGATTTCCCTTTCTCGTACACGACTCTGTAGTCATATGATTGGAGCCTCAATACCCATCGTTCTATTCGTGCACACGGTTTCGATTTAGGTGCGAAAATACATTCTAACGCTTTGTAATCTGTTATCAGGTCGAATTTGATTCCGTACAGCCAGTTGTGGAACCTTTCGCAAGATCACACTAACGCTAACGCTTCTTTTTCTGTCTGAGAGAATCTGCGCTCACAATCTGTCAAGCTACGACTCGCATAAACTTATCACTTGCCATTTTCCGTCTTGATTTTGTGTAACGACACAACCTACAGCAATCGGGCTCGCATCGGCTATGACTCTAGTATCAGCATCTGGATCAAAGACTCTGCGCTTGCCAGTTTATCTTTCAGTTCAGTAAATGCCTCGTCTTGCTCTTTTCCCCAACTAAAAATCTTTTCTTTGCGCGTTAATTGCCTCAAAGGCTCGCTGATTGTAGCAAGGTTGGGAATAGAAGCTGCACAAAAGTTTACAAGTCCCAAGAAGCTACGAACCTCTTCCGGAGTAGCAGGTGCCCTGATGTTTCGAACTTACTCGATTTTCGATTCATAAGTGGCCTGCATCCCGCTCCCGAAATCCAAAACCCTAAGAATTTAATTTATTTTTCTCCGAATTTACATTTTGACTTGTTTAGCGTTAAACCTTTTTCTCTCAATCTTTCAAAAACTTTCCTTAACCTCGCATTATGTTCCTCTTTAGTTTTTCCTGATCCTAATATATCATCAAAGAAGTTTATCGTCCCTTCGCATCCGCTTAATACGCTTTTAAGAAGCCTTTGAGACATTTCCGGTGCGCAACTGATGCCGAACACGAGCCTTTTGTACCGAAACAAACCGTCTTCTGTCGCGAATGTCGTTATCTCGCGAATTTCTCATCAAATTCAATCTGATGATATGCATTTGCTATGTCTAGCGCGCTGAACCATTCGGCCCCTCTTACTTTATCTAATACATCGTCGAGTTCAGGAAGCGGATATCTTTCTCTCACGACCGCCTGATTGGCTCTACGCATGTCAACGCACATTCGTACTTCGCCCGTTTCCTTAATTACCGGAACTACTGGCGAGACCCACGGGGTCGGGCCTTTTACTCTCTCAATGATATCAAGCTTTTCGAGTTTTTCTATTTGTTCCCTGATACGATCACGAAGCTTGAATGGAAGTCTTCTGACTGACTGAGCTACCGGCGCAAATTTTTCATCGATCGGAATCGTCAATTGAAACCCTTTTAGTTCACCAATGCCTTTAAACAGTTTCTCATCGATTTCTCCAATGCTATCGACTTGAAGCTCTGTCTCGATTTGTATTATCTGTAGCTCATCGGCAGTTTTATAACTCATTAAAGATTTTGTTGACCCTCAGACTACCAGAAACTCAGCTTCGACTTCTTTTTTACCCACTTTAAGAGAGCAACGAAATGCTCCCTCGAGCGGAAGATTTTCTGTTTGACCGTATGTAAAAACTACTCTATCGGACCCTTTTTTTGAAATGCAACTTATACCTTGCTTTTTGCACCATTGCCACGTATCATTACTTATAACATTGCACGTTAATCGCGAGTCGACTACGATGTCCATTGGAACTCCACCTACTTCAGCAGAAACTGTCTTCTCGATCACGCTGTTGATTTGATCCCACGTCATCAATGCAAACGCATAGCCCTCCGCGTTGTCGCCCTCGTCTTCACCATCTTGACACGATCCGACTTCTGTTTATTTTGTTTGTTCGGCTTCTTTTGCCGCTCTTCTTCATTTTCAGACGACTTTTTTGTTTTGCAGACACTCGCAAAGTAACCTTTCTTCTTGCACGCCGTACATTCTTTATCCCTGGCTGGACAAGATTCGTCACTTGCCATGTGACCCGGACGACCGCAACGGAAGCATTTGAAACTTTTCTTCTGATCTCCAGCCTTCCCAGCCGGCTTGGTAGATATCTTCGCGACCGTTTCCCCTTCCATTGACTTTGCTTGTATCACCGACGCCTCGAGCACTTGCGCGACATCTAACAGGTCTGCCAAGGTCACCTCTTCTCTTTCCAACGAACGTTTTCGCAGCTCCGACGATTTGCACCCAAAAACAATTTCATCTCGAACTTCTTGAAATTTTTACGTGATGCACAACTTTTTCTTCACTTTAGGAGGTTATAAATATGGAATAACCTCTAAAACATGCCAATAAAAATAAGGAATTGATATCAATAACGGAAGTAACACATCCAAATTTACCAATTCTAAATACACAATATTATTTCAACAAGTAAAATAACCTTGGAAACAGGATATCTCGATTTTTTGGATCAACTGCAGTATGCACTGGTATAGGCCTCCAACTTGCAGTGTTAGAGGCAAGCTGGGTGAGATTGCAGCCTTCACACCATTTATTGTTCGGAGGAAAAAGCAGTGATTTAGGTTCCGCATTCTGTGGGAAAATTAAATGTGTAAAATCACGCCATGACGTGAAATGATAATAAATTATAATAAATGATAAGAAGAATCATCAATAATAGAAAATAATAGACTCAAATCACAAATCCAAATCAAGTCTATATGATTCTGTTGGTCTGAAGAAGGGCGCTTTATTTTGCAAAATTGGAAGAGGTTTGTTAAAAATATTTTCAGTCCTGAAAAGGGTCACAGCGCATGTCAAGTCGGAGGCTTATACTGCAGTTTTGATCACAAAGGTTTTGCCGTGTCAAAGTTTCGCACTGCAAGAAATGGCCGATAAAAGCAAGTTCGACGAGGCGCTGTTGATCACAATGTAACAACAGGCTCGGTGTATTCAGATTTTTATATAAAATACTTCAAAATAGCAGTGTAGTAAGGTATTCACAATTACTATGTCATTAATTATATAGGTCTCACGTAAAAATTTCAAGAATACAAAAATGTCGGTATACTTTTTTCTCCGCAAACCCAGAAAAAAAATACCTCCACTATGTTTCATGGCCCAAAATTTTTGTTTTGTGACACAGAATTTTTGTGAATTTTTTGTGAATTTAAAAAATGGGCGTTTTTTCCGTCAAAAATCAGGTTTCGTAATTTTTTGTTGAGATGCCGGCTAGGCCCAAAAATTTGAAAAAAATTCGGAGTACGTTTTTTGATAGACTGAATAACATAAAAAATAATGGAACAAATCGCAGGGGGTCAAGGTCAAACACCTCTGAGTTGGTGTGTACTGCCTCATATATGAGGGATTCTCTGTCAACTCAGCCACTTTTTTTTCGATCATCTCAGATGTGTCCCATAATTGGTTATATCAAAGTGCTACTAAAAGGCATTCTATGTGAATTTTTTCAGATTTTTTAATTCAAAATTTTAGAAATCGCCGTTTTTTTCCAAATGTACATATCTCGGAAACTTGAAGTAAATGAATAAAAATGTCGACACATTAAAGTTGTAGTTTTGTGTTAGCATTCAAGTGGAATGTTTGAAATAATTTTTACGTTCCGGTAACGCTTATTTTTCACCAAAAAAGGGGATAATTAGTTTTTTATTCAAAAACGGCAATTTTTTGCTGAAAAAATTACAGTCTTTCAGTATATCTGACTATATCGCAAAAAATCGTTAGAGTGGCACGGGTCAAGGTTCTAGGGTAAAAACACGAAACTACACAAATTAATTTTTTTTTCTACTGGAACCTCGTCAACATATCTCGGAAACTTGAAGTTACTGAAAAAAATGCCTCTACATAAAAGTTGTAGTTTTGTGTTAGCTTTCGAGCGAAATATTTGAAATAATTTTTACGTTCCGGTAACGCTGATTTTTTACCAAAAAAGGGGGAAATTATTTTTTTCTTCAAAAAATCGCCAGAGTGGCACGGATCGAGGTTCTGGTAGAAAAAAAATAATTTGTGTGGTTTCATTTTTTTTTCCCCTAGAATCTTGATTCGTGCCACTCTGGTAATTTTTATGCAATATCGTCAGATATACACGAAGACTCTGTAATTTTTTCAGCCAAATAAAAGCGGCTTTTTTTGAATAAAAAAATAATTTCCGCCTTTTTTGGTAAAAAATCAGCGTTACCAGAACGTAAAAATTATTTCAAATATTCCACTCGAAAGCTAACACAAAACTACAACTTTTATGTGCAGGAATTTTTTTTCAGTAACTCCAAGTTTCCGAGATATGTTAACGAGGTTCCGGTAAAAAAAAATTAATTTGTGTGGTTTCATTTTTTTACCCTAGAACCTCGATCAGTACCACTCTGGCGATTTTTTTGCGATATCGTCAGATCGAGAGTCGTGATAGCGACTCGAGACAAGTACATTACCTAACCTTACCGACACGAGGAGCTTCCAGCGGACTCTATACAGCAAGGATCTTGCTTATACACAGGAGTCTATCTATATTAAAAAATAAATTTTTTCGATTATACTTGGAATATACGGTGTAGAACATTTAAAAAAATGCACGTATTGTTCGTTATTTTTTTCTCTTTCCGTTGACATCCAAATGAATGGTACAGGTGTTTGCATATGGAAGATATCGAATTTATATTGTTATTTTCCGAATATTACGACGATTATGGTTTTTCTCCTTCCTCGATTTTTCGCAGAACGAATTCCCACTGCACGAGCCAATCCCAATCGCTGATACAATTTCTGTGCTCAGTAATTGGCTCGTAGTGGGACGATAAAGCGAACCACGCAGAAATATATCTTCGCACCATAGTAGTATTGATACCCGTCTGGCGCCCCCCACTCCTATCCCCACTCCTTCCCCCACCATGCAACTTCCCCCACCACTCCACTTTTCCCCCACCACATCCAGGTGGCCGAGGAAAAAGCGATGCGGTGAGGATGATGGCGGGGGAGGGTGAGGACAAGGGGGTGCCACACGAGTACCAATTTTGTAGTGATAATGATAATAATCTGATAATAATAATAATGATAGTGAAAATTGGGAACTACTTACATCTGGAAGCCCATGTCATATTCCTCGAAGTTGACGCAGCAACGACACACACGCGCGCGCGCGCCCGTTCTCATAATCATAATAATAATAATTATTATTATTATTATTAAGAATAACTCATGGTTGTTGGATTTACTACTGACAATTCAGCAAATCTTATCTCGATGGTAACACATACACACACACACACACAGACACCTATTTCCTTCACTAGTCACGCTGAATGGTCAAGGACCATTTATTGCTGACACTGCGAACTTTTTATATTACACGGAATTTGGATGAGTGGAGCTGTGCATTACCGATTTACGCTGCCACAAATCGGTGACTACAAAATAAGAGTATTTTTAAATGTTTAGTTATTATCAAATAATATAATACAACCTTTTTTAAATTTCGATAAATTTTTTATCGACGCATACAACATCCATTGCGTACGTGTTCGAAAATCTTAGGTTATTGAATCTACGGCTTCCGAACGAGCACTCTTCTTCACTTTCCGAAGTTTCTACCTTTTCCCGATAAACGAATCTTTTGCGTTGCGTCAATTGATCTATTTTTGCACAAAAATTCTTTGGGCACATTTTGAAATTTTGAAACAAAATTTTGTTCCCCAATTTTGATGTGTTTAGAGAAAATTCAACTTCACTTCCGAAATTCATCGTTATTCACCTCCACAAGTTTTAAAATGCAACGATGTTATGGAAACTTCTGAATTTTTCATTATTTTTTACCGTACGATATATTGTTTGAAATTATAAAAAATTATAACTTTGAAAAATACATAATTTTTCACTGAAAACGCGCGCAGCGGAGCAATCCGCGAACTTCGGTGTCCGGATAAGGACTGCAGCTGTTGTGCAAAGTTGAGACCTCTTAACAATACCGAAAAAGACAATGATGGTACGTCGGTATGAAACTTTGTCAGCATTTTTACCCCGGTGGATATCCGATTGCAACTTTTAGCAAAAATGCTATTCTCTCTGCAGCGGCTCACCAGCATTCTAAGCTTCAAGCGCGACACTCCATCTATTCCAGAAAATAAGATAGAGCTCATTCTTCATATGTGTAACGTTGCGAAATTTTTTTTTGCGAAAGATTTAACGTGTCCAGATACACACACACACACACACGTGTTGTGTGTGTGCACAGACCCACACACTCACAGATACACAACAAAGACACACGAACACAAACATACACACAGAAAAGCACGTTCAAACACAAAGACTGTAGGAACGCAAAAGAACTGCTTATCTCAGCATCATATCCGATATCATTACTCTATGTGATTGCATAGTTTTAATAATCACCTTTGATCGCGAAAAAATATGACTACGTTTATAACGTACTCGAAAACAATTGCTAACAATCGTTCATTTCCATTCACCGCTTCAGATTATTTTTATCGTCAATGTTATCATCAACCTCACAATATATTTACAGCATTATTTACGGAAGTACAAACTAACCTAATGATTTAAACGTTTTGTAGAGATAATTTCAAAAATTGGATTTTTATATAAGTGATATATCAATATATGTGTCATTCCATACCATTTCGACCTGGGTCTGACCCTTGACCTCTCGGATTTGGCTCGCGATTTTTTATATGATTGTTCTCACTTTGAAAGGTACCCAGTTTTTTTCTAGATTTTTCAGATTTAATTTGAATCTTCTATATTCCATTAAACGATTTTATTGATCGACACAATTTAAACATTTGAAAAAATTCTCAAAAACCGTGTGTCAGATATCAAAATTTTTGAGCTTAGAGCCGGAGTGGGGAGATTTTTCCTTCTTACTATTTTTGAGCTTTTTCGGAAAAAAACGTTCAAAAAAAAAATAGAAGCGAAAGTTATTTTACTATGAATGGTTGCTGAAACATTTTCACATGTAATATCGGATTTTTGAAAAAAATTTCAGATTTTTCGCAAGAGATTTTTTCTTCTTGATTTTCCTAATATAAATGATTCCAAAAAACTGAAATTTTTTTTGAAAAATCCCATATTATATATGAAAATGTTCCAGCAACCATCCATAGTAAAATCACTCACGCTTCTAATTTTTTTAAATTATTGTAAAAAAATCGTTTAAAAAATTGTAGAATATTCAAATTGAATCTGAAAAACCTCCAAAAATAACTGGGTGCCTTTCAAAGTGAGAACAATCATATAAAAAATCGCGAGCCGAATTCGAGAGGTCAAGGGTCAGGCCCAGGTCGAAATGGTATGGAATGACACATATATATATTCTATGGACGCCATAAAAATTACACAAACGTTTATTTTCGGAAAAATTTATAATTTTTTCTCACCAAAGGCCTAAGAATATTAATGTAATTTTTTTTTTTCATCATCTGTCAATGACACAAATTTCTTGAAAAATCATCACGACGAAATCAGATGTTCCAAAACTATGACAGTTAAATTTGTTTCGAATAATTGAATATTCCTCTGAACGAGGGACCATGGAAATGAGGGTTACACATTTTTTCTCATCTTCTGCGAATAACGTAGAAGTTATATATTATTTGGAAGGGCCCTCGTACAGAAAAACATTAAATCATTCAGAAAAATCTTAATTATCTTATCTTTGGAACATCTGATTTCTTCATGATAAATTTTCACGAAAATTCTATGTCATCGATACGCTCGGAGAAAAATCGATTATATTAATATTTTCGGGCCTATGGTCAGAAATAAATATTAAAACTTCCCGAAAATGTAAATTGTCATGATTTTGAGGGGGTTAACCTGCTGGCAATAACTAAATAGTTAGCCAGTCACACGTGCATATATTTTTTCAAGGACAATAAATACAATGGCGACAATAAATCAAAAGAAATGCTTGCCTCAGCATTTATCATATTACCGTCTCGAGACCATCGCAAAAATCATTCAAAGTTTGCTATTGTCTTTGCTTCTTGTTTGCTATTATCTTTGCTTCTTGAAAATTTATATTCCGCTCTGCATCGAAAAAAATTTTCTTCGGTAATAAGAGCGTATCTTCGTGGTTATGGCTGGGATCGATTTTGAATCCTGGGATTATAATACCCCCAATATGTCCTTTTTCCATTGATATTCCTAATTCCTGGCGAACGATCCTTATTTTCGAAGGAGGGGTGAATTTTCCAAAATCTGGAATAACCCCTGTATCTTCCACGATTTAAACGGGATCGATTTTGAATCCTGGGATTATAACATCTCCAGAACCTCCTCTCTCCATTGGAAATATCAATTCGAATTCTAGAATTTTTTTATGTAATTGTTTTTGCATTTTTTCGGCAAAAAAGTGTTCGCGGCGCGCTGGCGCCCGCGCCTGCCCCCACTTTCCCCTCGCTATCATGCTCTACATCGCGATAACATTCCGTGACCATCTTTTGTGGTCTGAGGAAAATTATCGTCGAGAGAGAAGCCGTAGTCATACACTGATGCTCGTTCTCTATCTCTCTCTCGCACACGCTCTTTCTCACTCGCTCACCTCTATATCTTTTCTTAATGCATGCACGGCGATAATGAATTCGTGGTCGGCCATCATGGAAGTGATAAAAGTTATCGCTCTATACCCTCTTATATATAATACGTTGTACCAATCATCACCGTGAATTAGTCAGCGGCCATTATGAAACTGATAGCCTTTATCGTATGTAGTTTTTTAAATGCTTGGATCGCAGCCATCATGGAATGATTTTTATTTGCCACGCCTTATAAATGCGCGAATACATGAATATTGATATTCATGAATGGAAATATAGTACAATTATGAAATTTATGGTAATTATTAAGTTTTGATAGCCTGAGCATTTGCGACGAATATTAATTACGACAAAAATGAAACGGTTTATTCGGCTTCATGAAGATTTATCGCTAATATTCTTATAAAAACAATAATTTTTCCCCGAGTTTGATTCAGTGTGTCATAATTTAATTTTATTCATACTGATGCTTCAGGTTATATTTTGATACCTTAGAAACTGCAGCGAAATGAGCTCATACTTTTATGCTATAGATGCTTTGCTTACGATTATATTTCAGCACTGAAGAATAGCCCAACCAATACGTTCTTTTTTCTTTACAATAAGAAAAGACACGTATATAAATTAAAATTTCTCCTCTGATATTCCTGACATATTAAATGTAGGAGACTCAATCAAAACTCGAAACAAGTTTTCAAAATTTTCAAAATTTTCAAAAAATTTTGGATTTTTGAAAATCTGAAAGCGTGAGTCACTTGGGCCTCGCGGGGACCTGCCCCTTTCAATAACTTCCAAAATTTCATCCGTTTTCGCATATCTCCAACCGTTCTCGAGATATCGCCATTTTTTTTGTATTACCCAAACCGAAAAAAGCGAAACAAGATATAAATTACTAAACAAGCTTTTATTAGTTGAAAATAATTTTATTTCGATTGGAAATAAGTTTTCGAATAAAGGCGTGTTACATTTTAAACGCTTCGAAATATCGAAGTGGAATTTGACACGCTTATCGAGCACAAATTGCTCTTCAGTGTTCAGATTTTATCGAGATCGAAGGATTAAATTTTATGATTGCTTGAAAATTTTTTACACAAAAGCGGCTTTACAAACAAAAATGTTTTGCAACACAAATGTTACGCATAATTTTTTGCAAAAAAAAAGCGAAACAAGATATAAATTACTAAACAAGCTTTTAGTAATTTTAATGAAAAATAACTAAAAAGTTAAAAATAATTTTATCCTGATTGGAAATAAGTTATCATATAAAAGTGTGTTACATTTTAAATGCTTCGCGACATCAAAGCGGAAGTTGACACGCTTGTCGAGCACAAATTGCTTTTCATTATGAAAAAAAAATTGTTTCATCTTTAACGAGTGTTCAGATTTTATCGAGATCGAAAGATTAAACTTTATGACTGCTTGAAAATTGTTTTGCAACAAAAAATGTTTCGCATAATTTTTTGCAAAAAAAAATGTTTCACAAAATTTGTTGCAAAAAATTGTTTTGCAAAATGTTATTCACATAATAGTTTTAAGATTTGCGACATTTTGCTACGAAAATTTTGCGCAACAGTCTTTTTCCAAAAATTTTGTGAAAAAAATTCTTTGCATAAATTTTGCAGAAAAATGTTGCGAGGGATTTCTGTGCATAGTGTATAGCTACGTATACCTCTATTTAAGGTAGTAGTCGCGCGACAGTACTATTGGAAAGTTTGTATCGCGTGTAGCCTTGCGCCGCTGAACGAATGTATGCGCCAGTATGCGTGTCATGAGAACACTTTTAGGCGGGTACAGGCAGCCTGTGAGCTGACGCACACTGACGCACGTCCGAGGTGTATATACCGACACACAAATACTACCGCACAACTACGCGCGCGCGCCAGCGTAGTCGATCGTGGCAACGTCGCGCCGTGCTCGCTTATTCGCTCCGTGCATCGGGGCATTAAAGTGGGGGTGAGCGCTGTGAGTCTAAGCTGGCCGTTCAAAATCCCCCCAACCGCTGTGCTCTACAACGTTGCACGATCGTCAGTGCGCTTCGCACGAAATCTCGCGCGCGTTCAATTTCACAGCAAATTTTACGCCTAAAAAGCCCAAATCTTTCGAATGAAACGACCGATTTTACTCACTTTGTGCTCGAAATGTTCACAAAAACCCATTCTATCATCTAGCCAATTTTTATAAAAATCCATCGTGCCGTTTGGTTGATCAAGCGTAGAATTCAGATCCTCCATAAGACTGCGTGTATAACAGCACAACTTTAACAATAAATATTTCAGTTTCAAGACGATGAACCTTTCGGAAATTTTGCACAGGGTTTTATGTGATATTAATAGAGCTCTAAATAAATTTTAAAGAAAATCTGTCGCAAAGTGTTTGGCGCGACTACTACCTTAATTCTCTCTCTCCTGCCAATGAGCGGTGGGCACGAAGATCCGCACAAAGAGGAAACCAAGGAGTATATGAGGCATTCCTTACGAACCGACCAATTCGCGACAGCTTGTCAAGTACGCTCATTTTAAGTGAGAGAAAAACGATGCGAGCACTTCAAAATTCTGTTACAGACTAACTCACTCCGATCGTTTCACGGCTTTATATTTGTACGGAAAGGAGTGATGGTAGGGAAAGGGGAAAAATAAAAAATTTACATCAAATTTCTTATTTATTACAAGCAACAATCAACGCGTGATGTACATGATTGTATACATTGTAAGAAGACGCCGAATCTACCTCCTTTTATATTTTTTATTCTTACGTCTAGAATTTTTAATTACTTATAATAGCTTGCGGCCATTTTATCGGAGTAGAACACTAGAGGATTGCAGTCACTCAAATTATAAACCCTAGACTTGAGTGACTGCAATCCTCTAGTGTTCTACTCCGATAAAATGACCGCAAGCTATTATAAGTGATTAAAAATTCTAGACGTAAGAATAAAAAATATAAAAGGAGGTAGATTCGGCGTCTTGTTACAATGTATACAATCATGTACATCACGCGTTGATTGTTGCTTGTAATAAATAAGAAATTTGATGTAAATTTTTTATTTTTCCCCTTTCCCTACCATCACTCCTTTCCGTACAAATATAAAGCCGTGAAACGATCGGAGTGAGTTAGTCTGTAACAGAATTTTGAAGTGATCGCATCGTTTTTCTCTCACTTAAAATGAGCGTACTTGACAAGCTGTCGCGAATTGGTCGGTTCGTAAGGAATGCCTCATATACTCCTTGGTTTCCTCTTTGTGCGGATCTTCGTGCCCACCGCTCATTGGCAGGAGAGAGAGAATTAAGGTAGTAGTCGCGCCAAACACTTTGCGACAGATTTTCTTTAAAATTTATTTAGCGCTCTATTAATATCACATAAAACCCTGTGCAAAATTTCCGAAAGGTTCATCGTCTTGAAACTGAAATATTTATTGTTAAAGTTGTGCTGTTATACACGCAGTCTTATGGAGGATCTGAATTCTACGCTTGATCAACCAAACGGCACGATGGATTTTTATAAAAATTGGCTAGATGATAGAATGGGTTTTTGTGAACATTTCGAGCACAAAGTGAGTAAAATCGGTCGTTTCATTCGAAAGATTTGGGCTTTTTAGGCGTAAAATTTGCTGTGAAATTGAACGCGCGCGAGATTTCGTGCGAAGCGCACTGACGATCGTGCAACGTTGTAGAGCACAGCGGTTGGGGGGATTTTGAACGGCCAGTTTGGACTCACAGCGCTCACCCCCACTTTAATGCCCCGATGCACGGAGCAAATAAGCGAGCACGGCGCGACGTTGCCACGATCGACTACGCTGGCGCGCGCGCGTAGTTGTGCGGTAGTATTTGTGTGTCGGTATATACACCTCGGACGTGCGTCAGTGTGCGTCAGCTCACAGGCTGCCTGTACCCGCCTAAAAGTGTTCTCATGACACGCATACTGGCGCATACATTCGTTCAGCGGCGCAAGGCTACACGCGATACAAACTTTCCAATAGTACTGTCGCGCGACTACTACCTTAAATAGAGGTATACGTAGCTATACACTATGCACAGAAATCCCTCGCAACATTTTTCTGCAAAATTTATGCAAAGAAATTTTTTCACAAAATTTTTGGAAAAAGACTGTTGCGCAAAATTTTCGTAGCAAAATGTCGCAAATCTTAAAACTATTATGTGAATAACATTTTGCAAAACAATTTTTTGCAACAAATTTTGTGAAACATTTTTTTTTGCAAAAAATTATGCGAAACATTTTTTGTTGCAAAACAATTTTCAAGCAGTCATAAAGTTTAATCTTTCGATCTCGATAAAATCTGAACACTCGTTAAAGATGAAACAATTTTTTTTTCATAATGAAAAGCAATTTGTGCTCGACAAGCGTGTCAACTTCCGCTTTGATGTCGCGAAGCATTTAAAATGTAACACACTTTTATATGATAACTTATTTCCAATCGGGATAAAATTATTTTTAACTTTTTAGTTATTTTTCATTGAAATTACTAAAAGCTTGTTTAGTAATTTATATCTTGTTTCGCTTTTTTTTTGCAAAAAATTATGCGTAACATTTGTGTTGCAAAACATTTTTGTTTGTAAAGCCGCTTTTGTGTAAAAAATTTTCAAGCAATCATAAAATTTAATCCTTCGATCTCGATAAAATCTGAACACTGAAGAGCAATTTGTGCTCGATAAGCGTGTCAAATTCCACTTCGATATTTCGAAGCGTTTAAAATGTAACACGCCTTTATTCGAAAACTTATTTCCAATCGAAATAAAATTATTTTCAACTAATAAAAGCTTGTTTAGTAATTTATATCTTGTTTCGCTTTTTTCGGTTTGGGTAATACAAAAAAAATGGCGATATCTCGAGAACGGTTGGAGATATGCGAAAACGGATGAAATTTTGGAAGTTATTGAAAGGGGCAGGTCCCCGCGAGGCCCGAGTGACTCACGCTTTCAGATTTTCAAAAATCCAAAATTTTTTGAAAATTTTGAAAATTTTGAAAACTTGTTTCGAGTTTTGATTGAGTCTCCTACATTTAATATGTCAGGAATATCAGAGGAGAAATTTTAATTTATATACGTGTCCTTTCTTATTGTAAAGAAAAAAGAACGTATTGGTTGGGCTATTCTTCAGTGCTGAAATATAATCGTAAGCAAAGCATCTATAGCATAAAAGTATGAGCTCATTTCGCTGCAGTTTCTAAGGTATCAAAATATAACCTGAAGCATCAGAATGAATAAAATTAAATTATGACACACTGAATTAAACTTGGGGAAAAATTATTGTTTTTATAAGAATATTAGCGATAAATCTTCATGAAGCCGAATAAACCGTTTCATTTTTGTCGTAATTAATATTCGTCGCAAATGCTCAGGCTATAAAAACTTAATAATTACCATAAATTTCATAATTGTACTATATTTTCATTCATGAATATCAATATTCATGTATTCGCGCATTTATAAGGCGTGGCAAATAAAAATCATTCCATAATGGCTGCGATCCAAGCATTTAAAAAACTACATACGATAAAGGCTATCAGTTTCATAATGGCCGCTGACTAATTCACGGTGATGATTGGTACAACGTATTATATATAAGAGGGTATAGAGCGATAACTTTTATCACTTCCATGATGGCCGACCACGAATTCATTATCGCCGTGCATGCATTAAGAAAAGATATAGAGGTGAGCGAGTGAGAAAGTGCGTGTGCGAGAGAGAGATAGAGAACGAGCATCAGTTCATGACTACGGCTTCTCTCTCGACGATAATTTTCCTCAGACCACAAAAGATGGTCAAGGAATGTTATCGCGATGTAGAGCATGATAGCGAGGGGAAAGTGGGGGCAGGCGCGGGCGCCAGTGCGCCGCAAACACTTTTTTGCCGAAAAAATGCAAAAACAATTACATAAAAAAATTCTAGAATTCGAATTGATATTTCCAATGGAGAGAGGAGATTCTGGAGATGTTATAATTCCAGGATTCAAAATCGATCCCGTTTAAATCGTGGAAGATACAGGGGTTTTTCCAGATTTTTGAAAATTCACCCCTCCTTCGAAAATAAGGATCGTTCGCCAGGAATTAGGAATATCAATGGAAAAAGGACATATTGGGGGTATTATAATCCCAGGATTCAAAATCGATCCCAGCCATAACCACGAAGATACGCTCTTATTATCGAATAAAATTTTTTTCGATGCAGAGCGGAATATAAATTTTCAAGAAGCAAAGATAATAGCAAACAAGAAGCAAAGACAATAGCAAGCTTTAAATGATTTTTGCGATGGTCTCGAGACGGTAATATGATAAATGCTGAGGCAAGCATTTCTTTTGATTTATTGCCGCCATTGTATTTATTGTCCTTGAAAAAATATATGCACGTGTGACTGGCTAACTATTTAGTTATTGCCAGCAGGTTAACCCCCTCAAAATCATGACAATTTACATTTTCGGGAAGTTTTAATATTTATTTCTGACCATAGGCCCGAAAATATTAATATAATCGATTTTTCTCCGAGCGTATCGATGACATAGAATTTTCGTGAAAATTTATCATGAAGAAATCAGATGTTCCAAAGATAAGACAATTAAGATTTTTCTGAATGATTTAATGTTTTTCTGTACGAGGGCCCTTCCAAATAATATATAACTTCTACGTTATTCGCAGAAGATGAGAAAAAATGAGTAACCCTCATTTCCATGGTCCCTCGTTCAGAGGAATATTCAATTATTCGAAACAAATTTAACTGTCATAGTTTTGGAACATCTGATTTCGTCGTGATGATTTTTCAAGAAATTTGTGTCATTGACAGATGATGAAAAAAAAAAATTACATTAATATTCTTAGGCCTTTGGTGAGAAAAAATTATAAATTTTTCCGAAAATAAACGTTTGTGTAATTTTTATGGCGTCCATAGAATATATATATGTCATTCCATACCATTTCGACCTGGGCCTGACCCTTGACCTCTCGAATTTGGCTCGCGATTTTTTATATGATTGTTCTCACTTTGAAAGGCACCCAGTTAATTTTGGAGGTTTTTCAGATTCAATTTGAATATTCTACAATTTTTTAAACGATTTTTTTACAATAATTTAAAAAAATTAGAAGCGTGAGTGATTTTACTATGGATGGTTGCTGGAACATTTTCATATATAATATGGGATTTTTCAAAAAAAAATTCAGTTTTTTGGAATCATTTATATTAGCAAAATCAAGAAGAAAAAATCTCTTGCGAAAAATCTAAAATTTTTTTCAAAAATCCGATATTACATATGAAAATGTTTCAGCAACCATTCATAGTAAAATAACTTTCGCTTCTATTTTTTTTTTGAACGTTTTTTTCTGAAAAAGCTTAAAAATAGTAAGAAGGAAAAATCTCCCCACTCCGGCTCTAAGCTCAAAAATTTTGATATCTGACACACGATTTTTCAGAATTTTTTCAAATGTTTAAATTGTGTCGATCAATAAAATCGTTTAATGAAATATAGAAGATTCAAATTAAATCTGAAAAATCTAGAAAAAAACTGGGTACCTTTCAAAGTGAGAACAATCATATAAAAAATCGCGAGCCAAATCCGAGAGGTCAAGAGTCAGACCCAGGTCGAAATGGTATGGAATGACACATATATTGATATATCACTTATATAAAAATCCAATTTTTGAAATTATCTCTACAAAACGTTTAAATCATTAGGTTAGTTTGTACTTCCGTAAATAATGCTGTAAATATAT
Organism: Alloplasta piceator; assembly: GCA_946863875.1. NCBI lineage: Eukaryota > Metazoa > Arthropoda > Insecta > Hymenoptera > Ichneumonidae > Alloplasta > Alloplasta piceator. The sequence continues at coordinate 42,004,271 of OX333072.1, read as the reverse complement.
TGTGAGGTTGATGATAACATTGACGATAAAAATAATCTGAAGCGGTGAATGGAAATGAACGATTGTTAGCAATTGTTTTCGAGTACGTTATAAACGTAGTCATATTTTTTCGCGATCAAAGGTGATTATTAAAACTATGCAATCACATAGAGTAATGATATCGAATATGATGCTGAGATAAGCAGTTCTTTTGCGTTCCTACAGCCTTAGTGTTTGAACGTGCTTTTCTGTGTGTATGTTTGTGTTCGTGTGTCTTTGTTGTGTATTTGTGAGTGTGTGGGTCTGTGCACACACACAACACGTGTGTGTGTGTGTGTGTGTATCTGGACACGTTAAATCTTTCGCAAAAAAAAATTTCGCAACGTTACACATATGAAGAATGAGCTCTATCTTATTTTCTGGAATAGATGGAGTGTCGCGCTTGAAGCTTAGAATGCTGGTGAGCCGCTGCAGAGAGAATAGCATTTTTGCTAAAAGTTGCAATCGGATATCCACCGGGGTAAAAATGCTGACAAAGTTTCATACCAACGTACCATCATTGTCTTTTTCGGTATTGTTAAGAGGTCTCAACTTTGCGAAACAGCTGCAGTCCTTATCCGGACACCGAAGTTCGCGGATTGCTCCGCTGCGCGCGTTTTCAGTGAAAAATTATGTATTTTTCAAAGTTATAATTTTTTATAATTTCAAACAATATATCGTACGGTAAAAAATAATGAAAAATTCAGAAGTTTCCATAACATCGTTGCATTTTAAAACCTGTGGAGCTGAATAACGATGAATTTCGGAAGTGAAGTTGAATTTTCTCTAAACACATCAAAATTGGGGAACAAAATTTTGTTTCAAAATTCCAAAATGTGCTCAAAGAATTTTTGTGCAAGAATAGATCAATTGACGCAACGCAAAAGATTCGTTTATCGGGAAAAGGTAGAAACTTCGGAAAGTGAAGAAGAGTGCTCGTTCGGAAGCGGTAGATTCAATAACCTAAGATTTTCGAACACGTACGCAATGGATGTTGTATGCGTCGATAAAAAATTTATCGAAATTTAAAAAAGGTTGTATTATATTATTCGATAATAACTAAACATTTAAAAATACTCTTATTTTGTAGTCACCGATTTGTGGCAGCGTAAATCGGTAATGCACAGCTCCACTCATCCAAATTCCGTGTAATATAAAAAGTTCGCAGTGTCAGCAATAAATGGTCCTTGACCATTCAGCGTGACTAGTGAAGGAAATAGGTGTCTGTGTGTGTGTGTGTATGTGTTACCATCGAGATAAGATTTGCTGAATTGTCAGTAGTAAATCCAACAACCATGAGTTATTCTTAATAATAATAATAATAATAATTATTATTATTATTATGATTATGAGAACGGGCGCGCGCGCGCGTGTGTGTCGTTGCTGCGTCAACTTCGAGGAATATGACATGGGCTTCCATATGTAAGTAGTTCCCAATTTTCACTATCATTATTATTATTATCAGATTATTATCATTATCACCACAAAATTGGTACTCGTGTGGCACCCCCTTGTCCTCACCCTCCCCCGCCATCATCCTCACCCATCGCTTTTTCCTCGGCCACCTGGATGTGGTGGGGGAAAAGTGGAGTGGTGGGGGAAGTTGCATGGTGGGGGAAGGAGTGGGGGTAGGAGTGGGGGGCGCCAGACGGGTACCAATACTACTCACCATCTAACAGAGAATCAAACAACCAAAATGATGATTGCAGAAACCTACGTACCGACCGTCATGTATAACCTAAAAAATAAATATCGATGCAGCTGTCTTCCCGAGCAACTTTATACGTACTAATTGCAGTGTCGATTTTATTTTTTTGTTCATAAAACGTGCATCGAGTTTGTATATATATATATATACATATCGTCGCATTTGTTGTAGTTTATTTTCATACATTATTTAAAAAAATACTTTAAATTCAATGGTGGTTTGACAAACCACTCATTGTAAATAGAAATGATTTGTTTACAAAACGTGCATCGAGTTATTATGTATATATCACATTTGTTTGAATTCATCTTAAATATTTGAAAACCTTAAAAAAAATCAAAATGATATTTGCTCAATAAAAATTCAAAAACCACGTTTACAGTTTGTATAGAAAAAATTGGTGCAGTGATTTGTGCTGCCAAAATATAATAATTTATGTCCTTAAAGATTCGAATGTTTCCTTGAACAAAAAAAATGATAAATTTATTCACTGAATGCAAAATCAAAAGGCTTTGCCAATTCTTGGTAAATGATTCTTCTTTGGTTTGGTTTTATAAAGGTGGTTTATTTTCGCGAGATATCATTATACATTATTAAGTTATAAACAACCTTATTCAACTTAAACCGTAACATAAAAATCGAACATGGTTTGACATCGTGAGATGTAACTCGCCTAGTAACAGTCTTGTGAGAATTATACTAAATGACAATCTTGTGTTTCATGTTTGTACTTATGTTTAAAGTAATGTAGTCTGTGTCCGCATATAGGAATGCTATGGCCATGGAAAAAATAAAATTAACGAAAGAAAAATAAAAAAAAGCCATTGCCACATTTTTTAAAACCTCGTGTGGTTTGAGAGGGGGGGGGGTGGGCGGGAAGGGGAGGGAAAGGATGTGTGAATTGGTGAGGGTAGTATGAGGGGGGCGTATTAACATATTTACAATATATACAAGATCACAGCGAAGTGTGGCATTCGCTGTTAACGTTGACAATAACTTTCATTCTTTAAATGTCAATTCTGAGGTCTTCTACGCCTGCGACGAGCTGTTTCAGCCGCTCTCAGTCGCTGTTCAATTTTTTTGAGCCTTGCTCTTCTTCTTAACTCGTCCATATGTCTGGCCTTCCCTTGTAGCCACCAATACCGGGGACACAGTCTATCGAGGGATTCTCGATCTACAATAGGTAGATCCTTTGAATAGACCCAATTATGTCTTTGGTAATTCTCTATGTCAATATAAATAGCTTTTCTTGCACAATGTCTTTGCATGTGATATATTATAGAGATGTTATTTTCATCTTGGATGCAACCCATCTGATCTAAATTTGTGAATATTTCAGGAGGAGAGTAGTTGCTTTTAGCCATTCTATTTATAGTTATTTGATCGTTTACTCTTAGGTTATCGATCAGATCGTTATTTAAATTGTACATGGTACTAAAATAGTTACGAGTCAGCCTTAAACAGAAGGTGTCGAATCTTGGAATGTTCGCCTTATCATATATTTCTTTATTACTTAGCCGTCTCGTATATCCAGAGGCTGCAGATCTATATGAACCCAAGCACGCTCTTAGGCAGGATCGCTCAAATTTACGATAACGTTCCATAACGGAAGGGCCAATGTTCCACCAGATAGGTGCCGCATAAGAAATAATTGGGCGTACAAGTAACTGATAGCATATTAACTTCGCTTTTGGTTCCAGATTTTTATTGTAGAAGATTCTGTGGTTGGCTCTTAGTGCTTTTTTGGCTTTTGCAATCTGTATTGTGTGATGTGTATTAATTCTTAATAGGTAATCGAAATTTACTCCTAGATATTTTACGGTATCTTCGTTGGGTATCGGTGTAGTGATTCCGGTACTTAATCTTTAGGTTCCATTCTTTGTAATACTCGTTAATATGATTGACTATATTTGTTAATTTGGTTTGAATTGTTGGAATTTTGCTATCAGCAACATAAACCACCATATCATCAACGTATGCTCCGGAGTGTGTGTGATTACCAGTATTGAGATTGAAAAGATTGAGGATCCGGCTGTTATAAATATTGAAAAGTATTGGCGACGTGACCGTGCCTTGTTGCAGGCCCTCTTGGATCTTGAAAGATAGGGTTGACGTATTGCGTCCGTCCCAAGTGATAAACGATTTTCCATGTATCATATCACAGATTAACATGACTAAAACACTAGGGAAATTGAGCGTGGTCATTGCATATATAAGCCCATTTAACCAAACTGAATCGAATGCTTTTTCCAGATCAATGAGTGTTGCACCAACCAGTTTTCCATTTAGGAGGTGTCGATTAATATCTTACGAGAATTTATTAATTGCGTGTACAGTTGAATGACCTGTTTTAAAACCAAACTGGTTATCAGGGATGATTTTGTGTTCGTCTGAGTGCGCCAGAAGTTGAATTTTAATCAATTTTTCAAAGATTTTACATATATTAATAGTGAGACTTATAGGTCTATAGCTTGCCGGGTCTGACGGATCTTTATCTTTCTTTTTAATGGGTATGACTTTTGCTTTTTTCCATCTGATCGGATAATATGCATGGTTGAAACAGTTGTTAAAAATAATTGTATAGTCTTTTATCATGCTTGGGGGTAGATGTTTTAGAGTAATCATCGGAATGTTGTCAAGTCCGCTTGAAGTTTTGTTTTTTGCTTTTTTGAATAGGAGCGTTACTGTTGCTTGAGAGAAAAAACAGACAGGGGAATCTGGATTAAATCGGGGCCTGTGGGCTAGGTTTTCTCCACAAAATATAGTGTGGGTGGTGTTATTTGCTCTGTGGCGTTGTATAGTAGCTTTAACCTCATTTGCAACTTCATCAGCAAGTCTCTTCGTTTCTGTTCCCTCATTCGTATATCTCGGAGAATTTATACTCTCAAAGTATCTACACACAATGTTCAGTTTTGATGCAGGGTGAGGAAGATATATTTGTTGTTTACTTATAATAATTGTGCATTGTCAAGTACTTCATCGGTCAATAATGAGTAGTTATCTGTCCTAACTGCAAGAGAATGAATTTGAGGGGGTTCTTTGTATCTGAGGTTTCTATTTATGCTTGGGAAATTTTTTGCAGAATCTCTGTAATCAATACTTCGAGCTTTAGCACTCCAATAAGCAATTTCTGATTCTCTAAATAACTTACCGAGTTGTTTGTTGACGATTTTAATTCGACCCGTGTAAAAAAGTTCAGGAATTCCGCGAGTGATTCTGCGGAATTCATATTTGTTGCAAAATATGAATTCCGGATGAATACCTGATGAAATCACGGTAAATAATTTCATCGATGAAATATCGAAATAATGTCATTACAAGCTAAGTCGCGAATTGCATCGATGTAGTAACCACCCGGAATTCTGCAGGAATTCAGTCGAAGCTCTACTTGATTTTCTCCAGAAATCATCTGGTTTGCCGGAAAAAATTTCAATATCTCATTATGAATTCTTCGAGGTTATCGCTTGGAAAATTCATATTCGAAATTGTATGAATTTTCGGAGAAAATCGACTGATAACCGTAGTAGAAAACATTTTCTCTCAACTACTCCCTACAATAATTTTTGAGAAATTCGAAGCGCTTATTGTGAAATTCCATACATTTTTTAATAGATTACAATTTGGCTATTGTTACACTGAATAGCTGATGCGGATAGATCGTGAGTGCATTTATGTAGTTTTCAGCTGGAATTCTGCGGAAAGTCAATTAGAGTTCCACACAAATTTGTTTGGATTTCATTTGGTTTTCCGGAAAAATTTCAGAACATCTTTGTGAATTTATCAAGGTTACTGCCTTGAAAATTCACATAGAAAACCGTATATACTCTTATAGAAAACGGTTGAAACCTATGGAAATTATTTTTTGTCCATTCGTTACAATAATTTTTGAGGTATATAACGCGTTGACTGCGAGATTTTATAGATATTAATATGGACAGAGAAGAAGTTATTTTTTTTGTTGATTTAAAAATTTTATATTTCCTGTGTAATTATAATTTATTTTCTATGGAATATCTCCCAAATTCGCGACTTAGCTTGTAATGGCATTATTTCGATATTTCATCGATGAAATTATATACCGTGATTTCAACAGGTATTCATCCGGAATTCATATTTTGCAACAAATATGAATTCCTCATAAATTCCGCAGAATCACTCGCGGAATTCCTGAACTTTTTTACACGAGGACTTTTAAATTCCCAGGAGACCCAGAAGTCAGTGCCTCCGCAATTGAAAAGCTCAGAAATTAGGAACGATTTTGTGGTATGTAGCTTCCTCATTCTATTATTAACATATTTTAAATAGCCTTTTTTGCTATCTTGTTTGACTATAGGAACAACAGCGTTAATTGCATCTGTAATTGCGGCTTCGATATTTAAAATTTGCTCATCGATTTCAGCGATAGATTCCTATTCTCTGCGATTTGAGAGTGATATGTATTTTCCAGATGCTGGGTAAAGTTTCTCCAATTTGTACGCCTATAGTCAAAACGCGAGGGGGGAGGCGTCGGGGGCATAAGGCCCATAAATCTATCATCACAGTCGATTAGAAAGCTAATTGCATTGTGATCGCTATCGTAAGGCAGTGTCATTAGTTTATTATCTATAAGATTTTTTAATTCGATGCAAGTATCATTGATGCAATAATCCAAAAAAGATCCAGCGCTCGGATATGTCGGGCGGTCCGCTGAGTATATAGTTGTTCTGAGATCTATGTTAGAATTATCCTCCCAATTTCTGAGAAGGGCTCCCCTCTCGTTGGTTTTATGGTCTCCCCAATCAATGTATCTCGCGTTCAAGTCGCCCGCCATTATAAAGTACGTGTTATCACTTCTTAATTTATGCTCACGATAGATGTTATCTAACTCCTCAATGAAAGATCTCTTATTGTTGCACGCGGCATATAGACTAAAAATGTATAACGAGCAATTAGTTTTAACTTTAATCTTGATCACAGTGTACTCAATTATATTATTATTTGAGGAGTGAGCGTAAAATATCGGCGTAAAGCTTATTCGGTTACTAACAATAATTGCTGTGCCACCCCCTCTTTTTGCCTTTGGACGATCAGTTCTAATAAACGAGTGATTTTAGAAGCTCGGCTTATGTTTATCATTAAGTTTAGTTTCAGAGAGAAGAGCAATATCAATATGGTTATTGCGTATGAATTCTTCAATATCCAACCTACGCTTGTTTGATGCTAAAGAATTTACATTAATTGCACAAATTCTAATGATGCTATCCAAGTTATTATTTGGGTTATTAATCTGAATCTGGTTGAAATTCGCCATTTTTAATAGTTGTATTGGTCCCGTATTAATTCGATCTTTCCGGAGTTTTCATTGATTTTTTTCTCAAGCTCGGAAAATCTCGAGCCATCATCATCATCATACTGTCTTTAAACTGGATTAGCATATTCTCAATATGTGCTAGATTATTATTGTTGCCTGATGGGTGCGAGTGTACGTAGAGAGGAAGATCACGTTCGCGACAAACCGCGCGCTGTCGATTATCCATCGATGGGCGTCCTCTGCCATCCTCATCCTGTATCTCATCTGAGAAGTTGTTTATTGAGGTTTCTCCTGGGCAGAGGCGGGAAGTGCTCCTTGTATCTGCTCATCTGTGCCGCGTACGAAACTTCGGGGATGATATACCGATCCATCCTGGCAATCCTTTCTGTCTTTAACGCTTTCCTTGCATTATTTGCCTTTCGTTTTTAATCAAGCACTATCGATAAGTATGGGCAACCACGATATGATGCCGGATGTCCGAATTCGCCACAGTTTATGGATTTAAGCCTATCTTTGTCTCCAACAGCCGAGATTTCGCACACACCTCCGTCTTTTATAGAACCGTGATCCTTGCCGCATTTGACACAGCGGAAAGGGAGCTTGCAGTTTTTACTTGCGTGCCCAATACGTTGGCAACGCTTACATTGGAAGATAGTCTTCTTTCTCATCCTTTCCCATTTTACTGGTTGATAAAATATATATTTTAGGCCGGTGAGGACCGCCGCTTTACTTTCAGGAGACAATTGTATGACAAAATGAAATCTGCTCTCGTCCGCTCTGTCGAATGAGAGCTTGGTTACTTCTTTCACCTCGAGATTGGGGAGGTTTTTGGATTGAATGAACTCCCTCACTTCCTCTTCGCTGTCATCAGCTCTTAACCCTTTTAGTACGAGGGACTTGTTTTTTTCTTCCCTCGGTGTGAATGTGTAAAATTGTAAAGAATTGGCCTCGAACAATTTAATAATCTCGCGGAAGGCCTCTATGCGCTGTGGCATCACTCTCACGCAATCTGCATCCAACTGTTTTAACCAAAAGTCTTTTTCTTCAATTTTTGCGTTAATAATACAGCTGATGACATCTTTTACCTTAACATCGTACACGTGAATCGGTGGCGGTTTGCCGTGGCGCTTTGGAGCAATATGCGCGCTCGCGTTCGCTCCATTGGTTGCTCGCTTGGCCTGCGGTCTATGAGTGCTCGTGGGGGGCGCAGGGGGAAGGGAATCGTAGCCCTCTACCACGTCCTTATTATCTGCCAGAGGCTCATATTGGTTGGCAGTCGGTAGTTCTGCTATACCATCCGATGTTTTCGCCCGAATTGTGCGCTTCGGGAAAGAATACGTAGATGTCGTTGGCGTGTCGCTATCGACCCGTACGTTGTCACTCATCGACTCTGACGATGTAGATCTAACCCTCGCCTGAGATAGGTTAGGAATTGCTCTCGGCCTATTCTTCTGGAAGAGTTTTTGATAGTTGTGAGTTCCAGCCAGTCTGTCGAACTCTTTCACCTTTTTTTGAGAGCTGCCTGCGACAGGCTCTCCGTAACTTTGTCGTCGAATGGGCGCTTACTCATTGTCTTTGTTTTGATCACACGCTGAACAATGGGGTGACGCAATACCGTTCACGCCGCGTGAGAACGATCGAGAATTCCACAGTCACCCCGGTACTTGTCTATTTCTAATATAAACGACCAAATAGGGTACCGCATTATCATCTCCCCGCACACAACTGCGTACACATAAAACCTTCCACAACGCAAAAACGTTAACTTTAAAACTTTACTTTGTCTCGCCACGATGTGCACTCTGCCACGGTCAGAACCGTACTGAATAATTCTTCTAAATTATGGAAGGCGGTCTAAGAATTGTTTGCCAAGGACTTCCGGAGACATTCAATTTTTTATTAATGTAACATGTTCGTCGTTTTTTCAGAAAGATTTATTTAGAATTTATTGTGATCTGTCAAAAAATGTATTTGGAATTCATTATGATGTGTCAAAATTTTTTTATATCATATAGTTTAATACCATACTTGATACTATTAATATCAATCTTAGTATTTATAATATTTTGTTTGCTGCGCACCGGTCAGAATTCTATTCATAATGAGGTGTTTAATTTTTTTACTCATCGACGGAAGATTTCGTATCCAGAATCCAATTCGTGATGTTAGTTGAAAAAAAGTCGTGAACCTCAATGTTAATACCATTTTGTCCATAGCACAATGAAGAATTTTGTTCGCCGCACAATGGACAACCAGGATAACATATTTTGTTCACTGCGACATGGACAAAAATCTATTTATAATGAGTCTTATGATTTATTTATTCATCGTTGGTAGATTTTGTATACAGGATTTAATTTGTGGTGTTAGTTGAAGAAAATAAGTTATGAACCTCAGTATTAATAGCATTTTGTCCACTACATAATGGAGGAAATTCTATTCATATTGATGTTTATTATTTTCTCTCTTATCGATGGACGTTTTTGTTTCAATTATAAATTGTGTATTCCATTGGACAAACAAATTATTATAATTATATGAAAATTATATATTGAAATGAAATTATAAATAATATTATACTCTATACATCTTTGTGGATTATTGCGGATGATACTAGCTCCAGAAAAAAGGCTGGCCGCGAAACGCCAAAGCTGCATACATGGTATTTTTTTTCTTAAAACCAATAAATGATACAGCGGGAATTAAGGTCAGGATTAGGTAAGGACTATCGGTTATGAGGTATATGATTTATTATCATTCATGGTAATTGATTAGAAAAGCAAGAATCTCAGATTTCATAGCAATTCGTTTGCTTCGATATAAGCAAGAGTCCCCACTATGCGGCGGATATCGATCGACGTGGCACATGGTGTGAGAGCGCCGGTGTGAGAGCGGACACAGCTCTAGACTGGTGTGAGATACGCGTGGACGCAGGGGCGACATTTGCGCAACTTCGATTTATGCAGGTGTCTAGCGGTGCCAGACCCACCGCTCTTGCTTAAATCGAGATTTCAGTGTATCCAAAATATGATTTGTGGAGTTAGGTGAAGAAAAATAATAATGAACCTTAGTATAAATAGCATTTTATTCACTGCACAATGAAGAAAATTCAATCTATATTGAGATTTATGATTCGTTCTCTCATCGATAAATGATTTCGTGTCTAAAATATAATTTTGGCAATCCATCCGGAAAGCGACATTATAAACTAAGTATATACAAATAATATAATTACATGAAATTATAAATAATATTGAATTATATAATCAAACAGAATAATGAATTATGTATAGTTGAAAAACCGAATGGAAACACTTTGCAAAAAGTCAACAAATCACCCCCAAAAACAGCAAAAATGGTGTACAAAAATTGGAGACAAGTTCATTCACGAAAGTATCTCTAATTCAGTCTTCTTACAAAAAGTTGTAAAATAAATAGACATGAAACTCACAACACGCACTGCCAAGCACATGTACTTTTCAAATGTAACGTTAACTATGTAATCATGATTTTTAGGGGTGGAGTCAAAAGAAAAAAAATCGAAAAAATATTGCCGGTAAAAATTTAAGAAATAGAAAAATCAAGTGAAAATTGTTAACAAAGGGAAATTATCAATGAAAAAAATAATCAAGAAAATTAAAAGTACTTGGCGAGTTTTTTCACTGAGCATACCTGGTTTTCACCTGTTAACTAAAAACCCGTTTTGACTGATCATCCGTTAAAAACGAACTCGCCAAGTACTTTTAATTTTTTTGATTATTTTTTTCATTGATAATTTCCCTTTGTCAACAATTTTCACTTGACTTCACTATTTCTTCAATTTTTACCGTCAAGATTTTGTCGTATTTTTTTATTTTGACTCCGGCCCTAAAAATCATGATTACACAGTTAACGTTACATTTGAAAAGTACATTTGCTTGGCAATGGGTGTTGTGAGTTTCATGCCTATTTATTTCACAACTTTTTGTAAGAAGACTGAATTAGAGATACTTTCGTGAATGAACTTGTCTCCAATTTTTGTACACCATTTTTGGTGTTTTTGGGGAACTGAAAGACTGTAATTTTTTCAGCCAAAAAAAAGCTTTTTTTAAATAAAAAGATATTTATCCACTTTTTTGGTAAAAAATCAGCGTTACCGGAACGTAAAAATTATTCCAAGTCATCCGCTCGAAAGATAACACAAAACTACAACTTTTATGCAGAGACATTTTTTTCAGTTACTTCAAGCTTCCGAGATATATTCATTTGGGAAAAAATGGTATTTTCTAAAATGTTGAATTAAAAAATCTGAAAAAATTGACATAGAATGCCTTTTAGTAGTACTTTGATATAACCAATTATGGGGCAGATCTGAAATGGTGAAAAAAAGTGGCTGAATTGACGGAGAATCCCTCATATATGTCTTACTAGTTTTAATAAACATTAATTTCACTAGTCAATTACATAATAAGTAACTCTGACATATTTATAACTATATATGATTATATATGATCATTCATGATGTCATGTTAAACCATATATAATTATATCTAATTATATATGTACATATATGATTACATATGACCATTTTTTCCCGGGATACATGATCATACATGGGCATATACGATCATTCATGATGCGATATTAAGGCTTATATAATTATATATGATTATATATGATTATACATGTCCATTTTTTTCCGGGTATTTATAAAATGAAACGTATAACTCTAAAGCGAATCGAAGCCGATACTTCTACAACCTCTGTAACTGTAAATCTACTGGGTTTTCGTGAAATCCCTAGGGAGGTAAAAAGTTGCATACAATTATTCTGGATTCAATGAAATTCTTTTAGAATTTTTTTTCAATCATTTTTCCTATTAACGAGATATATTGGTATCTTAAATAATCGGATCTTTTATTCCATCTACATGGGTTTTTCGATGAAAAAGCTGATGAGGTAAGAGATTTTTTTTATTTGGTTATTGACTTCATATTTTTCCCATGACAAAAGGGACTGTTCAAAAAGAAATATTAAAAAACTACAGTTAAGTCCAAAATGTTCGAAATTTATACTGCATGAAATGAAGAAATATGTGTATGTAAACATATATGAAGTCATTAAAAAAGAATAGACTTTTTTTTGCTATTCTTCACCTAATAATCAAGGAGTAAAATTTAATTTGCCTCAATTCTTGAGATTTTTTGACAAAACCTCTTTAAAATGGTATATCGTATAATTCAAGTGTACGATTTCGACCCACAGGCAACGAGACTTAAATAACAGGGGCGCGGGCGAAAGTTCAAGTCCAAATCTCAAGTCCAAGTCTGCATAAGCTTCCCGGCCCAAAATAGATGAATCTTCTATTATTTTTATGATTACCACGTTTTTATTAACTTGCTTTCTTGTATGTTTGCCTGGGTGGAATTTTCTATTTGATTTTAAACTAACTCTTTGAGGAGCTGGAGACTTGAAATTTTAAATGTAGCTCGGAATTGAATGACAATGCAAGAAAATGTCGAAAATAAATCGTAATTGTGATTATAATTTATTTAAATAATTTTATTATTTTCTAAATAACAACTATCATAAAAACGGTTACCATGGTGACGGTTACCATAGAAACGGTTACCATAGCAACGAGTACCCTGGCAACGGCTACCATAGCGGTGACCATGGCATCGGCGATTATATTTAAACATGAAATACGACACTATACTAAAAAGCACAAAATAGAATAATATAAATACATTTTTTTTAAATATGCTGCGTTTTTTAAATGGACTAAAAAGTATAAACTAATTTCTCTAAACTTTATGAAGAATAAAACCACATACAGATTTCTAACCTCTTACAGATTATCCTAAAAATTTATCATTGTACATTTTCAATAGCTATTTAAATACTTGTGAAATTTGAAACGAAAAACGTGGGGCGCTTGCAGCAGATCAAAGATGTTCAAATTTGTAACTAGTCGTTACTCGATACTCGATACTTTTGTAACGAGTAACGAAAAAATTTGAGTTACTCGATACTTTTGTCACGGGTAACGAACAAATTTGAGTTACTAGATACTTTTGTAACAAGTAACGAACAAATTTGAGTTATTCGATACATTTGTAACGAGTAACGAAAAAATTTGAGTTACTCGATACATTTGTAACGAGTAACGAAAATTCCTCAGTTACTCGTTACATTTGTGACGAGTAACGAAAAAACGTTCGATACTCGATATTTTTGTAACGAGTAACAAAAAGTTTTTCGTTACTCGATACTTTTGTAACGAGTAACGAAAAAATTTTCGACACTCGATACATTTATAACGAGTAACGAAACACTTGAGTTACTCGATATATTTGTAACGCGTAACAAAAATTCCCCAGTTACTCGTTACATTTGTATCGAGTAACGAAAAACTTTTCGATACTCGATACTTTTGTAACGCGTAACGAAAAAATTTGAGTTACTCGATACATTTGTAAAGTTCTCAGTTACTCAATACTTTTGTAACGAGTAACGAATAACGAGTAACACCCATCCAACTATTGACAGCCTATGAACGCAGCTTAACTTCGGTGATCGCCGAGTCTTACACCGACCGCGCGCCCACTTCTTCCCACTTCTCGATACCTAACCTACACTCGATACAAATGTTTCGAGTAACTAAGAAATTTCCGATACTCACTACAAAAGCACCTAGCAACTCAAAAATCTTCGATACTTAATACAAAAGTATCGAGTAACTAGGACATTTTCGATACTTGTTACTCGATACAAATGTAACGAGTAACTGACGAATTTTCGTTACTCGATACAAAAGTATCGATACAAAAGTATCGAGTAACGAAAAAAATTTTGATACTCGTTACGAATGTATCGAGTAACGAAAATTCCTCAGTTACTCGTTACATTTGTATCGAGAAACGAAAAAAATTTTGATACTCGATACAAATGTAACGAGTAACTGAGGTATTTTCGCTACTCGTTACAAAAGTATCGAGTATCAAAATTTTTTTCGTTTCTCGATACAAATGTAACGAGTAACTGAGGAATTTCCGTTACTCGTTACAAATGTATCGAGTAACTCAATTCTTTTCGTTACTCGTTACAAAAGTATCGAGTAACTATAGTTACTCGATACATTCGTATCGCAGTAACTACAAAATTTTAGTTACTCGATACAAAAGTATCGTGTGACTTTGTCGCAACTAGTTACGAAAGTAACTCATTACTCACATCTCTGCAGCAGATAATTGATGCATTAATAGTTCAGTTATTAATTGTATTGCACTGCAAATAATGTAAACTGATATATAAGTTGTTTCATTGATAGCTATGCTCTTCACTTCATATACACTACTGGATACAATTGAGGGATCAAACAAAATTCCCAAATTTTTAGTGGTTTTTAACAATGCTGTATCTCAGTGAAAAATGGTCGTATCGGGGTCTAAAAAACAGCATTTTGAAGCTTCAAGTTTCTAGTTTTAAGTTATTTCAGCGACAAATTTTTCGAAGCTATAGGTTTCATGCAATCCTGAGAAATACCGAGGAAAAAAATTTGGCAAATTTTTATCACTTTTTTTTTTGCTGCAATTACTTGGAAAACAATTTTCCAGCTACACCATCACATGGACCCACAGTTTGTTTATTTAGCTTTAATTTGCTTTTTTAAGACCCCGCTGCGACCAAAAAAAAACCTTTTGTGCGAAAAAAGATTCTTTTGTGTTTGACCATTGATATCTCAGCAACCAATGATCGCACAGAAAACAGAAGGGGGTTTTCACAAACTTGAATTAACGTTCTACAACGATCGACGTTGGTTTTTTGGAAACCGAAATTTTTTCCATCCTTGCCCTGAATTTCAAAAAACAGGAGAAAAAGGGCTATTTATGCACGAAGAAAAATACGAAAAATCTAAAAATGATGGAATACACATTACAACAAGAAGTGTTCCGCTATAGAGATGATCCTTATGTTGTATAGTAAAAAGTTTTTGTGAGCCCATACAAGCGTCGGGGCGTGAGAAAATTATAATTTTCATACGGTTTTTCTTTAAATTTCTATTGCTTGCAAAATTTGTTAATATTTATATTTTTAATTTACATCCCAGCAAACTCACGAGGAGAACACCAGAAGTGCCATAAACCTATTTACCTGGGACTTCGCTCAGTGAAAGAGAGGTGAAAATAAGCGAACACGTGTCTCGGCTTATGCTCGGACACTCAACGGTTTCCGAGAAAATGACGGTCAAAGTTTTTGACGTTCCCTAGATGCTTGTCAGATCGCGTCGAGTTGTACCGAAGCAGCGGCGCAGCGGCTAGCGTCTCGGCATCACACTTTTGCGTCCCGTGTTCAAACCCGATATAATAATTTTTTTTTCCTTACATTTATGCATGTCCGTAGAAGATTACTTCGCGAATGTTTCTTGTCAATGTATTTCGAAATAACCCTGTCTTTTTTCGTCGATTAATTTTGTGTCTGGTACATGAATAAATTTTTTTTAAATAATTAAATAAAATTGAACGAGCAAATCTTTAAAATTATTCACGGTAAAATTCCTGCAGTGTGTCTTGTTAATAATATTGGTGGATGGCGTACTTTTTCCCAAGAATTGAGGTTCGGTCGGGCAAGTATACTCTTTTATACCTGCAGCTGCAAGGAGGGTCTTCTATTCAACCGATCCTGACCTGCCCAGCTGTTTTCGTGTCCTCGAGGGGATCAGTAAGGCAAACACATCATTCCCAAGTTAGTTCTCGAAGCGAACAGACATGGAGCCTCCAGTAAAATAAAAACGAAAAAATAACGAAGACGAGCCCGTACCAGAGACTTTGCAAGGTGATCTTCAGGACGAATCTGTGGATATTGTGAACGAGAGTGAAACTTCAAGCCCTGAAACTAGAGAAGAAATAACCTCCGCAGTATACTATTGTATTGAACTGTTAGAGAAATTAAATATCATTAATGGAACGTTCACAAGAAAATCGAACCGATCGAAAATCTTGAGCAAAGAAATGGCGGAAAAAATCATCGATCTTATAAACGGTGGAGAGTTTACCGAAGAAACGGAACTATTGACTGCAGAAGAAGCTGCCGGGGAAACTGCAGGGGAAGCAGGTGAAGGGCAGACTGCAAAAGCAATCGCCGAAGAGGAGCCTTCCACTTCACCACAAGAAAGTGATGATGAGCCAGAAATAGATGAAGTTCCAGTAGAATTAAAGGTAAATGTAAATCAATATATTTTTTCTGTGAATGAATTCACGCAAGACTTTCATGTCATGATGAAATTTTGGGCAGGAAGTTCATTGGATAAAATAAAAATCCTTCATTTTTGATTACAGTTAAAGGCAGTCAGGCTTGCCGAACTTCATCCAAAGTGGAAATTAAAAACGTTCGCGTCAAAAAGCACGACCGAACTGAAAAATAATAAACAGCTATGGCGATGGAAAAAACAAGTAGAGAAGGGTGGAACGAAGCAAGAAAAATGCAAAATGATCGATTCCTGGGTCTACGATCGTTTCGAAGAATCTAGAAAGAACGGGCATCTAGTTACGACCCGAATGTTACGGCAGTGGGCGATGGCATCAGCAGCTTCATTACAATCCGCAGATTTTGAATTGAAGGCTTCACAATCGTGGTGTGATAGGTTCAAGGTAAATCATAGGATTCGGCAGAGACATGTTACGAAATATGTCAGCACAAAGGAAAAACGTACGTTCGAAGAATTATTACCAAGTGCAGAGACGTTTCAACGTCAGGTGTCTGCTTTCATTCCGTACTTCGACCCTGATTTTGTGATAAATACGGATCAAACCGGATGCGAGTATCACATCTGCAGTAAACGAACATTGTCGCACCGAGGTGAAAAAGTCACAGAAGTTGCTGTCAACCAATTAAATCACTTGACACATTTACATACCGCCCAATACGGTTTAACACTTTCTGGTAAACTCCTGCCAACGGTCTTCATTTGCCTTCAAGAAGTAAGCGGAAAATTCGGTCCTCGAGTGCAACAACAGGTGAACCAACTCATGGAACAATATCCGAACGTGTATGTAACCGCAACGAAATCCGGAAAACTCACAAAAGAAACATATGGTCAGTTTTTGAATGAAGTTATAAAACCATATGTTGAAACGGAGCCATTCTTGTTTATAATTGACTGTTGGTGGACAGAGTTATCCTTCGTTATACGACGAAAAATTCGTGGATGAAAACGGAATACCAACCTGTTCGTTGAAAGTAATTCCTTCAAAGTGTACGCCGCTCTGTCAACCCTGTGATGTATACTTTTACCGCCAAATAAAAAACTTCATACGGAAACTGCAGAATTGCTCTACACTCATCGCCCAGCAAAGGGATATCACTTCTAGACGTGACGCAATAACAATCCACGCATTGGTTCATAATCAATTGCAGGCACCAGTCTTCGAAAAAATGATTCTTTATGCGTGGTTTACCTCAAAATTATTGCCCACGCGTGATATCTTCAACAATGTCAACGATGTTTGTTTTCCTAATGGAGCTCACACCAGGAAGTGTGACTGTGGCAAACCTGCCTTTGCAAGATGTTCTTGGTGTTCAGAATATTTATGTTTCGAATGTTTCTACGATCGTTATCACCCAAAGGAATGCACCTAATTCCAGTCAATTGAGACGGATACAGAAATCGAATAGATAGATACAGGAATCAGAATTGATATCAGGATGAAATATAAGAATTAATATAAGAATTGATATGAGAATAAAATGTAAGAGTTCATGTCTCTTTATAAGAATTAAATATAAGAATATGAGAATATATAAAAATGAGTATCAGGAAATTATTATAGAAATGAAATATAGGAATATGTGAATCTGAAAAGGTTGTAGTTCCTGAAAACCATTCACACAAATATTATATATTTTATAATATCATAAATACACACAACTCATTATGAAACCCAGTTGAAATTTTCCAATTATTATTACGCCCTGTATCCTGTAAATTGGCAAGAAACATTCGCGAAGTAATCTTCTGCGGACATGCATAAATGTAAGAAAAAAAAATTAATATCGGGTTTGAACACGGGACGCAAAAGTGTGATGCCGAGACGCTAGCCGCTGCGCCGCCGCTTCGGTACAACTCGACGCTCGCTGACAAGCATCTAAGGAACGTCGAAAACTTTGACCGTCATTTTCTCGGAAACGGTTGAGTGTCCGAGCATAAGCCGAGACACGTGTTCACTTATTTTCACCTCTCTTTCACTGAGCAAAGTCCCAGGTAAATAGGGTTATGGCACTTCTGGTGTTCTCCTCGTCAGTTGGATAATTTACGAAACACTTACGTAGAATTGAAATGTAATAAATACGACATATAATGTTCATCACAAATTCGAAACTTTTTCATAATGACGTAAACGAGATGTATATAATATGTTATGACAATATGTAGCAAGGACGTCAATGAAAGATGAAGGAATTACGAAAAACTAGACACCACAAATATGTAATATTGTGTGACGTGATTTTTCGGAATCACGGCCACAAAGCCAGAAACACTCTCGCAAAAAAGTATCATTCTCGTTTTGCTGCCCGATTCGGTACGATAAAGAAAACGTCTTCTCGCCTTAGTCGCGTTTCGAGCACATAACGAATATTTTTGGTATTGATTCGGTTAGGAAAAGCTTAGAAAAGATCGCGCGCTCGAATCCGTCGGAAAAATATGTCTCCAGGTAATGAGTTGCCCGACGGAAGAGAGCGCCCGACGAGAAGTCTTGGTGGAATTGTCAAAGGTCTGGCTGCAATGCCGGCGCCCCAGAGTAAAAGGAACCACGAGCTGGAGAGCAGGCGGAGAGTGTTACGGGCAATGGCTGGGAAGCATTGCGCAGCGTTAAATACAGTAGAGCCTTGCTTTCGCTCGGGTTTCAGGGGAAGCTGCCACCGAGATCCTCAGCACGCTACCGAGAATGATAATTCACCAATCACGCTCTCGGAAACGTAAGAAAGAAGAATAATGAGGCAGCAGCTATCGGTCGAAGAATTTGGATGATTATTCAAATTTTCGACAAGAAATTAAGAGAGTCGGTCTCCGATCGCCGTCGAGATGAGACCCCGCGCTCTCGCTATTGTGTTCGCTCTGTATTGACACTCAGTCTCGCTCTCTCTCGTTCGCGCTACGTGTAACGTGCCCCGCTCTCGCTTGTGTAATACGCGCGCCTCGTAACTGTGTGTGTGCCCATCGTTCTGACAAGTGCTCTCGCGTCCTAGTAATGAATAAGATTCGTTATACGCTTGATGAATATCCCCTTGAGATATTCAAGTGCAGTGCGCAGTGCATCAGTGCTAGTTTCTCGCGTTTTGCCCAAAAACAGATCTCGTAACTCCCTGAAAAACGAAATATCGTTCAGGCGAGTCGTTCGTTTGTTACAATCCCGATAACAGTCTCGAATTCGAATTAGTTCCCGTACTACTTGCTGACACTCAACTCCGACTTTCTCTACCATAACCCGCATCCTGAGTGGCCGCGCATTTCCGCAACCGCTCATCCTCGTTCGTACGTTCCGTCCGTTTGTCCTTCACTGTTTTGTCCGTGCGGGAATCGAGGTCTTCTCACTCGATTCCCAGTTCAGTCCGGTTAATCCACCAGCAAAATAAAAGGTGCATTCGTGGAGTCGAGCCCTTCCCACTCGACTCCCAGTTGTGACCGATTTGTTAATTTCCGGGGAAATGAAAATTAACTGGCGCCCGCCAGCATGTGGAACGCTACGTGCAGGGGTGACGGTCGAAGGTGACGGACCCGGTATCGTCTCACTCTTGTTAAAGAAAGGAAATCCGTCACAATTGATACGTCATGATCTCGTCACTGTTATGAGATATTTACGTATACTGTAAACCTGTAAAATTGTTACGAGTCAATGCTGTAACAATTATAGAACATTGGTGATATTATAATCTCGTAGTATGGGCTACGTAGCAAATACGTATAATGTGTTTCGTAAATGTTACGAGACATTTCTTGTAACAAATCCGTAACAATTATAGAACATTGATGACATTATATTCTCGTAGTATAGACTACGTAGCAAATACGTATGATGTGTTACATAAATGTTACAAGACATTTCGCGCAACAAATCCGTAACAATTATAGAACATTGCTGTAATAATTATAGAATATTGGTGGTATCATAATCTCGTAGTATGGATTTCGTAGCAAATACGTATAATGTGTTACATAAATGTTACGAGACATTTCTTGTAACGAATCCGTAACAATTATAGAACATTGATGACATTATAATCTCGTATTATAGGCTACGTAGCAAATACGTATGATGTGTTACATAAATGTTACAAGACATTTCTCGTAACAAATCCGTTATAATCATCGAACATTGATGTAACAATTATAGAACATTGGTGATATTATAATCTTCGTAGTATAGGCTACGTAGCAAATACGTTTTATGTGTTACATAAATGTTACAAGAAATTTCTTGTAACATATATATACATACATATATACATATACACTAAGAAAAAAATTTAATTGAAACAATTGAATTTGGCATTGATTCAATAGAATCTGTCATTCAATAGTGCCAAGGAAATATTTGATCGATGGAATAGTATATAGTTTTGAAAAAATTTATTCAAGTCAACAATATATTTTTTCGTTCTGCAATTATATGGTGTTCTTCGTATCTTTCTCTCGTTTGCCGTAATATGAGTTTTCTTTGAAAGAATAGTAGAACATATTGATAAGAATAATTCGAGATTCAAGTCAAACATAAAATGAATTGTGCAGAATGAAGATTTATTTGGACGAATTGTTTATGGAATCTGTGTAATCATATATGTACTTGAATCACTTCTCGACTTATTCATACAGAGCGTATGGAATGTTACTGCGATACATTTTATATTTGACGGAAGCTCATAATTAATCGAATAAATTGTTTTTTTAATTAAGTCAAATAAAAATTTTGTTAGTTGAAACGTCGGTACAGTAAGACAGATTAAACGGGAAGTTAAATAAATCGTAGATTTGTGCCCCTGGAACGAAGATTTATTTGGACAAATTGTTTATGGAATCTGTGTAACCATATATGTACTTGAATCACTTCTCGACTTATTCATACAGAGTGTATGGAATGTTACTGCGATACATTTTATATTTGACGGAAGCTCATAATTAATCGAATAAATTGTTTTTTTAATTAAGACAAATGAAAGTTTTGTTAGTTGAAACGCCGGTACAGTTAGACAGATTAAACGGGAAGTTAAATAAATCGTAAATGCTTGTCCCTGAAACCGATATACGATTGGTTCAATTGCTTTTATACGATCAATTGAACTGAAAATTTGTCTACTTTAAAAACATATTTATTCGCAACAAAGTATTTTTCAGTCATACGAAAATCATGTTTATTCCAAAAAACTTCGAATTTGATAAAATCAAAAAAATATACTGTTACTCCAATTATATATTCAACTATGTGAAATGTATATTCGGTCCACACAAATAGATTTTTGTTTGAGATATAATAATCTTTTGTTGATTTAAGAAATGTCTAATTGTTAAGATTATTTGTAGGGTTATTTTAATTAAATATTCGTTTGTTCCGAACGATTATACAGTTTTTATAGCAAAAGATTAATTCCACAAAAACAAATATTCGGTTGTCGTAGTATATATCTTTAATCATTATTCCGGTACCGTGGCAAGCGTAGTAGTTCTTCTTCCAAGTGGTAGTCGAGAATCGGGACCGTGCTGTAACTACAAGAATTTATTTATTAACAATTATTTAAACGATGTTACCATATTATTTTGTTTCAATACTTACCTTTCGTTGCGGATTTTTTTTTTCACTGAAGAAAATTTGGTGCTCTCGCGTGGATTCGAACTCGGGACCCTCGGATTACCAGTCGGTTGCTCTGACCACTGAGCTACACTAGGCTGCTTCCAACGGCGATTCAAATCGTCCTCATATGTTGTACTTTCATATTTATTCATGAAAATAATCTTTCATTGTTGCAACGACACATTGATTCATTCAAGCCTGTCCCAATAAAAAAATGCCAGAACTTTTTTTTTCGAATTGTGAAAAAACACTTCGTTCAAATGAATTACTGTTGAATAAAATTAAGCAATAAATAAACCAATCGAACGAGCCGAGTCCATGTAAGAGGAAGTAAAAGATCTATTTTACCGACAACTTTTCGAACAAGTCTTTCTCGTAAATGTTAAAGAATTTTAAAAAACCAAAGATTTATAGGCCCTGCGTAATATACTGATGCAGAGGCTAAGACTTTTATTTTGCCCTATATGTTGCTGATCTTCGAGAAAGACTTATTCGAAAATTTCAGCTATCTGTCTCGAACTG
The DNA here is from genome assembly GCA_946863875.1 of Alloplasta piceator. Classification (NCBI taxonomy): domain Eukaryota; kingdom Metazoa; phylum Arthropoda; class Insecta; order Hymenoptera; family Ichneumonidae; genus Alloplasta; species Alloplasta piceator. The sequence continues at coordinate 41,981,908 of OX333072.1, read as the reverse complement.
ATGTATCAGTCAATAGTCAAAGTTTTCAAATGATCGAAATAATCGATTAATCCAATGAAAATATTTTACTTGAATCTAACAAAAGTTGCAATGCAATAAACTGCAGCAATGTATTTAGTTCAATCATGTATAAGTAGTCTTTCTGATACAATATTAACTTCCATCGAATAAGTAAATTCAAGACTAAATAATGTTGTTTTAATTCCACATTTAGTTAATGTAATCGTATATATAATTGAACTGTCTACACACAATAATAAAAAATCACTTTCGTTCAACTGTTTCGTTTATTTGCCAGAAGCACATAATTACTCTGAACAACTCCGCCAATCAATTTGATCAGGAATGTGATTACTTTCAATCAAAAGTTTATACTCTTATAGCAATAAAATATGTGCTCGAACATCAATAGTCAAAGCTTTAAAATGAACGAAATAATGGATTAATCCGATGAAAATATTTTACTTGAATCTAAGAAAAGTCGCAATGCAATCAACTGCAGCAATGTATTTAGTTCAATCATGTATAAGTAGTCTTTCTAATACAATATTAACTTCCATCGAGTAAGGAGAGTCAAGACTAAATAATGTTGTTTCAATTCCACATTTAGTTAATGTAATCGTATATATAATTGAACTGTCTACGTACAACAATAAAAAATCACTTCCGTTCAACTGCTTCGTTTATTTGCCAGAAGCACATAATTACTCTGAACAACTCCGCGAATCAATTTGATCAGGAATGTGATTACTTTCAATCAAAACTTTATACTTTTATAGCAATAAAAAAGTGCTTAAACAATCAATAGCTGAAGTTATTAAATTAACGAAATAAATGATTAATCCGACAAAAGCATTACTTGGGACAAACAAAAGTCATCATAAAATCCGACCGCAGCAATTCACTTAATTCAATCGATTCAATTCAATTAATTCAATTAATACGTAGTCTTTCCAATCAAATATTAAATTACATTGAGTACGTAGATTCAAGACGCCATTATTTTTCGGCAATAAAATATTTTATGGGCTAAATCGCATATATTCTTCAGTCAATGAAATGTATAGTTCAATTTAAAAAAAAAAAACAAAATCATTATGCTTTTGAAAACAATGACAGTATTGTTGAACCACTCACATATTTACTTGAGCGGAAAACATTGCAATTGAATTGATTAAATATATTCCAATAACATCAATTTAATTGAATCTACATTATTTTTTTCTCAGTGTACTACCAGAAATGTCTTGAATTAATTTGAGGTTATGTCGATTAAGGAACGGAAACGATATATGAGTGTAATTATATGAGCGTAATTACATGGGTAGGGGAAAGTCCCCTAACGCCGGACGGCACCTAGTACCGGACACTGTTGTTATAATATAAGCCAAACTAGAGAGCAACGACAATAATTCTCATGCGTAGTTCAAACAGTGGTAACGGTGGCGCTAGAGAGCTAGCCGCGCGTTGTCGAGAGTTGATTTTCGTTGGAGCCGATTAATATTTCGTGTCAGCCGTAATTTTCACACATTTATTGTTTAAAAAATAGGGGTTTCGCGGCTCCGTTTTTCAGCTTGGGATGCTTTTTGGTAAGTATTTTTTCAAATAATGAAGGTTAAATTTCAAAATGTTTGTGAAATGGAAACGCATTTTGTTATTTAATCTTGCATGTTAAGTCCCTGGTACCGGACACTCGATTTTTCTCCAGTACCAGACGCCATTTTTTTCGTCATTAGAATATTTATGTAAAACATGTTATTTTTGTTGTGGAGGTATTCCACTATGAAAAATCAGTTAAAAATAATGATGAAAGGAAAATGGTCCGAGGAAAATACGAAAAAGCCTCGATGACAATAATGACTGGATCCAGTGCGGCAATTGTAAGCAATGGGCTCATAAGGCGTGCGCAGATATTCCGGAGAGTTTCGATGAATATATTTGCGATCATTGCTAAATTTAACCATTTTTAATCCATTTTTTCAAATAATATTCATAGTGTCCGGTACTGGGTGCCACTTTTCGGACTCGACCATTTTAACTATTGAATTCAAAAATATATTTTTCTTAGTTTTACGTTTTTTTTAAATCTGTATTATCATTAACACACCAAAGAATACTCCAAAGTTTGTGAAACAAATATAAAAAATCGAAGTTCTTATATATATAATAGTTTTATAAATGAATAACCTCAAGTGACCGGTACTGGGGGACTTCGCCCTATTTGTCGTGACAGAAAAACACCCAAGTAAGAACTGTCTTTAAGCGACGAGTTTCATGAACTCGACTGTAAACCTGCTGGAATAAATTTCTACTATGATTTTCGATGCTATTTTGACATATCACCCCCCCCCCCCATTCCATCCTCGCCGTCGGCGTGGGCTGGCCCCTTAATATTGATCATTCGTCAATAATTTATCAACTTCAAATCTGCCATAAAGAATTTTTTCAATATGTAAAAATGAATTTTAATGATCCATGTACCCCAAATGTAATATAAATATCACGGGCTCTTAAGAAGATGATAGCGTAGTAGGTAGCGTGTCAGTGTTGGGTCGTTAGAAAAGTTCAGTATTCAGGCAGGTGTCAGTCCCCCACAATCGGCAAATGAACGTTCTCGGATCCGCGCAAAGTTGAGGAGCATATGTCAGAAAAAAGATATAGCAAATAAGTTAAATTTAAAAAGAAATAATTTATTTTCAAAAAATTTTCTTCTATTTTTGGATATAACCATGAAACTCGAGAGTCGGGATTTCAAACCCCGGTGGCGACGTCGAATTTTTATTATTATTATTTTTTGATTCCCCAATATTATACAATACTTAAAAATATTGAAATATTAATAAAAAAAAAAGCTTAATTTTATCGGAATTATAAAGAAATATATATTGTAAATAAAATTGAAATTGAATGTTTCGTTACGTAACAGTTACATCAATGAGCTTTCCTCCGCGCCATTGCGCTCTCGTGAGATCGAGAGAGATAGAGCCAAAACTTTTAACACTTATTTCTCGAAAACGTCTTAATGGAATGAAAAAAGCATAGTGAGGCCACCTATACAAATTAATTACGCAGTTCGCCCCACTCTTCTGTTTTTATTCCATCAAGCTATCTTCGAGAAAAATGTGTTCAAAAAATTTTGAGGGTATGTTGACCTTTATGGCTATGAGATGAATTTGTTACGTCAATGTACTGAGTATGTTACATCTATATGAGCTGAGTGTGTTACATCTTTGAGCTGAGTATTTTCCATAAATATTATTCGTAAATTTTCCGTAACGATAACGTTTCAATGGGACGATAAATTTCTGAACAAGCACTGCTTCATTTACGGTGCTCGTGACAAATGTTACATCCAATATAACGTTCGTTACAGAACATTTTCGTAACTATTCTGAAACTGTGTTTGCTGGAATACCTTCGGGACGAGTTAAATTTTAAAAAAAATGAAAAAATAACCCGATTTTATTATTTCAATTTCATCTGTCTCCACCGGGGATCGAATTTTCGACCTGCCTATCAAGAGTCGCGGCAGCGACTCGACGCCAAGTATTAAAGAAACTCAGAGTCTCAGTCGAGATTGCCGCGCACTCTTATATACGCGAATATGCCTCCCGCCGAACCCGATTTGAATTTCAATCCGATATTACTAAAAAATGTCATTTTTTCCGCCCACGCGATACTGAGATATCATGATATAGGGCGAATTAATCCGAATGTTCAGCATCGTAAAAGTTGGTCAACCTTTCGCCGGTCGCGTCGCTATAGATATACTAGCCCATGTATAAGCGGTGTAATACGACTTTTACATCAGAGAGGCGTTGCATTAGTGTGGGAAAATATGAGTGTGTGCGAGAGCACGGCGTTCCCCCACCCCACCATCTGTAATCTCGGGCTAATACACAGGCTTGCATGTATATTCTATCTCTCTATATAAAAAAGAGTATATGTGTGTATGTGCGAGTGGTCGAGTATTTTTTTATATATACGATGTATATTAGAGTGGTCGTTATTTCAGGTATCAACTTACATTTGGGTGGCCATTCGAAATTTGATGCTTTAAATATATATTTTATCTTTATATATATAAAAGAGCGTGTGTGTGTGTGTGTGCGAGTGTTCGCGAGTTTTTTGAAGTGAAACTTCTTTGCTGAGGGGTAACAATTTTCGAGCTGTTATGAAAAGTCCCACCGCATGAGGAGAATAGTTCGATACGTGGTGGGGAAACTGGCAATGAAGAAGAGTGCCTCGGCATCTCCCATCCAACGATTACACTAGCAGTGAAAGGCATGATAGCGGGTAGGAATCGGAGGGAGAGGGGATACGTATATCAAGCAGTAAACGGCACGGCAACGGTTAGGGAGCGCCAGAAAAGGGGACAGGTATATGAGAGAGTATAGGTATATGCGTCGCATCGGCAAGAGAGAAAAACCAAAACAAACAAGCATCGATGCCATGACGTTGCTTGGGTTAGAGAGTGGCGGTAGAGGGGGGAGGTATACGCGTGCTAGCTGTGAAACGTTCGACGCGGGTTGGCGAAGGGAAAGGGGATAGGTATATGCGTAGCATGCTTGGTATATGCTAGGTATATGCTCTTTGGAACGGATCGAACGGAGCGCGTCAAGAGAGAGATATTGTAACATATAATAGTGAAGGAAGAATCGGCTGCCATTTAGCCAGTGGGTCCAAATGACAGTGGACAATTTTTTTGGTATAACGTTTCGATCCTTATTCAGATTCTCTTCAGATTTATTATTTCTGAATTTGTATGGGTAATTTTTGATAATTTGGTGAATCTTGGATAATATTCATTATGATATTAAGTCGCTACTCAGCTCTCGAAACACCATGTAATGGAAATTGTTAATTTTGATCAAAAATTAATCTTGGAAAATATCAAACATAAAATTCATAGACACCAAGGATCACAAAAAAACGACCCGTCTTGATACAATAATATCATAATGAATATTATCCAAGATTCACCAAATGATCAAAAATTACCCATACAAATTCAGAAATAATAAATCTGAAGTGGATCCGAATAAGGATCGAAACGTTATACCAAAAAAATTGTCCACTGTCATTTGGACCCACTGGCCGAATCGCAGCTGATTCTTCCTTCACTATTGTCTCTATACGGCCGCATACCCAAATCAACAATTGTAACATATACTTGTGACATTGTAGTTGTACATTTTGTAAAATTTATCATTCAATATCATATCTGCATCAATTAAGAGGGTGATTTCGAAAATTCAGAAATTAATTACGACACTTAATTCTTTTTTCGGTATATCTAGTAAAATATTCTTGTGTATATTGATCTTGCAAAATATACTTGTGTATCTTGTAACATTTCTCATTTAATATCCAACCTACATTTCTACTCTTCTTAGTAATTAACTCTTGGTTAAAAATAGTATTAGATACAATTTAACCTCTATATTCGGTAGCCTTGGCAAGATTTTATTTCAATAACATCTAGATATATACTTGCGTTCATATTGAATATTCTTCATACTTTGTTTCATCAGAGATCAAAGCAAGAAGTTTCACTTCTAACGCGCGTGGTTTCCACGCACATCGATTTTTAATATATACGATGTATATTAGGGTGGTTGTTATTTCGGGTCTGAATTTATATTAGGGTGGTCATTTGAGATTCAAATTTTCTTTATTTGTTACATATATGTATTTTTTAAATGTATATTAAAGTGGTCGTTATTTCAGGTCTCCATTAATATTAAGGTGGTCCTCCGAGATTCAATGCTTTGAATATTTATATACATATTTATTGAAATATACATCAGGGTGGTCGTTAATTCAGGCCTGAATTTATATTAGAGTGGTCATTCTAGATTCGAATTTTCTTAATTATTTTCATAGATGTATTTATAAGATGTATATTAGAGTGGTCGTTATTTCAGGTCTCAATAAATATTAGGGTGGTCCTTCGAGATTTATTTTCTTTAAATATAGCAATATCTACATATAAGCAGCATATCTATGTGTATATAGCATTATATATAGGATTTTTTATATATATATATAGATCATTTCCGTATATATATATTAGGGTGAATCGAAAAAACTAAAAACTGTTGGCTACCCTCAAAAATCAAAGATATCGTTGAAATGAAGGTCTCTGTGCAGCGGTTCGATTTTTAGAATTTTTTTAGAGGGCGCGTGGGGCGTCCAAACACACCATTTTTAGCCTAAAATTTACTAAATCACTGATAAACGGAAACCGACCATTCAAAAAATTCTGAATTTTTTATATAAGGTGCCCAGACATGTACTCTTTCTAACCCATATTTACTGAACATTAACAAATAGTTCATATATGAGGAATTCTTTATCAACTGAGCCACTTTTTTTTAAACCTCTCCAATTTTTTTCAAAATCTGCCAGTTTAAAATATTAGTAAAAAGGAACGTCTGTGATTTTTTTTAGATTTTTTTAGGCGTCCGTTCAAGATTTTCAATTCTTAATTACGAACACTGAATCTCAAAAAATATTTATCAAACACAAAAAAACATAAGAATAAAAACTTTTTGATTTTTTCTACTTTATCGAAAAAAAAAAATCATAATTTTTCTGCATTAGGAAAATTGAAATTTGGCAAAAAAATGAGAATGTTTTTTTTTAAACCTAATAAAAAACTTTTGATTCTAGTACTAATTTTACAGGATGTCTGTTATTAGGTAAAGAGTCTGCGAAAAAAATTTCAGAATGGCACCCTCTAATGGTTATGATGAAAAAAAATAAAAACCCTGCGAAATCTCATGTTTTCATTTTTTTTCATCGTAATCACTGCAGGTGTCACTCTGAAAATTTTTTCGCAGACTCTCAACCCAATGATAGACATCCTGTAAGATTTGTAACGAAATGAAAAGTTTTTTATTATGTTTAAAAAAATGTTCTCATTTTTTTGCTAAATTTCAATTTTTTCAATCAGGAAAAATTATGTTTTTTATTTTTTTCGATGAAATGGAAAAAATAAAAAAGTTTTTATTCTTATGTTTTTTTTTGTTTGATGAATATTTTTTGAGATACAGTGTTCGTAATGAAAAATTGAAAATCTTGAACGGACGCCTAAAAAAATCTAAAATAAAATCAGAGACGTTCCTTTTTACTAATATTTTAAACTGGCAAATTTTGAAAAAAATTGGAGAGGTTTAAAAAAAAAGTGGCTCAGTTGATAAAGAATTCCTCATATATGAACTATTTGTTAATGTTCAGTAAGTATGGGTTAGAAAGAGTACATGTCTGGGCACCTTATATAAAGAATTCAGAATTTTTTGAATGATTGGTTTCCGTTTATCAGTGATTTAGTAAATTTTAGGCTAAAAATGGCGTGTTTGGACGCCCCGCGCGCCCTCTAAAAAAATTCTAAAAATCGAACCGCTGCACAGAGACCTTCATTTCAATGATATCTTTGATTTTTGAGGGTAGCCAACAGTTTTTAGTTTTTTCGATTCACCCTAATATATATATATATATCCTTATCTATATGTATAACATATCTATGAATATATAGCATTATACATAGTTAATAAGTCAAAATGAAACTTAAATTTTAGGCTAACCCAAAACCTAACTCAAATTTTAAGCTAAACAAAAATCTAACTTAAATTTTAGGTTAAATTAAAATCGAACTCAAATTTCAAGCTAAACCAAAATATAACTTAAATTTAGAGTTAAATCAAAATCGAACGCAAATTTTAAGCTGAACCAAAATCTAACTTTAATTTGAAGCTAAACCAAAATCTAACTTAAATTTTAGGTTAAACCGAAATCCAACTTTAATTTGAGGCAAAACCGAAAACTGACTTAAAATTTATGCTTCATATTCATAGATATACTATATATCAAGAGTCGTGGCAGCGACTCGACGCCAAGTATTAAACAAATTAGACAAATTTAAAAAAAAAATTCAAATACCACGTTTTTAAAACGGACTAAAAAGTTAAAAATAATTTGCCGAGGCTTCATGCAGAATTAAACAACGTACATGTTTCTAACCACTTATAGATTGTCCTGAAAAATTTTCATTGCACATCTTTAATAGCTATTAAAATAAATGTGAGATTTTAAACGAAAAACGTGGGGCGCATGGAATACATCGTTGCTATCAATGAGAGAACTTATTCATCAATTCACATCATTTGCGGTGCAATACCTATTGACAGCTGAACTATTAATGCATTAATTATCTGTTGCATGCGCCCCACGTTTTTCGTTTTAAATCTCACATTTATTCCAATAGCTATTAAAAATGAGCAATGACTAATTTTCAGGACAATCTGTAAGTGGTTAGAAATGTGTATGTTGTTTAATTCTGCATGAAGCCTAGGCAAATTATTTTTAACTTTTTAGTCTGTTTTAAAAACGTAGTATTTAAAAAAAAATGTATTTGTTTAATTTATTTTCTGATTTTTATCATTGTGTGAGTGAAATTTTTTTTTAATACTTTGATGTTTTTTCCAAGTGTCGCTTACATTGGGTCGCTGTCTCGTTTACCTTAAGAAACTTTACTCAATAAAGACTATAAGAGACTTAAGATTCGATAACGATTTCCTCGCAGGAAGTGAAGAATTGATATGTTTGCATCTGTCAACCTGATGTGGGTTATCAAGAAAATAAAGCAAAAACAAAAACCTAAACCGTTGCTACGGTAACCGCTCCTGTACCAGTTTTTATTGAAAAAATGATTAAATTATTTTAAAAAAATTATAATCACAATTACGATTTTTTTAAACATTTTCTTGCATTGTCATCCAATTCTGAGCTACGTTCAAAATTTCAAGTCTAGCTCATCGGGAAGTTAGTTTAAAATTTGTAACCCGCTTTCCGCGCGTTATTCTTCGGGCGCTCAGCGCGACGAACGATCCTACGGGCGCCAGCCACCTCAAGGTGACCCTCAAAGTCTCCCGACGTTACTCGGGACTAATTCTTAATATTCGCGCACTGAGCCCGGGCAAAACTTTCCGGCTAGCTTTTTCCCAAACCTAAGGTAGAGGGGCGCGTTCTTCCAGGCACGAAACGACAGCTAACACGACAGCTTAAGGCCCGAAGGCCACTGGTCGACAGCTTCTCGCAAAAGGGATAGAATTTAACGCGAACACAATTTACTACGAAGCACAGTATCGATACTCGGCCAACCCGAAATTCACACGATAACGTAACACTAACTCTAAGAAATATTCGTCGCCACGAGGGGATCAAACCGCACTAATAAATCCTCTGCGACGAGGGAAAACGCACACGATAGTCGAACGATACGATAGCCACGCGAGCCGGTCTTTCACGGCTAATATTCTTTCGGTAGCTTCACACGAGCCGGTCTTTCACGGCCACGCGGACGATGATCATAGTATCGAACGACGGCTCGATCTCTTTACGCGACGTTACGACGTCCCCCTCGCGACGCACGCGTTCAATACGACAGTTAACTAAACGTTACTTAATTCACACGACAATTAACCGACGATAATGACCCTCCGGCCCAATACGAAAACACGTGCCTTTCGCACGACACAAAAACGCCAAAAAGGCCGACGCGGCGGCCTAAAATCTCAGTTTAACTTCATTTATTCTAATCAAATACTTCGCGCACAGGATCCCAAACACCCTCGATGAATTTACGACAAATTACTCGTGACTCGGCATTTCCGGGGGCGGCACACGGCCAGGATACTCACAGCGCTCTCCGAAGATGGTACGATACCCCAAAAACGTCTTGATGGTAACTCAGGCGGCGGGCGAATAGATCGAGATCTTGCTCGATATTCGCGAACTCGACGATAACCCTACTCCTGCAACAAGGTGCGACGGCAGCGCCGTCCTCTCCAAATCACCCAATGAAACTCCTCGGTCGTCCCCACCCCAATGAAAAAGCCGGGAGACACGGCGAGACGGCCGAGCTCCCGCGCGCAATGATCTCCCCTCAGCCCGCGCCCACGGAATGCGCCTCGTGCCCGCGGTACGGCCAACGCCCGCTCGCGCGCTATAGTCAGCCATGCTGGTATTGGCTGAGCCTCGCACTTCTTCGAGCGCGCCAATTTTTGAAGTGCGCACGAACGAATGACGCGACGTGGATCTCGAAAAATCTCAACGACAGCTGCTCAGAGATATTTATGTTTGGACGAGACATCACGACCCGACGACAAGCTCAGGTCCTATGAGTCCCGACCCCCAAATGGCGAGGCAGAATCACCGCAAGGTGGACGGCTTACGACGATCCTCCTCGACTCACGGTGGCGTCCACTCCAACCGTGAGCAGGGTTTTCCCTACCCAAGGCTCCCCTCCGACCTTGAGGCTCGAATGGTGGAGACTTCCGACAGCTTCCAAGCCAGCGATAATCCTTTCCTCAAAATAATGGCAACTTATCCTGAAACAACTTATTACGCAAAACCGACAAAGACGACACAACATAACGATAACGACATTTTCGCCATTCCCCGCTCCGTAAATGCCCATGTAACGGGTGGTCTAAAAACGCCACGTTACAACTCCCCTCTCCCCGGAGAGGCCGAGCAGGCCGGGCCGCCCCGCGGCCCCGAAAATCACACGCGAGTCAAAACAAAATAGATCTTTTTATTCCCCACTTAGGACGACGGCGATCCCACTAACGATTCCGCGAGAGCCACGTGGCAACCTTACTAAAAAACGAACAATGATAAACTTTTCGAAAGAAAACAAAACCAAAATAATGATAACTTTTCCCAAAGCGTCCCACCGTATCCATGGAGACAATCACGATTTTACTACTATTATTTCTTTTGACAAATTATTACGAATTGGCAAGGTTCTCGGGCAAGAACACACATGTACTATTTCAACGTTATATTCTGTCAGGTACAGCAGTACGGTCAGTCTTGAGACATGGCCATCTTAACGATAGCTCCTCAGTCAAGTTCTTAAAATGAGTACGGTAGCGGCTACGACAGCTACTACTGAGACGTTCGTCTTCCCAGGTGTCCAATCCCCGGAATGTAGGGTCCGGTGCGTCTCCAGATATCCTTATCACGTGGACAGTTCTTCAGGGTATACCCGATCCAACCACAACGGTAGCAATGGTCGTTCCTCGGTGGTTCTGGACAATCACGGCGTCGATGGGGTTTGCCGCAATTCCAACAACCGGGACGGCAACGAAACTCCTGAAGAATCTCGGCCCTCGAGGCCACACCGATGGTTGGGGACTCGAAATGACGGCGCAATGCCTCCCCTCGACCGATGCTTTCCCGTGGAACAAACGAAGACTTGAACGACGACGGCCCCTCCACGGTAACCGGTAATATTTCTGGCTCCGAGATTTCGCCCGGCCCCTCCTCCGGCCGCTCGACAACTTCCTCTTCGTGAATCGTAGTCGCGGGAGATCCCAACGACAGCTCCGCGACGTCATCCGCCGGCACATGAACCGGCGACTGGACGGTAGCTTCTGGCAGCCTCGGCGTCGCGCGCAGTACCCTCTCCGCCTGCACCTGAGTCATGGAGTCGGTGGTGATGACTTCCGGCTCCGTCTGCGTTGACGCGTGCGATGAACTCACCACCGGAACCGAACGCATCGTCTGCGTGCTCACCGATTTAGGTGAATCGGTTTGCACCCCCACGTCCTCGCCTGTCAAGTCCAACGTCTGTATCCCGACATGGCCTGAATCGATGTCGGCTTGGGTCGCGACGCTTACCAACTCCGGTAGCTTATGCCACATGGCACTATCCGGACTGACCAGCAGTTCCTCACGCACCTTCAGTGCCTCGGAAAGTGATTTCCAGATCCCCGGGTATCTGCGGCCGATCTCCTGGATCTCCTTCTCCCATGGCTGGATATAACACCACCCGCGATCTGGCTCCTTTCGTTCGCCGCTCATCTCGGTAGCTTCGATGACCCTCTAAACGTGGTTGTTACGTCGTTCGTCCCGTAGCTTCTCGTCGTATGTTAGTCAGTCTGTGCGTCAACATAATAATACGATTTAAGATCTTGCACCGAAAACTTACCCCATGGAGTATTATTCAAATTTTCTAATTCATACACAACCGGTGACAATATTTTACTAATTCGGAATGGACCATGGAACTTTGGGGCTAACTTTGCAGCGATATTTTGAGATGCCGAAGAGAGTATTCTCTGACGTTTCAGCACTAAATCGCCGACCTTATACCCTACATGACGACGGCGCGCATTGTAATAGATCGCTTGACGCTCATACGCTTCTTCTAAATTATGTGAAACCCATTCTTTCATCAAAGCCAATTTCTCCTGTCTGGCCGACCAACTCTCGGGTTGTGACTGTGTTACCTCCAATCTGCCTTCAACCCGTCTCCTCAAAAATTTTTGCGGCTCGGGATTCCTTCCAAAATTTAAATAAGCTGGCGTGAAATTCGTGGAATCGTGATGCGCGGTATTATACGCGAATCTAAACTCGGATAGATGTTTATCCCATTCTCTATGATCTCTTTCCAAAAAGGCTACTATCATGGTCTTGAGCACTCTATTAACGCGTTCCACCGGATTGGATTGTGGATGGTACGGGGGTGTCGTACTATGATGGATTCCGTATTCTTCCGTTAACCCTCTCAACGTCCTATTTACAAATTCCGTACCATTATCGGTAAGGATTACGTGCGGGATTCCCCAACGCGATATGATTAATTCTTCGAGAGCTTCTTTTATTTTCGCACCGGTAGCTTTCCGTAGTGCGCAACACTCGACCCATTTTGTAAATAAATCTTGCATGACCAAAATATAACAGAACCCTGCTTTACTCGGGGGAAACGGCCCCATAATATCCGCCGCCACCACGGTCCACGGTTGTTCTATAATCCTACGGCCCATGAAACCCGCGGGGCGTGCCTGTTCTACTTTGGTTCGCTGGCACTCCTCACAATTTCTCACGTAATTTACAACGTCTTTATGCATTCCCGGCCAGTAATACGACAGCGACAATCTTCGATACGTTTTATCTATCCCGAGATGGCCAGCTTGGGCTTCTTCATGACATTCACTCATAACTTCGTGACGCGAAACCGGTGGTAAAACTAACTTCCATTCATTCAGATCGTCCACGAGAGCAGAGAGCAAAGGATCGGAGCGTCGTTGATACAATTGGTCTCCTACTAGTTTCCAATCTTCCGCGTTATCGGAGTCTTCGAGAACCTCATTCTTGTGGCGTTCATACCACCCTAATTCATCACCGATAGCTGCTTCGGTCTCCTCTTGTCCCTCATACATTCTCGACAGCGCATCTGGTACATGGTTTTCGGCACCCTTACGGTGTTTGACGGTAAAATCATATTGTAAGAGGGACAAAGCCCAACGCGCAAGTCGACCAGCGGGGTCTTGTAAATTATGTAGCCACTGTAAACTACTATGATCGGTAATAACGGTAAAATGATATCCTTCGATATAAGGTCTGAACTTTCCCACCGCCCAAATTACAGCTAAACATTCTTGTTCGGTGGTAGTATATTTCCTTTCGGCACTGCTCAAGGTGCGACTGGCGAAAGCAATCGGATGTTCTTCTCCGTCGATTGTTTGTGTTAGTACTGCGCCGATTCCCACGATGCTCGCATCCGTTTGAATGACGAACGGCACGGTAAAGTCGGGACAAGCTAATGTTGGTGCCGAGCTTAATTTCTCGAGGATGACGGCGAAAGCTGCTTGTTGTTCCTGAGTCCACTCGTAGACTTGATTTTTCTTTAATAACCGTGTAATCGGTTCCGACAGCGAGGCAAAGTTTGGTATAAACCGTCGATACCATGAGGCCATCCCCAAGAACCTGCGTACTGATTTGACGTTGTGCGGCACGGGGTATTCGAGCAACGGCAAGATTTTCTCCGAATCCACCTGAAGACCCTCGTTGTTCACCACGAAGCCGAGATAACGGACCTGGGATTTGCAGAATTCACACTTGGCCGGATTTATTGCCAAGCCTGCGCGAGTGATTTGATCGAACACTCGTTTCAGCCAAACCAAATGATCCTCGAATGTCCTGGTGACGACGATGATATCGTCTAAGTAAGCGAAGACGTGCGGCTCCATCGCAGCTCCCAGTAGGCGATCCTGCAGCCGTTGAAAAGTAGCTGGCGCTCCTGTCAAGCCGAACGGCATTCTCAAGAAATAGTAGGCGCCACGTCCCGGCACGGTGAACGCGGTTATCTCGCGGCTATTTTCTTCCAGAGGGATTTGAAAATATGCCTGACTCAAGTCCAAGGTTGAAATGTAACGTGCACTACGTAGTTGGTCCAGGATGTGACTCATGAACGGCAGTGGATATGCGTCCTTCTTTGACACCGCGTTGACTTTTCGGAAGTCCAGACAAAATCGCATTTTGCCATCCGGTTTCCATACCATTACTATCGGGCTTGACCATTGGCTACTGGATGGCTCGATAATTCCCGCCTCTAACATCCGGTCGACTTCCTCATCGATAGCTTCTTGTATAATCGGCGTGACCCGATGATTCCGCTGTCTAATCGGTGGATTTTCACTGACCTCAATTTTATGTTCAATTAGTGTCGTTAAACCGGGATTTGCGGCGAGCCCCGGTAGCTGCTCATCCAAAAATAATTTCAATCGGCCTTTCTCGTCCTCCGTTAAATCCTGAATCCCATAACAATGCTCGGGATCGGTTCCTTTTACGAGGATTTTATCGAACGTGTTCAATTTATTTGGGTTATCGTCAAACCACCACCTTTGTTGCCGAAAACTCACCGAGATGCCAAATATCGCAAGGCTATCCAGGCCTAAGGCCAACGGTAACGCCAAGTTCGGTAAAAGGCGAGCGGTAATCGATCGCATCGTTCCTCGAATTCCAAGCGACACGGTAGCTTCCTCGTCTACGGTAGTAATATTTCCGGTAGCGGTACGCACTGACACAGGTGTGGTTGTTTTACGATTTAATCCGACGCTTTTTATAATGTTCAGCGCTTCCGGCCCTAAAAAGGTACGACTTGCACCGGAATCGACGAGTGCCAATAACCGTTGATCATAGAGGTTGACGGTGAGAAACAATAACGTGCGTGGAAGATCCGAATGCCATGTTGAGCTGCATATTTCCACGTGATGCCATAACGATTCTACGAGCGCTTTTGGTAGCTCTTCCGGAATCGAATCGCGCTCTATCGACGATTCCCCCGCGAGTTTTTTTCTTGGCATGCGGTGCAGTCCGTGGCTTTCACGCCCTCTGCTCCACACCGGTAGCAGTGGAGGGTCCTTGGTTTCGTACACTTCGCCGAAAGATGTCCTACCTCCTTGCAATTCCAGCATGCGGATTTCGATGTTTTATCCTCGGCTGGCGACGACGGACTGGCTGGAGTTGTCGGATTGGTAAACGGGTTAGTGTTATAATCTCGATTCGGACGAGACCCCGAAGCGATAGCATTGAGAGATTCGGTAGCTTCTTCCGGTACTGACGGAACGATAACCGGGGCTGAATGCTCCGTGGTAGAAAAGCACGCCTCTTTCTTTGGTGGTCGATAGGCCAAATTCGGAAACATTGATTTTTCCGGCACTGGTGGTGGAATGTAGCATTGTTCGGCGGCATAGCTCTTCTCAATCGGCATCACCAAACGCTGAAGTTCTCGCAAATCGGCAGCTTCTGATCTCCGAACGGCCACTTGCAGGCGGGTCAACATATTTCCATGCGCGAGCTCGACTTGCTCACGTGCTGCCCAAGGCGGAATTAATTTCCGGAATAATGACCGAAGACTCGTTAAATACGTGGCGACAGGCTCCTGTTGACCTTGCGTCCGTCGAATAATTTCACGCCGCAATCCCAGTTGATAGTTTTGATCGCCGAAACGTCCGCGCCATTCCTCCACGAACTCGTCCCAAGTCTGCCACGAGTCGCGTTCATTACGGAACCATTCCAGAGCGGTACCCGATAGGAAAAATGCCGGGCTTTTTAAAATCGACTCATCAGCGACCGGCGATAATCCGCGACCTTCTTCTATCTGCGCCAGGAATTCTTCGGCGTCCTCGCCGGGAGCACCCGAAAATTTCAAATTCCATCGTCTCATCACGTTATACACGGCCATTGTTTGGTTGGACCATGCTCCTCGTGACTCGATGGGTTCGGCCATCATTGATTGGTGATAATTCGCTGATCTGGAGGTCCGAGGTCTTGCTCCTCCGTGATTCGCGGAGATCGATAAGTCCTCCCTTAACGTACGATAGTTACGATATCCATCCAAGCTCGGAGCAGCCGGAAACTCAGCTGACTCGTGATCGAGTCGCGATGACGAAAACGGTAGCCTCTCATCAATTGCCGGCAGACGCCCATCCCCAGGTGCCGGTAATCCCTCATTCCAATTAAAAGCGCGGTTGTCCTGGTTTAACGGCAACGCCGCGGCTCCTTGTGACGTCTCAAGTTCTGAACTTCTCCCCACTCCACTGTCGTATCCCGGTCGTGGTGTCGGTGCGGAGTTATTACTTGCGTCTCGCACATATGCGCGAAACCGCAATAAGCGTTGACGGAGAGTCGGGGTTGTCCCTTCCTCGGATAATTCAGCCTTTCGTATTTCTTTTAATAAATCGTCCGATGTTAGCGCATATACCCATGCATCCTCGGGGTTAGTCGTGTTTAGTGACATGGCGACTTTATTCCTTTATTGTCGGTACAGGTACCGGACGACAACGATCACGCTCGACGTAGTACGATCTTATCCTCTAGGCGGTTGATCACGCAACGCACGTCACTCGGTAACGATCGCGAAATTATTGACTAATAATTAGACCAATCACTTGCCTCGATACTTAATTTTGAGTTCTTATACAGAACTATTCAAGAGCGTCAATTATTTCACACGACAGCATCAACGAGGATGATACGGTAGCTCGACAAGGGTTTACGACAGCAACACGTTATTAAATCGGTAACTTTACCCGATGGTATCGCGGCGCGGTAACAATCGAGATAAAAACAAAAAAACAAAACAAAACAAAAAAAATTAATAATATAGTACTTAGTCGGTAACACTACTAAAAAACGAAAAATTAATACTACCAAACAATACTGCGAAACAATATTAATTTAGAATGATGATCATTATGAAGCTGAAATACTAGCCTGAGTTGTTAATAATACTTAACAAGAATTAGACGAACGGTGACAATAGTAATAATTTCTCTCCCGATAATGAGAATACCGAAGACGATAACAGTATTAACTAACGATAACATAAAAAAAAAATATAAATAGTAATTCTACTGTAATCCAGCCAAGAAAAATTTTGGAAGTTTGACACAGGCACTGGTACTACTA
Source organism: Alloplasta piceator (assembly GCA_946863875.1). Lineage (NCBI taxonomy): Eukaryota > Metazoa > Arthropoda > Insecta > Hymenoptera > Ichneumonidae > Alloplasta > Alloplasta piceator. Next base: position 41,964,640 of record OX333072.1, on the reverse strand, counting down.
ATAAACCAGGCCCGGGAAATAACGCTATTAATTATAATAAGAATACGGAAGTTTTGGAAAATTATAACCACGGAAAATTAATATGAAGTTCGAAGTACAATGATAATTCTAAGATATACGATAGTATTGAGGTTTTCGAAGTTTATACTAATAACGGAAAGTAATCTGGGACCGAAGATTGGATGATAATTATAATGTTCGATGATAATACTCAGTAAGAATTGTGGCAAGTTGATTATAATGGACAATGATAATAAACGAGAATTTTGAAGAATTAGTTATAATTAATAGTAATAATACGTGAGAATTTCAAAAAAAATTATTTATAATTTCATAATGATAATAAATGAGAAGGTTGGAACAATTAATGAATTTGATAATGATAATAAACCAGAATGTTGAAGAATTAATTTTGATTTAATAAGGATAATAAATGAAAATTTTGCAGTATTATTTATAGTGAATAATGATAATACATAAGGATTTTGGAGAAGTAATTATAATTGATAATGATACTAACCGAGAATCTTGGAACAATTAATTAATATGATAATGATAATAAAGGGGGAATTTCGCAGAATAAATTTTGATTTAATATTGATAATAATTGAGACTTTCGAAGAATATTTATAATTTCTAATGATAATAACTGAGAACTCTGAAGAAGTGTAAATAATAACAGGGATTACTATATTTAATACTTTTCATATGATACGATTAATCGAAGATAATAATAGCTACAATTGCCGAGGTTATTTCGAAATAAATGTAGAACGACCAAGCCAAAAAAAAATGCAATAATAATAATAACACCGTTTCGATCACGCGACCGAATATTTCGGAATTTATTCGGGATTATTTCGATACCGTCGTAATATGTTTTCGCAGTTACTAGGCGAGAATATTATTTCGCTGAAACGTGAATTTTCGTCGCAACAACGTATTTCGTCAAGGCTAATCCTTTGTTTTGAATTTGACGAAGCTCTCGTAGACCAATGTATATATTTCTTTCTCTCTTTTTTTTTCTTCCCCGCTCTCTCTCCCGCGAGACGACGCGTACGAGCCTGAGTGAATATGCTCGGACGCAACGAAAAAGAAAAACAAGAAAAATAATTCGACGATTATTCCACCGATTTCGTGAACGGAATTACTCATTCATTCCTTAAATAAAATAATTCGACGTACGTTTTAAATAAATTAGCTTTACTCGAATCTGAATTTGACGACAAAAAGAAAACACAAGACTCTAAATTAAATAATATTTTCTTCTTCAATACTAAATGCGCAAAGTTCTTCCTAAATTTTTCCTTATCTTACACGCTCGAATCTCAACCGACATTTAATTTTTCGCAAATCCAAAATTTTTCACACAAGTCCCAAAAATTTTGACACAGATCCAAACCGAAATTTAATTTCACAGAAATCGAAATTTTTTTCACACAAAACCCCAAAAATTTCGACACCAATTCAAACCGAAATTTAATTTTACACAAATCGAAAATGTTCCGACACGAATCTCAATCTACACGAGTATCGACACTGTCGCGAAACTTTTACGAGAAACTTTATTCATGAGCCCCACGTCGGGCGCCATTTTGTAACCCGCTTTCCGCGCGTTATTCTTCGGGCGCTCAGCGCGACGAACGATCCTACGGGCGCCAGCCACCTCAAGGTGACCCTCAAAGTCTCCCGACGTTACTCGGGACTAATTCTTAATATTCGCGCACTGAGCCCGGGCAAAACTTTCCGGCTAGCTTTTTCCCAAACCTAAGGTAGAGGGGCGCGTTCTTCCAGGCACGAAACGACAGCTAACACGACAGCTTAAGGCCCGAAGGCCACTGGTCGACAGCTTCTCGCAAAAGGGATAGAATTTAACGCGAACACAATTTACTACGAAGCACAGTATCGATACTCGGCCAACCCGAAATTCACACGATAACGTAACACTAACTCTAAGAAATATTCGTCGCCACGAGGGGATCAAACCGCACTAATAAATCCTCTGCGACAAGGGAAAACGCACACGATAGTCGAACGATACGATAGCCACGCGAGCCGGTCTTTCACGGCTAATATTCTTTCGGTAGCTTCACACGAGCCGGTCTTTCACGGCCACGCGGACGATGATCATAGTATCGAACGACGGCTCGATCTCTTTACGCGACGTTACGACGTCCCCCTCGCGACGCACGCGTTCAATACGACATTTAACTAAACGTTACTTAATTCACACGACAATTAACCGACGATAATGACCCTCCGGCCCAATACGAAAACACGTGCCTTTCGCACGACACAAAAACGCCAAAAAGGCCGACGCGGCGGCCTAAAATCTCAGTTTAACTTCATTTATTCTAATCAAATACTTCGCGCACAGGATCCCGAACACCCTCGATGAATTTACGACAAATTACTCGTGACTCGGCATTTCCGGGGGCGGCACACGGCCAGGATACTCACAGCGCTCTCCGAAGATGGTACGATACCCCAAAAACGTCTTGATGGTAACTCAGGCGGCGGGCGAATAGATCGAGATCTTGCTCGATATTCGCGAACTCGACGATAACCCTACTCCTGCAACAAGGTGCGACGGCAGCGCCGTCCTCTCCAAATCACCCAATGAAACTCCTCGGTCGTCCCCACCCCAATGAAAAAGCCGGGAGACACGGCGAGACGGCCGAGCTCCCGCGCGCAATGATCTCCCCTCAGCCCGCGCCCACGGAATGCGCCTCGTGCCCGCGGTACGGCCAACGCCCGCTCGCGCGCTATAGTCAGCCATGCTGGTATTGGCTGAGCCTCGCACTTCTTCGAGCGCGCCAATTTTTGAAGTGCGCACGAACGAATGACGCGACGTGGATCTCGAAAAATCTCAACGACAGCTGCTCAGAGATATTTATGTTTGGACGAGACATCACGACCCGACGACAAGCTCAGGTCCTATGAGTCCCGACCCCCAAATGGCGAGGCAGAATCACCGCAAGGTGGACGGCTTACGACGATCCTCCTCGACTCACGGTGGCGTCCACTCCAACCGTGAGCAGGGTTTTCCCTACCCAAGGCTCCCCTCCGACCTTGAGGCTCGAATGGTGGAGACTTCCGACAGCTTCCAAGCCAGCGATAATCCTTTCCTCAAAATAATGGCAACTTATCCTGAAACAACTTATTACGCAAAACCGACAAAGACGACACAACATAACGATAACGACATTTTCGCCATTCCCCGCTCCGTAAATGCCCATGTAACGGGTGGTCTAAAAACGCCACGTTACAAATTATACTGTGAGATCTTTGTGTACGTGTTATTTACCCATGAATTTTATGTTTGATATTTGCCAAGATTCATTTTTGATCAAAATTAACAATTCTCATTACATAGTGTTTCGAGAGCTGAGTAGCGAATGAGTATTGCCATTTGCCGTTAGTTGTTTTTCTTGCCGGACTAGATGTGTTAACCGGTTTTGGACCGGTTTTAAATTGATAACTGTTATTTGGTAATGAATTTTCAATTGATGAATGGTAATTTAAGGTTTTTTAGTTGTTATTCAGAGTTTTATGAAATTATTGAATTATATATGCTGCTTAGTTTGTCGATGTCGGTTCTAAAATTGATCGCTTTTGCGTGTGCTTCAATCTGTATCATTTCCAGAATTAATCGCTTTTAGAGTCATTCTTCATTATTTAAAAATTTCACGTCGTCAAATTTAAAATTGTGTTTTAGTTCTATTCCGTGTTTTGCTAACGCTGTGTTTACTGTGTTAGTGTGTCTTTGACTATTTTTGTGTTCGTTGATCCTCGTTTTTAGATATCTTTTTGTTTGTCCTATGTACAATGCATCACAATCATTACAATCGATTTGGTAAACTACGTTGGATTTATCCATGTTGTCTATTTTATCTTTTGTAGAACCGGTGATAGAGTGAATATTGTGTTGGTTGTTAGTGACTAGTGTTATATTGAATTGTCGAAAAAGGCGGACTAGTCGATGGTGAATATTTTCAGTATAGGGTACATTTATTAATCTGGAGGAGTCGAATGCGTTGTTATTATTTGATTGTAAATGAATTAATCTTAGCCTTTGTTTTATCACTTTTTCTGTGAGGGAAATTGGGTAACAGTTTTGTGTCATTGTCTTTTGATTAGTTCAATGTTTTTTTGGGTGAAGGATGCGTGTGATAGTTTTATCGCTCCATCTACCAACATCATGATAATTCCTTTTTTTGGCTAAGAGGGTGGTGAGAGAAGAAGTTTATGAATCGACTTGACCAAGTCGGTTTTCTGTACCAGTCTGTGATTATTGAGTTGTTTTTGCTGATTAGCAAGATTTCTAGAAATGGTAATTTGTTGTTTGTTTCTACTTCAACTGTGAACTGTAGTTTAGTGTGGTATGCGTTAAACATTTTTAGTGTTGAATCTATTTTGTCCGTAGGCAGAGCTATGATAATATCGTCTACGTATCTTTTGTAGATTGGTATCGTGAATTTCAGTTTTTCTAAGCAGTTTGTTTCTAAGAAAGAACACAAAATATCCACCAACACATTTTTAATTATGACGAATTCCTAAGAACAATCACATCACAATCAAATCAGAATCAAGAAAACATAAATGATCCAAATCAATATCAAAGGAAGAAACCGACATCACAAATCAATCTTTTTATTTCAACCACATCAAACAATACTCAAAGAAACCCTTTCGCGTCGCTCGAGGTTTTGATCCTCGGCGAGTTTTACTGGAAAAGTTCTTGGACGTTTTGATCCTCATAAGATCGATCCTATGGACTCGAGACACCCAATAACTCGCGATAGGATGGAAACCTCGTCCGAGAAGAATTTACTCGCTCGCGATACGCGCCCAAAAATAAATGTCTACTTGACTTGCGAGGAGAGAGAAACTACCCGAGTTCCTTTTATTTGCGCTCCCACCCAGAAAAAAGATCTAGTCGTAGGTACTATAATCGTATATTTGATTATTTTTTAGTTACTTTAAAGAAAATTTTCTTTCTATCCAATTTTGGGCGATATTTACTTCCATTATATTTATTTATTTAAATTCCCTGTCATCGAGAAACAGGCGTTGAAGAAAAATTCTATTCGTTGTTACTAAATACCTATTCACCCGTAATCTCAACCGTTCATATCTTCAGATTTGTCAGTACCCCAAAAATCCGCCAGGTGGCTACCTCTCGCACAAGCGAACCTGCCCCTCGACGTCTATATCCTTTCCAAGCTCGTCTATGTTTAATATCCTTATTTTTCAGTATGGATATTTATGGATATACATTGAACATTGCAGCAAAACGTAAGATGATCGAATCCCCGAAAAGGATTCTCATAAAAAACACTCGTTTTTCTTTTCCCTTCTGTTAAAGAAAAAAAGAAGCTTTACGAAATTGTAGACTTCATATGTTTAGCTATACATTCAAAGATTGAAATGTTCAAAAATATATATTGTGTAAATACAAGAAAAAAAGAATTATTTCATTTAAATACATATTTGTTCAGTTTTAAATAATATTTATTAATATTAAATAAAAATTTATTAGATCGCAATATATTTTCCTGGTAGGTCATTCAAAAATAAAAATTTCGTTGACATGAATAGAGTTGTATTTGGCCGGCCTACAACTAAAAAAAATTATTTGGCTTGACTAGGATTTAATTAAATGTACTAAATCTTGTTTCTGGATGCCCTCTCTGATTCGATCATCCCGGTATACCATAGAACTTCTCTCGCGATACAAGCTACCCTTCGTATACTTGCAATGTGCTCGCTCAAGGATTGGATCCCCAGTGGAGTAAAACGTTTCGCTCGCAATCCCTGCTCCGAAGGCACATCATAATCACTTAACTTATCGGTGTTTTGAATTTCCTCTGCCAGTGAAGAATTTGGAGGTGGTTGTACGTGGGCCGCTACTTTCTTTGACCGGTGTTTCCGGACACGTTCAGTACTAGTTTTTGGTTTTTTTGTTCGCTTTGTTAAGTAAATTTCTAGCACGCAGTCGATCGCTGTATTCTTTACACGTCTGAGCATTTGATTTAGGCATTATTTACACTTTCAGATAAACTCCACACTATTTGATAAGATTTTTCACTTCTTCGTAACCTCAATAACTTCGACACACTATATAACTTCGATAAATAACAAATGCCTATTCCCTCCCTTTTCCCGTAGCTTTTTCGTTTCATCGGAGTTTTTGCAGATCAAAAACCGCAAAGCTATGGCCAATCGAAGTTTTGTCTTGACCTTATTTTCGAGCCAGATCATGCAGAACTATATTTTCTCAAAAAACTTTATACAGAAAAACATTTGTATAATTAAATATTACGTATATTACGTATATTGCGTATATTTCAAACTTGTTCATATATTATTATATACAGAAATAAATATTCAAATGTATTTGTATATAATTCTGTATATAATTTTTCAAGAACATATAGTTCTGCATGATCTGGCTCAAAAATAAGGTCAAGACGAAACTTCGATTGGCTGTAGCTTTGCGGATTTTGGTCTTGCCATTCGCATTCTGGTCTTAAAAAAATCGTGATTTCCTATAGAATTTTTACAATTTTTTTATTTTATAATTCAAGGTGGCGTACTGGCTGAAAACACGTGGTTTGTGTTTTATGAAGTGAAAACAAACTTTCGTGTGCCCAAAATTTTTTTTTAATATCAATTGATCTACTCGTTTTATAACGAAAAAGTTTTTTCTGAAGCGTTTTTCGATAGGATCTCGAATTATCAAGATACTACGTGTTTAGAGTAGAGAGTTTGTGAAAAATTCGGATTTTGTTACTAAAATCATATGACGAAAAATATCAATTGTCGGCCTTGACAAAAAAACACGTGTCTTTTCTTTTTCAGAATACTTTCCGGAAAATTTCTGTAAAACTGTAAAAAATTTCTTTCCGAAAATTAATATACTGGTGTAGGAATTTCAAATGCATAAACCGTATATGAATTTTCATATGAACATGCATCAGGAAATTAGATGCCCGTGATTTAAAAATGATGCACAATGTATTAAATTTCATATACACCTTCGTTATTTACATTATGAATAGATATTATTTTTAAAAACTTGTAGTGGTTCATTTAATATACAAAAGTATTGTTATTTTCAAGATGAAGTTTATGAAAATTGCTGTATTCGGTAAAAAAAAATACATTACTTTTGTATATTAAATGAATCAAACGGTGTTTTTGAAAATCGCAAGGGGTATATTAAATTTCATATACCACCGTGTATTAATTTTCAAGTCACGGTATATTAAATTCCATGTACCACCGTGTAATAGTTTTCAAGTCACGGCATATTAAAAACTATATTGATTTATTTATTCTTACAGGAATTTCGTTCATAAAATTTACTGAACGAGGAAATGTTGAAATTAATATACGCAAGTGTATGAAAATTACGTTACCGTAGCTGTAATGAATTGTGGTTAAACATGTTAAAAAAATGTTTCGCCCTTGCAAAATAATTTAAAATGCATAATTTATCGGCCCTCAAAAGAGATACATAGACCTATCGCATCTAACTACCTAACACGCTACCTCTTACGCCACCGACTACTTATGAAGTCCCTTTACTTTTATGATATATAAATGCTGAAGTATCGTAATGTACTAATGTCGCTCGAGTGCGTAAAATGGGCACTTTACGCACGGAGTGACGAAATAAAATTAATAATAATCCATGAAACTTGATTTTCGGATTTCCGAATTCGAATCCTCTGCCCCCTCATAAGTTATATGAACTTTATTCCAAAATACCTAACGACTCATATTTAAAGTGACCCCTCAGAACTTAAGTTACCCCTCATAACTTAAAACTTGATTCCAGAATTCGCGACCCCTCATAATTTAATTTACTCCTCATAACTTGAAACTTAATTCCATGTTTTATTTATGATTCCTCCATAAATGCAGTGACCCCGCATAACTTAATTTCAGGGCCCCTAACCCCGCATAAGTTATGTATACCATCGAAACTTGGTTGAAAAAACCGTGACCTCTCATAAATAAAGTGACCACTCATAACTTAATTTCGGGGTCCCCGACCTCTCATAACTTAAGTCACCCCTGATAACTTAATTTTGTGACCGCTGGCCCCTCATAGGTCAAGGCCAGAAATCCCTTTAGAAGCGTGAAAAATAGGTATTTTTCGTGAATTTTTTTAGAGGGAATAAAATAATCGAATCATTTTTAAATTTTGACATAATTTTATTATAACATTCAAGTTTGGAAAGAATTTTTTTTTTTTTTGGGATGACGAACAAAATGGCGGCGTTATTAAGGGTCTTCGGACGCCTGTTTTCCGTGACATCGAAAAGTGCTGCAGTTGTCACTCTTTTGCTGTTGATCTGAAAAAGATTTAACAAGTGTCATTCGTTTACTGACATATTAAGGGGAAGGATATACCTAAAAAATGATGACAAAGTGCAAAATAGAAAATTTGGGAGCCTTTTTACTCTAAAGTTAGAATTTTCGACCGTTTTTTCGACATATTTGACCCCAACAAAATTATTTATTCACACGCTACCTTTCCAACTTTAGATATAACCTTCCGATAATATTACGGAGAGTAATCTCCTAAAATTTCATCGAAATCGGTCGATAACTTTTTGAGCTCCAACACGAGCATTTTTTGAAAATGTAGTTTCGAGATAATCGCGTTTAAAGTTTCAACATGTGAAAACTATTAATTCTAGTGACTTACCGACTAATCAGCAATTCCAGGCGCGTACATCAGACCTTCTTCTTCCTCGAAAAGCTGATTTTCTTCCGCCAGCTGTTTTTTCCGGGCGGTACGAGCTTCTTTCGTCGCAGAAAGCCGTACAATTCGCGCCTCATCAGTGGTTTCGGCGAAAACTCTGCAGTTGGTGCCAACGACTATGTCCAACGCATTCATAATCCTCAAGATCGAAGAGAAGCCATCATTGAATATACTAGCAGCGATGTAGGCCGCAATTTCAACAATTTTTAAGCCAGAATGCAAATGTTTTGGAGCCAGTCGCCAGATCGTCGAGTTGAAGCTTTCATTTGCATTTTGGGTATGACCTCCCAAGCACCTTTTTAGCAAATCATCTCTGGACAAATCTTCATAAATTGGCAGGAGATGCTGTTTGATACTTTCGCCAAGTAGCGGTGAAAGATCTTCCAATTTTGGATTTTTATTTAAGGCGATTGCTTTCTGCCATTTGCACCAGCTTTCAGGTCCAGTCGGTCAGTATTCGTGATTTGGCTCTTCCTTTGTTGAAAAAATGTGATAAAAAGTAGCCATAATCGTTTTTTTCATATTTTCAACACTATTTACATTTCTTTGAATGCTCAAACCATAGTATTTCCTGAGTTTTTTCACAACTTTATCCGTTAACTTGCCTTTTCTGGAAAGTTTTTTTTCTTTTCTCACGTTTCGGAGTTTGGTGCCCATTCTCTTCTCTACGTGGCCAATGCGTTCACTTTTTATAACGGTTACCTCGTCACCATAAGGATTTAGTTCTAGTATGGCCTTGAAAGTTTTTGAATCCCCATCACCTATATAATTGCCATACTTTACGCCAAATTTCTCTTCGGATCTGGAAAACATTTCTTTCATAGAATCAACCTCTATTTTTCCCGCGGAGCCCTCGTGATTATTCATGCAATTTTCTTCGTGATCTTCGCACCATTCCTCATATTCTTCAGTATGAGTCTTATTTTTCCAGAACGTACAGCCTTGGCAGTAACTGCTTTTCACAACTAAATCGATCACTTTACCAGAGTAGTAGCCGATGAGCGTAGTAACACCATACCGTGATTTGAACCCACGCTTTTTCCATGTACCGTCACCAGAGACTTTCAGAATTTTTTCTCTTCTTTCATGCTCGACATTTTTTTTCACCTCTTCTTTAACAGCATTCTGTGTTGAAAAATCGAATGAGGCCTTGACAGCAGCATAAATATGCTCGATGATTTTAGTGTAGCTGCTTTGATTGAATCCAGTGCACAGGTCCATGAGATTGCAAAAGGTATTGATTCCTTGTCTCGCGACCCCCAAAAGTCTCATAACTAACACAAGCCTTCGATTAATTTCGAAACCAGTATGAATCAAGGGTCCTGAATGAATTTCTCGATTGCCGCACCGACACGTAACGACAATTTTGAATCCGAGGCCTCTATGGCCTGACTCATTAAAATTTACCCTTTGCTTGCATACAGAACAAATTAAAATGTCTGATAGAGCCGTAAAAACTGTTAAAAACTCAATAATTCTATATGCGTGCAAAGGATTCGTACGTACATCCTCTGTGCACGCAGACTTTAGTTTTTTAGTACTTGCACTTATGTCGTTACTAGTACTCGGCCCGAAACTCTCCCCGCTCACATCAGTACATTTATTTCCTTGAAATCTTTTTTTTCTCGTACATTTTCGAGCTATATTGCCACGAGTTCCTTTCGGATAGTTCGGCATTTTACTTTAGTAAACTCAACCGGTCGTGACAAAATTTCAAACGAAACTGAATCACGTGTCGGGCAACGTTTCGTTTCCCATACCCACCGTTTCACGCTACATTGATATATCTATAATGTCCCCCGTATAAAATTTCTCGAAACATCTGCCTGGTCGAAAAAAGGTAAATAAGGGAGTATTGTAAAGCAACGGTTGCTCTGCCTCTACCGGTCCGAGCGTACGACGCTCTACCTGACCGCGCATGCGGTCGCTCCGCTCTACACTATATGCGATAACTCCGCAAATATTCATTATTTCGGGTTTTCCTTTGGTCAGTATATTCTTTGGGTATTATACTTTCGAAATATGTAAAAAAAAATCGATTTTTTGAAAATTCTAAAGGGATTTCCGGCCTTAAGGTACCCGCGGGTAATAAGGCCTATCGGGTAATAAGGCCTAGTCGCCAAAAATCGTATTTACAACGACCGCTTTCGCGCAAGGCTACACTGACTGAAGCATAATGCATAAAAATATTGCTACAAGTTCGCGGAAGCGTGATACGCCATTCTCCGTCTCCAGTGTTGCATCATCTATCATATGACGTGGCCGCGCAGCACAAATACTAAAAAAATGGTCCACGTAAATCATAAGTATTTTTGATAATACTACACTGAACGATCTAAAATCGTAGTCTCTATCTTCATGAATATCTACTTCCATGATCTTCACGATATAAATAACGTATTTTGGTCCAAAGATTTGTTATTTGTTGTTTTTCAGAAATATGTGGTTAGCGGTTGATAAGGCCTACTAAATTTCACCATAAGAAAAACGTGTTGAAATTTTTTTTTGATTATGTTGTTTTTTACATTATAGGAAAGTGTATTCTCCACTCAATTTAATTTATTATTAATTGATGATTGATTTCAGTGACTCGATTCCGATGACTCCTAAACCAGCATTATGGTAAGAAAACGACCTGGTATCAGCTATCAGAGCAGTTACAGAAGAATTTTCAGTTCTTATAAAGCTACAGAGAGTCATTAAGGGCAGGGTAAAGTATTGAAATTTTTTTTTTCATTTTTTTGAAATTTTTTAAATGAATGCATAATATCTCAAGAATATTGTGTTAAAATTTCAAGTTAATTGGAGTAAAATTGACAAAGTTATGAGTATTTAAGCGTCTATTGCTCCATGCCGGGTTTTATAACTGGGCGGCAGCTGCGCGGCGCGCTATTGTATTTTCCGACCCCGAATAAATTTCTTGATAAACGGGCCTGTTCCGGTCCCGTTATGTACATTCGAGGCATGGTGTATATTAGTATACACATTAGTCTGTACATCAGTTGACCGCTGTATGCCGTGCGGAGCAGTAGCAATTCACACTAACAGTTTGAGTCCGTTTTCGTTCGTGTTCGTACCTCGACAAATGCCTCGAAAAGTAAGCAGACAAGATCGTAAGAACGATATTGGGCAATTGTGCCGACCGAAAAAAAGTGTCTCCTCAAAAGCGTAAAAACGACGAACCGTTAGCTAATAGCGCGTCAGCGAAAAAAATTAAAAATCATCCCGCTGGGGTGGTAGGAGACATCCAAAAACATTATCGAATGATAGATTTCGTTCTTGTTTTGTCGACTATTGCCACTGTAGTCAAATGTGTGAAGTGTGATGGAAAAGTTACATTCCAAACATGCCAAAAAGAAGCTCTTGGTTTCAAAATCAAGGTTACACGTGAAATGTGTAAACAGCCTCACTACATTCCATCAAGTGAAAGAATAGACAGTGGTGTATACGATGTCAATTATCGATTTGCTTCCGTAATGCGAGTGTTAGGCTTAGGTTTAGCCGGATGCAATAAGTTCTGCGGACTAATGGATTTGGCGAGTGCTTTCTTATCAAAACCAGCCTATAATTTATATATGAAGAAACATTGTGAAGCGATACAAAATGTGGCCAAGAGGTTCTTCGCATCGGCTGCACAAGAAGAGAAAAAAGCAATGTCTGAAGCAAATAATGTAGAAGAAACGTCAGAATTGACTGTATCAGGCGACGGCACTTGGAAAAAAAGAGGATTCTCTTCGTTATTTGGCGTTGCTTCTCTAATTGGATATTGTATTGGAAAGGTACTTGACATTTTTGTAAAAAGCAGTTACTGCCATGGTTGTAAGACTTGGAAAAACAAATTGGATTCTGCCGAATACGAAGCGTGGTACGAAGAGCATGTGGATTGCGGTGATTGCAAAGCCAACCATGAGGGACCCTCTGGAAACATGGATGTATCAGCAATTATAGAAATGTTCGAACGATCGATAGAAAATCTTGGGGTAAAATATCGTAACTACATCGGAGACGGTGACTAGAAGACGTACAGCAGCGTTGTCAATGCAAAACCTTATGGTGAAGATTTTGTGATAAACAAAAAAGAATGCATAGGGCATGTCCAAAAGAGAAGATCGTAAAAAGATCGTAAAAAGGAAAAGCCTTTCTGGCAAAGGAAAGCTCACTGCTAAAATGATTGATAAATTGACTGTTTACTATGGACTAGCTATTCGACGTAATTATGTTTCAGTTGGGAAGATGAAAAATGCCATATGGGCAACTTATCATCTCTACAGTTCAACCGACGAGAACCCACAGCACGAGAAATGTCCAAGCGGCGAAGACTCCTGGTGCGAATGACAGCAAGTTGCAGCTGCAGATGCTCTAGAATCATTCAAATACAGCTACGCAGTACTTACAATGAAAGTTCTTTCGCTTTGTTGGCCTTTACGGAAGAGATGCAAATCAGTACAGGGCCAAGTTCTCACGAATGGGCCCGACAAGTTGACGGACCTGGCATCGACGACTTTGAGTGAGTATAAGAAAATTATCGAGTTTTATTTTGAATTTCTAAAAATTCAAAGATAATCGAAAAATCTGAAAAAATTCATACGTATTCAGAAAAATAAACGAATCACGAAAAAAAATTGGGTTGCGGGGAAATTTGTTGACTAATATTTTTTGTTCATCATTTTGTTAATAACATTTTGGAATTATTATTATGCAAAATTAATCTTTTGAGTACCTTTAATATGCATGAATTTTCTCAGATTTTTATGCAATCGAGAAGTGTTCTCAAACTTATGTGCAATGAGCACTAAGCGACCAAACTCTTCTACGTTTTTCAAACCGTTTTTCTGAGACTTGTCATATTTGAAGTCCGTGTGCACGATAACTCAAAATCTACTAGACCAATCGCTTTGAAATTTTGCACAGTACTTCTTCACATAAGTCACCAGGTATTGTCGAGAGCTTTTTTGTTTTTTTTAATAATTACTAATTTTTCAACAACAAATTAGCCGATTTTTTTTAGCGAAAATCGGGTTTTTGGCTCCCAAGTGCTACGAAAAATCAAAAAATCGAAAAAAAATCCTCCCGTTATTACCTCGAGAAACATCTCCTTTAACAAAAGCATTTTGATTTTTTTGTTTCAGATGATTCTGTTGCGAGTTATGGTGCACACCGCAAACCAACTTTTTTTCGAGGCACGTCCGGGGTTTAATTTTCACTCGCTCAATTTTGAATATTTTGCAATGCAAATTTAGGAGAATGTTGTTCAAATGTTACTTTATTATATGTACATTTTTCAATAAACGAACACTATCCGTTACGCAAAGAAAAATCTTAGAAACATGCCTTTTTTCGCCGAATTAACTTTACCCCGCCCTTAATATGATTATTGATCACAAATACCAAATGTATTGAGTATAGCTTAATTATTTAATCATATTAAAGCCGTAGGCCTTATTACCCTCCAATAGTAAAATAATGCCTACGATAAGGTTTTTTTGAATGTTTAATTTTGTTTTTGTTTATGGTAAAAATTACCATTCTTCGTTTATATTTTATAGAAAATGTACTTGAATAATGATTATCATTAAAATTTATTGATTAAATTATATATTTTTTCTTTTATTACAAATCTCCCTTAGCTAGGCCTTATTACCCAAAGGTACCTTATGTAAAGCCGCAAAACTCAATTCCATTATTCCTGACCCCTTATACGTTAAGTGACCTCTCATAACTTATTTTCGCAGCCCCTGACCCCTCATAAGTTACGCGAACCCTCAAAACTTCATTCCAGAATACTTCACACCTCATAACTTAAGTTTCCCCGCATAACTAAAGTTACCTCTCATAACTTAAGTTCGCGACCCTCAACCCAAAACAAATCTAAGAAATATACAAGACCGGTTTTTAATATTCATAGCGATATATTGAATTTCCAAAGTGGCTGTATTAATTATGAAATTAATACACCGGGTTCGCAAAATTCAAATCCACATAGTAATTTTACCATAACAATTTTTAGAATTCCATCATAGGTTTTGATTTTTAATACACCGTTGCATGAATTTCTATAGAACTAATTGGAATATTCTGAACGATATTGTAATTTTTTGTTACCGATTGCAAGTAAATTCCAACTACGCTCGTGTCGTAATTTTCAAGCACCGGCAACGAAAATTTCTATTACTCTGTATATTAAAAAGCAACACACATCAAAGGAATATAAAAGATTGATTTTTAATATTCATAACGGTATATTAAATTTCAAAAGTCGCTATATTATTATGAAATTAATACACCGAGTTTGAAATATAAAAATCCACATAGTAATTTTACCATGATGATTTTTAAAATTCCATTGCAGGTTTCGACTTTTAATACACCCTTGCATGAATTCCCAAAGGACTTATTGGAATATTCTGAAGAAAATGGTAATTTTTTGTTACCGATGGCAAGTAACTTCTAACAGCGCTCGTGTTGCAATTTTTAAGCACCGGCAACGGAAATTTCGATTACTTTGTGTATTAAAAAGCAAAACACATCAAAAAAAATATACAAGACAGGTTTTTAATATTCATAACGGTACATCAAATTCCAAAAGTCGCTATATTATTATGAAATTAATAATACATCAAGTTTGGAATATAAAAACCCACATAGTAATTTTACCACGATGATTTTTAAAATTCCATCACAGGTTTTGACGTTTAATATACCCTTGCATGAATTTCCAAAGGACTGATAGGAATATTCTATAGAAAATTGCAAATTTTTGTTACCGATTGCAAGTAAATTCTACTAACAGCGTTGTGTTGTAACTTTCAAGCACCGGCAACGGAAATTTCTATGACTTTGTATATTAAAAACTAAAACAGATCTGTGAAATATGCAAGACGGGTTATGAATTTCAAAAGCAGGGGTGCATGACTATGAAATTAATATACCGGATTTGTAATTTTTGAACACAGAAATAACAAAGTTCAATACCAGTATATTCATTTTAATGAACATTGTAGGAAATTCATATTAATACACCCAGTTTGTAAAATTAATATGAATCGACATTGTGAATTTGCGATTTTTGTTTAGAGTGTCATTATTCAAGAGGGTCCGGGTTCGGACGTGAAAATTTCAGTGGGAATACCCCATATATGGATTTCACTATTCGCATAGCATAAATCTTCGGCGTATAGCGAAAATATTACGAAGTTATTAGTAAAATGTGACTCTTTATAACGTATTTTTTGTAGAAAACTGGAAACTAATTGTTCCAATCACGTCGGTAAAATATTTTTTGAATACTACAAAAAAATCACAATATGCCGAATAAAATGTATTATTTGTATCAGTTTACGTGCCATATCGTAGGTTAAAATTTTAACTTCATTATTACGATACCATAATTACAATTTTTATCTTCCATTCAATACTTTTCGATATCTGATATTTTTTTTTAATAGCATAGCATTAATTCTAAACTTCGAGGCCCCTGCTTTCTCCGTGTGGTCTTTTAGAAAATCAACGGCTAAATTAAAAATATTGACAAAACGACTAACGTTGGGCGTGACTTCTACAGCTCAATATACCCACAAAAACCCTGTAAAGTTTTATTTTGATCTATTAAACGGTTTTTTTCAAGTAGTCAAATTTTTGAAAAAAATTAAAGGATCATGTTTATGCCCCTAAACGTCATAATCATTATTAATGTGAATAAAAATTTTGTTTTAGCTTCTTCCTCAATTTATCGCAAACAGCGTTTAAATGTATTATGACGGAGTCCGTCGGTAAGGCAGTGACGGCCCAGAGACGACGAGAGAAAATAATGAAGTGTGCCGCCCGGGAATCGAACCCGGGTCCCCCGGCTTGCGAAGCAAGAGCGCTAATCACTACGCTACGGCCACCTCTTGCTCTCTCTCGTTCGTGTCGTCTATTTCATTAATGTAACAGTAACAGACCGTAACAGTATGGAAAAAAAATGTCGAAAAATATTCGAATTTTTTTTTGAAAATTTTGTTGCTTTTTTCCATAAATTTGAACACTGTTTGTGATAAGAATGTGGAAAAAGCTAAAACGAAAATTCCAATTTAATAATGATTATGATGTGTTTAGGGACAAGAAACATAATCCTGGAATTTTTTTGAAAAAAAAATATTTCAAAAAACTTTTTCAAAATCTTTTTGATTTTTTTACCATAATTTTAGACGCTGTTTGTGATAAAAATGAGGAAAAAGCTCAACGAAATTTTTTTGCTCACTTTCATAATGATTACGACGTGTTAAGGGGCAATAAACATGATCCTTTAATTTTTTTCAAAAATTTAATTGCTTGAAAAAGAAACCGTCCGATAGATCAAATTGAAACTTTAGAGGGTTTTTATGGGTATATTGCTGTAAAAGTCACGCTCAACATTAGTCGTTTTGTCAATATTTTTAATTTAGCCGTTGATTTTCTAAATAACCATAAATAACCCTTTTCTTCTGTTTTTTTTAAATTCATGGCAAGGATGAAAAACTTCTTTTCTTCAAAAAATCATTGTCAATCCTTGTAGAGCATTAATTCAAGTTTGTGAAACCCCCCTTCTGTTTTTCGTGCGATCATTGGTTTCTGAGATATCAATGGTCAAACACAAAAGGATCTTTTTTCATTAAGAGTTCGATATCTCCACGAAAAATGGTTGCAGCGAGGTCTCTAAAAAGCAAATTGAAGCTAAATAAACAAGCTATCCGGTCCATTTGATGGTTGCGCTGGAAAATGTTTTTCCAAGTAGTTGCAGCAAAAAAAAGTGGTACAAAGGGCATAGGGGGATAAGCATGGTGAAATGGCCCCGGGCGAATATTTAATCGCTACTTCGAGGATATGTAGGTACTAATGAAAGACAATAGCCCTCCAAAAATCAGACATCTAACTCAACGCGATTTCGAGTAAATCAATAAATACTCAAAAATCGAAAAACTTTTTTATCTCAGGAACGGCTTAATCGATTTCAATAAAATTTTAGGACGTTACAGGGATACATAAAGACTTTCTCCAGAAAAATTAACAGCCATATAGGGTTTTATTATTCTGTAAAAAAAAATGTTTTTTTTTTTTAATCTTTTTTTTAATCATGATAAGATTTTAGCAAAATTATGAAATATTTTTTTTTCGAAGCTTCGCACTCTTTTATATAACATATATTTTTTTTGATTGACTCGAATTGGAGCGCCATATTGAAAAAAAATAAAAACTGTTTTTTAATATGAATTTTCCGTTTTTTTGATAATTATTGGTCGTTATTATATAACAACAATCGATATATGATAAACTTTATTTTTAAAAAATCAAAATTATTTTGGTAGAATTGGTAAAACAAATTTTACATCAGTTGATTAATTCTTACTAATTAAAAAAAACAATCAATGACAGTGAGTGAAAGAGTGATATTTCGTGCCTACTGTAATCACTTTTTAAAAAGAAAAAACACACCCACACTCCATGCTATTTACGCCGGCCCTGAGTAGGCGCCATAAGGTGCCACAAAATGTGCCGCCTCTGTCAAATACGTAGAGATCAAATCCGTGGCGGTCAAATAACACTGTACTCCCGGTCTGCTGCTTACCTCGCGATATAGATATAGCGCTCTGAACTCGACATTGGATGAGTGCCAATGTAAACATATATGATGCGCCAATGTAAACACATATATACACGCACACTCCCGAGTTTTTTGTCGACACGGCGTGCGTCCAGGCAAGGCCGCGAAAATTGAGAATAAGATCAGGTGCCGGGAGACCGGAAGTTCAGTGTGCGAAGGAGTCCAGTGTACTAGACGTCTGAAAAAATTCTGTTACAACTAGTGGAATAAAGTTTTCTGTCGCTCTTGTTTTTAACTGTCTTAAAAATGTCATCGTCTAAAACGAATACCGCTCAGTGCTGTATATGCTTTACTTATATAAGAAAAACTGTGGGTAATCACAAGCTCATATCATCAGAAGAAGACGTTGATGAATTCTCGGCATGTTTTGACACTGAAATTTACATTGGGGATGTTATATGTGCTGCTTGTCGAATGACAAAATATAAAAAACGAAAAGTCGACGAAACAGTGGTTGAAAATTCTGCTGATAGTGCGTCTGAAGTAATTACCAGTCAAGAATTAGAGAAATCAGAGTCCAGTTTATCTCAATTGAGTCTCTCTCAATCAAGTTCTGAAGATCGAACCTTTAAAATGAACTTGAAACCTGTCGAAAATGAAGAGTACATTACGATCTGCATGAAGAGAACAGTTGCCACGCACAAATATTGTTGTGTTTGTTGTGTTGTTGACAAAGATTTGATTGTTGTCCCGCAAAATGCTAGGATGCAATCATTTGTGAAGAACCGAATCTTCATTCCAAAACGGAATCGTTGCTGTGAAAAACATCTTATTCACAAACGTTTCTACGAAGATGATCTGAATATGATCAAAGTTTATTCGAATTGGACTTTAATATCGGCATCAGAATTGTTCGAGACCATGGACAACGTTGCTGTCGAATGCGATTCTACTCTACTTGATCGAATAAGTGACTTTAATTTGTCAGACCAGCAACTCTATGTTTTCACTGGTATCACTTGGGAAAACTTGATTGAGCTACGAGGTCTTCTCACATCTATGTGTAATACTGAGACTCGCAGTGTCACTCAAGCACTAATTGTATTTTTATTCAAGCTGAGAACTGGAAATTCTAATAAGTTGATATCATCTATTTTACAACTAGAAGAAGAGCAGCTAGTGTCTCATTATTCAGCTCAGATAATTCAATGCTTTGAAAATGACATACTTCCTTTATATTTTGGTTTTCCGGCGGCTTCGAGAAATGACCTTATACATAATCAAACATCTTCGACTGCAAAGAAGCTTTATACTGATATCGATGATAAACTCATTTTGATTTGTGATGGAACTTACGCGCGCCACCAAAAAAGTTCGAATAACGATTATCAGCGTAAATCTTATTCTGGTCAAAAAAAAACTTCGCTGTGCAAACCGTTCACTATTTGTACAACAAACGGATATATAGTAAATATGATGGGACCCTATTACGCGAATCAAAACGACGCTGAAATAATGAAACACATTATTGACGATCCTGAAGGTTTAAGCTCATTAATAACGCCTGGAGATGTTTTTGTTGTTGATCGTGGTTTCCGCGACGTGAAAGAACATTTAGAAAATAAAGGCTATCGCGTTCTAATGCCAGCATTAAAAGGAAGACGTAACCAATTAACCACAGAAGAATCAAATGAGTCACGATATGTAACCAAGATTCGTTGGGTGGTTGAAGCGACCCACGGGATGATAAAAGAAAAATATCAATTGCTCGATCACACGTTTGACAATAAAATGATTCCAAAAATTGGAAACTACTATAAAATTGCCTCATTTCTGCACAACAAGTTTAACAAGCGACTCGATTCTGACTTAGAATTTTCTGATGAAGTCATTCAAAGGATGGATTCACAAAAATTCATGAAAAATACTTTAGCTGATGAAGTAGAAAAAAACAAGTGGCAACGTAAGAAGCTTCCTTTTCAAACGATAACAACAAGTGATTTGACTGACTTTCCAGAAATGACAGTGAAAGAATTAAAGATTTTATTCACTGGTTCTTATCAATTTAAGCAGGCAATTTCATACCTCGCAGAAATGATTGATGAATCAGGGAATTTAAATCTTCAATACGTCAAGGATAAAACTAATATCTTAAAAATATTAGTTCAGTCACGTCATATAAGCAGGAAGCAATACAGATGTTTCATAGAATACAAACGGAATTGTATAGGATGTACAGGTATATCCAGGTATAGCTGTGAATGTGCAAATGGGCGAAGAACTGTTGGTTGCTGTTCCCACATTGCAGCAATTATTTATTATTTAGCATATGGAAGATATTTATCGCAGATTCCAATGCCAGCTCAATATTTGAACAAACTATTCGATTATGATCAAACGAATGTTGTAATAGAAGAAGACAGTGATGAAGACTGAAAATCAGTGTACAATTGTCCTACATGCTTTATTTTTTATTTTTTCATTGTATCGCGGAGTAATTATTCTTGTAAATAATGTTAAAAATGTAAATAATGTAAATAATGTACATAATGTAAATAATTTAAATAATGTAAATAATGTAAATAATGTAAATAATCTAAAATTTCTGTGTTCATTATAATATCCAATTCGATCTAAGTTAATTAATAAATAGTCAATTATAAAAGAACCGTTATTGATTGTTTTTGTAATAAAAATTAATCAACTGATGTAAAATTTGTTTTACCAATTTTACCAAAATAATTTTTATTTTTTTCCGATTAAATTTATAATATATCGATTGTTTATTATAAAATAACGACCAATAATTGTCAAAGAAATAGAAAATTCATATTAAAAACAGTTTTTATTTTTTTTTCAATACGGCGCACCAATCCGGGACAATCAAAAAAAAGATATGTTATATAAAAGAGTATGAAGCTTTGAAAAAAAAATATTTCATAATTTTGCTAAAATCATATCATGCTTAAAAAAAAGTTTTTTTGAAAAAAACTTTTTTTTTTACAGGATAATAAGACCCTATATGGCTGTTACTTTTTCTGGAGAAAGCCTTTATGTATCCCTATAACATACTAAAATTTCATTCAAATTGATTAAGCCGTTCCTGAGAAAAAAAAGTTTTTCAATTTTTCAGTATTTATTGATTTACTCGAAATCGCGTTGAGTTAGACGTCTGATTTTTGGAGGGTTATTGTCTTTCATCAGTACCTACATATCCTCGAAGTAGCGATTAAATATTCGCCCGGGGCCATTTCACCATGCTTATCCCCCTATGCCCTTTGCCAATTTTTTTTTTCTCGGCATTTCTCAGGATTGCGTGAAATCTGTAGCATCGAAATTTTTTTTGCTGAAAGATCTCACAACGAGAAACATGGAGCTTCAAAACGCTTTTTTTGGACCCCGATACGACCATTTTTCACTGAGATACAGCATTGTTAAAAACCACTACAAAGGCCATAGCCGGCTAAGTAGGGGTGAGCAGCCCCCACGCGCATTCATTCCAAATTTTGGCCGAAAGTTGCGTTTCATGGATTACAAATTCACCCCAAATTTCAATCATGTAGCTGCACTAGGAACAAACATAAAAATACAACTAGTATTTTTGGAGAATATTTTTTTTCATAGGATCTATCAAACCGATTTTCATGAAAAAAATATATGTTGTTAATATATTCAAGTCGATTTACAGGAAAAATTAAGAACCCAATCCTACAAACGGAACTACCCGAAAAAAATTATTTTAGTTTTCGTGATTTTTTTTCGGTTACTCGCTCATGAAATACAATAACAAGTTTTTTTGTATTAAACAATCGGACCTCGTTCTATAACATATAATTTTTCCAAGTCGATCGAAGAGGTCGAGCATAGTTAAAAAAATAAAATACACTTTTTTTGCACATTTCTTTTGTTTTCGATGTCATGATAACTACAAAAAAAATTCCGTACAGTTATTATCGAGAGCAGTAGAGTTTCCTTGTCAGTTTTATCGAAAACTTTACCACATAAGCATGAAGCTTTAGGCAAAGCTCTTCTATGATATTTTATCCCCGTTTTCGGCTACTTGGTAGCGTCCGGTAATCGCAAGACGCGACGCGCTGCATTTAAGGTTGTTGAGAAGCTATGAAACCTTTGAATGTTAATTGTTCAATAAATAGCTTCTCAATCCTAGTGAAATTTTTACACGACCTCCTGAATACTTCATGTAAGAACATACCAAATTTTCAGAATTCTATCATCATTATTTCAACCTCCTTAAGGGTTAAAATAACGAACAATGAGAAAATTCTGAAAATTTGGTATGTTTTTGTATGAGGTATTTAAGAGGTCGTGTAAACATTTCACGACGATTTGGAAGCTCGTTATTGAGATATTAACGTTTTGTTAAAAACAATTTTTTAAACAAATAAAAAAAATATTTATCAATAAACTTCGTTTTCTTTCCGTTGCTTTCTACTGTGGATATTAAAAAATTGAGAGGTCAAAAAAACCTTATCGCAAAGTTACATCAGTTTCCATAAGACTACATTTTATTTTATTTAATTTGTTAATCTCAATTATTCGATAACGAGCTTTCAAATCGTCGTGAAATTTTTACATGACCTCTTAAATACTTCATGGAAAAACATACCAAATTTTCAGAATTTTCTCATTAAACATGATTTGCTTCTAAACAACCTTAAGAGGATGTGAAAGACCTGTATTACCATCGTTGCCGACTCGAATTTTCAAACAAATGCCATTTCCTAATTATTCAACCAAATGGGCCCAAAATTTGGGACGTCATTACGGTAATAGTATTCTAGGGCCTAAAACTCAGAAAATTTCGATAGCGCAAAAAAAATTACAGTTTTATTATCAGGTGGAATCTGTAATGCAGACATGGATTTCCCGATGTTTGCATTGTTCAATTGCGAATATTCTCAGTTTGAGACTCTAGAGCAAAGAAAAACGCAGATACTGGGCACTTCAAAATTGCTGTACGTGACAAATTGCAAAAATGGCATTTGTTCGAAAATTGTATAGTAAATGCCGATGAATAGAGCTATATTTATGTGCTTATACATATAGCTATGAGCGAAGTAAACGGACAACAAGATAGGATTTTCATACCCTGCCATCTAGCGGTCGCGTGCGTCGCGAAAATTCTCTCCACTTTAGCGACGAATTCAGATGACGCCGGTAAAGTAGTGAAAATTTTCGCGACGTGCGCCACCGCTAGATGGCAGGGTATGGAAATCCGATCCCGTTATCCGTTTAGTGATATATCTATATATGTTCATAGCTATATGTATAAGCACATAAATATAGCTCTATTCATCGGCATTTACTATACAATATTCGAACAAATGCCATTTCTGCAATTTGTTACGTACGGCAATTTTGAAGTGCCCAGTATCTGCGTTTTTCTTTGCTCTAGAGCTTAAGACTGAGAATATTCGCGATTGAAGACTGCAAACATCGGGAAATCCATTTCTGCATTACAGATTCCACCTGATAATAAAACTACATTTTTTTTGCGCTATCGATATTTTCTGACTTTTAGGCCCTAGAATACTATTACCGTAGTGACATCCTAAATTTTCAGCCGATTTGATTGAAAAATTTGGAAATGGCATTTGTTCGAAAATTCGAGCCTGGAACGATGGTGAACAGGTCTTTCACATTCTCTTAAGAGGAGGCTAAATACCGACATTTTTCGTGCGAGTGCGAGAGAGAAAGGATGATAGGGGCCGTGTGAGAGCGAGAGAGAGGGTCTTTAGCCTGCCCTTAAATGCAGCGCGTCGCGTCTTGTGATTGCCGGACGCTGCCAAGTAGCCGAAAACGGGGATAAAATATCATAGAAAAGCTTTACGTAAAGCTTCATGCTTTTGTGGTAAAGTTTTCGATAAAATTGACAAGGAAACTCTACTGCGCTCGATAACAACTGTACGGAATTTTTTTGCAGTTGTCATGACATCTAAAACAAAAATAATGTGCAATAAAAGTGTATTTAATTTTTTTTCACTATGCTCCACCTCTTCGATCGGCTTGGAAAAATTATATGTTATAGGAAGATGTCCGATTGTTTAATACAAAAAAACTGGTAATTGTATTTCGTGGGCGAGTAACCGAAAAAAAATCTCGAAAACTAAAATAATTTTTTTCGGGTAGTTCCGTTCGTGGGATTAGGTTCTTGATTTTTTCTGTAAATGGCCTTGAATATATTAACAACATATATTTTTTTCGTGGAAATTGGTTTAATAAATCCTGAGAAAAAAAATATTTTCCAAAAATACTAGTTGTATTTTTATGTTTGTTCCTAGTGCAGTTACATGGTTGAAATTTGGGGTGAGTTTGTAATCCATCAAACGCAACTTTTGGCTAAAATTTGGAACGAATGCGCGTGGGGTCCACTCACCCCTACTTAGCCGGCTACTTAGCCGGCCTTTGGGAAATTTTTTTGATCTCTAAATTTTTTCCTGTAGTGTATATATTGTATCAAGAGACGCGGTAGCGTCTCGACGCCAAGTATTAAAAACTGAGAGTCTCAGTCGAGACGCCGCGCACTCTTATATACGCGAATATGCCTCAATCCACGCCCCTTTTACACTTCAATTCGATATTACTAAAAAACGAGACAACTTTTTAAAAATTTACGAATATACTTTTCTTAAAAAAAAATTAGCTTTCCATTGATACCATTATTTTTTTTTCCGCCCACGCGATGCTGAGATATCATAATATTGGGCGAATTATTTCGAATATTTATCATCAAAAAAATTCTTCAAGTTTGCATGTCACGCTTATAGATATACAAGCCCGTGTATAAGCGGTGTAATACGATTTTATAGTGAGAGGCTTGTATGTGGTAGTGAGAAAATATGAGTGTGTGCGCAGCGCTCTCTCTCACCCCTCAGCTCGAGCGTCGTGTAATACGATTTTACAGAGAGAGGCTTGCATGTGTTAGTGGGAAAATATGAGTGTGTGCGCAGCGCTCTCTCTCTCGCCTCAGCTCGAGCATCGTGTAATACGATTTTATAGAGAGGGGCTTGCATGTGTTAGTGGGAAAATATGAGTGTGTGCGAGATAACCACAGCGCTCTTTCGCGCCTCACTCTCCGACGCCTGCGCGCGATAGTGCTCTTTAAGGGTTAAAATAATAATTTTGAACCCACTAATATAAAGTTTTTTAGGAATTTTAAATAAATTAGTATAAAATATGTTTCATATGTTTTGTATATTTTTAATTTACATAACATAACACATTTTCTAATTCTTCATGTTTTTTTAAATACAAAATTATAATCAAATAATTTTTTAGTTCCTTAACAAAATAATACTCTTCTCATACATTTGTCATACATTTTTTAATCATTTTCAATAAACTATGAATTTTGTTAAACGAAATAATACGATGCTTAATTTATTTTCATTTTTCTTTGTTTCAATAAGTTTTTTAAATCATATTTCTTAGGATAATGATTTGAATACTTGAATTAAACTAAATAATGAGTTTTTAGTTTTTATTACGTACAAGTATATACAGGTATATATAGGTATATACATACAAGTATATATAGGTATATACATGTATATACTGGTATATAAAGGCATATAAAGGTATATTCAGGTATATTTATTTCTATATACTATGTATTTCTATGTATATCTATGTATTTAAATGTTGTTTTATTAATACATGTATTTATACTATATATATTAGGGTGGCCGCTATTTCAGGTGTCAACTTATATTTAAATAGTCATTCGAGATTCGATTTCTTTAAATAGCATTTTCTATCTATAAAGCATGTCTATGAATATATATCATTATATAGCGCTAATAAGTCAAAATCTAACTTCAATTTGAAGCTGAATCAAAATTCAACCTGTATTTTAGGCTAAATGAAAATCGAACTTAAATTTAAAGCTAACCCAAAATTTGACCTCAATTTGAGGCTAAACTAAAATCAAACTTAAATTTTAGGCTAAACCAAAATTTAACTCAAATTTTAGGCTAAACCAAAATTCAACTTAAATTTTAGGCTAAACCAAAATCTAACTTAAATTTTAGGCTAAACTAAAATTTAACTTGAATTTTAGACTAAACCAAAATTTGACTTAAATTTTAGGCTGAACCTAAATTTAAATTGAATTTTAGGCTAAATCAAAATCTAACTTAAATTTTAGGCTAAACAAAAATCTAACTTAAATTGTAGGCTAAGCCAAAATCTAACTTGAATTTTAGGCTAAACTAAAATTTAACTTAAATTTTAGGCTTAACCAAAATCTAACTTCAATTTTAGGCTAAACCAAAATTCAACTTAAATTTTAGGCTAAACCAAAATTAAACTTGAATTTTAGGCTGAACCAAAATCTAACTTAAATTTTGGGCTAAACCAAAATCTAACTTAAATTTCAGGCTAAACCATAATTTAACTCAAATTTTAGGCTAAACCAAAGTTTATCTCAAATTTTAGGCTAAACCGAAATCTAACTTAAACTTTAAGCTAAACCACTATCTTACTTTAATTTAAGGCTATATTTGTTAACGCTCTATAAAAAAAATCTGAATGAAGATTTGCGTGAGCCGTTTCGGAATAAGAACAACATGGGAAAAATTATTCTTACGTCATCTGATTTTTATAACTCACAAACGATTCATCATAAGAGAAATCTACAGACATATCTTTGTACAGAATTGAACGCTCTACAAAAAAGGTTTCGAGTTAATTTTGATAAGTCCACTCGTTTAAAAGTTATTCAATGTCAAAGTTCAATTTTTCGAAGATTTGGCCGATTTTATAACGGAACGATTAGTTTTATCATCAAAATGTGAATAAAATTTCATGTAAAATACAAATTAAACTCTCGAGAAATATTTAAGAATAGTTCTTACTATAATAATAATAAAAAATAACGTCTTTAGAAAGTTGTGCGGTAGAATTTGGCTTATACATTTTTTTAAAATTCTATTCAAAAATAAAATCGAATAATAATATTCTGTTACACTACAATGAATGTCATTTTCTTACTAGAAAAATGAAATTTTTAAGCAAACATCTACTGCACAATTTTCTTAAAGCGTTCCATTTTTTTTATTCCTATAGTAAGAACTATTGGTTGCAATGACTGGAAAGCTCGATTTATGTTTCACACGAAAGTTTATGCACATTTTGTCGATGCAACTAATAGTTCCAATTCTGTTTGTAGATTTCTCTTATGATGAATTGTTTGTTAGTCATAAAAATCAGAAGACATAAAAATAATTCTTCCCATGTTATTCTTATGGAAAATAAAAAAATGCGATGAGTACGATGTTAACATTAATATTAAGAGCCCATATTTTCACACGCCCTTTCTTATACCTAATAAAACTTTTGACCCTAATTTTTTTAACGCCATGTATATTGTACCATCACCAATTTGGATCATAGGGCTGTGATAGTTATAGGAATTTAATTTTTCTTGCTTATTTTTGTCGACAATTGCGAATCTACGGAAAGGTTTTACAAAGCATTGTTTGAGAATATCTGCGTATTGGATTATAATTAAATTTCACACTGTCTTTATAGCGAATATTTCCTCTAATATAACTGGCAGCTACTACACTGAGAAAAAAATGGTTGAATGAACTAAATCTTTAGTCGCATACGCACGACTAAATATTTAGTTGTACGACTTCAATTTTTTTTGTATGAATCATATTTTCGTCAACTGAAGCGCAGAATTATTCAAGAAACTAATTATTTAGTTATACCAAATAAATATTTACTCGTGCGTATGCGACTACAAATATAGTTCATTCGACAATTTTTTTCTCAGTGTATAATTTTAGGCATTCCTATCAAATATAGTTACATTACAAGAGATATCAATCAATTGAAACAATTAAATTTTTCTTGATATACAAAGAATGTACCGAAATAACTGTACTGTATTTCCAACTGCGTATACACAACAAGCCATGCACTTTCATTTTTTGTTCTTCTTCATTTTCGACGATTTCAACAACAATTTATATAAAATTCATGTTAATAAATTAAATCAGTAAAGATACTTCGAAACAACTTTCAAAAAGAAGTGAAATCAATTATAAAATACTTCTCAGAAGTAAAAAAAAGGACGCCAAGTATTAAATCCCAAAAATTCGAATT
Source organism: Alloplasta piceator (assembly GCA_946863875.1). Lineage (NCBI taxonomy): Eukaryota > Metazoa > Arthropoda > Insecta > Hymenoptera > Ichneumonidae > Alloplasta > Alloplasta piceator. Next base: position 41,936,168 of record OX333072.1, on the reverse strand, counting down.
CAAAAAATCTCAAAAATTCAAAAAAAATCCTAAAAATAAAAAATCTGAAATTAACAAAAAAAAAACAAAAAAACCAATCACAGAAGCCAAGTCAAAAACTTAGCGTGCGTAAATTATTAAAGACCAAGCCAAACTAAAAAACTTGGCGTGCAGGGTTGAGAACCAATACGCTCGGCGAGGAAAAACCGAGACCATCCACCCTTATCGTTTAACGAAGGAGTTGATTAAATGAGAAAATGAAAAAGAAAACAATTGATCAAGTGCCCTAGTAAGCAACCATGAGAATATACACAAGAGGTAAGGGTAAACTAGTGAGTAACTATGAGAAAAGTTCACTGAGAAAAATCTTGTCCAAGGTTTATATTTAAATGAACGAACAATGATATTATCATTATTTCTGGAATAGTTGAGAATCTTATTGACCTTTGCCCAGATAGACAAATGTAGCTCATATTGGCATCATATTGCATACATCTATGACGCAAAGGAACACTCACAGCTGTGTGTCGCTTATGAGTGCTCATCTGGAAGTCACATTTGCATCATACGATGATTGACAATAACACATCATACGGGGCTCATATGGCAGTGACGGCGTGACGAAATTGTGGTGCTCATACGAAGATCATATTGTCGTCATACCCTGGTGAAATTGCTTGCGCTCATATGAAGCTCATATGACCGTCGGGATGTGAGGTATTATTGTAATTTTCATACGATTTTTTTTTTTAATTTCTATTGCTTGAAAAAAAATTTATTATGTATATTTTTTCATTTACATAGCTTCTGAACCGATTACATTTTAAAAAAATTAATAAAACACCCAATTTCATTATATTTCAATTTCTTCTGTCTCCAGTGGGATTCGAACCTGCGACCTGCCTACGATCCTACCTAACAACCCAACACGCTACCTATTACGCTACCGAGTACTTATGAATTTTCTTCACTTATATGATATATCAGTGGTGACATGCCGGGGAAAACGAATCACATTTGAATATTATATATACACAGTTAAAAATGAAAGTAATTAATAAATTAAGAATTAAACAAATAGACGATTCAATATAGCATCCGAAAATTAAAAAAAATGAGATATTCGTGAAAGTCAATTCCTTAGTTTTTTTTACAGTTTCGCGAATTCGAATATCTCAATCGAATCCATAGGGAAATTTGTAGAATTCAAAATGGGGGTTCTATTTGATAAAAAAAAATGATGAAAAATAGTGCAACAACTTTTTTAAAAGTTTGTTTGCTTATATGAAACTGAAATATAAAACAAAAAAATTAAAACATTCAAAGAAAATTAGTTGAAATAATTTTTTTTCTAAGTAAATGGAAACAATTTTCAAAAATTCAATATGGCGGCCGTGATTTGCAAAAATTCTCAGATATTGGTGAACATTATTAATAACTTTATAATTACTTTCTTGGATTTGCAAAAGATGCGAGGCTTGTCACAACATGCTGTCATTTTGCAGTGATTTTGCAGCCGTCATATTGCGCTCATCGAATGTATCACTAAGAAACATGCATGTCGCCGTTATATTGCGCTCATCGAATGTATAACTGAGAAACACGCATAACGCCATCATATTGCATGCATGGCATGTATACTTTCAATGCTAACCTAGTGAATACACTAAAGAAATCATTGAATGGCTTTCATATGATATCCATCTGCAAATATTCTTTGCAGAATGTAAATTTGCCGGCTTATGAGTTCATCTTGTAGTCAACGGATGATGCATTTGTAAACGACATGATGAGATCGAAATGTTTTGTAAATTCATCATACTAAATCAACTAATGGGCATGCATCACAACATGTAGCCAATATACTGGAAAATTTGCTTCATCGAATGTATGCATGGCGTGATAATCATGGCTGTCTATCTGGGTTGGTTATGTCCGAATTTGATAAATCACAATAGCTACTTCCTTGTCATAAATATTCTCGGTCAGTAATCGTCAGCAAACTACAGTAGGCGATCAGATAACTTAACTCGACGGGGCCGGAAACATTCACATAACTTAACTTTCCCCTCATTCTCCTACTCACGTGTCTAAGCGCATGCGCACTACGCATGTTGGCAATACGCATGCTCATAGATGTTTCCCGGTCGTTCAAAGGTTTGAAGCGGTGAGAAACGGTTATAGGGAGTGTCAAGATTCGCGAGCAGTCAAGTTATCCGATTGTCTACTGTACTTGATAGTAAAAAATACAAGTGATAATAATCTGTGTTATCACTATATGAGTAGGTATAACAATTTTCTATCTGATCTCGTGGAAATCCTACAGCACCTTCCGGGCTTATTTTTCTTAACCCTGCACGCCAAGTTTTTTAGTTTGGCTTGGTCTTTAATAATTTACGCACGCTAAGTTTTTGACTTGGCTTCTGTGATTGGTTTTTTTTTGTTTTTTTTTTGTTAATTTCAGATTTTTTATTTTTAGGATTTTTTTTGAATTTTTGAGATTTTGAATTTTACTTATACCCCACGTTTTTCGCTTCAAATCTCACAAATATTTTTAATAGCTATCAAAAATGTACAGGGACAAATTTTCAGGACAATCTGTGAGAAATTTAAAATCTGTATGCGGTTTTATTCTTCATGAAGCTTACACTGTAAAAAAAGATATGAAATTTCAATATATTATTTGAAATTTCAATACACTATTTGAAATGTAATATACATGCATAGTAAATTAGAGGAGAAATATTGATTTTAATATACTATTTGAAATTTAATATACATAGTATTGGAAAATCAACAAATTTGTCTTAAATTCAATAATTGTATATTAAAATTTAAAAAGTGAACAATGAAAATTAATATCCCCGTATATAAAAATGGTTTTTATATACTTTTTCGCAATTTTAAGATACATTATTGGAAATTAATACACTCATGTCTTAAAATTACAATTAATCACGGTAAAAAATGTCTTCAAATTGAATATAAAAAAGAATATTTATGAGAGCGTCACGGTTTTTTTTAAACAGTTTTAAGGATTTACATAACGGATGAAGGGTCAAGGGCTCTGAAATTAAGTTATAAGGGGTTACTTAACTTATAAGGGGTCAGGTATTCTGTAATACAGTTTTAAAAGTTCACATAACTTATGAAGAGTCAAGTGTCCCGAAATGAAGTTATGAAAAGTCACTTGACTTATGAAGGGTCAGGAATCCTGGAATTAATTTTGTGGATTTACGAAACCTACGAGGGGTCAGCGGTCACGAAATTAAGTTATGAGGAGTAACTTAAGTTATAAGGGGTTACTTAAGTTATGAGGGGTCACTTAAGTTATGAGGGGCCACTTAAGTTATGAGGGGTCACTTGAGTTATGAGGGATCAGGTATTTTGGAATGAAGATTTGAGAGTTCACATAACTTATGAGAGGTCAGGGGTCCCAATCTAAGTTATGAGAGGTCACTTAACTTATAAGAGGCCACTGTTTTAATGAAACATGTCTCGAGGGTTTACATAACTTATGAGGGGTTGAGGGCTCTGTAATTAAGTTATCAAGGGTCATTTCATTTATGAGAGATCACGTATTCTGGAATAAAGTTTTGAGAGTCCACATAACTTACGAGGGGTTGGGAGCCCCGAAATCGAGTTATGAGAGGTCACTTAACTTATGAGAGGTCACGGTTTTATTCAAACCAGTTTTGAGGGTTTATATAACTTATGAGAGGTGAGCGGCTCCGAAATTAAATTATGAGGGGTCCCTCATCTTATGTTGTATGATGAATCGGCTTCGATTCGGCCAATTCCAGGTTTTATCGGAATGATTTTTTCACAATTTTTTTTTAACGTTTCGATCCTGCTCAGGATCCTCTTCAGAAGTTTATTCACTCTATAAAATTTGTGTATAATGTGTTAACATGTAAACGTATCATAATAAATAATATGTAATTTGTAGTTTGTAAATCTGTTATTTTTAGGTTAAGAAATATGTCACAGCGACTAACCTGAAATCTATGTGTAATTCGAGCTTCACGATTGTGGATTTTGAAGATAATCTTACTGCTTTATTGATGTAAGTCAATAAAGATTGAAATATCGAGTAGGAAGATGGATGTCTTTCAATCAATTCCATGATTTGAATGTAGTTGATTTATGAAAACGATCGTTTTTTCGTGAACGTTCCAATTTGTATTAATTATTCGTTTACGATGAAATTTATGTAAATAAGAGATGTTTTTAGATAAATATGAATATGTGAGATGTTGAATGTAGATGTAAGTGTGATAATTATCAATTACAGTTCTGAAGTTGATATTCTTCGAAATGCACTTTGAAAGCTCGAAGATATTATAATTTTACATTTTTCGCGTGTGATCTCTGATCGATAGAGAGAATAACTGACATGAGGGGGTTACAAAGAGAAAGGGGAATGTGAGAATTCGTTGGGTCAGTGCCGTATGTATATAATTTTATGTGTGTAATTATATTTATTCGGGAAATTAAATTAAATTTTTAGTCAGTTTTGTTTAAATTTCATTTGGTGATTAAAAGATAAAGTAAGGGGTGATAATTTGTTAGTGTTTAAATCAAATTGTGTGTGTGTGTGTGTGTATGTGTATGAGTTTTAAATAATTTTAAGCGATTATAATATTGTGTTATATATGCGACTAAGCTTGTCAATATCTGTTCTAAAGTTTAATGCGTTCGAGTGTGATTTGATTTGTATTATTTCTAAAATTAGTCATTTTTTTAACCTTTCTTCAGTATTTAAAATTTAAACATCGTCAAATTCAAAATCATGCTTATTTTCAATACCATGATTTGCAAGAGCAGTGTGTTGTGAATTAGTGTGTTTTAAGCTATTTTTGTGTTCATTCATTCTAGTTTTTAAGTATCTTTTGGTTTGACCAATATAGATTGAGTTGCAATCGTTGCATCCTATCTTGTAAACAACGTTGGATTTGTTTAAATTATCAATTTTGTCTTTTGTTGTGCCGATGATTGATTGGATATTGTGTCTATTGTTTGTGACTAGTGTCTAGTGACTAGTGAAAAAACGATAAAACATAGACTATCAGAAATCATCTCAAATTCAAACAATAAAAATAACTTTGACTGCTCCAGATTAATAAATCTGCCATATGCAAAAAATATGCATCATCAATTAATCCGACTTTTTCAACAATGTAACATAAAAAATAATACACTGTTCTTGCAAAACATGGTATTGAAAATAAGCATGATTTTAAATTTGACAATGTTAAAATTTTAAATACTGAAAAATGGTTAAAAAAACGACTAATTTTAGAAATGATACAAATTAAATCACACTCGAACGCAATAAACTTTAGAACAGATATTGACAAGCTTAGTCGCATATATAACACAATATTATAATCGCTTAAAATTATGTAAAACTACTTACTACTTTATCTTTTAATCATCAAATGAAATTTAAACAAAATTGACTAAAAATTTAATTTAATTTCCCGAATCAATATAATTACACACTTAAAATGATATACATGCAGCACTGACCCAACGAATTCTCACATTCCCCTTTCTTTTTGTAACCTCCTCTTGTCAGTGATTCTTTCTATCGATCAGAGATCACACGCGAAAAATGTAAAATTATAATAGCTTCGAGCTTTTAAAGTGCATTTCGAAGACTATCAACTTCACCCACACAGCAAAATTGATCCCGGGACCATCCCGAGATAGTCCTATCCGTGTCCTACCAAGATAGTACGTCTTCTGAACGTCTATGGAAGGAACCAGTGAGATATTGTTCCACCCGGGATTAATATTAGATGTCTTGAGGATATCCTGTCGCAACCGTAATTAGACGATCCCAACGCACTCTCTTATAGACGTCTGGGGGAGGTAGTGGTAGGACATTATTCCACCCAAGATTAATGTAGGATGTCTTGAGGATATCCTGCCATCACCGTGTGTGGACGATCGTACCGCACTCACTTGTAGATGTCTGTGGGAGGTACTAGTGAGACATCGGTCTACTCGAGATTAATATAGGATGTCTTGAGGATATCCCGTCGCAACCGTGTTTAGACGATCCCAGTGCTCTCTCTTATAGATGTATCTGGGAGGTACCGGTAGGACATTGTTCTACCCGAGATTAATATGGGATGTCTTGTGGATATCCTGCCGTTACCGTGTGTAGACGATCGTACCGCACTGTCTTGTAGATGTCTATGGGAGGTACTAGTAAGACATTGGACTACTCGAGATTAATATAGGCTGTCTTGAGGATATCCTGTTGCAACCGTATTTAGACGATCCCAGCGCACTCTATTAGAGATGTCTCTGAGAGGTACCGGTAGGATTCCGTTCTACCCGAGATTAATATAGGAGATCTTGAGGATATCCTGTCGCAACCGTAATTGGACGATCCCAACGTACTCTATTATAGACATCTGTGGGAGGTACTGGTAGGACATTGTTCTACCCGAGATTAATATAGGATGTCTCTAGGATATCCTGCCGTGACCGCGTGTAGACGATTGTACCGCACTATCTTGTAGATGTCTGTGGGAGGTACTAGTAGGACATTGGTCTACTGGAGATTAATATAGGATGTCTTGAGGATATCCTATCGTGACCGTGTTTTGACGATCCCAGCGTATTCTCTTAGAGATGTCTCTGGGAGGTACCAGTAAGACCTTGTTCTACGCGAGATTAATATAGGATGCCCTGAGGATATCCTGTCGTAACCGTGTTTTGACGATCCCAGCGCACTCTCATAGAGATTTCTCTGAGAGGTGCCGGTAAGACATTGTTCTACCCGAGATTAATATAGGATGTCTTGAGGATATCCTGCCGTAACCGTGTGTAGACGATCCCAGCGGACCCTCTTAGAGATGTCTATAGGAGGTCAGCCATTCCACGGCGTTAGTTCCAGACTCGCCGCGAGATGGCAAAGGCTCTCACATACGGATCATGCAAATAGAATGCTTATATAGCCGAGCATGAACACGGACATTTGACACCGAAAGGAGTCAGACCTCATAAGAGACCATATTACAAGGAGAATTGCTGTCTCCCTCCGTACGGTACCCATTTTATTGAAATTTAATTAATTAATTAAAATTAATTAATATTAAATCGAAATAAGAATAATTATTAGGGGTGTGCGAATATTCGAAAACTTCGAATATTCGGCATCGAATGGAATCGAATTATTCGATTCGATTATCAAACCGAATATTCGATTTTTTTCGAATATTCGATTTTGGTTCGAATACTCGATTTTTGTTCGAATATTCGATTTTGGTTCGAATATTCGATTTTTGTTCGAATATTCGATTTTGGTTTGAATATTCGATTTTTGTTCGAATCTTCGATTTTGGTTCGAATATTTGATTTTTGTTCGAATATTCGATTTCTGTTCGAATATTCGATTTTTTTTCGAATATTCGATTTTTTTTCGAATATTTGTTTTATTATCGAATATTCGAGTTTCTAATTGAGTATATTCTATGATCTCATGTAATCGAATTTCTAATCAGTTATTTTATGCAGTTTTGAATAATCAAAGGTCGAAACAAACGTACGATGATTTCAAAAAATCGAAATAAAAATCGACTTTTCGATAACACATGTTTTTGGTTAACGCTTTAGGTCGCCGCTCGGAGCAATTCAGAGTTCCCTCTGTCAAACTGCCGAGTGCCGGTGACTAGCCAATCAGCTTTTTTATTACGTAATACTCTAAACGGAATAGACCAGAGTAAAATCATCAACAAAAAAGTTAAATGTTGTATAAGAAATCCAATGAATAATTGTAATATTAGGGGTTCATCTCACTGTAAAATATTTATAAATTCGATTTTTTCTTCCATTGTCCGATAGTATAGACTGTTATAAGCATGTTTTTACTTTACACATCAATTCTCGTGAGTACTTTGACACTCACACTGAGTTTTTTCGTCGAATCTCCAAAGATGGAAAGAATCATAGAAGATGGTTAATCGGATACTGATCTTTATATACACCCCCGCTCAAAAGTTTGGATACACCTGTCGATATTTCTTGCCGCAATAAAAATTCCATAACTCCGTCAAAAAAAAAGATATCAAAATTTTTAAAACGGCGTTTTGAAGGGAAGGAATGCAGGTTTGTTTTATTTATTTATAATATGTTTTATGATTTTTTTTTTTACTTGGTACGAACTTGTGAACGTGACCGTTTTTCGGCGTTTTTTTGACCATCGCCAATTGGGTGCATAACTTGAGGACATTTTTTTTGTCTTTTTTATGTACGGTAAATTCCAAAGGGTTGGCAAACGTTTTATTTTTGTCTCTAAAAAATGTTCGTATGATTTTTTCTCGCCAAGTTATTTCACTTTTGACTAAAAAAGACAATTTTTGTGAGATGCAACGTAATTCAAAAACTATAGAGTTTTAGAGAAAATGTCAAGGATAAAAAAAAGTAGCGTAGGTACACGTGGAATCGCCTGGAATTATTTCAGAATGTTTTTATGAATTTTTTTTAATTATTTTCGCTCAAAACTGTGACAATGACGTCCCAGCGAAAAATGTATCTGATTGAAATTTTCGTACTTCGTGATACAATAAAAATCTGAAAAAATCCAGCGACATTTGGCATGCTATGAACAACAATTATTAATAATAATATTGTCCAAAAGTTATTAATAAATTTATTAAACAATTTATTCAACAATTTCCTAATGACTTCTGGGCAATATTATTATTGATGAACAATCAACAATAATTATTATTGATCATTGTTGTTCATAGCATGCAAAATGTTGCAGAATTTTTTCAGATTTTTTTTCAAAGTTTTCAAACATTTTTCTATAATTCGTCGAGGTGCTTTATTAAAAAATTTATCGTGAACCCTAATACAAACCCAAACCAAGTCAAAATAATTTGGACATTTCACCTGTTTGTATTAAGTAGGGTTCGCGACAAATAAAAAAAAAAACACCTCGACGAATCATAGAAAAATGTTCAAAAAACTTTGAAAAATAATCTGAAAAAATTCTGCAAACATTTTGCATGCTATGAACAACAATGATCAATAATAATTATTGTTTATTGTTCATCAATAATAATATCGCCCAAAAGTCATTAGGTCATACCAGGTCGAAAAAAAATCATAAAAAATATTTAAAAGAAGGAAAACAAAGCTGAATTTCTTCCTTTTAAAACGCTTTTTTAAAAAATTTACATATCTTTTTTTTGCGGAGTTATGGAACTTTTAGTGCGACAAGAAATATCGACAGGTGTATCCAAACTTTTGAGCGGGGGTGTAAATCAATATTCAAATACAAATACTTGAAAGGAGATTTTCTGTCACGATCGGTGATCTCAAATAGTCGTAAGTCTATCGAATATTCGAAAAATCATCGAATATTCGAAAATTTATCGAATATTCGAAAATTTATCGAATATTCGAAAATTTATCGAATATTTGAAATTTAATCGAATATTCGACAATTCATCGAATATTCGAAAATGTATCGAATATTCGATTCGAAAATCGAATCGAATATTAATATTCGATTCGATTCGATTCGATCACTATTCGCACACCCCTAATAATTATCCACCGCTCTGTTGGCAGTCCAAGAGACGTCCTGAAGACATCCCAAAGACATCCCGGGACGGCGGTGGGATCATCCTATGGCGGTAATCACTGCGGACATTTCAGAGCCCATGGGAATCCCATGGGACCATCCCATTAGCATCACGGGACAATTGAGTCAATTGACGTGATGTCCAAAAGACGTACTTGGGACATATCATTGCTGTGTCTGATAATTCTGGAATACCTTGGTGACGTCCTTAAGAAGTCTCGATAATATCTCATTGATATCTCCACTCTGCTGTATTTACAGTCTAAGAGACGTCCCGAAGACATCCCGGGACGATCCCATTCCGGTAATCACTGCGGATACTTTTGAGCCCATGGGAATCCCATGGGACCATCCCATTACCATTACGGGACAATTGACGTGATGTCCGAAAGACGTACTTGGGACGTATTTTTGTTGTATGGGCAGAACTGTAATTGGCAATTATCACACTTACATCTACATTCAACATCTCACATATTCATATTTATCTAAAAACATCTCTTATTTACATAAATTTCATCGTAAACGAATAATTCATACAGATTGGAACGTTCACGAAAAAACGATCGTTTTCATAAATCAACTACATTCAAATCATGGAATTGATTGAAAGATATCCATCTTCCGACTCGATATTTCAATCTTTATTGACTTACATCAATAAAGCAATAAGATTATCTTCGAAATCCACAACCATGAAGCCCGAATTACACATAGATTTCAGGTTAGTCGCTGTGACATATTTCTTGACCTAAGAATAACAAATTTACAAACGACAAATTACATATTATTTATTATGATACGTTTACATGTTAACACATTATACACAAATTTTATAGAGTAAATAAACTACTGAAGAGGATCCTAAACAGGATCGAAACGTTAAAAAAAATTGTGAAAAAATCATTCCAATAACACCTGGAATTATTGGCCGAATCGAAGCCGATTCATCATACAACATATTTATCTACACGGTCGCTCAACGAATCAACAATTTCGTTCCTTATCTTATGAGGGGTCAGGGATCATAGAATTAAGTTTTGCGATTTTACATAATCTACGAGGGGTCAGGGGTCGTGCAATTAAGCTATGAGAGGTAACGTAAGTCGTTATGAATCACTCAAGTTATGAGGTTTCAGGTATTCTAGAATAACGTTCACATAACTTATGAGGGGTCAAGGGATTCGAATTCGCGAATCAAAAAACCAACTTTCATGGTTTATAGCTCATTCAAAAGCATATACTATTATGTTTTTGGCACTCCAGCATTCATATATCATACAAGTCAAAGGACTTCATAAGTAGTCGATAGCGTAATAGGTAGCATGTTAGATAGGTAGGTAGGATGGTAAGTAGGGTCGAGGGTTTGATTCCGGGTCTCAGAGAAAAATTATATCGGACAATTCGTGCAGAATTTTGTTTTTTTTCTATGAATCTCTTTTTAGGGCCAGTAAACTATGCATATTAAATTGATTTGCAGGGGCTATATATTTTTTATAACATGTTTAACAACAATTAATTCAGTTACGGTAACGTAATTTTCATGAAATGAATATACAAATTCAGACATGTAATGTGATTTTTAAATAATCGCGTATATTAATTTTAATACACATTTTTTGAATAATAACATACCTAAAATTGAAATTTCAATAGTATGTATATGATTTTTCAAATACATCAGTATTTTCAAATTCAACTCCACACTTTTATTCTTTAAATTCAGGTCCATGAATTTTCTATACTGAAATTGAAATTTCATACACGGTATCCGCAAAAAAACTTCCTACACATGTATATTAATTTTCATACAGATTTTTTTAACAGTCCCACACGGAACCGAGTGTCCATTGGACGTCCATCTATCATCCATATCCTTAACACGTCTACATCCACGATGGACGTAATGCGGACATCCATTGAACATCCATGGTATACTTTTGATTGGACAAAACGCAATGGATCACACAGGACGTATATTGTATGTCCACGACACGTACTATTTCTTGAGCTACAAATATACACAACACCGCCATCCGTGGTATGTCCATAGGTAGACATTAAATAGCTTTTAATTCAGGATAGTAATTGAACATCCACTGGAGGTTCCAGGTTCGTAAACGAAAATCACATTCGGAGGACGTCAATTGAACGTCTATCGGATGTTCCATGTAGGATTTCATATAGACGTGAACCTGGAACGTCCAATAGATGTCCAATTACGATACTGAATTAAGAGCTATTGAATGTCTACCTATGGACATACCATAGATGGCCGTATTGTGTATATTTGTAGCTTAAGAAATAGTACGTGTGTGAACATACAATATACGTCCTGTGTGATCCATCGCGTGTTGTCCAATCGAAAGCATTCGTCCTTTAGATGTACATTTAAGTATTTCGGGCAGCTGTGATATGGGTACGCCGATTGACCGTCGTATGTACGTACAAATTACGTCTATCGAAGGATAACGCGGAAGTTTATTCGACGTCCACGACACATATTTTTGGAGCTATAAATATATTCCGCGCGTAACTTAACAGCCAGGGGACGTCCAATAATCATTTAAGTTGAATGAAAATTTCATTCCGGGGAAGTCCATGGGACATTCCTTAAACCACTATCGGAGATGCGAAACGGCAGCGATTCTATGTGCTGAAAAAGTTTCGTATACGTACCCTTAGATATTTTTTAGAGGTACCTATAGACCACATGAAGTGACATTTAATGTACGTATTTAAGACGAATGCCAATAGTGCAAAAGATATCTAATGATCATCTATTATACGTCCCTTAATTTAAACGCTATTGATTACACATTATCCATTAATTATAAATTTCATTACGATTATACATTATTCAAGGTTTGTGAGACAAAGATATATAAGTATATCAGCAAACTACATCGTATAAGGTTTTTACATGCATAAGTTTCTCATAAGTCAAGTTAGTGTAGGTAGGTAAGTAGGTAGGTAGGAGATTAGAAAAGTTAAGCAGCACCCTTTGAATCCAATACTTGGATGGGTGACCGCAGTGTGAAAAATCTAAAACTATTTTTTTTTCTTTTTTTCTGTAAAATATGGATATCTCGTAGGCCCCGAATATTATATACTCAGTAACAAAGTTTATAATTAATTAATAATGTGTAGTTAATAACGATTAAATTATTTAAATAAAGGGACGTATAATGGATGATCATTGGACATCTTTCGGATCACTGGTTTATTCGTCTTAAATACGTAAATCAGACGTCATTTTTTGGGGTCTAGTCCGTCTAAAAACCGTCTCAAGGTACGTATAAGGGATGTTCCCAGTACATAGAACAGGTGCCGTTTCGCACTTCTTTTAGCAGTGATAGGGATACTCATAGACGTCCCTGGGATGGAGCATTCATCCACCATGTATGGATATTGGACGTCCCATGGCCCTAATGTTCCGTGTGGGGTGTAGAGAAATTATTTTATACTTTTCAGTCATTTTAAAAACGTGGTATATTATTTATATTATTTATATTATTTTATTTTTTCTGATGAGAATATTGACATGACGAGGTCCAATTGCTACATATAGTCTTGCTAGGTTTGTGTTATCTTAATGTGAAAAATATTAATAAAACATGAAGTCATTGTTATTTAACTCAAGTGCCGCGATCGGAGCATGCCCAGTCGATGTATAGGTGGTTTTGGCAGCTAAGGCTCCAAATAGCAAATAAAAAATACGTTTTCAGGGTAGTAAAAAATTTTTGTTTGACTGGATACTTTCTTTAAATTCTGAAATTTGAGAAAATAGCAAACTGTTGAGAAAAAAGTTAAATTCTCGACCAATAAAAAAAACTATAATGATTCGTTGGATGGATGGATGAATACGTCAAAAATTTATCCGATGATACGGCAGGAAATATTATGAACTATCTGCTCTGTGCGAATTCGAAGTAACCTAAAATATCATAGATATACATAATATAATTGATTTTGAGATACGACTTACCCAGTTACGTCAAACCTAGTTTGGAGAAACCGGCAAGATAAAAATTGACAGCAAAATCTACTATTCACGTGTATCACGGCCCGACATCCGGTTTGTCGTACCACAGTTGACAACTTGACTCCTCACAAAAATCGTCATAATTCCGCTAAATATTTTAATTTTTCCAAACATTTTTTTGCAAATTAAAGATCTGACACTTGTGTAGACCTTTTAGATTTTTACGATTTACACGCACATGGTGCTTTTCCGTCTTAATCAGTATGCCATGTACTGAGAATACACTATGACCTCTATAACTGCAAGTTCGATAATTGCAAGAGTCTCCACTATGCGGTGGATATCGGTCGACGTGGCACATGGTGTGAGAGCGGCGGTATGAAGAGCGGACACGGCTCACAACTGTGTGAGATGCGCATTGCACGCACGGGCGACATTTGCGCACCTTCGATTGTTGCAAGTGAGATGCGGGGCCAGCCCCACCGCTCTTGCAGTTATCGAAGTCGTAGTGTATTGACAGGAATATACTGTTTCGAGCCACTCTAGCTATTTCGATTGACTTTCAAACTACTTTGAAGCCCTTACATATGTCAACCAAGAAACATGCTATTATTGTTATTATATTATGTAAAAAATGCCCCTTTCATATTTGTATATCGAAGACATGCACTATAGTGAAGGGTGGGGACAGTGCCGGGGGAGTCGTGCAATCCCCAACGAGGCTTATCGACCCCCTTCGCCTGATCACAGGTCACACCAGTCTTGGGCACGCGCGCGAGCGCACCCACACACACACACACACACACACACACAGATACAGATACATTCACAAACACTGCGACAAAAGCTTTTTTCTGATCAATCCGTATCGCGTGTCGTACGCATGTATACATGTATGCTACATATATGTATATATGTCATGGCCTGATAATACAGTGCACTAACTATTATAAACATGAGTGTCGTGTGTCTCGCGAACCTGAATCTGACGAGTTTCCACCGGATCGTTGAACGGCCATATATTTCACCTCGCACGTATCTTACTCGGTAGACTTTCCGTCGATGCGCTACAATTAATAAGCAACAATTTTTTTCATTACCATATTGACACAAATCTTGTCGGCTAACTTTCTACCGCATTTATCTACCATACGAAATTTGAATTGACCCCAAAACGAGCAAACAGAATGGAAGCACCATTAAAAATGTGTTGATGACAAAATGATTGCGAATTATTATGGTAAATATAACACCCCTTCAAAATTAATAAAACTATTTTCAATTATTGTTTTATGTATGGTAGGAGAGTGAAATTTTTACACTTTTTTTTTTGGATTAGCAATAATAGTTGTTGAATAAAAATTAAAAAAAAATTTTTTTTGGTTGTTGAAATGAATTTTGTGATTCCCCTCCCCTGCAAAGATGTTATCACACGCTCTGTTATTCGTCAGAGGTGTTATCGATTACAGTAGGCATTCAGGCGGCACGCGTGAGTCTGCAAAAATGAGAACACAGCCGCCGTTCACACTTATTGTTTTTTTCTCACATTGCATACCTTGAAAATGTCAAATGTCCTTGTCCGCCAGACAGTCAACCCGATATCGATTGTGGACCTCTCCTCACGAAAGTTGTTTGATAAGCGAAATGACGAATCAGACGACATATTTTACGACAAATGTAAAAAATTGATTGATACATATGGGGCATTCCATGTCAAATCGACCACTTTTGAACCCGACCCCTTTCGATTTGGCTGAAATTTTTTGTCTTTTTCTAACCCATTAAAAACATTTTTCAGGAAATTTTTAAATTTTTTCACCCAACCCAAAAAAAGTTATGAATTCTTTTAAAAAAAGGCTTTTGTTTTTTCGAATAGCTATAACTTCTTCAAAAATTCACTAATCGAGACGTTTTTTTTCGAAAATTTTCGTCTTTGAATGTACTTTTCAAAAGAAAATACAAAAAAAATGTAAGATATTTAAGTCTATGAAATTTTTCACTATTTCGAGAAAAATCATCGTTTTCTCGAAAGCGCATTTTTCATTTTATTTTTTTTTTACTAAAAAAAAACTTCGTTCAATTCCGGAAAGAATGCCGCCCAAACTGGAGTGGGTGGAATTTTCCTTCTATTTTTGTTATCGATTGGAATTTTGTTTTCGCAACTGGGCTTATTTCACAAAACACACCACTCTGTAAATTTTTGAGGATTTATAAAGGACCTCAGAATTTGAAAAGTTGCGAAGAAAAAAAATCGAAAGTGGTAATCCGCGAAAAAATTTTGATTTTTTTTAAAAAGGTTAAAGAAGAAATAGAAGACACCTATTTATAATTTTTTTGTATTTTTTTCAAAAACTACATCCAAAAACAAAAATAATGAAAAAAATTGCCATCTGGGCCCATTTTAGACCAAGCCACAGGCTTTTGAAAAAGACATCCAACGCATATCGTTTTTAATCCGCCATTGTTAGGCACTCACCATACACGAAAAGTGCCTATTAGTATTCCCTTCCAAAAACCTATTTCTTATGAAAACAATCATACAAACTTCATACTAACATATGTTGGCATATTCTACAAAAACAAAAATTTTTAGATTTTCCGTCCCCTCGGCCGTCTGTATGTGCTCATAACTCAGAAATCCATCAACAGTCCGGTTCAAATTCATAGCACAGTTTTGTTTGACTATAATCTCAAAACCTTTTTTGACTCAATCCATTCAGATAATGTTGAATATGAAATTTCATAAAAAACAGCCATTTTTTAGCCAAAAAGCCAATTTTGTGTCCGTCCAGAGTCAGATCTCCGCATCCTGTGAACCAATGTTTTTGTAACTTATAGACTTTCTTTATAGGATCATAAAAAAGTGTCTTGTAGAGTTTGAAGTCTTTGCAGTTCTTTGAAACATTTTGTTTTAACGAAAATAACTTTTTTTTTATTTTTTCACTCACTGCACGAAGATGCGTATTTTGATCATGTACTTTCATTTTAATACATTTCAACTATTTCAAATGTTTAAAATGATTCAAACAATTTTGAAATAGAATTTTTAATATTTTTGTTTTATTCATTTATAACTTTTTAACGTCTGCGCAAGAAAAAAACACTGATTGAACAACATTTTTAGACATTTCTTACTATTTGATAAAATTTTATTTTTATTTAAGATATAATGATTGATAATTAGTACACTTCTATGTATTAACATTTCTTTCAAATATTATAATCACTTTTATGCAAAGAAAAAAATTATATGAAACATAACCTTATGTTTCTGAAATACACAATTTTCTTAATAAAAAAAAAACATCCCCGCACTATACACCACACTACACTCGATCGAATTGCACAAATTGTCACTTTAAAAAATCATATGTCATATTTTTCAACATTGTAATTTGAGTAAACAATACAACGGCCCTGATTACGATGACAGATAAAAATCATCAATAAACGAAAGCAAATTTTGGCTGCATTATCTTGAACGCTTAAGCCCGAGCAATCGCCGCGCACTTTAGAGAAACTACGCCAATCGGATATCTGATTCTTATTCCTTATTTCTTCTTTTTTTCATTGTGTCTCCGGCTCTATTTACACGCTTACAGCACGTATAGGGGGAATTCTGACACAGGCGCACTGCGCTTGAGCGCTGCTCAATCTGGCGTACCCATTGGTCAAAATGAATTTCGGGCGTGGCATTGCAGTACGCGAAATTAAATTTGACCAATGAGTACGCCAGATTATGCAGCGCTCAAACGCAGTGCGCCCGTGTCAGTATTCACTACATGAGTATTAAAATGCCGATATGACGCTCACAGCGCTCAAAACGTTCAAGACGAATGCAGTCTATGCTATCTCACTGCCACTCGCCGCGACAGCCAAAGCTAGAATATAAAAGATACGCCCGGCTCATCTCAGGTTCCATCGCCTCTCTGTTCGGAGTCAATTTTGATTTTTCGTGTCCGAATTAAATTGACAGAAACACATGATCAAGTCTACTCAATTCTCGGCATTACAATTGTCGAAAAAAAATGGAAAAAAATGTTAATGTCTTTTTAGCTGTTTTAAGCTAAAAAAATGGATTTTCTTTCTATGGGACCTTTTCGATTTAAAAAAATATATAAAATTCTACGTAAACAAACAAAACATTTTACTGAAGATGGGATTCAAATAACTTCTTATTTTTAAAAAATCGTTTTTTTTTCTTTGTAATGTTGGTCTTTTTTCCTTCTATGACTACAATAGTTGATGATTTCAATGATGTTAAGATAAATCAATTAGCTTCTCTCATATATTTCCTTTGTAAATTATATTAACATTAAGAATTACAATTTTTATGTAAATTGAGAAATTAAATAAAGTTCAAAACGTACTTGAATTGTAATTCCAATTCAGGGTGTCCAGCGGCCAGGGAAATCTGGAAAACCGGGAATTGTCAGGGAATTTCATAGGTCTGGAAATGTCAGGGAAAAGTCAGGGATTTTTCCAATTTTGCGGGATTTTTTCCCATCGCTCAACCTTTTTTGTCTCAATAATGTCGATGCTTTTTTATTTCCGATCCGAAATACACGCCATGAACCTCTGCATAACGAGAAAAAACTTTGGCCATCTGCCAGAGCACCGGACCAGCCAAAACTGATTTGCCAATAGACAAGCTTTAGGGGGTCAAAAAATCATGATTTTTTTGTTCTATCTGTCTTTATAAACATCTCAAGTTTTTATATCAATGGGAAATCGACCGCTGAGCACGTTCACTACCGAAAAAAAGAAAAACTCATTTTGAAGGGGAAGAATTCGGCTTCATTCCCTGATCTTTTAATTATTTTTACAAATTGTTTTTAGATTTGGACTCTTATTTGAAAACAGCAGTTTTTGGATTTTTTCCCCTTCTCTTCAGATGCAACCGTCTTCTAGAGGAAATTTTGTCAATATATTTGTACGATTGTTTTCGTAAAGAGGAAAGTTTGGGCATCAATTTTTTTTTTTAACTTTGAGCGATTTTTTTCCCTAACGTTATTCTGTTTTTTTGTGAGAAAAAAGGAAATTCAAAAAATCCCGTGTAACACGGAAACAAAGAGGATTCATAAAAAAATTCAAAACAGTAAAAGGTTGCGTCTGTTTTTGTTGAGTTAAGAGGAATTTTTTCAGATTTTTTTTTTTAATTTTGTTTTTTTCATGCTTAGGCTGGAAAAAAAATTAGGGAAAAAATTTGAAAAACGATTCCAATATATTGAAAATGGTAAATTAAAATATTTTTCCGTCTTGGAATTTTATCAATAATCCCATAGTTCTCGATTTATGGTAATTGGATGATCTGAGCTCCGATCCAGAAAATGAGAAAAAAAAAATTTCGGGAAAAAAAATCTGAAAAATATTCATCTGCACTCAAAAAAACAGACGCAACTTTTTGCTATCGTGAAGTTTTTTATGAATCCTCTTTGTTTTTGTGTTATAGGGGATTTTTCAAATTTCCTCTTTTTCACAAAAAACAGAATAACTTCAGAAAAAAAAATCGCTCAAAGTTTTTTAAAAAAGGGAATTGAAGCCCAAACTTTCCTGTTGATGAATCCAATAGTAAAAATCTATATATAAAATTTCCTCTCGAAGATGGGTGCGCCTGAAGGGAGGGAAAAAGGTGAAAAAGAGCTGTTTTCAAAATAGAGTCCAAATCTAAAAAAAAATTGTAAAAATAATTTAAAAAATTAGAAAATGAAGCCGAATTCTTCCCCTTTAAAATGCCACTTGTTAAATTAGTCTACATTGACTTCCGGCGAAATGGTATAAAAAACCGATCCAGACCTTTTTTGCAGTTTTGTCCGGAAACTTTTCGCCGGTAGTGTACAATGTGTATGCAGTGAAAAAATTAAATTCCGACGAGAAACAGATGAAAAGATTGTTTTTGTGCAATTGTAGGCTCAGAATACGGAAATGATATGTCACAGGGAGCAAAATAAAATTACATTATCTTCAGTATTTCGTGAAGATACAATCACAATTATATCCACAACGAAAAACGAAAAAGTAGAGGATATTTGTTTTTAACATTTTTTAAACTTTTCAAGCCTCTCAAAATGGTTTTTGCCACAAATTGGTCAGGGAAATATTATGTTTTGGCTCTGGAATACCAGGAAAAGTCAGGGAATTTTTTTCCATGACTCTGCTGGACACCCTGCAATTGTTAATGATTATAATTTACAAAGGAAATATGTGAGAGAAGTAAAATTATTTATTTTAACATCATTGAAATCAACTATTTTAGTCATGGAAGGAAAAAAATCAAAATTACGAGAAAAAAAAGTCGAACAAAATTTATTTCAATATGAGAAGTTATGTGAATTCCATCTTCGGTAAAATCTCAAAAATTCCCTTTTTTACGTAGAATTTTATAATTTTTTTTGAAAAAATTTGAAGGCGTCCCATTCGAAGAAAATCCATTTTTTTAGCTTAAAACAGCCATAAAGACAAAAAAAAATTTCTTTATTTTTGATATTTTTTCAAAGAGTACATTGAAAAGCAAACAAAAATTACCTCCTAGCAAATTAGAATATCGTGGTTATTGTGGAAGTTATGATTATTCTAAGAATGTTTTTCCAAAAATCAATAATTTCGGTATGGTTTAAGATAGAGAGCTAAAAATGTACATGGATATGGATATGGTTTAAGATAGAGAGCTAAAAATGTACATGGATACTGAACAATAATAAAAAATCAAAGGGGTCACCGACAAAACGTCGTTGAATTGACATGGAATGACTCATATATATGTATAGTGTATACATACGAATATTCTACTAAAAATAGAAATTTTGTTCTTTCTGGAAAATGAAAATTTCCGTTTCTTCAAGAAAACGCCTAATAGTAACACTTAATTGTCGTACGTAATGGACAAACGAAATTTGACAGTTGAGGTTATGTTGCCCTGTGTAAGTTTGGAGTGGGGAGAAAGCGCGATCAGGGTCTTCAAGTTATGGAAGCGTGTTGCGAAGTTATGAGCACGGTCAAATCATGAATGATTCAGTTGTGGGAGCGTACACTGTACTTTTATATCGAATAATATTTTGATTATATATTCAGATCTTTCATTAATAATGGTTAATATAATTTATCAGAATAATTAAGCGATGTTCACAATAAATCGAAGAGTTTGAATTACAGTGTGAGTGCCTATTCAAACGTCCCCAAGGGACCTGTTAACCAACATTCAAAATATATTCGATCACAACGGAATAAATCAAGACAATCAAGAATACGGAGCGCGAAGCGCGACGACAACGGTGCGCGAAGCGCGAAGGGTTTGGGGGGTGAAGCCCCCCAACAAGTACGCGAAGCGTACTTGTTTAATTTTGGCCCATCTTTGCTTTTTATATTTCTTCTTTGATTGAAAAAAAATTCTTATCATTTATTCTATTTTTCTTACATTTTCTGATGATTTTTCGAAAATTCTAAATTAAATCTGAGAAAATGTTTTAACGGTGTTTACGATGAAACTTATAATCTAGCTTAATGGTTTCTACTAAGAACTTCCTGGTTATATAATACGATTAGTAAACATTTATTCCTTTGGCGTTTGAATATTTTACATGTTCTATATTCTTCAGAATTTAATTTAATACTTGAATTCTCTATATTTCAAAAGCCTGCGGCTTGGTCAAAAATGGGCCTATATGGCAATTTTTTTCATTCTTCTTGTTTTTGGATGTAGTTTTTGAAAAAAAAACAAAAAAATTATATATAGGTGTCTTCTATTTCTTCTTTAACCTTTTTGAAAAAAATCAGAATTTTTCGCGGATTACCACTTTCGATTTTTTTTTCTTCTCAATTTTTTAAACTCTGAGGTTCTTTATAAATCTTCAAAAATTTACAGAGTGGTGTGTTTTGTGAAATAAGCCCAATTGCAAAAAAAACAATTTCCAATCGATAAAAAAAATAGAAACAAAATTCCACCCACTCCAGTTTGGGCGGCATTCTTTCCGGAATTGAACGAAGTTTTTTTTAGGAAAAAAAAAAATAAAAAATGCGCTTCCGAGAAAATGATGATTTTTCTCGAAAAAGTGAAAAATTTCATAGACTTTAATATCTTAATTTTTTTTTATATTTTTTTTCGAAAAGTACATTTAAAGACGAAAATTTTCGAAAAAAAACGTCCCTATTAGTCAATTTTTGAAGAAGTTATAGCTATTTAAAAAAACAAAAGCCTTTTTTTGAATAATTCGTAAATTTTTTTGGGTTGGGTAAAAAAATTCGAAAATTTCCTGAAAAAAGTTTTTAATGGGGTAGAAAAAATACAAAAAATTTCAGCCAAATCGAAAGTGGTCGGGTTTAAAAGTGGTCGATTTGACATGGAATTACCCTTATATAAAAAAAGTATATAATATACGTATATCCACATAATTCAAACCATTGATTTATGCCGGTGATTCGACAGCCTCACGTTTAGGGTTATGATGAGGCAGTTGAGGTTACGAAAATTCGATTCTAAACCTAGGATAGCGGAGACGGTCCCTGGGTCAAATCAATAGTAACGTTGCACATATGGTGTGGTATATCTGTAGCATTATATTTTAACTAAGATGTAACTATATACATATAGACATCCACAAATATAAATGAAATTGTTCCAACCCGAAATAAGTCGGTGCACCGCATCATCCAAATCTGCTTCTCAATCAACTCGTGTAACATGATATTTCGGCATCCAGACAAAACTTCCAGGAAAAAACATCCTACGACAAAACATCCCAAAAAATTATATTATAGGGTCAAAAATATGTATTAATTATTTCATTATTCAATATCCCCATTGAGACCGGTACATATTTAGAATCGCGGCTTTTCCGAAAAACCTACAAATTTAAATTTGCACATTGCTTCCTCATCTTTATCCATAGTTTAGACAGCTTCCTTTATCGCAAAGTATGGCCTCAAATTTGGTTTCCTCATAAAGGAAGCTTTGTTAAGTATCAAAAACATGAATAATCAGTGTGCAAATTTTCCAAATTATTTCAAATTTACTTTGTGCCAAATTTGATTTTTGCCAAATTCAATAGCGAATAATCGTGATCACTATTTTGAATGTGTTTAAAATTTCAGTACAATATCTCGCAAATAACCGAAGTCAGAGTACGCTATATTTTTCAAATAATCCAAAATTTGATAAAATTTTAATCATTCGATCGATTTTTGCTAAATTTAATAACGAAAATTTTCGGTCACCATACTAGCTATGTGCAAAGTTTCAGCGGAATACGCCTCTTGGGTATCGCGCCGATGCTACGGCAACGCCAACTGTCGGTTAACGGCGGCAACTCGAGGTCGTTCTTCTTATACACTAAACATATGAAAATAACAGTTTAAATTCGATATCGTCCACATTTTGATAGCTACAGCGTTCATTCTAGAATAAATGGAAAGAGAAAAAAATAATAAACAATACGTATGTCTTAAAAAAAAATTTTAAACTGTATATTTTATTGAAAATTTTGAGAAATTGATTTTTTTATATAGATATACTTGTGTGTATAAGCAAGGTCCTGCCTGTATAGAGCCAGATGCTCCTCGAGGCGGTGAGGTTAGGTAAATGTACTTGCCTCAAGTCGCTATCAATTCCACATAGCCAATGTGGATATATTTCTTACATATATTTGACGTATATTTCGCAAAAATATCTCATTTCTACAACGAAATATGTTCAATATATTCGAAATATATTTTCTATATACATCGACATATATTCTTTTCCCGTGAGGTTGTTTTTATCATATATGAACAACATATGATTGAACATATCAAAATTTGTATGCCTCAAGTTGTATGAAAATAAAATATCAATGAGTTTTGATCGACTTTATTGAAAATTTCAATCACACATTTTTATCATTTTTCGAAACGTTTATCCCCGTTGTAAAAGTGGATTATGATATATTTAAAATATATCACGATATTTGAGCGCTTTTATGTATTCTAAAAATATCTAGCAAAGCACTTTTTAACGTTTTTAACTGAATTGATAATGTAAACCGTATAGCTGACCGCACTCTAACGTCCGCGTGTTGCCTGAATCTGCCACAACGCCGCGCCACTAGAGTTACTCAAGAGGCGTATATCTTAAAAATGGCTCAAATTAGAGCGTTTACGCTATTTAACCCATCAACGACCAAGAATCGTAATTTTTTCTATCATTTTTAAGTCAAATTCTCATTATTAAACAATAAGAATTTTCAAACAAAAAATATAGTCCCTAGTACCATGGTTGAAATTGAGTTTTGTCCAGTAGAAAAAAAAGTATGGCAGCGCTTAAACAAAAAAAAATTCAAAAAAGCAAAGGTCTTTTTTTCAACATTTTTTGAAGTGAATACTTCTTATACGACAACGACCCAGCGAAAGCGTTAAATGAGAATGTCCGTTTACGGAACAAAAGAATGGAGGAATAAAACAAGAGAGATGAGGGAGTAATGTGTGAGCGAGAGAGAGCGATAGGCAATGAAAACATTTAAAGTAAGGTTAAACATGGGTGATGATGACGGAACGGACTCACCGGCTTGTGGACTCACGATTCACAAATCACAAGAAGGAACATTCGATGAAGTCGTTTATTATTACGAGCGTGGTCAATCACAACAGCTGGTTTACGTTGCAATGTCCCGTGCCACTTCGATCGAAGGACTTTACATCATTCCAGTTGATAAAAAGCGAACATTTTATCATGGTCGTAAAACTAACGAAGGGTCATGTCTCGCGCTGCAACTTGAAATGATGCGATTACGTGAAGATCCATACGTCACATTGGAGCAGCAGCTTTTTGACTTCCTCAATTCGAGGCAAGGCTTGTCAGTGGTTTCCTTCAACTGTTGAAGCTTGAACGCTCACGCGAAGGACCAAACGGACAGTCATCCAACGGTCAAACCTTCTAATGTTATCGGAAACGTTTATGGATGGTAACGAACAGCCAGTTTCGGTTCCCAATTTCGATTTCGTTGTGCGATCCAACGCGATCCAACACAAATATCGACGTGCGGTCTACTTTCAACTTCTTTGCCAATTCCATAATTCCATCACTAACTCCTCTCCTCAACCACCCCTTTCTCGCGCTCTCTCTCTTCATTCATCGGCAGAAATGATTTTTCGCGTCAGCGAAATGCATACAAGTATTTTTTCTCATAGAAGACGCTCGAAGATCTAACTTTTTTTTCAACCATGAGTGCATAAAATGTTTGTAGTCAAACGATGTATTTTTTAAATTTGTCGTAATCAAAATCCCCCCCAAATGACGTTTTTCGCCCATTGAGCAGCGAGAAAAATTTCACGCTTCGAGTAAAAAAGAAAAAACATCGGACATCAACAAAAATTAGTGTCCCGGGACTTTTGAGGTCGCCGATCACGATTCTGCCCTCAAAATTCAAAAATTCAAAATGGCGGATCCAATATGGCCGACAAAAAATGCAGAAACTTATTTGAATCGGATGAAATGTGGACTCGGGAGTTTTTGAGGTCGCTGATCACGATTCTGCCTTTAAAATAAAAAATTCAAAATGGCGGATCCAATATGGCCGACGAAAATTCCAATACTTATTTGAATCAAATGAAATGTGGCACTCGGGGATTTTCGGGGTCGCAGATCACGATTCTGCCCTCAAAATTCAAAAATTCAAAATGGTGGATCCAATATGGCCGACAAAAAATTCAAAAAATTGATCGAATCGGATGAAATGTGGCACTAGGGGGTTTTTGAGGTCGCTTATCTCGATTCTGCCCTTAAGATTCTAAAATTCAGAATGACGGATCCAATATGGCTGACGCAAAATTCAAAAACTTATTTGAATCGGATGAAATGTGGCACTCGTGGGTTTTTGAGGTCGCTGATCTCGATTCTGCCCTCAAAAGCCAAAAATTCGAAATGGTGGATCCAATATGGCCGACAAAAAATTCAAAAATTAATTGAATCGGATGAAATGTGGCATTCGGGAGTTTTCGAGGTCGCTGATCATGATTCTGCCTTTAAAATTCGAAAATTCAAAATGGCGGATCCAACATGGCCGACAAAAAATTCAAAAACTTATTGGAATCGGATGAAATGTGGCACTCGGGGGTTTTCGAGGTCGCTGATCACGATTTTGCCCTTAGGATTCATTTTTTTGACAAAATATGAAGAAATAAGGTCTTATTCTGATCATTTTTCTATGAGAAATTGCAAGTATTTTCATTTTTCTTAACCGTTTATCGATTTTTAGATTTTCCTGGACAAGTTGAGCATTTATAACGTATGCATTTCTATTCTGTAGTGATTTCTTGTTGAATTTATAAAATTTTTGTTAGCAAGTTCAATATAATAGCGTTAGAGTCAAAATGAATGTTCACTCCAAACTCTTCTAAAATGTTTGGATATTTAATGAATCATCAATAAACTAGTAGGGGGAAGTTTCCTAACGCCGGATGGCATCTAGTACCGGACACTGTCGATATAAGCCAAACTAGAGAGCAGCAACAATAGTTCCCGTGCGTAGTTCGAACAGTGGCCACAGTGGTAACGGTGGCGCTAGAGAGCCAGCCGCAGTGCGCATGCGCGCGTTGTCGAGAGTTGATTTTCGTTGGAGCCGATTAATATTTCGTGTCAGCTGTAATTTTCACATATTCATTGTTTAAAAAATAAGGGTTTCGTGGGTCCGTTTTTTAGCTTGGGATGCTTTTTGGTAAGTATTCTTTCAAATAATGAAGGTGAAATTTTAAAATGTTTGTGAAATGGCAACGCATTTTGTTATTCAATCTTGCATGTTGAGTCCCTGGTACCGGACACTCGATTTTTCTCCAGTACTGGACGCCATTTTTTTCGGTATTGGAATATTTATGTAAAACATGTTATTTTTGTTGTGGAGGTATTTCACTATGACAAATCAGTTAAAAATACTGACGAAAGGAAAATGGCCCGATGAAAATATGGAAAAAGCCTCGATGACAATAATGACTGGATCCAGTGCGGCAATTGTGAGCAATAGGCTCATAAGGCGTGCGCAGATATTCCGGAGAGTTCCGATGAATATATTTGCGATCATTGCAAAATTTAACTATTTTTAATCCATTTTCTCAAATAATATTCATATAATGTATATATATGGGTCATTCAACCAATTCTTGACTAAAGTTGTGCCGGGGGGTGCTGAATTCTAGGTAACAAAATTTTTTATTGAAAAGTACATAACAAAGAGAGCTTCCATGATTTTTTCAATTTTTTTCGTCCAACCCTTTTGAAGATACAGTAGATCGAAAATTGCAAGATTTGCAATTATTGACTTTAGATATTAAAAATATCAATCCCTTGTAAAACTTCTAAAAATATATTAAATATTGGTTTTTGTGTAAAAAAAGCTCAGCTTTCTGAAAAAAATATTTTCAATTCCCTCCAGTATCAGAAAAACCCCGAAAAATGAGGTCAAAAAGTAAAATACGCTTTTTCGACCA
The DNA here is from genome assembly GCA_946863875.1 of Alloplasta piceator. NCBI lineage: Eukaryota > Metazoa > Arthropoda > Insecta > Hymenoptera > Ichneumonidae > Alloplasta > Alloplasta piceator. Next base: position 41,909,145 of record OX333072.1, on the reverse strand, counting down.
ATGTATCATTTTTGATATTTTTTAAAATGTTTTTTTCGAAAAGCTGAGACTTTTTTACATGGGGAAGGTATGTTTTGATTTTGGGAATATTCAAAAATAAACCATAGTAAAATAAAGTTGAAACTTTTGTGATGAATTGCCGATAAGTATTGTGCTGCCGTCACGGTCGATACACGAACTATCGAATCAAGTTTGAAAATTTCTATACATAGCATTATATTCAGCGATTATGTAGTGAATATACATGTTTAAAGTGTGAAGTGGGTAAGAAATAAAAATTATTATACAAAAGCGATATGACAAGGATCAAATCTTTATTATTTGTACTCTTCTTGTCACTGTTGACAGAGAAACATTTCTTACAATAGCAGAACTATGATTCTCGGCATCAGGGATAATACAATGCATAGATTGCGTCTTTTTTTACAGCTACAGCATTAGCAAATCTGGACTTTAGCTGTGCTGCGCGTACTTCGTATTTCTCATTTGAAATGAAAGTGAAATCAATATTTTTAAATGACTCACGTGCCCAGTCATACAATGCCAAGGCTGATAAAAGTTCTGCTATTGTAAGAAATGTTTCTCAACAGTGACAAGAAGAGTACAAACAATAAAGATTTGATCCTTGTCATATCGCTTTTGCATAATAATTTTAATTTCTTACCCACTTCACACTTTGAACATATATATTCACTACATAATCGCTGAATATAATGCTATGTACAGAAATTTTCAAACTTGATTCGATAGTTCGTGTATCGACCGTGACGGCAGCACAATACTTGTCGGCAGTTCATTACAAAAGTTTCAACTTTATTTTGCTATGGTTTATTTTTAAATATTCCCAAAATCAAAACATACCTTTCCCATGTAAAAAAGTCTCAGCTTTTCGAAAAAAACATTTAAAAAAATATTAAAAATGATACATTGGTCGAAAAAGCGTATTTTACTTTTTGACCTCATTTTTTGGGGTTTTCCTGATATTGGAGAAAATCGAAAATATTTTTTTCAGAAAGCTGAGCTTTTTCTACACAAAAACCAATATTTAATATATTTTTAGAAATTTCACAAGAGATTGATATTTTTAATATCTAAAGTCAATAATTGCAAATCTTGCAATTTTCGATCTACTGTATCTTCGAAAGGGTTGGACGAAAAAAATTGAAAAAAATCAAGAAAGCTCTCTTTGTAATGTACTTTTCAATAAAAATTTTTGTTATCCAGAATTCAGACCCCCCGGCACAACTTTAGTCAAGAATTGGTGGAATGTCCCATATATATATATATAATATTCATATAATATTCAAATAATATATCATAGTGTCCGGTACTTGGTGCCACTTTTCGGACGCGATCATTTTAACTATTAAATTCAAAAATATATTTTTCTTAGTCTTACGTTTTTTAAAAATCTGTACTATCATTAACACACCAAAGAATACTCCGAAGTTTGTGAAAAAATATAAAAAACCGAAGTTGTTATATATATAATAGTTTTATTAATGAATAATTTTAAGTGTCCGGTACTGGGGGACTTCCCCCTACTCTTTGAACTACGGTACTAAAACTTGATCATATCGGCGAAATCAGATCGGGGTATATTACATATGTGCGAAAATTCTTTCGCACTTGAAAGAGTTTCTTCCATGATATCTTCTTAGGAATATATTGTTCAAACACTTTTGGGCTCTGGGTACACTGTAAAAAAATTGGCAGTTTGAACTGCTACGGTGTGCGGGGTAAAAAATTCCGGTGTTGATAATAACACCATGGCGGAGTAGAAAGTACACGGTGTAAAGTGTAAAAATTAAATCCCGGTGTTACTTTGTCAGTGTAACCCGCAAGCTACACTGAATGGTTTTGAAATGAAAAAACACTGTACAGATGTTGCAGGTTGAAAATTCGGTGTTGAAATTAACACTGTTTGTATACCGCTGTAGGTGTACATATAGGTTCCTTAATTCGGTGTTAAATCTAAGATAAATTAACACCACTGTAGGTGTACATATAGGTCCATAAATTCTGTGTTAAATCTAACATAATTCAACACCACTGAGATGGTAAATGCAGTTCTGATCACATTGCACACCATTGCGCACACATGAATGCGTAGAATGCTGTCAGTGCTCCTTCTTCAAAATATAGTTTACTTCGATCGGAGTTATCCCGAAACAACAGGGAAATATCAAAATGATGACACAGTTACATCGTTCGGGTATAGAGTGAGCGAACGCGAAAACCTGAGCAGGACAGGACATTCGTCGATCTCACTCTTATCCACGCGCCCGACGACAAAGGGCTAATGCTAACATGCGTTCATATACCTTTATATATAACCTACTACACCTTCTGGAGTTGTTGATTGTTTCGCTGTGCTGGCACTTAACACCGGAAGTGTATTACTAAAGAATTTTATCGGATTTCATATCGACATACATAAGTGTAAATCGTTACACAGTTTTGTAATCTTCTTTTACTCCATTAGGATTGCTTTTTTCATTCACACCGAATGTGTGCTTGCGATTTGGTGTCAAATCGACGGTGTCAAATATTCGACACTTCAGAAGATGAAACTGTTCTAATACCAAATCCAGGTTATTCTGGTTCTTCAGACGATTCGTATTCCGATTCTGATTCTGACCGTGATGAACAATTACCGAGTGTCACTTTTAGGAGAGCTTTAAAAAGTTACCAAGCAGATCGAGCCAAGCTGGGAAACGATCATGAATTTCAATGAGTAAATGGTGAAAAAAAGTATTCTGATAATATTGAAAATGAAATACTATTGTCTATGTCTCAAAAGCGTAAAATTCGAAAAAGCGAGCCAGTGGAACTGTTTAAGACTTTTTTTTTTTAAGAAAGTCTTTTTTTTTTAAGAAAGTCTCAGAAAGATTATTGGTCAACCGATCCCTTTTTCTATCTAGCGAAGTAGTTGCTTCAGGAATAACTCGTTCTAAGTTTGAGCAAATCAAGTCCAATTTGAAATGCTCGAAGTCCAAAGACAATGATAATAATGACAAAGGGTGGCGGGTTCGAGCATTGATGAAACTATTCCAACAAAATATTCCGAAGTTTGGTATCTGGGGAACTGCTCTGTTAGTAGATAAAATGATGGCTAAATCGTATGCTAGAACTTCATTGAAACAGTTCATACGTGGGAAACCTATACGTTTTGGAATTACATTATGGGGCCTACTGCTGATCGGTATTTGCTGAATCTCGACGTATATTGTGGAAAAAATTCCGTAGTTGGAGACAAACTGAGTAAATGTGCATTAGGTTCTCGCGTGGTAATGAATTGGTTGAAACCATTTTTTGAAATGACAGCTGCTGGAAAAGTTTCTCAGTATCATCTTGATTTTGGTAACTATTTCACAATTTTAAATCTTGTTGGACATTTGAAGAGATTGCAATTAAAGTGCACCGGAACTATTATAGAGAATCGAGTACGTGAAAAAAATGTCATCGATAAGAAGTCTCCACGAGGAACATATGCAGTAACGCATGACCAAAACAGTGGAATCAATTACATCACTGTAGTGGATTTAAAATTAGTGTCGATCTTATCTACAGCTGCGGGGGTTACTCCATTATTGCCATCAAAGAGGTACGATTCTAAAGAAGAAGCTCAAATCGAGATAACGTTTCCCCAAGCGTTTCACCTTTACAATTGGTTCATGGGTGGGGTTGATGTTCACGACGGACACTGTAACAACGTGCTGCCAAGTATTCGATCGAAAAAATGGACATGGGTAATTTTTATGAGGCTCATCCAGGCTACCATTGTAAATTCTGTGGTAATATTCAACACAGCTGGGGAAGATAAGAAAAAAGTTGGAACTAAAGAATTTACAATGTCGATAGCTAAAAGTTATATTCATCATTGTAAGAAAAAACGGAAAAAACATAAAACGATTTCACAAAATAATCAAAAACGCTGCTCCAATTGTCCATAAGAACAAATCTTTTCTGTAAAACTATAATTTATATTTTTGCAGTCCATATTTGAAAAGAAATCACGAGAATATCTGAGTGACTGTGAGAGGCCAGGGGACTCACTATAATCAAGTACTCCGAATAGTGAGAGGTGAGGGGACTCACTATAATCAAGCACCCCGAATAGTGATAGGCACGGGGACTCACTAGAAACAAGCACCCCGAATAGTGAGAGGCAAGGGGACTCACTATAAACAAGTACCCCGAATAGTGAGAGGCACGGGGACTCACTATAAACATACACCCCGAATAGTGAGAGGCAAGGGGACTCACTATGAACAAGTACCCCGAATAGTGAGAGGCAGGAGGACTCACTAGAAACATGCACCCCGAATAGTGAGAGGCAAGGGGACTCACTATAAGCAAGCAAGCACCCTCAATAGTGAGAAGCAAGGGGACTCATTATAAACAAGCACCCCGAATAGTGAGAGGCGAGGGAACTCACTATAAACGAGAACCCCGAATAGTAAGAGGCAAGGGGACTCACTATAAACAAGCACCCCGAATAGTGAGAGGCAAGGGGACTCACTATAAACAAGCACCCCAAAGAAGACCTAATATTACCACGCCCACATCGTTGTCTCTGGGTTGCGCTAAGGATAAAATCCGAATGTAAACTTGGAAGTAAGCAAATTTTATCCACCATTTTTTATTTCATCCGATTCAAATAAGTTTTGGAATTTTTTGTCGGCCATATTGGATCAGCTATTTTTAATTTTTGATTTTTGAGGGCAGAACCGTGATTAGCGACCTTGAAAATCCCCGAGTTCCACATTTCATCTAATTCAAATAAGTTTTTGAATTTTTTGTCAGCCATATTTATCCGCTATTTTGAACTTTTGAATTTTGATTGCAAAATCGTGATCAGCGACCTCGAAAACCCCCGAGTACCACATTTCATCCGATTCAATTAATTTTTTGAATTTTTTGTCGGCCACATTGCATCCGCCATTTTAAATTGTTAAATTTTAAGGGCAGAATCGTGATCAGCGACCTCGAAAGCCCCGGGACACCAATTTTCGTTGATGTCCGATGTTTTTTGTTTTTTACGAGAAGCGTGAAATTTTTCTCGCTGCTCAAGGGGCGAAAAACGTCATTTGGGGAGGGGGGGGGGGATTTTGATTACGACAAATTTAAAAAATACATCGTTTGATTACAAACATTTTATGCACTCATGGTTGAAAAAATGGGAGATCTTCGAGCGTCTTCTATGAGAAAAAACACTTGTATGCATTTCGCTGACGTGAAAAATCATTTCTGCCGATGAATGAAGAGAGAGAGCGCGAAAAACGGTGCGGTTGAGGGGAGGAGTTAGTGATGGAATTATGGAATTGGCGAAGAAGTTGAAAGTAGACCACACATTGAGATTTGTGTTTTCAAAATTTTCTAATGAGTATTAATAAACTGGAATTACGAAGATTTTTGTTTTTTTATTATTGTCGATTATCGTTGTTCCTGATCTGCACGATCGACGATTGTAATAGTCGGATTATGGTAGCTAAAATATGACACAAAATGATTTGAAGTAATGTTTTCCAAATTTCTTGCAAAGACATGGTCGTTCCACCTTTAGTGGTAGGATCATTTCTTCCGTTCACCATTCGCATAAGAAAGTTATCCTCCCGAAATGTAAGCAATAATTCAGCTTGTGGTAATGAAAAATTGACGTTAAAATCTCCTGCAAGAATTACTACTTGATTTGAATAGTCGGAGACCCCCGAGTGCTACATTTCATCTGATTCAAATAAGTTTTCGCATTTTTTGTCGGCCATATTGGATCCGCCATTTTGAATTTTTTTATTTTGAGGGCAGAATCGTGATCAGCGACCTTGAAAACCTCGGGACACCAATTTTCGTGACTGTCCGATTTTTGTTCTTTTTTACGCGAAGCGTGAAATGTTTCTCGCTGCTGAAGGGGTGAAAAACTTCATTTGGGGGGGGGGGGGGATTTTGATGACGACAAATTTAAAAAATACGTCGTTTGACTACAACTGTTTTATGCCCTCATGGTTGAAAAAAGGGGAGATCTTCGAGCGTTTGCTATGAGAAAAAAAATATTGAAAAAAAGGCCGAGGCTTTTTTGAGTTTTTGTTTTGTTTAAACGCGGCCATATTTTTTGTCTACTGGACAAAACTCGATTCTAATCCCGGATTCTGAAAGGGCACACTCGAAAGTACTAGAGACTATATTTTTTATTTGAAAATTCTTATTGTTTAATGATGAGAATTTGACTCGAAAATGATAGAAAAAATTACGATTCTTGGTCGTTAATGAGTAGAGAAAAAAATAAAATATGTCATAATTTTTAATCCCTCAATGGATTTTCGCCAAATTCAAGAGCGAACAACCTTGACACCTATACTAGTTCTGCACAACGTTTCGGTGCAATATCTTAAAAATTGTGCAAGTCAAAGTATCTACGCTATTTTTCAAAAGATTCAAAATTTCATGAAAATTTAATTGTTGGATCGATTTTTGTCAAATTCAATACCAAACAACCTTAATAGCTATACTGATTCTGTACGAATTCTCTTTAATGTACAAAGTTTGAATGCAATATCTTGACAATTGCAGAAAGTAGAGCGTTTACGCTCTATGAAATCGACAGTTTACGTCGATAAAATCTGAACACCCGTTCAAAATCTGAACACGCACGCACGCACACACACACACACACACACGCAGGCGCGTGCGCGCACGCACGCATGCACACACACACACATGCGGACATTTTTTCTTAATATGATTTCTCGATGTTTTGGGACATTTTAAACGAGTTTTTAAAAAAATGTTGAAAAAAAATGTTTTCACGAAAACAAAGCTTCCTTTGTGAGGAAGCAAAAACGACGAGACATTTTTGTTCCGCGATGATCAGCTTTATTATGTCACTATTAATGATTTTTCGTTGGGGGATGCTTAATTTTTTTATTAACCAATTTTTTATGAATCAATAAAAGCCGAAAACAGCCAAATCTTAAGTCGGGTCAGATGAGAAAATTTTTTGTTTGCTATGAACTCTTATATTATCATAATAAGTGATATTCCGTTGGAGGAAGTTGAAGTTTTTTACTAACATTTTTTTTCGCCACGTTCTCATTTATTTGATTACACACGATAATACTAGAATGGATATCCCCGTTGCAGAGTTTCTGTGGTTTTGGTGCTGTTTGAAACCTCACATGCAGAGTTTCTTGAGATCGTGATATATTTTTGCTGAGGCATGTTTTGTCGCAGGATTTTTTTTTGTGGGATGTTTTGTCCGGGACGTTTTGTCGCGAGACGTTTCCTCCGGGATGTTTTGTTATAGAACCGGATATTTCCATCAAATCCAAGAGAATCGTATGTCAAATTCACGGTTATCATAAAATATCTCGTGTAAATTTTCTATATTTTTTAGCAAGCATGCAGATACAAGCTTCATAAGAAAAACTATTAAATAAAATCTTATGAATCTTTATAAAATTAGGAACATTTCTTGCTAAAATCTGCAAAGTCATACACATATGTGTCGTGCGATTTTGTCATATTTGCTCCGAGTTATCCTCAAACCAATTCAAAGAGAAGAAATACAAAATCGAATCTCACATGAATTAATTTCGAGATTGACATCATTTACATTATAATTATTACAATAACATTACAATTATTATTATAATTACCTATTCCCCCTAGAATTTGTAGTTGTTTTGAAACAAATTACCAATCCTCTTAGAATTCGTTATGCTGGAGTACTAGAATTATCCTGCGGTACCGATATTAAAAAAGATATATCTTTGATAATTTTCAACATACCGGGATGAAACTCGAAAGATTTTTTTAAGGAAGCAAAGCTATAAGGCTACAAAAACAATAAATCATTTAGCAATTTAAACGTCTAGTGATGGAAATTTTGTCGATCTTCAACGAGAGAGATGAATGATTTTCCGACACAAACTTCGCGATGGTTTCCTACCAATGTAATTCTTAAAAAACATTGACATACATTTTCTATTGCCCGATGATAGATCGAATGTGGTGGACGCGTATACCAAACCAACGAGAAGCTGAAGAAGAAGAAGGAGGAGAAGAAAAAGAAGAAAACGAGAGAGACGAAGAAGAGGAAAACAAAGAGGCCAAAGAGATTGTGAAAATAGGAAAATTTAACATTTGTCGAGACGAAAACGAGGACGACGAGGATTTCGATCAATCGTACAGACTGGCACGTGAGGAAAAATATTTGATGAAACGGGGTGATTGCCGGTGATGGACAATGAGCAACCGCATCAGGAGCTGGTCAAGTGCGTCGTTGTGGGGGACACTGCAGTCGGCAAGACCAGGCTGATTTGCGCGAGAGCCTGTAACAAACACGTCTCACTGTCTCAATTACTCACCACCCACGTGCCAACAGTTTGGGCCATCGACCAGTACCGGATTTACAAGGACGTAAGACTTTAATTTCTTCACGCACGCTTGTGTATGCTCGTGTATTTGTGGTATTACATGACACTTTGATCAGGTAAAATGAAATATAATAACTTTTTAGAGAAGGTCGTGGATTTGGCTCTGGATTGCCATCCAGGCTTCCAGGGTTCACATCCTGTGGCTGGCATAATGGATTTTTCCAAATACCTCTTTGGCAAATTTAGGAATTCAGTATTCATTTTTAATTGTGGATCTTTCCAAATATACTACTCGCAAAAATTGAGGGAGCAAGAAAAATTTCTCAATTTTTCCGTGATTTTCGATGGGCTGTATTTCAGTGAAAAATGGTCATATCGAGGTAATAAAAAAAGGATTTTAAAGCTCCAAGATTCTAGTTTTTAGATCTTTTAGTCAAAAGTTTTTAGGAGCTACGGTTCTTACGAGATTTGAAGGAATAACACGAAATGATGTTTCTGCACATTGTTTACCTTTTTATTCTTAGTTCACGGGCTTGAACATTTTTTTCCAGCTAAACCAATATATGGGCCAGGTAGCCTGTTTATCCAGCTTAAATTTCATTTTTTTATTATTATGTTTCTACGTTGATTTTTCTTGGAGATATTTAACTTTGAATGGAAAAGATCCTTTTGTATTTAACCAGTGATATCTCAGCAACCATTGGTCGTACAAAAATTAATCAAGCAGTTTCGAGAACTGGAATAAATTTCCTACAAGATTTCTTAAAGAGTATCGGGGAAAAAAAAATTCTACCGTCAATGATCAGTTGCGGTCAAACTGCAGCTTTGCTGATATTGATGGGAAGGCTAATGTGTCAAAGAATTTGTACAGCTCAATGTACCCCCGATAACTTTGTAAATTTGCGGATCGATCCATTGAACGGTTTTTCAGACCAATTGATTAAAATTTCCAGAAAATTTAAAGGAGCAAGGTTTTTCTAAACATCGGGTTATCTCCTTCTAAATGAAAAAATTGATTTTTTGACTTTTTTTTACAATTCTGCATCTGTTATCGGTTAAACTGGAAAAAAAAATTCTAAAATTTAAAAAACAATTTTTCTTCAAATTATTGAATTTTTTTCTTTTCCAAATTTAACCGATAACAGTTGCAGAATTGTAAAAATAGTCGAAAGAAAAACAATTTTTCCATTTTTAAGAAGATTATCCGATGTTCAGGAACAAAAATCGTCGAAAATCAACGGAAATTTTGGAAATTTTTGCTGCTTCCTTAATTTTTGCGAGTAGTGTATTCTAAGCCGGCACTAAACAGATAACAAAATTCACAGCAGCTAAGATCAGAATGTGGCCAGTGTATGAAGAATGCAGAGCCACGTGCACTACGACTTGCCGTTCTTTCCTCTTGCCGTTACGAAATCTCTTGCTTGTAATATAGCTTCAAAATTTCGTGATTTTCTATAAATTTTTCGAAGTCTTTTAGGAATATGAAAACATGATATTTTTGTTCCGATTTTTTTTTACCCTAAATACAGATGCAATACGTTTTTAAATTTTCGAGAAAGTATTTTTCAGCGTATACAATCATATAAATAATTCTGTAAAAAAACGGAAATGTCACTCTGGGATATTGCTCGAAGTGCCTTGGAATCTTTCATATATATGAGGCATTCCACGACATTTCGATCAAAATCTTGCTTTGATGATTTCGATTGTCCTCTAAATTTTTTAGATAAAAAAACGCATTGAAAAAAAATTTCCCAATTTTTTTCAGAATTTTTTGGTCGCGCGTTTTTTTTTTTTTTTTTCTAAAGGGACCACTTTGTAAAATCTGAAAAAATTCAGAATAATCTAATGAAATATAACAAAATTTTTAGGCTTTGTTCCAAAATGGAGATTTTAATACTCTATGAGTCAAATTCAAAAAAATGCAAAAAAAAGAATTTTACTCATAGAGTATTCAAATCTCCATTTTAAAACAAAGCCCAAAAACGTTGTAATAGTTTATTAGATTATTCTAAATTTTTTCTAATTTTACAAAAAGGTCCCTTTAAAAAAAATCCAAAAAACGCGTGACCAACTAATTCTGAAATAATTTGGAATTTTTGTTCAATGTGTTTTTTATATAAAAAATTTAGAGGAAAATCGGCATCATCGAGGCAAGATTTTGATGGAAATGCCGAAGCGTTCCACTCCAGGTGGGCTACTAATAAATCGTGTGATCTCGAAATATTATGAAACATTTTTTAAAAGTTTATTCGAGCATGTTGAAATTAAGCAGAATTTTTTTTCAGTTTTTTGAATCTGATTTTACACCCCGAATTTGAATAGCAATGTTTTTTTTTTTTTCGATTCATTTTACATATGAGACGATCCGTTGCACAAAAAAAACACCTTAACATAAAATACTTTATAATCTCATCTATTTTGGAGCTGTCCAGCATCCTTTTCGTGTATTTTCCAGCAAGTATGGCAACAATATTTTTTTTTCGTCAAGTCTGCCTTTTTCGATTTCCCTACAACTTTGAGAGAACTTTTATTGATTTCATAAGAAACCACCGAAAAATTGGCATAATGGAGAAGGAGAATTTATATCTTCCAAGTGTTTTCTGAGGTTAACTGATAAAAGCACTCGCGACTTACGATAAATATTCGATGTTATCGAACGCCCCTATTAAATTTATTGAACAAACATTGAATATACTGGGTGCCCCACGAATGAAGGTAATCCTCGTAAGAGTAGATTCGTGACGTCCTTTGCCATTTTTCGATATTTTGAAGCCCTGCATTATTATTAATTAATTGAATTAATAACAATTTAGGGGTTAAAAATATAAAAAAATGGCAGAGGACTTTTTCACTCAATGTTACGTTAATAATTGATTAAATAAATACCAATTTTGAGGTGCAAAATATCAAAAAATGGCAAAGAACTTTTCTACTCGATATTAAGTCACGAATCTACCCTCACGAGGATTACCTTCATTCGTGGGGCATCCTGTACTATACTTACCATGTATCAACGTGGGGTTAAACTCAAAAATTGGGCCCCCACAAAATATCTTGGTATTCCATGTGTCGGTAATGATAATAACATTTTAGAGAAATATCGTTTTGGTAAGTAGTTAGGTTTCTAAATTGCCATACAAATAAGAAAGTAATCTAAAGCTCGGTGCTATGACTATACTTTCTGATGATCTTCAATACAATACGGTTGCGGTTCACGAGTATCAGCATATTATCATTGAACATCCGATGAAGACGCACACTTCAAAGAAAGTTTTATATTTTACGGATTGAGCTGAACACTTCAAGAACAGATTCAGCTCTAGCATCAACCTCCTTCGTCATGACGCGGACTTTAAAATACCTGCGGAACATCATTGCTTCGCGACCGCTCATGACAAAGTCCCAGGAGACGGCGTGGGCGAGGCGTGGCCTCTAAGTACCGAAGCTGGCGGATCAAATTTTAATTCCAATGGCACTATATTTCTGGGCGAAAGATAAGTTAGAAAAATCAAGAGTATACTTTTGCTCAAAAGACTCTTCCACAGCCACAAATGATCGCTTGAAAGACTGATTTGCCAGTGCACGAGCCATACCGGGGACGTTACAATTCCATGCTTGCATGCCTGTAGGAACGACTCAAATGCGCGTGAAGATATTCTCATTCAATACTGAATCGTCGCTATTCCCGAAGAGAATGTATGACAATTTGAAAAACTAACTACTTACCAGAACGATATTTATCTAAAATGTTTTTATCATTTGTAACGGTAGCGAATATCGTTGACATTAATTTTGCGGTAGTGCGCTGACGTACCGGCAGGATTCGGAGCTCAACTCGGAAATAAAGTATGGTAGACCAAGTTTAGGGTGAAATTCCCAATTTTCTTTATTTACTTGTTTGAAATTATTTGTTGCCGTTATTTATAAATTCTTAACAAGTTGCGCTGCGAAGCGTTGGCTCAATAGATTTGAAATATTGGTATTAGGGCGGGTGTGTGGCTTGCTGCCGGGAATGGCTGAGCTCGGTCCACTGGCGCCCTCTTTCGTTCGTGGCCCTTTCGCTGCGCTTTCCGATAGAACGGGCTGCTTGGTAGGGGAAGCGCGCCTCACTGTTTTCCCGTCTTACACCTCCCGTGGCTGGAGCGCCGCACAGTGGTCCCAAATCCCAAAAAGCTGGCCAAAAGTCGAAAATGTATTCAATTCGAGTGAAAGTCTGTACTCCGGGGTTTCCGGAGTCGCTAACTACGAATATGAAGTCAAAATTCAGCAAAACGAAATAGCGGATCCAATATGGCGGGAAATTTCGTCAAAAACGTATTTAATTCGGGTGACATTTGAAGACTTGAAGACTTGGGAAGAAGAGGATTGGAATCCAGTCATTATAATCATTATTACAATGACAATGAACATTCATAATATATTTCTTTCATTCTTTTATTTCTAATCGATATAATTTGAGCTTTTTTTACAATTAATCACTGTCCTGTGAACTGTCATCATCGTCACATATATCGCTCGTATCATCAGAAAAAATCTGCCTTGATTCTGGAACTGAACGTGGAATCAATAGTTCAACCGCGTATGGGGATAATGATCTTAGTTTCTTCGAAGGAAGTTTTCGCAAACTGGAAATTACTGGATCTGACGTTACTAAACATCTGCAAAAAATATCTTCCATGTTTTTGATGCGGTTACATTTTCGTGAAAAATCTTCTCGGAATCTTTTAATGTACTTATTGCATGATTCCTGAGCTTCTTCAGACATTTGTCCGATAGGAAGTAACGAAGATTCCACGATTCCATGACCGTGAATAAGAATTTTGTGTACTGTTCTTGGCATGAAGTACCACGAATAGAGTTCGACAAATTTTCGTGCAGTATCTTCAGCGTATTTGCGAAATTTGGGTATATTGATTTCAAAACCGCAAGAAATTACCTGCAATACAACATGGAATCGCTTTATCAATTCTTCATCAATTCCCGTTATTAAAGCGGAAGTTTCAGAATTTTCGAAAAATCTTCTTGCTGTATTTCCGTCATTAGAACTTCCATAGCCTGGTTTTGGTTGATCAACAACAAGCCCTAATCTGTCACGAAAACCTTGTTGTATATTTTTTTTCTTCTAACAACATTTTCTTTATCCTCTTTGCACCCTTGCCACTTTTTTATTTCTAATTTGAAAGCTACATGTAAGCAACATTCAAAAAACCGTATCCAAGCATGCAGCGACGATATTCCGAATTTGAAGTGATCTTCATTAACCGGTCTTTGCAACATCTTGTCAATGTCATTAAATTCTTTGGACGTAGCACCACAAAGGTAGCCACGCATACTTGATGATGTATTCGTAATAGAACTACAAACTTTACCATCGATCATCGTCAACACAGGTTTGAAATTGATGTTAATTTTTTTGCCGCCAATTACAGTTTTAAAGGGCACGAGGTTTCTCTCTTGCGCTTGGATACAATAAACTTCTGCCCTAGTTGCTTCGGCAGTTTCATGAAAGAATTCAATTTTAATTGGGCGACAAAACCTTGGTGACGAAGGACGAGGATTTTTCCAAATAATCACGTGTGGATTGACTTTATCAAAGATTTGCAAGGGAACAAGTGAAATAAAGAAAATGTTGGCATCTGATTTATTGCCGTCTCCATCGTTAAATTTTCGTTTGTAAGTACTTTGACCAGAAGTTCCATCGCATCCCCACTTGCATATCAATTCTAAATTACCAACTTTGTTTTCAGGAAGACTTCCAATAACGTCCGATTGTACCGTTAATATTCTTTCAGCTGTATGATTTAGCAATGCTTGAAGTCCAACTGTGGCTCCACTTTCAGTTACAGAAATTTCTGACTTTGCAGGGTAACACTTTTTTTTAGAATCCAATACACATTTATAAGGCGGGTATAATTTACAATTTTTTTTCGAGCTTACAGAACATAGTAATTGGTATTGACTTTTGGTCATTTTACCTTCTACCACAAGTGATAATGCTTCGTTGCCTGACAGTACATCTTCTAAAACGCGTTCCATAGACTTGCGGTACTGTGATGCTTTTGATAGACTGCCTTCTGTGACATCCCTAATTACCTTTGAAGCTTGTGAATTTCCAGAAGCCCAGAGACCCATTTGTGTAGCGTAGGCCAATTCGTGGACGGTATGTTCTTTTCGAACCTTTTCTGTCTTCCTACGTTTTGACCGATCACTTAAATCGCCCGAGCTTGTGGAAGGACGCCCCATTGTGCTTTCCGTAGAAGGATGCCCCATTGTGCTTTCCGTAGAAGGATGCCCCATTGTGTTTTCCGTAGAAAGACGCTTCATTGTGTTTTCCGTGGAAGTCTTCAAGCGTTCCTTCTCAATCATCGAAGGCACAGGAACGTTGAGCCACTCATCAAATTTATTGAAGAATTTGGTTTCGTCCCTCCTCGCTTCTTGCCACCTCTTTTTGAAATTCGATACCAATCTACCCATGGCATCTTTCAGATTATTCGACAAAATGTATGGATGCTTCAATTGTTTTGACACCTCCATTTCAACAATGTCAGTGACAATGTTGATATTTGCTTTTAATACCGATTTCACAAGTATGTAAATTTCCTTTCTCGTGAAAGAAATTTCGTCGGTATTATCCAGAGGATCTGTAGGAAATGCAAAATAACATAAATAGAAGAATTATCTTTATCAATTTCCTATGAACAATATTTCAGACGCGAAAATTACAAAAAACTGCAGAAAGCATTTTTGCCTCCACTATTGAATTTTTAGTGCGACAAAATTTCGACTAGTGTAGCACACTTTTGAGTGAGAGTGTATATTCAAAAAACGAGGATAAAAAAATTCATAAACTACTACAATTATATCTTCTACTATGAGGAATATATGTGCTAAGTTTTGAATTTTTATATGAGTATTGACTAAATTGAAAAAATGTTCAAATTGTTGACCGTGTAAAATACACGTATATGCCATTCAAAACTTTCACTGCTGGTGGGGCATAAAAATTACACTCAAAACCGAAGGAGCAGCTACGAGCAGCTAATTTTTGGATATGTTTAGAAGAAATGTCTAAGTAACAATTTCCATTTAGTATAAGAGCGGGGTCGATAGGGGTTTTGACTTATTGCTTTTTCTAACACGACTTTTCAGAACATAACCAAGAAAAATATCATTACTTTCATTAATGACTTACAATTTCATACATCGTTAACGATAATTTTGAGCAACACACTCAAATTGTACTTACTTCCTGGAGAAGAATCCATTTTGTAAAATCCAAATCCGTTAACTTTTCACTCTTCCAGACGCGTCGAAACTTTCGTCTCATTTCTCCGCGCGACGAGCAAACAATGCGGTCGGCTCGACGCTCACGAATAAAATGGATTCCTGAGCCAGGTATGGACGCTCCGCTTTTCTTAACAGTTATAATACATACTAGAGGTACCACTACAACTATTCCAACCATTGAAAGACCCTAGAAAAAAATATTTTTTTTTCGACTTTTGGCCAGCTTTTGGCGATTTGGGACCACTGTGCGCCGCTCTAATTGACGGGCGCTCTCTCCGTGCTTTTCACTGGAGCTGGCTGCTTGGTGAGGGGAGCGCGCCTTACGGTTCTCCCGTTGTGACGGTCGCTGACAAGGATGGGCAAAAAAAAATTACCATTTTCCATTTTTCAATTGGGGAAAAATCGATAATTTAAAAAGATGAAATACCAATTGATGAAAAATTGAAATGATACGAAATTGTATTTTCAATTATCCAAAAAATCGGTAATTGGTCGAAAAATAATATCAATTACCCAGCAATGATTAATGGGAAAAAATAAAGTGCCAATTATCCAAATAATCAGTAATTGGTCCAAAAATAATATCAATTACTTAGAAAATGGGTAATTACTTTGAACATATTTTCAATTATCCGAATAATAGGCAATTGATCGGATAATAATATCAATAATCAGAAAATAGGTAATTGGTTGGAAAATATTCTCAATGATCTGAATAATCGGTAATTGGTCGAAAAATAATATGAATTTTCACTTATAATACCACAAGAGCTTCAAAATTATCGGGTATTTCCCGATAGGTTCGTTGCAAACAAATGAAGGAGTCAAGTTTTTCCTAAAAAACTTGACGACTTTATTTGTTTGCAGGGAACCTTGAGGGAAATGCCAGATAATTTTGAAGCTCGTGTGGTATTCGGGGGATTATTTTTCCGTCCCAAATGTCGGCCAATAGAATTGCACCATGAGATGAAATGAACAGTTAACAGTAGTAAATTGGTTCCAAACTGTTTTTTTTTGCCTTCCCCGTATTAATGGGAACATTTCCTTTGACTTTTTTATCAATGCTGGACAGAGAACAAACTCCAAATCGACTCATTTTCATGCAAAATCTCCAATTTTCACAATTGAATTCAACCTGTCAGTTTGACGTGTGGTTAATTTGACTGGATCATGTTTTGTTTTTTATATATAGCAACTACCAGAGAAAATAATCAAAAAATTATCAGTATAATACCATGTAGGTTGTACCACGTGACGTCGAATGGTGCAATTCTATTGGCCGACATTTGGGTCGGAAAAATAATCAGAAAAATTATTAATTGGTTTGAGAATATTCTCAATTACCCGAATAATCGTCAATTGATCGAAGAAAAATGTCGATTTTTCAGAAAAATGGGTAATTGGTTTGAAAATATTCTCAATTACCCGAATAATCGTCAATCGATCGAAAAATAATGTCGTGTTTTCAGAAAAATGGGTGATTGGTTTGAAAATATTCTCAATTACCCGAATAATCGTCAATTGGTCAAAAAATAATGTCGATTTTTCAGAGAAATGGTTAATTGGTCTGAAAATATTCTGAATTACCCGAGTAATTGTCAATTGGTCGAAAATAATGAAATACCAAGTAATTAATTTCTCGCTTTCTGAGATGTCCAGGTTGACCGCTGCGTATTTTTCGGAGCCCAGGTTGACAGCTTCGTAGATATCGGCGTCCAGGTCGACCGCTAGGTAGTTTTATGTGTCCAGGTCGACAGCTTCGTAGTTGTCGGTGTCCAGGTCGGCCGCTACGTAGTTTTCGGTGTCCAGGTCAACCGCTGCGTAGTTGTCGGCGTCTAGGTCGACCGCTACGCAGTTTTTGGTGTCCAGGTCGAACACTTCGTAGTTGTCGGTGTCCAGGTCGACTTCTGCGTAGTTTTGGGTGTCCAGGTCGACAGCTTTGTGATTTTGTGTGTCCAGGTCGACAGCTTCGTAGTTGTCGGCGTCCAGGTCAACAGCTTCGTAGTTGTCGGTGTCCGGGTCGGCAGCTTCATAGTTGTCGGCGTCCAGGGCGACCGCCACGTAGTATTCGGTGTCCAGGTCGACAGCTTCGTAGTTGTCGGTGTGCAGGTCGCCCGCTACGTAATTTTCGGTGTCAAGGTCGACCGCTGCGTAGTTGTCGGCGTCCAGGTCGACCGCTACGTAGTTTTCGGTGTCCAGGTCGACAGCTTCGTAGTTGTCGGTGTCCAGGTCGACCTCTGCGTAGGTTTCGGTGTCCAGGTCGGCAGCTTCGTGATTTTCGGTGTCCAGGTCGACGGCTACGTAGTTGTCGATGTCCAGGTCGACAGCTTCGTAATTGTCGGTGTCCAGGTCGGCAGCTTCGTGATTTTCGGTGTCCAGGTCGACGGCTACGTAGTTGTCGATGTCCAGGTCGACAGCTTCGTAATTGTTGGTGTCCGGGTCGCCCGCTACGTAATTTTCGATGTCAAGGTCGACCGCTGCGTAGTTGTCGGCGTCCAGGTCGACCGCTACGTAGTTTTCGGTGTCCAGGTTGACAGCTTCGTAGTTGTCGGTGTCCAGGTCGACCTCTGCGTAGGTTTCGGTGTCCAGGTCGGCAGCTTCGTGATTTTCGGTGTCCAGGTCGACCGCTGCGTAGTTGTCGGCGTTCAGGTCGACGGCTACGTAGTTTTCAGTGTCCAGGTCGACAGCTTCGTAGTTGTCGGTGTCCAGGTCGACCGCCGCGTAGTGTTCGGTGTCCAGATCGACCACTGCGTAGTTGTCGGCGTCCAGGTCGACCGCTAAGCAGTTTTCGGTGTCCAGGTCGACAGCTTCGTAGTTGTCGGTGTCCAGGTCGACCGCTGCGTAGTTTTCGGTGTCGAAGTCGACCGCTGCGTAGTTGTCGGCGTCCAGGTACCGCTACGTAGTTTTCGGTGTCCAGGTCGACAGCTTCGTAGTTGTCGGTGTCCAGGTCGACAGCTTCGTAGTTGTCGGTGTCCAGGTCGACCGCTGCGTAGTTTTCGGTGTCCAAGTCGACAGCTTCGTGATTTTCGATGTCCAGGTCGACCGCTGCGTATTTGTCGGCGTCAAGGTCGACCGCCACGTAGTTTTCGGTGTCCAGGTCGACAGCTTCGTAGTTGTCGGTGTCCAGGTCGACCGCTACGTAGTTTTCGGTGGGCAGGTCGACAGCTTCGTAGTTGTCGGTGTCCAGGTCGACCTCTGCGTAATTTTCGGTGTCAAGGTCGACAGCTTCGTGATTTTCTGTGTCCAGGTCGACAGCTTCGTAGTTGCCGGTGTCCAGTTCGACCGCTGCGTAGTTTTCGGTGTCGAGGTCAACCGCTGCGTAGTTGTCGGCGTCCAGGTCGACCGCTACGTAGTTTTCGGTGTCCCTGTCGACAGCTTCGTGATTTTCGGTGTCCAGGTCGACCGCTGCGTATTTTTCGGCGTCCAGGTCAACCACCACGTAGTTTTCGGTGTCCGGGTCGACAGCTTCGTAGTTGTCGGTCTGCAGGTCGACCGCATCGTGATTTTTGGTGTCCAGGTCGACCGCTGCGTATTTGTCGACGTCAAGGTCGACCGCCACGTAGTTTTCGGTGTCCAGGTCGACAACTTCGTAGTCGTCGGAGTGCGAGTCAACCGCCACGTAGTTTTCGGTGTCCGGGTCGACAGCTTCGTAGTTGTCGGTCTGCAGGTCGACCGCATCGTGATTTTTGGTGTCCAGGTCGACCGCTGCGTAGTTGTCGGCGTCCAGGTCGACCGCTGCGTAGTTGTCAACGTTCAGGTCGACCGCTACGTAGTTTTCAGTGTCTAAGTCGACAGCTTCGTAGTCGTCGGTGTCCAGGTCGACCGCTGCATAGTTTTCGGTAAACAGGTCGACCGCTGCGTAGTTGTCAGCGACCAGATCGACCGCTACGTAGTTTTCGGTGTCCAGGTCGACAGCTTCAGAGTTGTCGGTGTCCAGGTCGACCGCTACGTAATTTTCGGTGTTAAGGTCGACCGCTGCGTAGTTGTCGGCGTCCAGGTCGACCGCTACGTAGTATTCGGTGTCCAGGTCGACAGCTTCGTATTTGTCGGTGTCCAGGTCGACCTCTACGTAGTTTTCGGTGTCCAGGTCGGCAGCTTCGTGATTTTCGGTGTCCAGGTCGACAGCTACTAGTTGTCGGTGTCCAGGCCGACCGCTATGTAATTTTCGGTGTCCAGGTCGACCGCTGCGTAGTTGTCGGCGTCCAGGTCGACCACTACGTAGTCATCGGTGTCAAGATCGACAGCTTCGTAGTTGTCGGCATCCAGGTCGACTGCTACGTAGTTTTTGGTGTCCAGGTCGACCGCTACGTAATTTTCGATGACCAGGTCGACTGCTGCGTAGTTTTTGGTGTACAGGTCGACCGCTGCGTAGTTTTTGGTGTCCAGGTCGACCGCTACGTAGTTTTCGGTG
This sequence comes from Alloplasta piceator, assembly GCA_946863875.1. NCBI lineage: Eukaryota > Metazoa > Arthropoda > Insecta > Hymenoptera > Ichneumonidae > Alloplasta > Alloplasta piceator. Next base: position 41,889,069 of record OX333072.1, on the reverse strand, counting down.
TCCAGGTTGACAGCTTCGTAGTTGTCGGTGTCCGGGTCGACCGCCGCATAGTTTTTGGTATCGAGGTCGACCGCTGCGTAGTTGTTAACGTCCAGGTCGACCGCTACGTAGTTTTTGGTGTCCAGATCGACAGCTTAGTAGTTGTCGGTGTCCAGGTCGACAGCTCCGTAGTTGTCGGTGTCCAGGTCGACCTCTGCGTAGTTTTTGATGTCCAGGTCGGCAGCTTCGTGATTTTCGGTGTCCGGGTCGACCGCTGCGTAGTCGGCGTTTAGGTCGATCGCTACGTAGTTTTCGATGTCCAAGTCGGCAACTTCGTGATTTTTGGTGTCCAAGTCGAACGCCAGATAGTTTTTGGTGTCCGGGTTGACCGCTGCGTAGTTGTCGGGGTCAAGGTCGACCGCTACGTACTTTTCGGTGTACAGGTCGACAGCTTCGTAGTTGTCGGGGTGCAGGTCGACCGCTGCGTAGTTTTCGGTTTCCAGGTCGACAGCTTCGTAGTCGTCGGTGTGCGGGTCGACCGCTGCGTGGTTTTCGGTGTCCAGGTCGACTGCTGCGTAGTTGTCGGCGTCCGAGTCGACCGCTCCGTAGTTGTCAGCGACCAGGTCGACCGCTACGTAGTTTTCGGTGTCCAGGTCGACAGCTTCGTAGTTGTCGGTGTCCAAGTCGACAGCTTCGTGATTTCCGGTGTCCAGGTCGACCGCAGCGCATTTGACGGCATCCAGGTCGACCGCTACGGAGTTTTCAGTGTCCAGGTCGACAGCCTGTAGTTGTTGGTAACCAGGTCGACCGCTGCGTAGTTTTTGGTGTCCAGGTTGACCGCTGCGTAGTTGTCGGGGTCCCGGTCAACCGCTACGTAGTTTTCGATGTTCGGGTCTACCGCTACGTAATTTTCGGTGTCCAGGTCGACAGCTTCGTAGTTGTCGGTGTCCAAGTCGACAGCTTCGTGATTTTCGGTGTCCGGGTCGACCGCTGCGTATTTGTCGGCATCCAGGTCGACTGCCACGTAGTTTTCGGTGTCCAGGTGGCAGCTTCGTGGTTTTTGGTGTCCAAGTCGACCGCCAGGTAGTTTTTGGTGTCCAGGTTGACCGCTGCGTAGTTGTCGGCGTCCAGGTGGACCGCTACGTAGTTTTCGGTGTCCAGGTCGACAGCTTCGTAGTTGTCAGTGTCCAGGTCGACCTCTGCGTAGTTTTTGAAGTCCAGGTCGAGAGCTCCGTGATTTTCGGTGTCCAGGTCGACCGCTGCGTAGTCGTGGGCGTTCAGGTCGATCGCTACGTAGTTTCCAGTGTCCAGGTCGGCTGCTTCGTGATTTTCGGTGACTGAGTCGACCGCCAGGTAGTTTTTGGTGTCCAGCTTGACCGCTGCGTATTTGTCGGGGTCCAGGTCGACCGCTACGTAGTTTTCGGTGTACAGGACGACAGCTTCGTAGTTGTCGGTGTGCAGGTCGACCGCTGCGTAGTTTTCGGTTTCCAGGTCGACCACTGCGTATTTGTCAGCGTCCAGGTCGACCGCCACGTAGTTTTCGGTGTCCCGGTCGACAGCTCTGTAGCTGTCGGTCTGCAGGTCGACCGCTTCGTGAATTTTGGTGTCCAGGTCGACCGCTGCGTATTTGTCGACGTCCAGGTCGACCGCCACGTAGTTTTCGGTGTCCAGGTCGACAGCTTCGTAGTCGTCGGTGTGCGGGTCGACCGCTGCGTGGTTGTCGGCGTCCAGGTCGACCGCTGCGTAGTTGTCGGCGTCCAGGTTGACCGCTACGTAGTTTTCAGTGTCTAGGTCGTCAGCTTTGTAGTTGTCGGTGTCCAGGTCGACCGCTGCATAGTTTTCGGTAACCAGGTCGACAACTGCGTAGTTGTCAGCGACCAGGTCGACCGCTACGTAGTTTTCGGTGTCCAGGTCGACAGCTTCGTAGTTGTCGGTGTCCAGGTCGACCGCTGCGTAGTTTTCGGTGTCGAAGTCGACCGCTGCGTAGTTGTCGGCGTCCAGGTACCGCTACGTAGTTTTCGGTGTCCAGGTCGACAGCTTCGTAGTTGTCGGTGTCCAGGTCGACAGCTTCGTAGTTGTCGGTGTCCAGGTCGACCGCTGCGTAGTTTTCGGTGTCCAAGTCGACAGCTTCGTGATTTTCGATGTCCAGGTCGACCGCTGCGTATTTGTCGGCGTCAAGGTCGACCGCCACGTAGTTTTCGGTGTCCAGGTCGACAGCTTCGTAGTTGTCGGTGTCCAGGTCGACCGCTACGTAGTTTTCGGTGGGCAGGTCGACAGCTTCGTAGTTGTCGGTGTCCAGGTCGACCTCTGCGTAATTTTCGGTGTCAAGGTCGACAGCTTCGTGATTTTCTGTGTCCAGGTCGACAGCTTCGTAGTTGTCGGTGTCCAGTTCGACCGCTGCGTAGTTTTCGGTGTCGAGGTCTACCGCTGCGTAGTTGTCGGCGTCCAGGTCGACCGCTACGTAGTTTTCGGTGTCCCTGTCGACAGCTTCGTGATTTTCGGTGTCCAGGTCGACCGCTGCGTATTTTTCGGCGTCCAGGTCAACCACCACGTAGTTTTCGGTGTCCGGGTCGACAGCTTCGTAGTTGTCGGTCTGCAGGTCGACCGCATCGTGATTTTTGGTGTCCAGGTCGACCGCTGCGTATTTGTCGACGTCAAGGTCGACCGCCACGTAGTTTTCGGTGTCCAGGTCGACAACTTCGTAGTCGTCGGAGTGCGAGTCAACCGCCACGTAGTTTTCGGTGTCCGGGTCGACAGCTTCGTAGTTGTCGGTCTGCAGGTCGACCGCATCGTGATTTTTGGTGTCCAGGTCAACCGCTGCGTAGTTGTCGGCGTCCAGGTCGACCGCTGCGTAGTTGTCAACGTTCAGGTCGACCGCTACGTAGTTTTCAGTGTCTAAGTCGACAGCTTCGTAGTCGTCGGTGTCCAGGTCGACCGCTGCATAGTTTTCGGTAAACAGGTCGACCGCTGCGTAGTTGTCAGCGACCAGATCGACCGCTACGTAGTTTTCGGTGTCCAGGTCGACAGCTTCAGAGTTGTCGGTGTCCAGGTCGACCGCTACGTAATTTTCGGTGTTAAGGTCGACCGCTGCGTAGTTGTCGGCGTCCAGGTCGACCGCTACGTAGTATTCGGTGTCCAGGTCGACAGCTTCGTATTTGTCGGTGTCCAGGTCGACCTCTGCGTAGTTTTCGGTGTCCAGGTCGGCAGCTTCGTGATTTTCGGTGTCCAGGTCGACAGCTACTAGTTGTCGGTGTCCAGGCCGACCGCTATGTAATTTTCGGTGTCCAGGTCGACCGCTGCGTAGTTGTCGGCGTCCAGGTCGACCACTACGTAGTTATCGGTGTCAAGATCGACAGCTTCGTAGTTGTCAGCATCCAGGTCGACTGCTGAGTAGTTTTTGGTGTCCAGGTTAACCGCTACGTAATTTTCGATGACCAGGTCGACTGCTGCGTAGTTTTTGGTGTACAGGTCGACCGCTGCGTAGTTTTTGGTGTCCAGGTCGACTGCTACGTAGTTTTCGGTGTCCAGGTTGACAGCTTCGTAGTTGTCGGTGTCCGGGTCGACCGCCGCATAGTTTTCGGTGTCGAGGTCGACCGCTGCGTAGTTGTTAACGTCCAGGTCGACCGCTACGTAGTTTTTGGTGTCCAGATCGACAGCTCAGTAGTTGTCGGTGTCCAGGTCAACAGCTCCGTAGTTGTCGGTGTCCAGGTCGACCTCTGCGTAGTTTTCGATGTCCAGGTCGGCAGCTTCGTGATTTTCGGTGTCCGGGTCGACCGCTGCGTAGTCGGCGTTTAGGTCGATCGCTACGTAGTTTTCGATGTCCAAGTCGGCAACTTCGTGATTTTTGGTGTCCAAGTCGAACGCCAGATAGTTTTTGGTGTCCGGGTTGACCGCTGCGTAGTTGTCGGGGTCAAGGTCGACCGCTACGTACTTTTCGGTGTACAGGTCGACAGCTTCGTAGTTGTCGGGGTGCAGGTCGACCGCTGCGTAGTTTTCGGTTTCCAGGTCGACCGCTGCGTATTTGTCGGCGTCCAGGTCGACCGTCACGTAGTTTTTGGTGTCCCAGTCGACAGCTTCGTAGTTGTCGGTCTGCAGGTCGACCGCTTTGTAAATTTTGGTGACCAGGTCGACCGCTGCGTATTTGTCGACGTCCGGGTCGACCGCCACGTAGTTTTCGGTGTCCAGGTCGACAGCTTCGTAGTCGTCGGTGTGCGGGTCGACCGCTGCGTGGTTTTCGGTGTCCAGGTCGACCGCTGCGTAGTTGTCGGCGTCCGAGTCGACCGCTGCGTAGTTGTCAGCGACCAGGTCGACCGCTACGTAGTTTTCGGTGTCCAGGTCGACAGCTTCGTAGTTGTCGGTGTCCAAGTCGACAGCTTCGTGATTTCCGGTGTCCAGGTCGACCGCAGCGTATTTGACGGCATCCAGGTCGACCGCTACGGAGTTTTCAGTGTCCAGGTCGACAGCCTGTAGTTGTTGGTAACCAGGTCGACCGCTGCGTAGTTTTTGGTGTCCAGGTTGACCGCTGCGTAGTTGTCGGGGTCCAGGTCGACCGCTACGTAGTTTTCGATGTTCGGGTCTACCGCTACGTAATTTTCGGTGTCCGGGTCGACATCTTCGTAGTTGTCGGTGTCCAAGTCGACAGCTTCGTGATTCTCGGTGTCCAGGTCGACCGCTGCGTATTTGTCGGCGTCCAGGTCGACCGCCACGTAGTTTTAGGTGTCCAGGTCGACAGCTCCGTAGTTGTCGGTGTGCAGGTCGACCTCTGCGTAGTTTTCGGCGTTCAGGTCGACAACCTCGTGATTTTCTGTGTCCGCGTCGACAACATCGTAGTTTTCAGTGTCTAGGTCGACAGCAGCGTGTGCCTGTAAAGGCGAGTTAGCATGGATTCAGTCGTTTCGGCGGCTGGGTTTTTACATTACATGTCTAGGTCGACAGCTTCGTAGTTGTCGGTGTCCAGGTCGATTGCCGCATAGTTTTCGGTGTCGAGGTCGACCGCTGCGTAGTTGTTAACGTCCAGGTCGACCGCTACGTAGTTTTTGGTGTCCAGATCGACAGATTAGTAGTTGTCGGTGTCCAGGTCGACAGCTCCGTAGTCGTCGGTGTCCGGGTCGACCTCTGCGTAGTTTTCGATGTCCAGGTCAGCAGCTTCGTGATTTTCGGTGTCCGGGTCGACCTCTGCGTAGTCGGCGTTTAAGTCGATCGCTACGTAGTTTTCTATGTCCAAGTCGGCAACTTCGTGATTTTCGGTGTCCAAGTCGACCGCCAGGTAGTTTTTGGTGTTCGGGTTGACCGCTGCGTAGCTGTCGGGGTCAATGTCGACCGCTACGTAGTTTTCGGTGTACAGGTCGACAGCTTCGTAGTTGTCGGTGTGCAGGTCGATCGCTGCGTAGTTTTCGGTTTCCAGGTCGACCGCTGCGTATTTGTCGGCGTCCAGGTCGACCGCCACGTAGTTTTCGGTGTCCCGGTCGACAGCTTCGTAGTTGTCGGTCTGCAGGTCGACCGCTTTGTGAATTTTGGTGACCAGGTCGACCGCTGCGTATTTGTCGACGTCCGGGTCGACCGCCACATAGTTTTCGGTGTCCAGGTCGACAGCTTCGTAGTCGTCGGTGTGCGGGTCAACCGCTGCGTGGTTTTCGGTGTCCAGGTCGACCGCTGCGTAGTTGTCGGCGTCCTGGTCGACCGCTACGTAGTATTCGGTGTCCAGGTCGACAGCTTCGTATTTGTCGGTGTCCAGGTCGACCTCTGCGTAGTTTTCGGTGTCTAGTTCGGCAGCTTCGTGATTTTCGATGTCCAGGTCGACCGCTGCGAAGTTGTCGGCGTTCAGGTCAACCGCTACGGATTTTTCAGTGTCCAGGTCGACAGCATGTAGTTGTTGGTAACCAGGTCGACCGCTGCGTAGTTTTTGGTGTCCAGGTTGACCGCTGCGTAGTTGTCGGGGTCCAGGTCGACCGCTACGTAGTTTTCGATGTTCGGGTCTACCGCTACGTAATTTTCGGTGTCCAGGTCGACAGCTTCGTAGTTGTCGGTGTCCAAGTCGACAGCTTCGTGATTCTCGGTGTCCAGGTCGACCGCTGCGTCTTTATCGGCGTCCAGGTCGACCGCCACGTAGTTTTCGGTGTCCAGGTTGACAGGTTTGTAGTTGTCGGCGTGCAGGTCGACCGCTGCGTAGTTTCCGGTGCCCAGGTCAACCGCTGCGTATTTGTCGGCGCACGTGTCAACCGCCCCGTAGTTTTCAGTGTCCAGTTCGACAGCTTCGTTGTTGCCGGTGTCAAGGTCGACCGCCACATTGTTTTTGGTGTCCAGGTCGACTGCCTGTAGTTGTTGGTAACCAGGTCGACCGCTGCGTAGTTTTTGGTGTCCAGGTTGACCGCTGCGGAGTTGTCGGGGTCCCGGTCAACCGCTACGTAGTTTTCGATGTTCGGGTCTACCGCTACGTAATTTTCGGTGTCCAGGTCGACAGCTTCGTAGTTGTCGGTGTCCAAGTCGACAGCTTCGTGATTTTCGGTGTCCGGGTCGACCGCTGCGTATTTGTCGGCATCCAGGTCGACTGCCACGTAGTTTTCGGTGTCCAGGTGGCAGCTTCGTGGTTTTTGGTGTCCAAGTCGACCGCCAGTTAGTTTTTGGTGTCCAGGTTGACCGCTGCGTAGTTGTCGGCGTCCAGGTGGACCGCTACGTAGTTTTCGGTGTCCAGGTCGACAGCTTCGTAGTTGTCAGTGTCCAGGTCGACCTCTGCGTAGTTTTTGAAGTCGAGGTCGGGAGCTCCGTGATTTTCGGTGTCCAGGTCGACCGCTGCGTAGTCGTAGGCGTTCAGGTCGATCGCTACGTAGTTTTCGGTGTCCAGGTCGGCAGCTTCGTGATTTTCGGTGACCAAGTCGACCGCCAGGTAGTTTTTGGTGTCCAGCTTGACCGCTGCGTAGTTGTCGGGGTCCAGGTCGACCGCTACGTAGTTTTCGGTGTACAGGACGACAGCTTCGTAGTTGTCGGTGTGCAGGTCGACCGCTGCGTAGTTTTCGGTTTCTAGGTCGACCGCTGCGTATTTGTCGGCGTCCAGGTCGACCGCCACGTAGTTTTCGGTGTCCCGGTCGACAGCTTCGTAGTTGTCGGTCTGCAGGTCGACCGCTTCGTGAATTTTGGTGTCCAAGTCGACCGCTGCGTATTTGTCGACGTCCAGGTCGACCGCCACGTAGTTTTTGGTGTCCTGGTCGACAGCTTCGTTGTCGTCGGTGTGCGGGTCGACCGCTGCGTGGTTGTCGGCGTCCAGGTCGACCGCTGCGTAGTTGTCAGCGTTCAGGTTGACCGCTACGTAGTTTTCAGTGTCTAGGTCGTCAGCTTTGTAGTTGTCGGTGTCCAGGTCGACCGCTGCATAGTTTTCGGTAACCAGGTCGACAACTGCGTAGTTGTCAGCGACCAGGTCGACCGCTACGTAGTTTTCGGTGTCCAGGTCGACAGCTTCGTAGTTGTCGGTGTCCTGGTCGACCGCTACGTAATTTTCAGTGTCAAGGTCAACCGCTGCGTAGTTGTCGGCGCCCAGGTCGACCTCTGCGTAGTTTTAGGTGTCCAGGTCGGCAGCTTCGTGATTTTCGGTGTCCAGGTCGACCGCTGCCTAGTTGTCGGCGTTCAGGTCAACCGCTACGGAGTTTTCAGTGTCCAGGTCGACAGCCTGTAGTTGTTGGTAACCAGGTCGACCGCCGCGTAGTTTTCTGTGTCCAGGTTGACCGCTGCGTAGTTGTCGGGGTCCAGGTCGACCGCTACGTAGTTTTCGATGTTTGGGTCTACCGCTACGTAATTTTCGGTGTCTAGGTCGACAGCTTCGTAGTTGTCGGTGTCCAAGTCGACAGCTTCGTGATTTTCGGTGTCCAGGTCGACCGCTGCGTATTTGTCGGCATCCAGGTCGACCGCTACGTAGTTTTCGATGTCTAGGTCGACAGCTTCATAGTTGTCGGTGTCCAGGTCGACCGTTACGTAATTTCCGGTGTCAAGGTCGATCGATGCGTAGTTGTCGGCGTGCAGGTCGACCGCTACGTAGTTTTCGGTGTCCGGGTTGACAGCTTCGTAGTTGTCGGTGTCCGGGTCGACCTCTGCGTAGTTATCGGTGTCCGGGTTGGCAGCTTCGTGATTTTCGGTGTCCAGGTCGACCGCTGCGTAGTTTTCGGCGTTCAGGTCGACCGCTACGTAGTTTTCGGTGTCCAGGTCAACGGCTTCGTAGTTGTCGGTGTCCGGGTCGACCGCTGCGTAGTATTTGGTGTCCAGGTCGACCACTGCGTAGTTGTCGGCGTCCAGGTCGACCGCTACGTAGTTTTCGGTGTCCCTGTCGACAGCTTCGTGATTTTCGGTGTCCAGGTCGACCGCTGCGTATTTTTCGGCGTCCAGGTCAACCACCACGTAGTTTTCGGTGTCCGGGTCGACAACTTCGTAGTCGTCGGAGTGCGAGTCAACCGCCACGTAGTTTTCGGTGTCCGGGTCGACAGCTTCGTAGTTGTCGGTCTGCAGGTCGACCGCATCGTGATTTTTGGTGTCCAGGTCGACCGCTGCGTAGTTGTCGGCGTCCAGGTCGACCGCTGCGTAGTTGTCAAAGTTCAGGTCGACCGCTACGTAGTTTTCAGTGTCTAAGTCGACAGCTTTGTAGCCGTCGGTGTCCAGGTCGACCGCTGCATAGTTTTCGGTAAACAGGTCGACCGCTGCGTAGTTGTCAGCGACCAGATCGACCGCTACGTAGTTTTCGGTGTCCAGGTCGACAGCTTCAGAGTTGTCGGTGTCCAGGTCGACCGCTACGTAATTTTCGGTGTTAAGGTCGACCGCTGCGTAGTTGTCGGCGTCCAGGTCGACCGCTACGTAGTATTCGGTGTTCAGGTCGACAGCTTCGTATTTGTCGGTGTCCAGGTCGACCTCTGCGTAGTTTTCGGTGTCCAGATCGGCAGCTTTGTGATTTTCGGTGTCCAGGTCGACAGCTACTAGTTGTCGGTGTCCAGGCCGACCGCTATGTAATTTTCGGTGTCCAGGTCGACCGCTGCGTATTTGTCGGCGTCCAGGTCGACCACTACGTAGTTATCGGTGTCAAGATCGACAGCTTCGTAGTTGTCGGCATCCAGGTCGACTGCTACGTAGTTTTTGGTGTCCAGGTCGACCGCTACGTAATTTTCGATGACCAGGTCGACTGCTGCGTAGTTTTTGGTGTACAGGTCGACCGCTGCGTAGTTTTTGGTGTCCAGGTCGACCGCTACGTAGTTTTCGGTGTCCAGGTTGACAGCTTCGTAGTTGTCGGTGTCCGGGTCGACCGCCGCATAGTTTTCGGTGTCGAGGTCGACCGCTGCGTAGTTGTTAACGTCCAGGTCGACCGCTACGTAGTTTTTGGTGTCCAGATCGACAGCTTAGTAGTTGTCGGTGTCCAGGTCGACAGCTCCGTAGTTGTCGGTGTCCAGGTCGACCTCTGCGTAGTTTTCGATGTCCAGGTCGGCAGCTTCGTGATTTTCGGTGTCCGGGTCGACCGCTGCGTAGTCGGCGTTTAGGTCGATCGCTACGTAGTTTTCGATGTCCAAGTCGGCAACTTCGTGATTTTTGGTGTCCAAGTCGCCCGCCAGATAGTTTTTGGTGTCCGGGTTGACCGCTGCGTAGTTGTCGGGGTCAAGGTCGACCGCTACGTACTTTTCGGTGTACAGGTCGACAGCTTCGTAGTTGTCGGGGTGCAGGTCGACCGCTGCGTAGTTTTCGGTTTCCAGGTCGACCGCTGCGTATTTGTCGGCGTCCAGGTCGACCGTCACGTAGTTTTTGGTGTCTCAGTCGACAGCTTCGTAGTTGTCGGTCTGCAGGTCGACCGCTTTGTGAATTTTGGTGACCAGGTCGACCGCTGCGTATTTGTCGACGTCCGGGTCGACCGCCACGTAGTTTTCGGTGTCCAGGTCGACAGCTTCGTAGTCGTCGGTGTGCGGGTCGACCGCTGCGTGGTTTTCGGTGTCCAGGTCGACCGCTGCGTAGTTGTCGGCGTCCGAGTCGACCGCTGCGTAGTTGTCAGCGACCAGGTCGACCGCTACGTAGTTTTCGGTGTCCAGGTCGATAGCTTCGTAGTTGTCGGTGTCCAAGTCGACAGCTTCGTGATTTCCGGTGTCCAGGTCGACCGCTGCGTATTTGACGGCATCCAGGTCGACCGCTACGGAGTTTTCAGTGTCCAGGTCGACAGCCTGTAGTTGTTCGTAACCAGGTCGACCGCTGCGTAGTTTTTTGTGTCCAGGTTGACCGCTGCGTAGTTGTCGGGGTCCAGGTCGACCGCTACGTAGTTTTCGATGTTCGGGTCTACCGCTACGTAATTTTCGGTGTCCGGGTCGACAGCTTCGTAGTTGTCGGTGTCCAAGTCGACAGCTTCATGATTTTCGGTGTCCAGGTCGACCGCTGCATATTTGTCGGCATCCAGGTCGACCGCTACGGAGTTTTCGGTGTCCAGGTGGCAGCTTCGTGGTTTTTGGTGTCCAAGTCGACCGCCAGGTAGTTTTTGGTGTCCAGGTTGACCGCTGCGTAGTTGTCGGCGTCCAGGTGGACCGCTACGTAGTTTTCGGTGTCCAGGTCGACAGCTTCGTAGTTGTCAGTGTCCAGGTCGACCTCTGCGTAGTTTTCGAAGTCCAGGTCGGGAGCTCCGTGATTTTCGGTGTCCAGGTCGACCGCTGCGTAGTCGTAGGCGTTCAGGTCGATCGCTACGTAGTTTTCGGTGTCCAGGTCGGCAGCTTCGTGATTTTCGGTGACTAAGTCGACCGCCAGGTAGTTTTTGGTGTCCAGCTTGACCGCTGCGTAGTTGTCGGAGTCCAGGTCGACCGCTACGTAGTTTTCGGTGTACAGGACGACAGCTTCGTAGTTGTCGGTGTGCAGGTCGACCGCTGCGTAGTTTTCGGTTTTCAGGTCGACCGCTGCGTATTTGTCAGCGTCCAGGTCGACCGCCACGTAGTTTTCGGTGTCCCGGTCGACAGCTTCGTAGCTGTCGGTCTGCAGGTCGACCGCTGCGTAGTTTTCGGATTCCAGGTCGACCGCTGCGTATTTGTCGACGTCCAGGTCGACCGCCACGTAGTTTTCGGTGTCCAGGTCGACAGCTTCGTAGTCGTCGGTGTGCGGGTCGACCGCTGCGTGGTTGTCGGCGTCCGATCGACCGCTGCGTAGTTGTCGGCGTCCAGGTCGACCTCTGCGTAGTTTTAGGTGTCCAGGTCGGCAGCTTCGTGATTTTCGGTGTCCAGGTCGACCGCTGCGTAGTTGTCGGCGTTCAGGTCAACCGCTACGGAGTTTTCAGTGTCCAGGTCGACAGCCTGTAGTTGTTGGTAACCAGGTCGACCGCCGCGTAGTTTTCTGTGTCCAGGTTGACCGCTGCGTAGTTGTCGGCGTCCAGGTCGACCTCTGCGTAGTTTTAGGTGTCCAGGTCGGCAGCTTCGTGATTTTCGGTGTCCAGGTCGACCGCTGCGTAGTTGTCGGCGTTCAGGTCAACCGCTACGGAGTTTTCAGTGTCCAGGTCGACAGCCTGTAGTTGTTGGTAACCAGGTCGACCGCCGCGTAGTTTTCTGTGTCCAGGTTGACCGCTGCGTAGTTGTCGAGGTCCAGGTCGACCGCTACGTAGTTTTCGATCTTCGGGTCTACCGCTACGTAATTTTCGGTGTCTAGGTCGACAGCTTCGTAGTTGTCGGTGTCCAAGTCGACAGCTTCGTGATTTTCGGTGTCCAGGTCGACCGCTGCGTATTTGTCGGCATCCAGGTCGACCGCTACGTAGTTTTCGATGTCTAGGTCGACAGCTTCATAGTTGTTGGTGTCCAGGTCGACCGTTACGTAATTTTCGGTGTCAAGGTCGACCGATGCGTAGTTGTTGGCGTGCAGGTCGTCCGCTACGTAGTTTTCGGTGTCCAGGTTGATAGCTTCGTAGTTGTCGGTGTCCGGGTCGACCTCTGCGTAGTTATCGGTGTCCGGGTTGGCAGCTTCGTGATTTTCGGTGTCCAGGTCGACAGCTACTAGTTGTCGGTGTCCAGGCCGACCGCTATGTAATTTTCGGTGTCCAGGTCGACCGCTGCGTAGTTGTCGGCGTCCAGAACGACCACTACGTAGTTATCGGTGTCAAGATCGACAGCTTCGTAGTTGTCAGCATCCAGGTCGACTGCTGAGTAGTTTTTGGTGTCCAGGTCAACCGCTACGTAATTTTCGATGACCAGGTCGACTGCTGCGTAGTTTTTGGTGTACAGGTTGACCGCTGCGTAGTTTTTGGTGTCCAGGTCGACCGCTACGTAGTTTTCGGTGTCCAGGTTGACAGCTTCGTAGTTGTCGGTGTCCGGGTCGACCGCCGCATAGTTTTCGGTGTCGAGGTCGACCGCTGCGTAGTTGTTAACGTCCAGGTCGACCGCTACGTAGTTTTTGGTGTCCAGATCGACAGCTTAGTAGTTGTCGGTGTCCAGGTCGACAGCTCCGTAGTTGTCGGTGTCCAGGTCGACCTCTGCGTAGTTTTCGATGTCCAGGTCGGCAGCTTCGTGATTTTCGGTGTCCGGGTCGACCGCTGCGTAGTCGGCGTCTAGGTCGATCGCTACGTAGTTTTCGATGTCCAAGTCGGCAACTTCGTGATTTTTGGTGTCCAAGTCGAACGCCAGATAGTTTTTGGTGTCCGGGTTGACCGCTGCGTAGTTGTCGGGGTCAAGGTCGACCGCTACGTACTTTTCGGTGTACAGGTCGACAGCTTCGTAGTTGTCGGGGTGCAGGTCGACCGCTGCGTAGTTTTCGGTTTCCATGTCGACCTCTGCGTATTTGTCGGCGTCCAGGTCGACCGTCACGTAGTTTTTGGTGTCCCAGTCGACAGCTTCGTAGTTGTCGGTCTGCAGGTCGACCGCTTTGTAAATTTTGGTGACCAGGTCGACCGCTGCGTATTTGTCGACGTCCGGGTCGACCGCCACGTAGTTTTCGGTTTCCAGGTCGACCGCTGCGTATTTGTCGGCGTCCAGGTCGCCCGTCACGTAGTTTTTGGTGTCCCAGTCGACAGCTTCGTAGTTGTCGGTCTGCAGGTCGACCGCTTTGTAAATTTTGGTGACCAGGTCGACCGCTGCGTATTTGTCGACGTCCGGGTCGACCGCCACGTAGTTTTCGGTGTCCAGGTCGACAGCTTCGTAGTCGTCGGTGTGCGGGTCGACCGCTGCGTGGTTTTCGGTGTCCAGGTCAACCGCTGCGTAGTTGTCGGCGTCCGAGTCGACCGCTGCGTAGTTGTCAGCGACCAGGTCGACCGCTACGTAGTTTTCGGTGTCCAGGTCGACAGCTTCGTAGTTGTCGGTGTCCAAGTCGACAGCTTCGTGATTTCCGGTGTCCAGGTCGACCGCAGCGTATTTGACGGCATCCAGGTCGACCGCTACGGAGTTTTCAGTGTCCAGGTCGACAGCCTGTAGTTGTTGGTAACCAGGTCGACCGCTGCGTAGTTTTTGGTGTCCAGGTTGACCGCTGCGTAGTTGTCCGGGTCCAGGTCGACCGCTACGTAGTTTTCGATGTTCGGGTCTACCGCTACGTAATTTTCGGTGTCCGGGTCGACAGCTTCGTAGTTGTCGGTGTCCAAGTCGACAGCTTCATGATTTTCGGTGTCCAGGTCGACCGCTGCGTATTTGTCGGCATCCAGGTCGACCGCTACGGAGTTTTCAGTGTCCAGGTCGACAGCCTGTAGTTGTTGGTAACCAGGTCGACCGCTGCGTAGTTTTTGGTGTCCAGGTTGACCGCTGCGTAGTTGTCGGGGTCCCGGTCAACCGCTACGTAGTTTTCGATGTTCGGGTCTACCGCTACGTAATTTTCGGTGTCCAGGTCGACAGCTTCGTAGTTGTCGGTGTCCAAGTCGACAGCTTCGTGATTTTCGGTGTCCGGGTCGACCGCTGCGTATTTGTCGGCATCCAGGTCGACTGCCACGTAGTTTTCGGTGTCCAGGTGGCAGCTTCGTGGTTTTTGGTGTCCAAGTCGACCGCCAGGTAGTTTTTGGTGTCCAGGTTGACCGCTGCGTAGTTGTCGGCGTCCAGGTGGACCGCTACGTAGTTTTCGGTGTCCAGGTCGACAGCTTCGTAGTTGTCAGTGTCCAGGTCGACCTCTGCGTAGTTTTTGAAGTCCAGGTCGGGAGCTCCGTGATTTTCGGTGTCCAGGTCGACCGCTGCGTAGTCGTGGGCGTTCAGGTCGATCGCTACGTAGTTTTCAGTGTCCAGGTCGGCTGCTTCGTGATTTTCGGTGACTAAGTCGACCGCCAGGTAGTTTTTGGTGTCCAGCTTGACCGCTGCGTAGTTGTCGGGGTCCAGGTCGACCGCTACGTAGTTTTCGGTGTACAGGACGACAGCTTCGTAGTTGTCGGTGTGCAGGTCGACCGCTGCGTAGTTTTCAGTTTCCAGGTCAACCACTGCGTATTTGTCAGCGTCCAGGTCGACCGCCACGTAGTTTTCGGTGTCCCGGTCGACAGCTTTGTAGCTGTCGGTCTGCAGGTCGACCGCTTCGTGAATTTTGGTGTCCAGGTCGACCGCTGCGTATTTATCGACGTCCAGGTCGACCGCCACGTAGTTTTCGGTGTCCAGGTCGACAGCTTCGTAGTCGTCGGTGTGCGGGTCGACCGCTGCGTGGTTGTCGGCGTCCAGGTCGACCGCTGCGTAGTTGTCAGCGTCCAGGTTGACCGCTACGTAGTTTTCAGTGTCTAGGTCGTCAGCTTTGTAGTTGTCGGTGTCCAGGTCGACCGCTGCATAGTTTTCGGTAACCAGGTCGACAACTGCGTAGTTGTCAGCGACCAGGTCGACCGCTACGTAGTTTTCGGTGTCCAGGTCGACAGCTTCGTAGTTGTCGGTGTCCTGGTCGACCGCTACGTAATTTTCAGTGTCAAGGTCAACCGCTGCGTAGTTGTCGGCGTCCAGGTCGACTTCTGCGTAGTTTTAGGTGTCCAGGTCGACAGCTTCGTGATTTTCGGTGTCCAGGTCGACCGCTGCGTAGTTGTCGGCGTTCAGGTCAACCGCTACGGAGTTTGCAGTGTCCAGGTCGACAGCCTGTAGTTGTTGGTAACCAGGTCGACCGCCGCGTAGTTTTCTGTGTCCAGGTTGACCGCTGCGTAGTTGTCGGGGTCCAGGTCGACCGCTACGTAGTTTTCGATGTTTGGGTCTACCGCTACATAATTTTCGGTGTCTAGGTCGACAGCTTCGTAGTTGTCGCTGTCCAAGTCGACAGCTTTGTGATTTTTGGTGTCCAGGTCGACCGCTGCGTATTTGTCGGCATCCAGGTCGACCGCTACGTAGTTTTCGATGTCTAGGTCGACGGCTTCATAGTTGTCAGTGTGCAGGTCGACCGCTACGTTGTTTTCGGTGTTGAGGTCGAATGCTGCGTAGTTGTCGGCGTCCAGGTCGACCGCTACGCAGTTTTTGGTGTCCAGGTCGACAGCTTCGTAGTTGTCGGTGTCCGGGTCGACCGCTACGTAGTTTTCGGTGTCAAGGTCAACAGCTTCGTAGTTGTCGGTCCGCAGGTCGACCGCTTCGTGAATTTTTGTGTCCAGGTCGACCGCTGCGTATTTGTCGGCGTCCAGGTCGACCGCCACGTAGTTTTAGGTGTCCAGGTCGACAGCTCCGTAGTTGTCGGTGTGCAGGTCGACCTCTGCGTAGTTTTCGGCGTTCAGGTCGACAACCTCGTGATTTTCTGTGTCCAGGTCGACAGCATCGTAGTTTTCAGTGTCTAGGTCGACAGCGCAGCGTGTGCCTGTAAGCAGCGTGTGCCTGTAAGCAGCGTGTGCCCGTAAAGGCGAGTTAGCATGGATTCAGTCGTTTCGGCGGCTGGGTCTTCACATTACATGTCTAGGTCGACAGCTTCGTAGTTGTCGGTGACCAGGTCGATTGCCGCATAGTTTTCGGTGTCGAGGTCGACCGCTGCGTAGTTGTTAACGTCCAGGTCGACCGCTACGTAGTTCTTGGTGTCCAGATCGACAGCTTAGTAGTTGTCGGTGTCCAGGTCGACAGCTCCCTAGTCGTCGGTGTCCAGGTCGACCTCTGCGTAGTTTTCGATGTCCAGGTCAGCAGCTTCGTGATTTTCGGTGTCCGGGTCGACCGCTGCGTAGTCGGCGTTTAGGTCGATCGCTACGTAGTTTTCTATGTCCAAGTCGGCAACTTCGTGATTTTCGGTGTCCAAGTCGACCGCCAGGTAGTTTTTGGTGTCCGGGTTGACCGCTGCGTAGTTGTCGGGGTCAAGGTCGACCGCTACGTAGTTTTCGGTGTACAGGTCGACAGCTTCGTAGTTGTCGGTGTGCAGGTCGACCGCTGCGTAGTTTTCGGTTTCCAGGTAGACCGCTGCGTATTTGTCGGCATCCAGGTCGACCGCCACGTAGTTTTCGGTGTCCCGGTCGACAGCTTCGTAGTTGTCGGTCTGCAGGTCGACCGCTTTGTGAATTTTGGTGACCAGGTCGACCGCTGCGTATTTGTCGACGTCCGGGTCGACCGCCACATAGTTTTCGGTGTCCAGGTCGACAGCTTCGTAGTCGTCGGTGTGCGGGTCGACCGCTGCGTGGTTTTCGGTGTCCAGGTCGACCGCTGCGTAGTTGTCGGCGTCCTGGTCGACCGCTACGTAGTATTCGGTGTCCAGGTCGACAGCTTCGTATTTGTCGGTGTCCAGGTCGACCTCTGCGTAGTTTTCGGTGTCTAGTTCAGCAGCTTTGTGATTTTCGATGTCCAGGTCGACCGCTGCGAAGTTGTCGGCGTTCAGGTCAACCGCTACGGATTTTTCAGTGTCCAGGTCGACAGCCTGTAGTTGTTGGTAACCAGGTCGACCGCTGCGTAGTTTTTGGTGTCCAGGTTGACCGCTGCGTAGTTGTCGGGGTCCAGGTCGACCGCTACGTAGTTTTCGATGTTCGGGTCTACCGCTACGTAATTTTCGGTGTCCAGGTCGACAGCTTCGTAGTTGTCGGTGTCCAAGTCGACAGCTTCGTGATTCTCGGTGTCCAGGTCGACCGCTGCGTATTTGTCGGCGTCCAGGTCGACCGCCACGTAGTTTTAGGTGTCCAGGTTGACAGGTTTGTAGTTGTCGGCGTGCAGGTCGACCGCTGCGTAGTTTCCGGTGCCCAGGTCAACCGCTGCGTATTTGTCGGCGCACGTGTCAACCGCCCCGTAGTTTTCAGTGTCCAGTTCGACAGCTTCGTTGTTGCCGGTGTCAAGGTCGACCGCCACATTGTTTTTGGTGTCCAGGTCGACTGCCTGTAGTTGTTGGTAACCAGGTCGACCGCTGCGTAGTTTTTGGTGTCCAGGTTGACCGCTGCGGAGTTGTCGGGGTCCCGGTCAACCGCTACGTAGTTTTCGATGTTCGGGTCTACCGCTACGTAATTTTCGGTGTCCAGGTCGACAGCTTCGTAGTTGTCGGTGTCCAAGTCGACAGCTTCGTGATTTTCGGTGTCCGGGTCGACCGCTGCGTATTTGTCGGCATCCAGGTCGACTGCCACGTAGTTTTCGGTGTTCAGGTGGAGGCTTCGTGGTTTTTGGTGTCCAAGTCGACCGCCAGGTAGTTTTTGGTGTCCAGGTTGACCGCTGCGTAGTTGTCGGCGTCCAGGTGGACCGCTACGTAGTTTTCGGTGTCCAGGTCGACAGCTTCGTAGTTGTCAGTGTCCAGGTCGACCTCTGCGTAGTTTTTGAAGTCGAGGTCGGGAGCTCCGTGATTTTCGGTGTCCAGGTCGACCGCTGCGTAGTCGTAGGCGTTCAGGTCGATCGCTACGTAGTTTTCGGTGTCCAGGTCGGCAGCTTCGTGATTTTCGGTGACCAAGTCGACCGTCAGGTAGTTTTTGGTGTCCAGCTTGACCGCTGCGTAGTTGTCGGGGTCCAGGTCGACCGCTACGTAGTTTTCGGTGTACAGGACGACAGCTTCGTAGTTGTCGGTGTGCAGGTCGACCGCTGCGTAGTTTTCGGTTTCCAGGTCGACCGCTGCGTATTTGTCGGCGTCCAGGTCGACCGCCACGTAGTTTTCGGTGTCCCGGTCGACAGCTTCGTAGTTGTCGGTCTGCAGGTCGACCGCTTCGTGAATTTTGGTGTCCAAGTCGACCGCTGCGTATTTGTCGACGTCCAGGTCGACCGCCACGTAGTTTTCGGTGTCCTGGTCGACAGCTTCGTTGTCGTCGGTGTGCGGGTCGACCGCTGCGTGGTTGTCGGCGTCCAGGTCGACCGCTGCGTAGTTGTCAGCGTTCAGGTTGACCGCTACGTAGTTTTCAGTGTCTAGGTCGTCAGCTTTGTAGTTGTCGGTGTCCAGGTCGACCGCTGCATAGTTTTCGGTAACCAGGTCGACAACTGCGTAGTTGTCAGCGACCAGGTCGACCGCTACGTAGTTTTCGGTGTCCAGGTCGACAGCTTCGTAGTTGTCGGTGTCCTGGTCGACCGCTACGTAATTTTCAGTGTCAAGGTTAACCGCTGCGTAGTTGTCGGCGCCCAGGTCGACCTCTGCGTAGTTTTAGGTGTCCAGGTCGGCAGCTTCGTGATTTTCGGTGTCCAGGTCGACCGCTGCGTAGTTGTCGGCGTTCAGGTCAACCGCTACGGAGTTTTCAGTGTCCAGGTCGACAGCCTGTAGTTGTTGGTAACCAGGTCGACCGCCGCGTAGTTTTCTGTGTCCAGGTTGACCGCTGCGTAGTTGTCGGGGTCCAGGTCGACCGCTACGTAGTTTTCGATGTTTGGGTCTACCGCTACGTAATTTTCGGTGTCTAGGTCGACAGCTTCGTAGTTGTCGGTGTGCAAGTCGACAGCTTCGTGATTTTCGGTGTCCAGGTCGACCGCTGCGTATTTGTCGGCATCCAGGTCGACCGCTACGTAGTTTTCGATGTCTAGGTCGACAGCTTCATAGTTGTCGGTGTCCAGGTCGACCGTTACGTAATTTTCGGTGTCAAGGTCGATCGATGCGTAGTTGTCGGCGTGCAGGTCGACCGCTACGTAGTTTTCGGTGTCCGGGTTGACAGCTTCGTAGTTGTCGGTGTCCGGGTCGACCTCTGCGTAGTTATCGGTGTCCGGGTTGGCAGCTTCGTGATTTTCGGTGTCCAGGTCGACCGCTGCGTAGTTGTCGGCGTTCAGGTCGACCGCTACGTAGTTTTCGGTGTCCAGGTCAACGGCTTCGTAGTTGTCGGTGTCCGGGTCGACCGCTGCGTAGTATTTGGTGTCCAGGTCGACCACTGCGTAGTTGTCGGCGTCCAGGTTGACCGCTACGTAGTTTTCGGTGTCCAGGTCGACAGCTTCGTAGTTGTTGGTGTCCAGGTCAACCTCTGCGTAGTTTTCGGTGTCCAGGTCGACAGCTTCGTAGTTGTCGGTGTCCTGGTCGACCGCTACGTAATTTTCAGTGTCAAGGTCAACCGCTGCGTAGTTGTCGGCGTCCAGGTCGACCTCTGCGTAGTTTCAGGTGTCCAGGTCGGCAGCTTCGTGATTTTCGGTGTCCAGGTCGACCGCTGCGTAGTTGTCGGCGTTCAGGTCAACCGCTACGGAGTTTTCAGTGTCCAGGTCGACAGCCTGTAGTTGTTGGTAACCAGGTCAACCGCCGCGTAGTTTTCTGTGTTCAGGTCGACCGCTACGTAGTTTTCGATGTCTAGGTCGACAGCTTCATAGTTGTCGGTGTCCAGGTCGACCGTTACGTAATTTTCGGTGTCAAGGTCGACCGATGCGTAGTTGTCGGCGTGCAGGTCGACCGCTACGTAGTTTTCGGTGTCCAGGTTGACAGCTTCGTAGTTGTCGGTGTCCGGGTCGACCTCTGCGTAGTTATCGGTGTCCGGGTTGGCAGCTTCGTGATTTTCGGTGTCCAGGTCGACCGCTGCGTAGTTGTCGGCGTTTAGGTCGACCGCTACGTAGTTTTCGGTGTCCAGGTCAACGGCTTTGTAGTTGTCGGTGTCCGGGTCGACCGCTGCGTAGTATTTGGTGTCTAGGTCGACCACTGCGTAGTTGTCGGCGTCCAGGTTGACCGCTACGTAGTTTTCGGTGTCCAGGTCGACAGCTTCGTAGTTGTCGGTGTCCAGGTCAACCTCTGCGTAGTTTTCGGTGTCCTGGTCGACAGCTTCGTGATTTTCTGTGTCCGGGTCGACAGCTTCGTAGCTGTCAGTGTGCAGGTCAACCGCTACGTTGTTTTCGGTGTTGAGGTCGAATGCTGCGTAGTTGTCGGCGTCCAGGTCGACCGCTACGTAGTTTTCAGTGTCTAAGTCGACAGCTTTGTAGCCGTCGGTGTCCAGGTCGACCGCTGCATAGTTTTCGGTAAACAGGTCGACCGCTGCGTAGTTGTCAGCGACCAGATCGACCGCTACGTAGTTTTCGGTGTCCAGGTCGACAGCTTCAGAGTTGTCGGTGTCCAGGTCGACCGCTACGTAATTTTCGGTGTTAAGGTCGACCGCTGCGTAGTTGTCGGCGTCCAGGTCGACCGCTACGTAGTATTCGGTGTTTAGGTCGACAGCTTCGTATTTGTCGGTGTCCAGGTCGACCTCTGCGTAGTTTTCGGTGTCCAGATCGGCAGCTTCGTGATTTTCGGTGTCCAGGTCGACAACTACTAGTTGTCGGTGTCCAGGCCGACCGCTATGTAATTTTCGGTGTCCAGATCGACAGCTTAGTAGTTGTCGGTGTCCAGGTCGACAGCTCCGTAGTTGTCGGTGTCCAGGTCGACCTCTGCGTAGTTTTCGATGTCCAGGTCGGCAGCTTCGTGATTTTCGGTGTCCGGGTCGACCGCTGCGTAGTCGGCGTTTAGGTCGATCGCTACGTAGTTTTCGATGTCCAAGTCGGCAACTTCGTGATTTTCGGTGTCCAAGTCGCCCGCCAGATAGTTTTTGGTGTCCGGGTTGACCGCTGCGTAGTTGTCGGGGTCAAGGTCGACCGCTACGTACTTTTCGGTGTGCAGGTCGACAGCTTCGTAGTTGTCGGGGTGCAGGTCGACCGCTGCGTAGTTTTCGGTTTCCAGGTCGACCGCTGCGTATTTGTCGGCGTCCAGGTCGACCGTCACGTAGTTTTTGGTGTCTCAGTCGACAGCTTCGTAGTTGTTGGTCTGCAGGTCGACCGCTTTGTGAATTTTGGTGACCAGGTCGACCGCTGCGTATTTGTCGACGTCCGGGTCGACCGCCACGTAGTTTTCGGTGTCCAGGTCGACAGCTTCGTAGTCGTCGGTGTGCGGGTCGACCGCTGCGTGGTTTTCGGTGTCCAGGTCGACCGCTGCGTAGTTGTCGGCGTCCGAGTCGACCGCTGCGTAGTTGTCAGCGACCAGGTCGACCGCTACGTAGTTTTCGGTGTCCAGGTCGATAGCTTCGTAGTTGTCGGTGTCCAAGTCGACAGCTTCGTGATTTCCGGTGTCCAGGTCGACCGCTGCGTATTTGACGGCATCCAGGTCGACCGCTACGGAGTTCTCAGTGTCCAGGTCGACAGCCTGTAGTTGTTCGTAACCAGGTCGACCGCTGCGTAGTTTTTTGTGTCCAGGTTGACCGCTGCGTAGTTGTCGGGGTCCAGGTCGACCGCTACGTAGTTTTCGATGTTCGGGTCTACCGCTACGTAATTTTCGGTGTCCGGGTCGACAGCTTCGTAGTTGTCGGTGTCCAAGTCGACAGCTTCATGATTTTCGGTGTCCAGGTTGACCGCTGCATATTTGTCGGCATCCAGGTCGACCGCTACGGAGTTTTCGGTGTCCAGGTGGCAGCTTCGTGGTTTTTGGTGTCCAAGTCGACCGCCAGGTAGTTTTTGGTGTCCAGGTTGACCGCTGCGTAGTTGTCGGCGTCCAGGTGGACCGCTACGTAGTTTTCGGTGTCCAGGTCGACAGCTTCGTAGTTGTCAGTGTCCAGGTCGACCTCTGCGTAGTTTTTGAAGTCCAGGTCGGGAGCTCCGTGATTTTCGGTGTCCAGGTCGACCGCTGCGTAGTCGTAGGCGTTCAGGTCGATCGCTACGTAGTTTTCGGTGTCCAGGTCGGCAGCTTCGTGATTTTCGGTGACTAAGTCGACCGCCAGGTAGTTTTTGGTGTCCAGCTTGACCGCTGCGTAGTTGTTGGAGTCCAGGTCGACCGCTACGTAGTTTTCGGTGTACAGGACGACAGCTTCGTAGTTGTCGGTGTGCAGGTCGACCGCTGCGTAGTTTTCGGATTCCAGGTCGACCGCTGCGTATTTGTCGACGTCCAGGTCGACCGCCACGTAGTTTTCGGTGTCCAGGTCGACAGCTTCGTAGTCGTCGGTGTGCGGGTCGACCGCTGCGTGGTTGTCGGCGTCCGATCGACCGCTGCGTAGTTGTCAGCGTCCAGGTTGACCGCTACGTAGTTTTCAGTGTCTAGGTCGTCAGCTTTGTAGTTGTCGGTGTCCAGGTCGACCGCTGCATAGTTTTTGGTAACCAGGTCGACAACTGCGTAGTTGTCAGCTACCAGGTCGACCGCTACGTAGTTTTCGGTGTCCAGGTCGACAGCTTCGTAGTTGTCGGTGTCCTGGTCGACCGCTACGTAATTTTCAGTGTCAAGGTCAACCGCTGCGTAGTTGTCGGCGTCCAGGTCGACCTCTGCGTAGTTTTAGGTGTCCAGGTCGGCAGCTTCGTGATTTTCGGTGTCCAGGTCGACCGCTGCGTAGTTGTCGGCGTTCAGGTCAACCGCTACGGAGTTTTCAGTGTCCAGGTCGACAGCCTGTAGTTGTTGGTAACCAGGTCGACCGCCGCGTAGTTTTCTGTGTCCAGGTTGACCGCTGCGTAGTTGTCGAGGTCCAGGTCGACCGCTACGTAGTTTTCGATGTTCGGGTCTACCGCTACGTAATTTTCGGTGTCAAGGTCGACGGATGCGTAGTTGTCGGCGTGCAGGTCGACCGCTACGTAGTTTTCGGTGTCCAGGTTGACAGCTTCGTAGTTGTCGGTGTCTGGGTCGACCTCTGCGTAGTTATCGGTGTCCGGGTTGGCAGCTTCGTGATTTTCGGTGTCCAGGTCGACCGCTGCGTAGTTGTCGGCGTTCAGGTCGACCGCTACGTAGTTTTCGGTGTCCAGGTCAACGGCTTCGTAGTTGTCGGTGTCCGGGTCGACCGCTGCGTAGTATTTGGTGTCTAGGTCCACCACTGCGTAGTTGTCGGCGTCCAGGTTGACCGCTACGTAGTTTTCAGTGTCCAGGTCGACAGCTTCGTAGTTGTCGGTGTCCAGGTAAACCTCTGCGTAGTTTACGGTGTCCAGGTCGACAGCTTCGTGATTTTCTGTGTCCAGGGCGACAGCTTCGTAGTTGTCAGTGTGCAGGTCGACCGCTACGTTGTTTTCGGTGTTGAGGTCGAATGCTGCGTAGTTGTCGGCGTCCAGGTCGACCGCTACGGATTTTTCAGTGTCCAGGACGACAGCCTGTAGTTGTTGGTAACCAGGTCGACCGCTGCGTAGTTTTTGGTGTCCAGGTTGACCGCTGCGTAGTTGTCGGGGTCCAGGTCGACCGCTACGTAGTTTTCGATGTTCGGGTCTACCGCTACGTAATTTTCGGTGTCCAGGTCGACAGCTTCGTAGTTGTCGGTGTCCAAGTCGACAGCTTCGTGATTTTCGGTGTCCGGGTCGACCGCTGCGTAGTTTTTGAAGTCGAGGTCGGGAGCTCCGTGATTTTCGGTGTCCAGGTCGACCGCTGCGTAGTCGTAGGCGTTCAGGTCGATCGCTACGTAGTTTTCGGTGTCCAGGTCGGCAGCTTCGTGATTTTCGGTGACCAAGTCGACCTCCAGGTAGTTTTTGGTGTCCAGCTTGACCGCTGCGTAGTTGTCGGGGTCCAGGTCGACCGCTACGTAGTTTTCGGTGTACAGGACGACAGCTTCGTAGTTGTCGGTGTGCAGGTCGACCGCTGCGTAGTTTTCGGTTTCCAGGTCGACCGCTGCGTATTTGTCGGCGTCCAGGTCGACCGCCACGTAGTTTTCAGTGTCTAGGTCGTCAGCTTTGTAGTTGTCGGTGTCCAGGTCGACCGCTGCATAGTTTTCGGTAACGAGGTCGACAACTGCGTAGTTGTCAGCGACCAGGTCGACCGCTACGTAGTTTTCGGTGTCCAGGTCGACAGCTTCGTAGTTGTCGGTGCCCTGGTCGACCGCTACGTAATTTTCAGTGTCAAGGTCAACCGCTGCGTAGTTGTCGGCGTCCAGGTCGACCTCTGCGTAGTTTTAGGTGTCCAGGTCGGCAGCTTCGTGATTTTCGGTGTCCAGGTCGACCGCTGCGTAGTTGTCGGCGTTCAGGTCAACCGCTACGGAGTTTTCAGTGTCCAGGTCGACAGCCTGTAGTTGTTGGTAACCAGGTTGACCGCTGCGTAGTTGTCGGAGTCCAGGTCGACCGCTAGGTAGTTTTCGATGTTTGGGTCTACCGCTACGTAATTTTCGGTGTCAAGGTCGACAGCTTCGTAGTTGTCGGTGTCCAAGTCGACAGCTTCGTGATTTTCGGTGTCCAGGTCGACCGCTGCGTATTTGTCGGCATCCAGGTCGACCGCTACGTAGTTTTCGATGTCTAGGTCGACAGCTTCATAGTTGTCGGTGTCCAGGTCGACCGTTACGTAATTTTCGGTGTCAAGGTCGACCGATGCGTAGTTGTCGACGTGCAGGTCGACTGCTACGTAGTTTTCGGTGTCCAGGTTGACAGCTTCGTAGTTGTTGGTGTCCGGGTCGACCTCTGCGTAGTTATCGGTGTCCGGGTTGGCAGCTTCGTGATTTTCGGTGTCCAGGTCGACCGCTGCGTAGTTGTCGGCGTTCAGGTCGACCGCTACGTAGTTTTCGGTGTCCAGGTCAACGGCTTCGTAGTTGTCGGTGTCCGGGTCGACCGCTGCGTAGTATTTGGTGTCTAGGTCGACCACTGCGTAGTTGTCGGCGTCCAGGTTGACCGCTACGTAGTTTTCGGTGTCCAGGTCGACAGCTTCGTATTTGTCGGTGTCCAGGTCAACCTCTGCGTAGTTTTCAGTGTCCAGGTCGACAGCTTCGTAGTTGTCGGTGTCCTGGTCGACCGCTACGTAATTTTCAGTGTCAAGGTCAACCGCTGCGTAGTTGTCGGCGTCCAGGTCGACCTCTGCGTAGTTTTTGGTGTCCAGGTCGGCAGCTTCGTGATTTTCGGTGTCCAGGTCGACCGCTGCGTAGTTGTCGGCGTTCAGGTCAACCGCTACGGAGTTTTCAGTGTCCAGGTCGACAGCCTGTAGTTGTTGGTAACCAGGTCGACCGCCGCGTAGTTTTCTGTGTCCAGGTTGACCGCTGCATAGTTGTCGGTGTCCAAGTCGACAGCTTCGTGATTTTCGGTGTCCAGGTCGACCGCTGCGTATTTGTCGGCATCCAGGTCGACCGCTACGTAGTTTTCGATGTCTAGGTCGACAGCTTCATAGTTGTCGGTGTCCGGGTCGACCGCTACGTAGTTTTCGGTGTCGAGGTCAACAGCTTCGTAGTTGTCGGTCCGCAGGTCGACCGCTTCGTGATTTTTTGTGTCCAGGTCGACCGCTGCGTATTTGTCGGCGTCCAGGTCGACCGTCACGTAGTTTTAGGTGTCCAGGTCGACAGCTCCGTAGTTGTCGGTGTGCAGGTCGACGTCTGCGTAGTTTTCGGCGTTCAGGTCGACAACATCGTGATTTTCTGTGTCCAGGTCGACAGCATCGTAGTTTTCAGTGTCTAGGTCGACAGCTTCGTAGTTGTCGGTGTCCAGGTCGATTGCCGCATAGTTTTCGGTGTCGAGGTCGACTGCTGCGTAGTTGTTAACGTCCCGGTCGACCGCTACGTAGTTTTTGGTGTACAGATCGACAGCTTAGTAGTTGTCGGTGTCCAGGTCGACAGCTCCGTAGTTGTCGGTGTCCAGGTCGACCTCTGCGTAGTTTTCGATGTCCAGGTCAGCAGCTTCGTGATTTTCGGTGTCCAGGTCGACCGCTGCGTAGTCGGCGTTTAGGTCGATCGCTACGTAGTTTTCTATGTCCAAGTCGGCAACTTCGTGATTTTCGGTGTCCAAGTCGACCGCCAGGTAGTTTTTGGTGTCCGGGTTGACCGCTGCGTAGTTGTCGGGGTCAAGGTCGACCGCTACGTAGTTTTCGGTGTTTAGGTCGACAGCTTCGTAGTTGTCGGTGTGCAGGTCAACCGCTGCGTAGTTTTCGGTTTCCAGGTCGACCGCTGCGTATTTGTCGGCGTCCAGGTCGACCGCCACGTAGTTTTCGGTGTCCCGGTCGACAGCTTCGTAGTTGCTGGTCTGCAGGTCAATCGCTTTGTGAATTTTGGTGACCAGGTCGACCGCTGCGTATTTGTCGACGTCCGGGTCGACCGCTACGTAGTTTTCGGTGTCCAGGTCGACAGCTTCGTGGTCGTCGGTGTGCGGGTCGACCGCTGCGTGGTTTTCGGTGTCCAGGTCGACCGCTGCCTAGTTGTCGGCGTCCTGGTCGACCGCTACGTACTATTCGGTGTCCAGGTCGACAGCTTCGTATTTGTCGGTGTCCAGGTCGACCTTTGCGTAGTTTTCGTTGTCTAGTTCGGCAGCTTCGTGATTTTCGATGTCCAGGTCGATCGCTGCGAAGTTGTCGGCGTTCAGGTCAACCGCTACGGATTTTTCAGTGTCCAGGTCGACAGCCTGTAGTTGTTGGTAACCAGGTCGACCGCTGCGTAGTTTTTGGTGTTCAGGTTGACCGCTGCGTAGTTGTCGGGGTCCAGGTCGACCGCTACGTAGTTTTCGATGTTCGGGTCTACCGCTACTTTATTTCCGGTGTCCAGGTCGACAGCTTCGTAGTTGTCGGTGTCCAAGTCGACAGCTTCGTGATTCTCGGTGTCCAGGTCGACCGCTGCGTGTTTGTCGGCGTCCAGGTCGACCGCCACGTAGTTTTCGGTGTCCAGGTTGACAGGTTTGTAGTTGTCGGTGTGCAGGTCGACCGCTGCGTAGTTTCCGGTGCCCAGGTCAACCGGTGCGTATTTGTCGGCGCACGGGTCAACCGCCCCGTAGTTTTCAGTGTCCAGTTCGACAGCTTCGTTGTTGCCGGTGTCCAGGTCGACCACAACATCGTTTTTGGTGTCCAGGTCGACTGCTGCGTAGTTTTCAGCGTCCACGTCAACCGCTACGTTGTTGTCGGTGTCCAGGTCGACTGCGACGTAATTTTCAGTGTCAAGGTCGACCGCTGCGTAGTTGTCGGCGTCCAGGTCGACCGCTACGTAGTTTTCGTTCTCCAGGTCGACAGCTTCGTTGTTGTCAGTGTCCGGGTCGACCTCTGCGTAGTTTTCGGAGTCCGGGTCAGCAGCTTCGTGATTTCCGGTGTCCAGGTCGACCGCTGCGTAGTTGTCGGTGTCCAGGTTGACAGCTTCGTAGTTGTCGGTGTCCGGGTCGACCTCTGCGTAGTTATCGGTGTCCGGGTTGGCAGCTTCGTGATTTTCGGTGTCCAGGTCGACCGCTGCGTAGTTGTCGGCGTTCAGGTCGACCGCTACGTAGTTTTCGGTGTTCAGGTCAACGGCTTCGTAGTTGTCGGTGTCCGGGTCGACCGCTGCGTAGTATTTGGTGTCTAGGTCGACCACTGCGTAGTTGTCGGCGTCCAGGTTGACCGCTACGTAGTTTTCGGTGTCCAGGTCGACAGCTTCGTAGTTGTCGGTGTCCAGGTCAACCTCTGCGTAGTTTTCGGTGTCCAGGTCGACAGCTTCGTGATTTTCTGTGTCCAGGTCGACAGCATCGTAGTTTTCAGTGTCTAGGTCGACCGTTGCGTAGTTGTTAACGTCCAGGTCGACCGCTACGTAGTTTTTGGTATCCAGATCGACAGCTTAGTAGTTGTCGGTGTTTGGGTCGACAGCTCCGTAGTTGTCGGTGTCCAGGTCGACCTCTGGGTAGTTTTCGATGTCCAGGTCAGCAGCTTCGTGATTTTCGGTGTCCGGGTCGACCGCTGCGTAGTCGGCGTTTAGGTCGATCGCTACGTAGTTTTCTATGTCCAAGTCGGCAACTTCGTGATTTTCGGTGTCCAAGTCGACCGCCAGGTAGTTTTTGGTGTCCGGGTTGACCGCTGCGTAGTTGTCGGGGTCAAGGTCGACCGCTACGTAGTTTTCGGTGTACAGGTCGACAGCTTCGTAGTTGTCGGTGTGCAGGTCGACCGCTGCGTAGTTTTCGGTTTCCAGGTCGACCGCTGCGTATTTGTCGGCGTCCAGGTCGATCGCCACGTAGTTTTCGGTGTCCCGGGCGACAGCTTCGTATTTGTCGGTGTCCAGGTCGACCTCTGCGTAGTTTTCGGTGTCTAGTTCGGCAGCTTCGTGATTTTTGATGTCCAGGTCGACTGCTGCGAAGTTGTCGGCGTTCAGGTCAACCGCTACGGATTTTTCAGTGTCCAGGTCGACAGCCTGTAGTTGTTGGTAAGCAGGTCGACCGCTGCGTAGTTTTTGGTGTCCAGGTTGACGGCTGCGTAGTTGTCGGGGTCCAGGTCGACCGCTACGTAGTTTTCGATGTTCGGGTCTACCGCTACGTAATTTTCGGTGTCCAGGTCGACAGCTTCGTAGTTGTCGGTGTCCAAGTCGACAGCTTCGTGATTCTCGGTGTCCAGGTCGACCGCTGCGTATTTGTCGGCGTCCAGGTCGACCGCCACGTAGTTTTCGGTGTCCAGGTTGACAGGTTTGTAGTTGTCGGTGTGCAGGTCGACCGCTGCGTAGTTTCCGGTGCCCAGGTCAACCGCTGCGTATTTGTCGGCGCACCGGTCAACCGCCCCGTAGTTTTCAGTGTCCAGTTCGACAGCTCCATTGTTGCCGGTGTCCAGGTCGACCGCCACATTGTTTTTGGTGTCCAGGTCGACTGCTGCGTAGTTTTCAGCGTCCACGTCAACCGCTACGTTGTTGTCGGTGTCCAGGTCGACCGCGACGTAATTTTCGGTGTCAAGGTCGACCGCTGCGTAGTTGTCGGCGTGCAGGTCGACCGCTACGTAGTTTTCATTCTCCAGGTCGACAGCTTCGTTGTTGTCAGTGTCCGGGTCAACCTCTGCGTAGTTTTCGGAGTCCGGGTCAGCAGCTTCGTGATTTCCGGTGTCCAGGTCGACCGCTGCGTAGTTGTCGGCGTTCAGGTCGACCGCTACGTAGTTTTCGGTGTCCAGGTCGACTGCTTCGTAGTTGTCGGTGTCCGGGTCGACCACTGCTTAGTTGTCGGTGTCCAGGTCAACCTCTGCGTAGTTTTCGGTGTCCAGGTCGACTGCTGCGTAGTTGTCGGCGTCCAAGTCGACCGCTACGCAGTTTTTGGTGTCCAGGTCGACAGCTTCGTAGTTGTCGGCGTCCGGGTCGACTGCCACGTAGTTTTTGGTGTCCAGGTCGACAGCTTCTTAGTTGTCGGTGTGCAGGTAAACCGCTTCGTGATTTTTCTTGTCCAGGTCGACCACTGCGTATTTGTCGGCGTCCAGGTCGACCGCCACGTAGTTTTAGATGTCCAGGTCGACAGCTTCGTAGTTGTTGGTGTGCAGGTCAACCGCTCCGTACTTTTCGGTGTCCAGGTCGACAGCCTCGTGATTTTCTGTGTCCAGGTCGACAGCATCGTAGTTTTCAGTGTCTAGGTCGACAGCTTCGAAGTTGTCGGTGTCCAGGTCGACCGCCGCATAGTTTTTGGTGTCCAGGTCGACCGCTGCGTAGATGTCTGCGTCCAGGTGGACCGCTACGTAGTTTTCGGTGTCCGGGTCGACAGCTTCGTAGTTGTCGGTGTCCAGGTCGACCTCTGCGTAGTTTTCGGTGTCCAGGTCGGCAGATTCGTGATTTTCGGTGTCCGGGTCGACCACTGCGTAGTTGTCGGCGTACAGGTCGATCGCTACGTAGTTTTCGGTGTCCAGGTCATCAGCTTCGTGATTTTCGGTGTCCGGGTCGACCGCCACGTAGTTTCTGGTGTCCAGGTTGACCGCTCTGTAGATGTTGGGGTCCAGGTCGACCGCTACGTAGTTTTCGGTGTCCAGGTCGACAGCTTCGTAGTTGTCGGTGTGCAGGTCGACCGCTGCGTAGTTTTTGGTTTCCAGGTCGACCGCTGCGTAGTTGTCGGCGTCCAGGTTGATTGCTACGCAGTTTTCGGTGACCAGGTCGACAGGTTCGTAGTCGTTCGTGTCTGGGTCGACCCCTTCGTAGTTTTCGGTGTCGAGGTTGACAGCTTCGTGATTTTCTGTGTCCAGGTCGACAGCTTCGTAGTTGTCAGTGTGCAGGTCGACCGCTGCGTAGTTTTTGGTGTCCAGGTCGACTGCTGCGTAGTTTTCAGCGTCCAGGTCAACCGCTACGTAGTTGTCGGTGTCCAGGTTGACCGCGACGTAATTTTCGGTGTCAAGGTCGACCGCTGCGTAGTTGTCGGCGTCCAGGTCGACCGCTACGTAGTTTTCGTTCTCCAGGTCGACAGCTTCGTTGTTGTCAGTGTCCGGGTCGACCTCTGCGTAGTTTTCGGAGTCCGGGTCAGCAGCTTCGTGATTTCCGGTGTCCAGGTCGACCGCTGCGTAGTTGTCGGCGTTCAGGTCGACCGCTACGTAGTTTTCGGTGTCCAGGTCGACGGCTTCGTAGTTGTCGGTGTCCGGGTCGACCATTGCTTAGTTGTCGGTGTCCAGGTCAACCTCTGCGTAGTTTTCGGTGTCCAGGTCGACTGCTGCGTAGTTGTCGGCGTCCAAGTCGACCGCTACGCAGTTTTCGGTGTCCAGGTCGACAGCTTCGTGGTTGTCGGCGTCCGGGTCGACTGCCACGTAGTTTTCGGTGTCCAGGTCGACAGCTTCTTAGTTGTCGGTGTGCAGGTAAACCGCTTCGTGATTTTTCTTGTCCATGTCGACCGCTCTGTATTTGTCGGCGTCCAGGTCGACCGCCACGTAGTTTTAGGTGTCCAGGTCGACAGCTTCGTAGTTGTTGGTGTGCAGGCCAACCGCTCCGTAGTTTTCGCTGTCCAGGTCGACAGCCTCGTGATTTTCTGTGTCCAGGTCGACAGCATCGTAGTTTCCAGTGTCTAGGTCGACAGCTTCGAAGTTGTCGGTGTCCAGGTCGACCGCCGCATAGTTTTTGGTGTCCAGGTCGACCGCTGCGTAGTTGTCTGCGTCCAGGTGGACCGCTACGTAGTTTTCGGTGTCCGGGTCGACAGCTTCGTAGTTGTCGGTGTCCAGGTCGACCTCTGCGTAGTTTTCGGTGTCCAGGTCGGCAGCTTCGTGATTTTTGGTGTCCAGGTCGACCACTGCGTAGTTGTCGGCGTACAGGTCGATCGCTACGTAGTTTTCGGTGTCCAGGTCATCAGCTTCGTGATTTTCGGTGTCCGAGTCGACCGCCACGTAGTTTCTGGTGTCCAGGTTGACCGCTCTCTAGATGTTGGGGTCCAGGTCGACCGCTACGTAGTTTTCGGTTTCCAGGTCGACCGCTGCGTAGTTGTCGGCGTCCAGGTTGATTGCTACGCAGTTTTCGGTGACCAGGTCGACAGGTCCGTAGTTGTCCGTGTCTGGGTCGACCCCTTCGTAGTTTTCGGTGTCGAGGTTGACAGCTTCGTGATTTTCTGTGTCCAGGTCGACAGCTTCGTAGTTGTCAGTGTGCAGGTCGACCGCTGCGTAGTTTTTGGTGTCCAGGTCGACTGCTGCGTAGTTTTCAGCGTCCAGGTCAACCGCTACGTAGTTGTCGGTGTCCAGGTCGACCGCGACGTAATTTTCGGTGTCAAGGTCGACCGCTACGTAGTTTTCGTTGTCCAGGTCGACAGCTTCGTTGTTGTCGGTGTCCGGGTCGACCTCTGCGTAGTTTCCGGAGTCCGGTTCGGCAGCTTCGTGATTTCCGGTGTGCAGGTCGACCGCTGCGTAGTTGTCGGCGTTCAGGTCGACTGCTACGTAGTTTCCGGTGTCCAGGTCGACGGCTTCGTAGTTGTCGGTGTCCGGGTCGACCACTGCTTAATTGTCGGTGTTTAGGTCAACCTCTGCGTAGTTTTCGGTGTCCAGATCGACAGCTTCGTGATTTTCTGTGTCCAGGTCGACAGCTTCGTAGTTGTCAGTGTGCAGGTCGACCGCTGCGTAGTTTTCGGTGTCCAGGTCGACTGCTGCGTAGTTGTCGGCGTCCAAGTCGACCGCTACGCAGTTTTCGGTGTCCAGGTCGACAGCTCCGTAGTTGTCGGCGTCCGGGTCGACTGCCACGTAGTTTTCGGTGTCCAGGTCGACAGCTTCTTAGTTGTCGGTGTGCAGGTCGACCGCTTCGTGATTTTTATTGTCCAGGTCGACCGCTGCGTATTTGTCGGCGTCCAGGTCGACCGCCACGTAGTTTTAGGTGTCCAGGTCGACAGCTCCGTAGTTGTCGGTGTGCAGGTCAACCGCTGCGTAGTTTTCGGTGTCCAGGTCGACAGCCTCGTGATTTTCTGTGTCCAGGTCGACAGCATCGTAGTTTTCAGTGTCTAGGTCGACAGCTTCGTAGTTGTCGGTGTCCAGGTCGACCGCCGCATAGTTTTTGGTGTCCAGGTCGACCGCTGCGTAGTTGTCAGCGTCCAGGTCGACCGCTACGTAGTTTTTGGTGTCCAGATCGACAGCTTCGTAGTTTTCGGTGTCCAGGTCGACCGCTACGTAATTCTCGGTGTCAAGGTCGACCGCTGCGTAGTTGTCGGTGTCCAGGTGGACCGCTACGTAGTTTTCGGTCTCCGGGTCGACAGCTCCGTAGTTGTCGGTGTCCAGGTCGACCTCTGCGTAGTTTTCGGTGTCCAGGTCGGCAGCTTCGTGATTTTCGGTGTCCAGGTCGACCACTGCGTAGTTTTCGGCGTACAGGTCGATCGCTACGTAGTTTTCGGTGTCCAGGTCATCAGCTTCGTGATTTTCGACCGCCACGTTGTTTTTAATGTCCAGGTTGACCGCTCTGTAGATGTTGGGGTCCAGGTCGACCGCTACGTAGTTTTCGGTGTCCAGGTCGACAGCTTCGTAGTTGTCGGTGTGCAGGTCAACCGCTGCGTAGTTTCTGGTTTCCAGGTCGACCGCTGCGTAGTTGTCGGCGTCCAGGTTGATTGCTACGCAGTTTTCGGTAACCAGGTCGACAGGTTCGTAGTTGTCCGTGTCTGGGTCGACCCCTTCGTAGTTTTCGGTGTCGAGGTTGACAGCTTCGTGATTTTCTGTGTCCAGGTCAACAGCTTTGTGGTTGTCGGTGTCCAGGTCGACCGCTGCGTAGTTTTTGGTGTCCAAGTCGACCGCTGCGTAGTTGTCGGCGTCCAGGTCAACCACTACGTAGCTTTCGGTGTCCAGGTCAACAGCTTCGTAGTTGTCGGTGTCCGGGTCGACAGCTTTATAGTTGTCGGCGTCCAGGTTGACTGCCACGTAGTTTTCGGTGTCCAGGTCGACAGCTTCGTAGTTGTCGGTGTGCAGGTCGACCGCTGCGTGGTTCTCGGTGTGAAGGTTTACCGCTGCGTAGTTGTCGGCGTCTAGGTCGACCGCTACCTAGTTTTCGGTGTCCAGGTCAACAGCTTCGTAGTTGTCGGTGTCCAGGTCGACCTATGCGTAGTTTTCGGTATCCAGGTCGGCAGCTTCGTTATTTTCGGTGTCCAGGTTGACCGCGGCGTAGTTGTCGGCGTTCAGGTCGACCGCTACGTAGTTTTCGGTGTCCAGGTCGACGGCTTCGTAGTTGTCGGTGTCCAGGTCGACCGCTACGTAGATTTCGGTGTCCAGGTCGGCAGCTTCGTTATTCTCGGTGTCAAGGTCAACCGCCGCGTAGTTTTTGGTGTCCAGGTCGACCGCTACGTAGTTTTCGTTGTCCAGGTCCTCAGCTTCGTTGTTGTCGGTGTCCGGGTCGACCTCTGCGTAGTTTTCCGAGTCCGGGTCGGCAGCTTCGTGATTTCCGTTGTGCAGGTCGACCGCTGCGTAGTTGTCGGCGTTCAGGTCGACTGCTACGTAGTTTCCGGTGTCCAGGTCGACAGCTTCGTAGTTGTCGGTGTGCAGGTCAACCGCTGCGTAGTTTTCGGTGTCCAGGTCGACAGCCTCGTGATTTTCTGTGTCCAGGTCGACAGCATCGTCGTTTTCAGTGTCTAGGTCGACAGCTTCGTAGTTGTCGGTGTCCAGGTCGACCGCCGCATAGTTTTTGGTGTCCAGGTCGACCGCTGCGTAGTTGTCAGCGTCCAGGTCGATCGCTACATAGTTTTTGGTGTCCAGATCGACAGCTTCGTAGTTTTCGGTGTCCAGGTCTACCGCTACGTAATTCTCGGTGTCAAGGTCGACCGCTGCGTAGTTGTCGGCGTCAAGGTGGACCGCTACGTAGTTTCCAGTGTCCGGGTCGACAGCTTCGTAGTTGTCGGTGTTCAGGTCGACCTCTGCGTAGTTCTCGGTGTCCAGGTCGGCAGCTTCGTTATTTTCGGTGTCCAGGTCGACCACTGCGTAGTTGTCGGCGTTCAGGTCGATCGCTACGTAGTTTTCGGTGTCCAGGTCCGCAGCTTCGTGATTTTCGGTGTCCGGGTCAACCGCCACGTAGTTTTTGGTGTCCAGGTTGACCGCTCTGTAGATGTCAGGGTCCAGGTCGACCGCTACGTAGTTTTCGATGTCCAGGTCGACAGCTTCGTAGTTGTCGGTGTGCCGGTCAACCACTGCGTAGTTTTTGGTTTCCAGGTCGATCGCTGCGTAGTTGTCGGCGTCCAGGTTGATTGCTACGAAGTTTTCGGTGACCAGGTCGACAGGTTTGTAGTTGTTCGTGTCCGGGTCGACCCCTTCGTAGTATTCGGTGTCGAGGTTGACAGCTTCGTGATTTTCTGTGTCCAGGTCGACAGCTTCGTGGTTGTCGGTGTCCAGGTCGACCGCTGCGTAGTTTTTGGTGTCCAAGTCGACCGCTACGTCGTTGTCGGCGTCCAGGTCGACCGCTACGAAGCTTTTAGTGTCCAGGTCAACAGCTCCGTAGTTGTCGGTGTCCGGGTCGACAGCTTTATAGTTGTCGGCGTCCAGGTCGACTGCTACGTAGTTTTCGGTGTCCAGGTCAACAGCTTCGTAGTTGTCGGTGTCCAGGTCGACCTTTGCGTAGTTTTCGGTATCCAGGTCGGCAGCTTCTTTATTTTCGGTGTCCAGGTCGACCGCTGCGTAGTTGTCGGCGTTCAGGTCGATTGCTAGGTAGTTTTCGGTGTCCAGGTCGACGGCTTCGTATTTGTCGGTGTCCAGGTCGATCGCTACGTAGATTTCGGTGTCCAGGTCGGCAGCTTCGTTATTTTCGGTGTCCAGGTCGCCCGCTGCGTATTTGTCGGCGTCCAGGTCGACCGCCACGTAGTTTTCGGTGTCCAGGTTGACAGCTTTGTAGTTGTCGGTGTGCAGGTCGACCGCTGCATGGTTTTCGGTAACCAGGTCAACCGCTGCGTATTTATCGGCGCACGGGTCAACCGCCCCGTATTTTTCAGTGCCCAGTTCGACAGCTTTGTTGTTGCCGGTGTTCAGGTCGACCGCCACATAGTTTTTGGTGTCCAGGTCGACTGCTGCGTAGTTTTCAGCGTCCAGGTCAACCGCTACGTAGTTGTCGGTGTCCAGGTCGACCGCGACGTAATTTTCGGTGTCAAGGTCGACCGCTGCGTAGTTGTCGGCGTCCAGGTCGACCGCTACGTAGTTTTCGTTGTCCAGGTCCTCAGCTTCGTTGTTGTCGGTGTCCGGGTCGACCTCTGCGTAGTTTTCCGAGTCCGGGTCGGCAGCTTCGTGATTTCCGTTGTGCAGGTCGACCGCTGCGTAGTTGTCGGCGTTCAGGTCGACTGCTACGTAGTTTCCGGTGTCCAGGTCGACGGCTTCGTAGTTGTCGGTGTGCAGGTCAACCGCTGCGTAGTTTTCGGTGTCCAGGTCGACAGCCTCGTGATTTTCTGTGTCCAGGTCGACAGCATCGTCGTTTTCAGTGTCTAGGTCGACAGCTTCGTAGTTGTCGGTGTCCAGGTCGACCGCCGCATAGTTTTTGGTGTCCAGGTCGACCGCTGCGTAGTTGTCAGCGTCCAGGTCGATCGCTACATAGTTTTTGGTGTCCAGATCGACAGCTTCGTAGTTTTCGGTGTCCAGGTCGACCGCTACGTAATTCTCGGTGTCAAGGTCGACCGCTGCGTAGTTGTCGGCGTCAAGGTGGACCGCTACGTAGTTTCCAGTGTCCGGGTCGACAGCTTCGTAGTTGTCGGTGTTCAGGTCGACCTCTGCGTAGTTTTCGGTGTCCAGGTCGGCAGCTTCGTTATTTTCGGTGTCCAGGTCGACCACTGCGTAGTTGTCGGCGTTCAGGTCGATCGCTACGTAGTTTTCGGTGTCCAGGTCCGCAGCTTCGTGATTTTCGGTGTCCGGGTCAACCGCCACGTAGTTTTTGGTGTCCAGGTTGACCGCTCTGTAGATTTTGGGATCCAGGTCGACCGCTACGTAGTTTTCGATGTCCAGGTCGACAGCTTCGTAGTTGTCGGTGTGCCGGTCAACCACTGCGTAGTTTTTGGTTTCCAGGTCGATCGCTGCGTAGTTGTCGGCGTCCAGGTTGATTGCTACGAAGTTTTCGGTGACCAGGTCGACAGGTTTGTAGTTGTTCGTGTCCGGGTCGACCCCTTCGTAGTATTCGGTGTCGAGGTTGACAGCTTCGTGATTTTCTGTGTCCAGGTCGACAGCTTCGTGGTTGTCGGTGTCCAGGTCGACCGCTGCGTAGTTTTTGGTGTCCAAGTCGACCGCTACGTCGTTGTCGGCGTCCAGGTCGACCGCTACGTAGCTTTTAGTGTCCAGGTCAACAGCTCCGTAGTTGTCGGTGTCCGGGTCGACAGCTTTATAGTTGTCGGCGTCCAGGTCGACTGCTACGTAGTTTTCGGTGTCCAGGTCAACAGCTTCGTAGTTGTCGGTGTCCAGGTCGACCTTTGCGTAGTTTTCGGTATCCAGGTCGGCAGCTTCGTTATTTTCGGTGTCCAGGTCGACCGCTGCGTAGTTGTCGGCGTTCAGGTCGATTGCTAGGTAGTTTTCGGTGTCCAGGTCGACGGCTTCGTATTTGTCGGTGTCCAGGTCGATCGCTACGTAGATTTCGGTGTCCAGGTCGGCAGCTCCGTTATTTTCGGTGTCCAGGTCAACCGCCGCGTAGGTTTGGGTGTTCAGGTTGACCACTGCGTAATTGTTGGGGTCCAGGTCGACCGCTACGTAGTTTTTGGTGTCCAGGTCGACAGCTTTGTAGTTGTCGGTGTGCAGGTTGACCACCGCGTAGTTTTTGGTGTCCAGGTTGACTGCTGCGTAGTTGTTGGCGTCTAGGTCGACCGCTACGTAGTTTTCGGTGTCCAGGTCGACAGCTTCGTAGTTGTCGGTGTTCAGGTCGACCACTGCGTAGTTGTCGGCGTTTAGGTCGATCGCTACGTAGTTTTCGGTGTCTAGGTCGGCAGCTTCGTGATTTTTGGTGTCCGGGTCGACCGCTACGTAGTTTTTGGTGTCCAGGTTGACCGCTTCGTAGATGTTGGGGTCCAGGTCGACCGCTACGTAGTTTTCGGTGTATAGGTCGACAGCTTCGTAGTTGTCGGTGTGCAGGTCGACCGCTGCGTAGTTTTCGGTTTCCAGGTCGACCGCTGCGTAGTTGTCGGCGTCCAGTTCGACCGCTACGTAGCTTTCGGTGTCCAGGTCGACAGCTCTGTAGTTGTCGGTGTCCGGGTCGACAGCTTTATAGTTGTCGGCGTTCACGTCGACTGCCACGTAGTTTTCGGTGTCCAGGTCGACAGCTTCGTAGTTGTCGGTGTGCAGGTCGACCGCTGCGTAGTTTTCGGTGTCAAGGTCGACCGCTGCGTAGTTGTCGGCGTCCAGGTCGACCGCTACGTAGTTTTCGGTGTCCAGGTCAACAGCTTCATATTTGTCGGTGTCCAGGTCGACCTTTGCGTAGTTTTCGGTATCCAGGTCGGCAGCTTCGTGATTTCCGGTGTCCAGGTCGACCGCTGCGTAGTTGTCGGCGTTCAGGTCGACCACTGCGTAGTTTTCGGTGTCCAGGTCGACGGCTTCGTAGTTGTCGGTGTCCAGGTCGACCGCTACGTAGTTTTCGGTCTCTAGGTTGGCAGCTTCGTGATTTTCGGTGTCCAGGTCAACCGCTGCGTAGTTTTTGGTGTCTAGGTTGACTGCTGCGTAGTTGTCGGGTTCCAGGTCGACCGCTACGTAGTTTTTGGTATCCAGGTCGACAGCTTCGTAGTTTTCGTTGTGCAGGTTGACCACTGCGTAGTTTTTGGTGTCCAGGTCGACTGCTGCGTAGTTGTTGGCGGCTAGGTCAACTGCTACGTAGTTTTCGTTGTCCAGGTCGACAGCTTCGTAGTTAACGGTGTCCAGGTCGACACCTGCGTAGTTTTCGGTGTCGAGGTCGACAGCTTCGTGATTTTCTGTGTCCAGGTCGACCCCTGCGTAGTTTTCGGTGTCGAAGTCGACAGCTTCGTGATTTTCTGTGTCCAGGTCGACAGCTTCGTAGTTTCCGGTGTCGAGGTCGACTGCTGCGTAGTTTTTGGTGTCCAGGTTGACCGCTGCGTAGTTGCCGGCGTCCAGGTCGACCGGTACGTAGCTTTTGGTGTCTAGGTCAACAGCTTCGTAGTTTCCGGTGTGCAAGTCTACCGCTGCGTTGTTTTCGGTGTCCAGGTCAACCGCTGCGTATTTGTCGGCGT
Source organism: Alloplasta piceator (assembly GCA_946863875.1). Lineage (NCBI taxonomy): Eukaryota > Metazoa > Arthropoda > Insecta > Hymenoptera > Ichneumonidae > Alloplasta > Alloplasta piceator. The sequence continues at coordinate 41,850,721 of OX333072.1, read as the reverse complement.
CCAGGTCGATTGACACGTAGTTTTCAGTGTCCAGGTCGACAGTTTCCTTGTTGTCGGTGTCCAGTTCGACCGCTGCATAGTTTTCGGTGTCCAGTTCGACCTCTGCGTAGTTGTCAGCGTCCAGGGCGACCGCTACGTAGTTTTCGGTGTCTAGGTCAACAGCTTCGTAGTTGTTGGTGTCCAGGTCGACCGCTACGTAATTTTCGGTGTCAACGTCGACCGCTGCGTAGTTGTCGGTGTCTCGGTCGACCGCTACGTATTTTTTGTTGTCCAGGTGGACAGCTTCGTAGTTGTCGATGTACAGGTCGACCTCTGCGTAGTTTCCGTCGTCCAGGTCGACCGCTGCGTAGTTTTCGATGTCCAGGTCAACCTCTGCGTAGTTTTCGGTCCCCAGGTCGACCGCTGCGTAGTTTTCGGCGTCCAGGTCGACCGCTACATAGTTTTTAGTGTCCAGGTTGACAGCTCTGTAGTTGTCGGTGTCCAGGTTAATCACCGCGTAGTTTTTGGTGTCTAGGTCGACAGCTTTGTAGTTGTCGGAATCTAGGTTTACATCTTTATAGTGATTGGTTCCCAGGTCGATTGTTCCGTTCCAGGTAGAACACTGCGTTGTTGTGGGCGTCCAGGTCAATCGCTACGCAGTTTTCGGTGTTCAGGTTGACAGCTTCGTAGTCGTCGGTGTCCAGGTCAGTGTTCAACTACTCTGTAGTTTTTAGTGCGTGAGGCTGATATTGAGGTTTAATTTCCAGTTTACCTAGAGGAAATATATTTATCGATAGATCAATTATTCTAGCTTGTGTTCAATGTAGCAAAATACAATTATCCACTTATCAAATAACTCACTTATCATTTCGTTGTCGTAATCTTATTGAAAAAAAGTGGTCAGTTCAAATTATTATAATTATTTTCATTATTATCATTATCGTTGTTGATGTTGTTGTTGTTGTTGTTGTTGTTGTTGTTGTTGTTGTTGTTGTTGTTTGGGTTATCGAGGTTTTTCCAAGAATTTTTCCATAAATTTTTTTTCCAATTTATCTGCTCTCGCGAAAAATTTTATCCGTTCGAAATTCCCGTCCTTTGTGATAAAATAAAAATCTCAAGGAATCTAGCAATATTCGGCATGCTATAAGCAATAATTATCAATAATAATATCGCCCAAAAGTCAATCACGAATTGTTTAAGCAATTTATCCAACATTGAAGAACACTGATCAATAAATAATATTGATCGTTGTTGTTTAGAGCATGCAAAATATTGCTGAATTTTGTCAGATTCCTATTTTCTTACGAAGTACGGAAATTTCAAACAGATAAATTTTTTGGCTGGAGCAGATATAGTAAAAACAATTTCGTGGGAAAATTCTTGCGAAAACCTCGATAACCCAAACAACAACAACAACAACAACGATAATAATAATATTAATGATTATAATGATAATTTGTACTTACCTCTTTCTTTCAATAAATTTACGACAACGAATTGATAAATTATTTATCCGATAAGTGGATAATTGTACTTTGCTACATTAAACACAAGCTCAAATCATTTATCTATCGATGAATATATTTTCTCCGAGTCAACTGAAAATGAAACCAATCACTATGAAGGTGACAACCTAGATTCCAACAACTCCGAAGCTGTCGACCCGGACACCAAAAACTACGCGGCGGTTGACCTGGACACCGACGACTACGAAGCCGTTGACCTGGACACCGACAACTACAAAGTTGTCGATCAGGACACCAAAAACTACGTAACGGTTGACCTAAACGCGGACAACTACGCAGCGGTCGACCTGGGAACTTAAAACCCCACGGCAGTCGACCAGGACACTGACAATTACGAAGCTGTCGACCTGGACACCGAAAACTACGTAGCGGTCGACCTGGACATCAGAAACTACGTAGCAGTCGACCTGGACGCCGACAACTCCACAATGGTCGACCTGGACACCGAAAACTACGCAGCGGTCGACCTGGACACCGACAACTACGAAGTTGTCAACCTGAACACCGAAAACTACGTAGCGGTCGACCTGGACACCAAAAACTACGCAGCGGTCGACCTGGACACCGAAAACTACGCAGCAGTCGACCTGGACATCGAAAATTACGTAGTGGTCGACCTGGACACCAAAAACTACGTAGCGGTCGACCTGGATGCCGACAACTACGAAGCTGTCGATCTGGACACCGATAACTACGTAGTGGTCGACCTGGACGCCGACAACTACGCAGCGGTCGACCTGGAGACCAAAAACTACGCGGCGGTCGACCTGGACACCGACAACTACGAAGCTGTCGACCTGGACACCAAAAACTGCGTAGCGGTCGACCTGGACGCCGACAAATATGCAGCGGTCGACCTGGACACCGAATTTCACGAAGCTGTCGACCTGGACACCGAAAACTATGCAGAGGTCGACCTGGACACCGACAACTACGAAGCTCTCGACCTGGACACCGAAAACTACGTAGTGATCGACCTGGACGCCGACAACTACGCAGTGGTCGACCTGGACACCGAAAATTACATAGCGGTCGACCTGGACACCGACAACTAGAAGCTGTTGACCTGGATACCGAAAACTACGTAGCAGTCGACCTGGACGCCGAAAACTACGCAGCGGTCGACCTCGACACCGAAAATTACGCAGCGGTCGACCTGCACACCGACAACTACGAAGCTGTCGACTGGACACCGAAAACTACGCAGAGGTCGATCTGGACACCGACAACTACGAAGCTGTCGACCTGGACACCGAAAACTGCGTAGCGATCGACCTGGACGCCGACAACTACGCAGCGGTTGACCTGGACACCGAAAACTACGCAGCGGTCGACCTGGACACCGACAACTACGAAGCTGTCGACCTGGACACAGTAAACTACGTAACGGTCGACCTGGACGCCGACATCTACGAAGCTGTCAACCGGGACTCCGAAAAATACGCAGCGGTCAACCTGGACATCTCAGAAAGCGAGAAGTTAATTACTTTGTATTTCATTATTGTCGACCAATTGACGACTACTCGGGTAATTCAGAATATTTTCAGACCAATTAACCATTTTTCTGAAAAATCGACATTTTTTTTTTGACCAATTGACGATTATTCGGGTAATTGAGAATATTTTCAAACCAATTACCCATTTTTCTGAAAAATCGACATTATTTTTCGATCAATTGACGATTATTCGGGTAATTGAGAATATTTTCAAATCAATTACCCATTTTTCTGAAAAATCGGCATTATTTTTCGATTAATTGACGATTATTCGGGTAATTGAGAATATTTTCAAACCAATTAATAATTTTTCTGAAAATTCATATTATTTTTCGACCAATTACCGATTATTCAGATGATTGAGAATATTTTTTAACCAATTACCCATTTCCTGATTAATTGATTCTTTCATTTAACCAATTGCCGATTATTCGGCTAATTGGAAATATTTTCAAACCAATTACACGTTTTCTGATTAATTGATATTATTTTTTGACCAATTACCGATTACTCAGATAATTGGGAATTTATTTTTTCCCATTAATCATTGGCGAATAATTGATATTATTTTTCGACCAATTATCGATTATTTCGATAATTGAAATATTTTTTTTCATTAAGCATTTTTGGGTAATTGAAAATTCGGATTTATAAACTATAAATCCGCGACGAGACTCGTGTTGATGTCATGCGGCAGAATGAGCATAATGGTAACGGCAGTATTGTCAAAAACAGCGGCCGAGTCGGTGCGACCTTAAACGACGGGGAACAGCGCTCGCGGTTGGACGCTATTGATAATATGGGGAACGCAGATTCCGTCAACAATTATGGTCAAAGGCAAGCAGCAGTCGAAGTTCATCATGACGCAAATACTCTCGAGTGAAGAGGAGCGTATTTTATGCAAAGGCAGAGAGAGTTAATGCAGCGGGAAATAGACTTCCTGACGCGAGAGAATGATTTGCTAAGAGCCTCCCCCCAGCCAAGTACATCGTCGACGGTGACATCTTGCCCACAGATAAGTATCAAAAACGTGGTTGAGTTGTTGAGTGAGTTTAACGAATCGGGTGCTGATTTCGAGCGGTGGAAAACGCAAGAAAACCTGCTTTGAGCAATCTACGAGCTCGATGATAATTCAGCTAAGTCCATGGTTGGCTCCAAGCTCCGGGGAAGAGCTTTCAATTGGTATCACTCGCGAGTAGAGCATTTCACGATGTCACTCAACGAGTTGCTCAAGGAGATGGGAGTGATGTCTGACCAACAGCTCTCGAGACTCGAGCTGAGAAGAAAGATCGAGAATAGGGAATGGCGCCGTAACGAGCCTATTCAGTGATTATTACCATGACAAGATTATTTTTGGTAACCAGGTGCCGGTTGTCAGCGAAGAAGTGGTGGATTACATCGTAGACGGAATTCCCTCAGAACAGCTCGAATGCATTTATTTTCTTCAGTTGACGAGATATTGAAAGCTTTCCGGAAGATCAGATTGGAAGTTTCAAAAGAGCAAGGTCCAAGGCCCGATTTCCCGTTTAATAAAGACTCGAAACACAAACCTCGAGGAGATCAACTCCCAGAATCTCAAGTGACCACGTCGAGCAAAGAGTCAGCGGAAAAAGACAAAGCAACATCGCACGGTAACATCAAGAGTTACCGATGTGACGAAACGGGGCACTATGCAAAGGATTGCAAAAATCCAGCGAAATCAGACGATCGGGGCCAATTCTCCAAAAGAAAGTCCGGAAGAACCGACCACCAACAGATTGGTTGTGTAGGCAACAATTTTGAGCGAGAGGATTCATCCGCGGAAGGAGACGACCTTGAAAGCGAAGAAGCTCGCGGTGACGATGAAAAATTATTCGTCGATTTGAACGTCGAAGTGAGTGACGAGTTCCAGAAGATTGTTGACTTTAACGTTAGGGATACAGGTAGATTCTCGTCGATGGTCAGAATAGATACAGGATGCCCAATAAGCTTGATCAAGGAACAGTATGTGAGTGCTCAAAGCGTTAAACCTGCAAATCGCGATTAGTAGCGGTATCACGGGCTAAACAAATCAAGGGTGCTTGCAATTGGATTGGTCGTTGTTCGGGTTACTTTGGAAGGCGATTGTAGGCGAGTTACCCTCGGGGTCGTGGCGAACGAGATAGTGTCTCCTCCGGTTTTACTGGGTAGGAATACATTGAAGTTGTTTGAGTATAAGTTACGAAAAGTACAATGTACGATAAAGCGGTATCGGAAATATTAAACATTGAGATTAGGCCAGAATCTATTACCGATAATCTCAGAGTCAATCCAAATGTTTCCGAATCCAACTGCGATAAATTGAAGGCAATGTTTACCGAGAATTATGAGAAACCAGAAAGACCAAGCACCCCGAAGGTACAGGCGGAAGCACATATTGTTTTAAAAAGTAGCGAACCCGTTAAATTCAGTCCTCGTAGACTTACATATGCGGACAAGGCCAAGGTCGACGAAATACTAGATCGATTAATGGAAAGGGGGATAATTCGAAAAAGTACGTCCGAGTATAGCTCTCCAATCGTTCTGACTCGAAAGAAAAATGACGAGATCAAAATGTGTATCGACTTTCGAGCATTGAATAAAATTATGGGGCGAGAAAATTACCCATTGCCCTTAATCGAAGACCAGTTGGGTGGACTGCGAGGTAAAAATCATTTAAGTGCGCTCGATTTGAAAAACGGGTTTTATCACGTCGCCATGGCTCCTGACTCAGTTCGGTATACTTTGTTCATCACTCCGATGGGACAATTCGAGTTTGTTCGTATGCCATTTGGCATTAAGATTGGCCCGTAATATTTCCAAAGATTTATAAATGAAGTCATGGCTAACCTGATCAAATCCGGCTATGTTATCGTCCATATGGATGACATCTTAGTCACCACCGAAACTCTCGAGCAACATTTTGAGATTATGAAAGAGGTATTTTTGACACTGGTCCAGAACAAACTGGAGCTGCAACTCGAAAAGTGCGTCTTTCTATGTACCGAGATCGATTATCTGGGGTACAGAGTTAATGAAGAGGGACTAAGTCCAACCCAAAACGGTATAGCAGCGGTGCAAAACTTTCCTGAACCCAAGTGTATCAGGGAGGTTTACAGCTTCGTCGGAATAGCGTCATACTTACGCAAGTTCATTGCGGGATTCTCGCTTATCACAGAGCCACTGTGTAGTCTACTAAAAAAAGATGCGACATTTACGTTCGGTGTCATGGAGAAAATGGCGTTCGGAAGTCTGAAACAAAAACTTACAGAGGCTCTAATATTGGCAACCTATGATCCGCATGTAGCTACCGAGCTGCACTGTTCAGATTGTTTATGACTGCAGCGCGGTCACATAAACGTTGGAGAAACGCGATATTAATTACCGGATAGCTAGATGGAGCCTCGAACTGCAAAGTTACGATTTGTAAATCATTCATAGACCGAGATCAAGTATGAGACACGTAGATGCGCTGAGTCAGTTGTTTGGCATGCTAGTTGTTGACGATAATCCCTTCGAGTGGAATCTCATGATTTGCCAGAAAAAAGACCTGAAGATTTTCGAAATCTTGCAAAAACTCGAGAAAGTCCAACCCGCTTTTTGAACTTCGGGACGGTCTAGTATATCGGAAACAAGGAGAAGATCTCGTGTTTGTCGTGCCGCAACAGATGGAAACGAACGTGATGATTCATTATCACAATGAGACAGGCCACGTACGTGCGGGTAAAATGATAAAATTCATCCAACGTACCTATTGGTTCCCGCGAATACGCGAAAAAAGTGAGGAATATGTCCGGCATTGCCTGAAATATATTTCTTTCGCTCTGCCTTCAGGAAAGAAAGAAGGCGTTCTACATCCAATTCCAAAGGCAATATCCCGTGGCACACGATACACGTTAACCATTTCGAGCCAGTAGATCATCGCGTTGCGATCTAGAAGCACGATTTATTGGTTGGAGATGGGTTTACAAAGTTTGGTCGCCTCTTTCCGACGAAAAGCACTTGCTCCAAAGAGGTCATTGATAACTTGCAACAATATTTTCAAAGTTACAACTGTCCCCAGTTGGTTGTTTCGGATCGAGGAATACTCGTTTTCGAATACTCGAATTATATGCTATTTAGATATCGTGAATTCAATTTTTATGGTGCATCCCTTCTGATAAAAACTACCCTTATAGCTCAAAGGCTCAAGAAAGAACGTATCAAGATGAACAGCACAATCAAATTTGATTAATCGTTTTCGAATACTCGAACTATATGCACTTTAGATATCTTATATTCGATTTTGATGCGGCATCCCTTCTGATAAGAAAATACCCTTATCGCTCAAAAGCTCAAGAGAGAATGTATCGAAACAAACAGCACAATCAAATTTAAGTAACCGTTTTCAAATACTCAGAGTATATGCTCTTAAGATATCATGTGTCCAATTTTTATGCTGCATCCCTTCTGTTAAAAAACTACCCTTATCGATCGAAGGCTCAAGAAAGAACTACCTTTATTGTTCGAAGGCTCAAGAGAACGTATCGAAATAAACAGCACAATCAAATTTAAATAATCGTTTTCGAATACTCAAAATATATGATCTTTAGATATCTTGTATTCAATTTTTATGCTGCATCCCGTCTGATAAAAAACTACCCTTATCGCTCAAAGGCTCAAGAGAGAACGTATCGAAATAAACAGCACAAACAGATTGAAATAATCGTTTTCGAATACTCGGAGTATATGCTCTTGGGATATCATGTGTCCAATTTTTATGCTGCATCCCTTCTGTTAAGAAACTACCCTTATCGATCAAAGACTCAAGAAAGAACTACCTTTATTGTTCGAAGGCTCAAAAGAACGTATCGAAATAAACAGCACAATCAAATTTAAATAATCGTTTTAGAATACTCAAAATATATGCTCTTAAGGTATCTTATATTCAATTTTTATGCTGCATCCCGTCTGATAAAAAACTACCCTTATCGCTCAAAGGCTCAAGAGGGAATGTATCGAAATAAACAGCACAATCAGATTGAAATAATCGTTTTCGAATACTCGGAGTATATGCTCTTGAGATATCATGTGTCCAATTTTTATGCTGCATCCCTTCTGTTAAAAAACTAGCCTTATCGATCAAAGACTCGAGAAAGAACGTATCGAAATTAAGAGCGGAATCAGATTGAAATAATCGTTTTCGAATACTTGAATTATATACTAAATTATATATATATAAAATACCCTTATCGCTCAAAAGCTCAAGATAGAACGTATCGAAATGAACAGCACAATCAGATTTAAATCAGCGTTTTCGAATACTCGAGTTGTAAGATTTTTAGATATCATATGTCCAATTTCATTGCTGCATCCCTTCTGTTGAAAAACTACCTTTATCGTTCGAAGGCTCAAGAGAGAACGTACCGAAATGAACGACACGATCAGATTTGAATAATAGTTTTCGAATACTCGAATTATATGCTTTTCAAATACTATGTGTCCAATTTTATTGCTGCATCCCTTCTAAAAAAATACCCTTATCGCTCAAAGGCTCAAGGAAGAACGTATCGAAATAAACAGCACAATCAGATTTAAATAAGCGTTTTCGAATACGCGAATTATATGCTTTTTAGATATCATATGGCTAATTTTATTGCTGCATCCTTACTGTTGAAAAACTACCCTTATTGTTCGAAGGCTCAAGAGAAAGTATCGAAATAAACAGCACAATCAAATTTAAATAATCGTTTTCAAATACTCAAAATATATGCTCTTTAGATATCTTGTATTCAATTTTTATGCTGCATCCCGTCTGATAAAAACCTACCCTTATCGCTCAAAGGCTCAAGAGAGAACGTATCAAGATAAACAGCACAATCAAATTTGAATAATCGTTTCCGAATACTCAGAGTATATGCTCTTGAGATATCATGTGTCCAATTTTTATGCTGCATCCCTTCTGTTAAAGAACTGCCCTTATCGATCAAATGCTCGGGAGAGAACGTATCGAAATTAACGACACAATCAGATTTGAATAGACGTTTTCGAATACTCGAATTATTTGCTCTTTTGGCATCGTGCATTAAACTTCGATGCTGCATCCCTTCTGATAAAAACTACCCTTATCGATCAAAGGCTCAGGAACGTAACAAAATAAACAGCACAGTCAGATTTAAGGGAGCTTTCCAGTGTGACAGCCCGAAAAATCGCTGTTTTTCGCGATGTTTTTTTTCTAAAGAAAAAATAATCTAATCGGTCTGGTTTTTTTTGTTTATTAATTGGGTATTGAAGAATATAAAACAATTTTTTAAAGATCGATTTATTTATTAATTAATATCTATAAAAATGATGAAACAATTGTTGCAGAAAATGCACTTGGATGTGGTGTCCACGTTGGGGGTCACAATTTTGATCTGAAACAAAAAACACAAAAAGATTATTGATCGGTATATAATTGGCTTTCGTGCTATGGAGGCTTTTTTTTTTTTTTTTGCAAAAATGGCGCCGGTTTGAACAAAAAGTATCGATTTTAGCATTTTTTTTTTGCATTTTTTTCTACAAAAAAATAGGAAGATGTCAAAAACAAAAAAGCTTCCATAGCACGATAAACAATGACGTTAAGAATATTGTGTAAAAAATTCAACTCGATAGCTTTAAAACTCTGCCCTCCAAGTTGGACACCGTTTTGAAAAATGCTGTTTCGAGAAATACGCGTTCAAAGTTTCAAGTGAGGAAATTTCAGGTAAATCGTTTACTTACGGTCAATCAGCGATGCCAGGTCCATACAATATACAGTATACTATTCGATAAAGCAAAAAAAATCGATTTTTTGAAAATTTCACACTGGAAAGCTCCCTTAAATAATCATTTTCGAGAAATCGAATTATATGCTTTTCAGATAACATGTGTCCAATTTTATTGCTGCATCCCTTCTGATAAGAAAATACCCTTATCTGTCAAAGGCTCAAAAGAATAGGAAACGAAATAAAAAGCACAATCGGATTTAAATAATCGTTTGTAAATCCCCGATTTATATGCTTTTCAGATATCCTGTATTCAAATTATATGCTGCATCCCTTCTGATGAAAAACTAGCCTGATTGATCAAAAGCTCAAAAGAAAACGTAACGATATAAACAGCACAATCAGATTGAAGGAACCGTTTGCGAATACTCGATTTATATACTGTTCAGATATGTTGCATTCAAATTTTATGCTGCATCCCTTCTGATAAAAAACAACCCTGAACGTTCAAAGGCTCAAGAGAGAACGTAACGATATCAACAGCACAATGAGATTAAAGTAACCGTTTTAAAATACTCGAATTATATGCTTTTCAGATACCATGTATCTAATTTTGTTGCTGCATCTCTTCTAATGAGAAACTACCCTTATCGCTCAGGAGCTCAATAGAGGACGTATCGAAATAAACAGCACAATCGTTTTTGAAGCCTCGAATAATATGCTCTTTAGATATCCTGTATTGAATTTTTAGGCTGCATCCTTTTTGATAAAAAAAACTACCCGTATCGTTCAATGGCTCAAAAGAGAACGTTTTGAAATAAACAACACAATCAGATTCAAATAATCGTTTTCGAATACTCGAATTATATACTCTTTAGAGATGATATGTCCAATTTTATTGCTGCATCCCTTCTGACACAAATACACTCTTATCGCAAAGGGCTCAAGAGAGAACGTATCGAAATAAACAGCACAATCGGATTTAAATAATCCTTTTCAAATACTCGGAGTATATGTTCTTTAGATATGCTGTATTCAATATTTATGCTGCATCCCTTCTGATAATAACTACACTTATGGCTCAAAGGCTTAATAGAGAAGGTATTGAAATAAACAGCACAATCAGATTTAAATGATCGTTTTCGAATAGTTGAATTATATGCTTTTGAGAGTTCATGTGTCCAATTTTGTTGCTGCATCTCTTCTGTTCAAAAACTACCCTTATCGGGCAAGGGCTCGAGAGAAAACGTATCGAAATTAAGAGCACAATCGGATTTGAATCATCGTTTTCGAATACTCGAGATATATGATTTTTAGATATCATGTGTCCCATTTTATTGCTGCATCTCTTATGTTATGAGACTAGCCTTATCGATAAAAGGCTCAGGAGAAAAAGTGTTGAAATAAACAGCATAATCAGATTTGAGTAATCGTTTTCGAATACTTAGAATATATGCTCTTGAGATATTATGTGTCTAAATTTTATGCTGCATCCCTTCTGTTAAAAACCTGTTCTTATCGATCGAAGGCTCAAGAAAGAACGTATCGAAATTGACAGCACAATAAGATTTAAATAAACGTTTTCGAGTAATCGGATTATATGCTATTCAGATATCATATTTCAATATTACTGCTGCATTCTTTTTGTTGAATAACTACCCTTTTCTTTCAAAGGGTCAAGAGAAAACGTATCGAAATAAACACAAAATCGAATTTAAATGATCGGTTTCGAATACTCGAATTATATGCTCTTTAGATATCTTATGTCCAATTTTGATGCTGCATCCCTTCTGTTGAAAGACTACCCTTATCGATCAAAGACTTAAGAGAGAACGTATCAAAATTAACAGCACAATCAGATTTAAATAATCGTTTTCGAATACCTGAATTATATGCTCTCCAGATATCATATGTCCAATCTTATTAATGCATTCCTTCTGTTAAAAAACTACCCTAATCGGTAAAAGGCTTAAGAGAAGACTTAACGAAATAAACAGCACAATCAGATTTCAACAACTGTTGTCGAATATTAACATTATATGCTTTTTCATATTCGGTATTCAATTCTTATGCTACATCCCTTTTGATAAAAAACTACCCTTATCGTTGGGAGACTCGAGAGAGAACATAATGAAATGAGCACATTCAAATTTGAAAATTTATAATTGAATACTCGCATAACATGTTCTGTACTAAAATGGTTGACTTCTCATATCATGTGAAATCATGTGCCCAATTTTATTGCTTCATCCCTTCTGTTGAAAAACTACCCTCATCGATAAAGAGTTAAGAACGAACGAATCGGAATAATCATCACAATCATATTTGAACAAACGTATTTGAATACTCCATTTTAGTAAAGAACATGTTATTCGAGTATTAAACTATAAATGTTCAAATTTGATTTTGCTGATCATTTCATTACGTACTCTCTTGGGTCTTTCAATGATGAGGGTAGTTTTCTATCAAAAGGGATGCAGCAAGAAAATTGAATACCGAATATCTAAAGAGCATATAATTTAAATATTCGACAACAGGTGTTATAATCTGATTGTGCTGTCTATTTCGTTAGGTCCTCTCTTGAGCCTTTTACCGATAAAGGTAGTTTTTGCACAGAATAAATAAAGCAATAAGATTGGACACATGATATCAGAGAATCATGTAATTCGAGTATTCAAAAACGATAATTGAAATCCGATTGTGCTGTTTGTTTCAATACGTTCTCACTTGAGCCTTTGAACGATAAAGGTTATTTTCTATCAAAGGGGATGCAGCATATAAATTGGACTTAGGATATCTGAAGAGCATATATTTCGAGTATTCAAAAACGATTATTCAAATCTAATTGCGCTCTTAATTTCGATACGTTTTGGCTAAAGTCTTTGATCGATAAGGGTAGTTTTTCAACAGACGGGATGCAGCAAAAAAATTGGACTTACGATATTTCAAGAGCATGTACTATGAATATTTGAAAACGATTATTTAAATCTGATTATGCTGTTTGATTCGGCACGTTCTCTCTTGAGTCTTTGAGCGATAAGGGTAGTTTTCATCAGAAGGGATGCAGCATGAAAATTGAATATAAGATATCTAAGAATCGAATAATTCGAGTAGTCAAGAAAGATTATTAGAATTCGATAGTGCTGTTTATTTCGATACGTTCCCGCTTGAGCCTTTGAGCGATAAGGGTAGTTTTTTATCAGAAGAGATGCAGCAAAAAAATTAAATACAAGATATCTAAAGAGGATATAATTCGATTATTCGAAAACGGTTATTTGAATCCGATTGTGCCTTTTATTTCGATACGTTCTTCCTTGAGCCTTTGAACAATGAGGGTAGGTTTTTAACGAAAGGAATGCAGCAATAAAATTGGACATATGATATCTAAAAAGCATATTATTCGAGTATTCGAAAACGCTTATTCAAATCTGATTGTGCTGTTTATTTCGATACGTTCTATCTTGAGCCTTCGAGCGACAAGGGTAGTTTTTGTATCAGAAGGTATGCAGCAATAAAACTGCACACATAGTATCTGAAAAGCATAGAATCCGAGTATTGAAAAACAATTATTCAAATCTTATTGTGCTGTTAATTTTGATACGTTCTTTATTAAGCCTTTCATCGATAAGAGTAGTTTTCAACAGAAGGGATGCAGCATAAATATTAGGCACATGATATCTTAAGAGCATATACTTCGAATATTCGAAAACGATCATTTAAATCTGATTGTGCTGTTTATTTCGATATGTTCTTTTTTGAGCCTGTGAGCGATAAGGGTAGTTTTTTATCAGAAGGGATGCCGCGTAAAAATTGAATACAAAATATCTAAAAAGCTTATAATCCAAGTATTCGGAAACCATTATTTATTCGATTGTGCTGTTTATTTCGATACGTTCCCTCTTGAGCCTTTGAGCGATAAGGGTAGTTTTCATCAGAAGAGATGCAGCCAAAAAATTAAATACAGGATGTCTAAAGAGCATGTAATTTGAGTATTCAAAAACAATCAGTTAAATTCGATTCTGCTGTTTATTTTGATACGTTCTCCCTTGAGCCTTTCAGCGATAAGGGTGGTTTATTATCAGAAAAGACGCAGCATAAGAATTGAATACAGGATATCTAAAAAGCATATAACTCGAGTATTCAAAAACGATAATTTAAATCCGATTGTGCTGTTCATTTCGATACGTTCTCTCTGGAGCCTCTGAACGATAACGATAGTTTTCTATCGGAAGGGTGGGGCAATAAAATTAATCAAAAACGCTTATTCAAATATGATTGTGCTGTTCATTTTGATACGTTCTATCTTGAGCCTTTGAGCGATAAGGGTAGTTTTTATCAGAAGAGATGCAGCAATAAAATTGGATACATGGTATCTGGATAGCCTATAATTTCAGTATCCAAAAACGGTTATTTAAATCTGATTGTATGGCTCATTTCTTTCTTGACGCTCTGATTGATAAAGGTGGTATTTTGATGAAGGGTTGTTCCGATATAATTTGCAATTACACTTCTGGAAAGCATGAAAAGAGCATGAAATGTCCGTGCAATTGAAAAAAAAACATTTTTTTCACATGTAGCTGTGCTAGATTTTGTTAAAGCTGGCACAGCCACGGTTTTCTTGAAAACGGTAAAAGCATAAAAATCGGGAATGGAGCAAATAATAAGCATAAAAAGAGCATAAAATTTCCATCATGGTTGGAAGCAATTATACTCTTTTTATGCTAATTATTTTTCCATTCCCGATCTTTATGCTCTTACCGTCTTCAACAAAACCGTGGCTGTGCCAGCTTTAACATAAGTTAGCACAGCCACATGTGAAAAAAAAATATTTGTTTTTAATTGCACAGTAATTTTATGCTCTTCTTATGCTTTCCAAATATGCAATTGGAAATTAGATCGGAACAACCCTTTATCAAAAAACTACCCTTATCAATCGGAGCGTCAAGAAAGAAGTCAAAACAAGCGATACAATCAGATTTTAATAACGATTTTCGGATATTCAAATTATATGCTTTCCAGATATCTCGTGTCCAATTTTATTGCTGAATCCCTTCTGATAAAAAAACTACCCTTATCCCTCAAAGGCTCAAGATAGAACGTATCGAAATGAACAACACATTCAGATTTGAATAAGCGTTTTCGAATACTCGAATTATATGCTCTTTAGATATCATATGTCCAATTTTATTGCTGCATCCCTTCCGTTCAGAGGCTCAAGAAAAAACGTAATGAAATGAACAGCACAATCGAATTTAAATAATCGTTTGCGAATAATCGAATTATATGCTCTTTAGATATCCCATATTAAATTTTTATGCTGCATCTCTTCTGATAATAAACTACCCTTATCGCTCAAAGGCTCAAGAAAAAACGTATCGAAATGAACAGCAAACACGAATTTCAATAATCGTTTTCGAATACTCGAATTATATGCTCTTTAGATATCCTGTATTAAATTTTTATGCTGCATCTTTTCTGATAATAAACTACCCTTACCGCTCAAAGGCTGAGTGGAAAACGTATCGAAATGAACAGCACAATCGAATTAAAATAATCGTTTTCGAATACGAAAACTATTTGCTCTTTAGATATTTTGTATTCATTTTTTTGTTGCATCCCTTCTGATAAAAACGACCCTTATCGCTCAAAGGCTTAAGAGAGAACGTATCGAAATTTAAATAATCGTTTTTGAATACTCGAACCATATGCACTTTAGATATCTTGTATTTAATTTTTATGCTGTTACAGCACATCCGGATCTAAATAATCGTTTTCGAGTACACAAATTATATGCTCTTGAGATGTCCTATATTCAATTTTTATTCTGCATCCTTTTTGTTAAAAAACTACCCTCATCAACCAAAGGTTCAAGAGAGAACTTATCGAAATAAACATCAGAATCAAATTTCAATAATCGTTTTCGAATACTCGAATTATATGCTTTTTGGATATCTCGTATTAAATTCTTTTGCTGCATCCCTTCTGATGAAAAACGACACTCATCCATCGAAGGCTTAAAAGAGAACGTAACGAATTAAACACCACAGTCAGATGTAAATACCAGTTTTCGAATCCTCGAATTATATGCTTTTTAGATATTATGTGTTTACTTTTATTTCTGCATTCCTTCTGTTAAAAAAACTACCCTTATCGGTTAAAGGCTCAAGAAAGAACGCATCGAAATAAACAGCACAGTTTGATTTGAATGAACGTTTTCGAATTCTTGGATGATGTGCTCTTCAGATATCATGTGTCCAATTTTATTGCTTCATTCATTCTGTGCAAAAACTACCCTTATCGGTAAAATGCTCAAGAGAGGACCTACCGAAATAAACAGCACAATCAGATTTTAACACCTGGTGTCGAATATTCAAATTATATGCTCTTGAGATATTCGGTATTCAATTTTTATGCTGCATCTCTTCTGATAAAAAACTACCCTCATCGTTTAAAGACCCAAGAGAGAATGTAATGAAATAATCAGCACAATCAAATTTGAACATTTATAATTTACCACTCGTATAATATGTTCTTCACTCAATTGGTTGACTTCTCATATCATGTGATATCGTGTGTCCAATTTCATTGCTTCGTTCCTTCTGTTCAAAAACGTATTTGAACCGTATTTGAACACTCCAATTTAGTGAAAAACATATTTTATTTCTGCATTTGCGGTATTTGAATACTCCAATCATGCGTTCTTTGCTAAATTGGAGTATTTAAATACGGTTGTTCAAAGATGATTATGATGATTATTTCGATCCGTTCTCTCTTTACCTTTCATCGATGAGGTCAGTTTTTTAACAGAAAGGATGAAGCAATAAAATTGGACACATGATTTCACATGATATGAGAAGTCAACCAATTTGATAAAGAACATGTTATTCGAGTATTCAATTATAAATGTTTATCTTGAATGTGCTGATTATTTCATTACGTTCTCTCTTGAGTCTGCCATCGATAAGGGTAGTTTTTTATCAGAAAGGATGCAGCATAAAAACTAAATACTGGA
This sequence comes from Alloplasta piceator, assembly GCA_946863875.1. Lineage (NCBI taxonomy): Eukaryota > Metazoa > Arthropoda > Insecta > Hymenoptera > Ichneumonidae > Alloplasta > Alloplasta piceator. Next base: position 41,833,986 of record OX333072.1, on the reverse strand, counting down.
TATGAAAGAGCAAATAATTGGAATATTCGACAACAGTTGTTAAAATCTAATTGTGCTGTTTATTTCGTTAAGTCGTCCCTTAAGCCTTTTACCGATAAGGGTAGTTTTTTGACAGCATGAATGCAGCAATAAAATTGGACACTTGATATCTGGAGAGCATATAATTCAACTATTCGGAAACGATTATTTAAATTTGATTGTGCTGTTAATTTCGATACGTTCTCTCTTGAGTTTTTAACCGATAAGGGTGATATTTTATTAGAAGGGATGCAGCAATATAATAAGAGGCATGATATCTGAAGATCATTTAATTCGAGTGTCCGAAAACCATTATTTAAATCGGATTGTGCTGTTAATTTTGATACGTCCTCTCTTGAGCCTTTGATAGATAAGGGTTGTCTTTCAACAGTAGGAATGCAGCCTAAAAATTGGACACAGGATATCTAAAGAGCATATAATTTGAGTATTTGAAAACGGCGATTTGAATTCGATTGTGCTGTTTATTTCGATACGTTCTCTCTTGAGCCTTTGACCGATAAGGGTAGTTTTTAAACGGAAGGTATGCAGCAACAAAATTGAACACATGATATCTCAAAAGCATATAATTCGACTATTCGGAAACGATCATTTAAATCTGATTGCACTGTTTGTTTCAATACCTTCTCCATTGAGCCTTTGAGCCATAAGTGTAGTTTTCATCAGAAGGGATGCAGCATAAAAATTAAATACAGGATATCTAAAGAGCATATACTTCGAGTATTTGAAAAGGATCATTTAAATCCGATTGTGCTGTTCATTTCGATACGATCTTCTTTGAGTTTTTTGCGATAAGGGTAGTTTTGTATCAGAAGGGATACAGCAATAAAATTGGAAATAATATCTTCAAAAAGCATATAATTCGAGTATTCGGAAACGATTATTTGAATCTGATTGTGTTGTTTATTTCAAAACGTTCCCTTTGAGCCTTTGAACGATGAGGGTAGTTTTTTATCGAACAGGATGCAGCAGTGTTGCCGCGTTGGTACAAATGTACCATTTATGGTACATTTTTGAACTTCGTGGTACGCTGGCACGACGTTGAAATTCCTGGTACTTTTTTGTATTCGTGGTACGTTTTTAAATTTCAAACCCGATTCGGGGCTAAATTGCGGCTCTCTCGCTCCGCAGTCCGCAGACCAATCCCAATACCCAATGGCGCTGCTGCGGCGACGGCCCCGTGAGCCCCGCGGCCTCGCCCGTGTATTACTGTAATAGTTCATATTTTAACCGAGCTCGCGCCACGCGCGCTGATGCGTTCTTCTTTTTCTTTAATGATAAGGCACCTCTCCGAACATAGGCGCGTATCGATTTCTATAATCAGTTTTTGTTTTTCGACAAGTTCATGGCAGTTAGCATTGTTGGGGTTCATTGACGTGCATTCGCGATAGACGAAGAGAATTACAAGTGGCAAACCTGCACTTACATAGTGAATTGACTCGTAAAACCCTCGTTTACCGAATTCTTAGGTCATCACTCATCACTCATCATCCGTGTTATGTAATTAATGTAGCTTCACTTTTAACATGGACCGGTTAGTAACAAAAAACGCACAGTACTGACTTTGTTAAGTTGCCCGATGTTTTTTTTTCGTATTTTTGTCTCAGCGTTCGCTGAATCGGGTCAATCGTTAAACTGTCATAAAATTTTCACGAGAATTATTCTTCAGATCATTCACCAAATTTTTATCGAGAAAGACACTCGTTAATTGCCACTGAATCGTTTCGTTTTATATATATATATACCCGTGATTCCAATAAGTACGGCATCATCGGTGAATGATAAATGGTGTTGTTTATTTAGATTTATAACACGTAAAAAAATCTCTCTCACGGAAACTGAACTATTGTCGAATACGTCAGGCGCATCACTCCGAGCCGCGGAGATCACTTCGAAAAATCGAACACCGAGAACATCGGGCGTTACTTCTCGCGTATCACACGATAGTGATACGATAGTCGAGAAAGTAGAACAACGGTAAATTTGGAGCTAATAAAATAGAAAAAGGTATCGAAATTATTTTTTCAGAATAAATATTTTTGTCTTAGATCTGTTGAGCGCAAAGCATTGACGCTCGAATCCGATGATAGCAACTTGGACGATGACGTATCCAAGGATAACGACGAAAAAGATATCACGGATTCGTGTACTTCGGGTGAGGAAAAAACATCGTCCGCGCCGACAAAAAAAAGGATAAAAAAAGATTTAAAAATCCGAAATACAAGGAAGCGCAAGCGTTCGTTTCGCGGAGTTTGGGAAAAAAGTTACCCTTGGGTCGCGAACAGGAATAATAAGCCGTTTTGCAAGGTGTGCCAAAAGTCTTTGGAAGGAGGGCAATACCATCTTACGCGACACGCAAAATCAGACTTCCATATCAAAAGGGTTGCAGCCTCCGCTCACAGTGTCGCTCTAGACGATTTTGCGAAAATGAATCCGAAAATAAAAGCAGCTACCGAAGCAAAAAGATCCGCACTGAAATTGGCAATGTTCATCAGCGAGCATAATTTGCCATTCAGATTGTTGGAACATTTGCCGAAACTGATGATGTCCGTCTGTCCAGATTCCGAAATCGCGAAGCAAATCGCTTGCAGTCGCACCAAAGGAAGAGGACTGGTAGTAGATGTTTTGGGACCAGAAAGTATGAGGGAAGCAGCGCTTAAACTCCGGTTGGCAAAATTCTCGCTGATAATCGATGAAACCACAGATATCAGTACGAGTAAATGTTTAGCTCTTGTCGCTCGATACTTCGATGACGAAACTGACGAAATCAGAGATCGATGCCTGGGACTTTTGGAAGTACCAGTTTGTACCGCTGCTGCGCTGCATGCGTGTCTTATAAAATTTTTCGAGCAGCAGAAGATTCCTCTCGAGAATATGATCGGGTTCGCTGCAGACAATGCATCTGTGATGATGGGTCACTTAAACGGGGTGCAAGCCAAGTTTAAAAACTCGCTGCCACATTTATTTGTGATGGGATGCGTTTGTCATTCATTCCATCTCTCCGCGTCTGCAGCTTGTCTCAAATTGCCGAAAACTATTGAGGATCTGGCACGAGACATATACTCGTACTTTGCACACAGCCCCAAGCGATTAGTAGAATTCGCAGGCTACCAAGAGATCGCGAACCTGGCGCCTCATCGACTTCTACGAGCAAGCCAGACACGGTGGTTATCGTTGCAGGCGGTCGTGAATCGAATTTTGGAGCAGTGGCCTGCTTTGATTTGCTATTTTGAAAAAGCTGTGGCTGAAGACAACTTGCAAGCGCCTAGTACGATTTTATTCGCTCTTAAAAATCCGGTCTATAAAATATACTTCTGCTTTCTCTCTTACATTCTTGGTTTGGTGACTCGACTGAACGTAGAATTTCAAAGCCGAGAATCACTCTTGTATTCTCTGCTCGATCGTGTAACCGAAGTATATCGTACGATCCTCAAGAGTTACCTGAAGGCAGAATATATCGATAAAACACCGACGCAGTCGATAGATCCAGGAAACGTAAGAGAATATAAAGCAATAGAACGAATCTACGTTGGAGCAAGAGCAGAAGCGGTACTAAGTACTTCCAACGTATCTCCCAACGACCTTCGATCGTTCAGACTACGAGTTCTCGAATTTTACGTAGAACTATGCCGAGAGATCAAACGTAGAATAAAATTCGATGATCCGGTTTTATCGTCTCTGTCGGTGTTAAACCCGAGTGTAGCCACTTCTGGTAAAGTCGAGTCGATAGTCCCATTAGCTTTGCTATTTCCAAATCTTGTCCCAGAAGAATCGATGGAACCATTGAATTCAGAATGGCGGTTGCTATCGGAAGTAACCGAACTTAAAAGCGGAAACGAGAGCTTCTCGGTTTTTATTAATCGAATAGGCAGAATAAGAAATCAGTCAGAGAGCTTAATGTTTCCGACTCTGCATAAGTTCATTAAAGCTCTCGCATGCTTACCGCATAGTAGTGCAGCAGCCGAACGTATTTTTTCGCAATTAAACTTGATGAAAACTAAAACACGCAACAAGCTGAAAGTGACAACGTGTAACGCCTTACTACTAACAAAAGAACTACTTCATTCACGAGTTTGCTATGAGTGGAGTCCAGAGTCCAAGTTACTGGACAAAAATGCGAGGGATCTCGATTCGGAGGATGAATGATTTTGCGTACCAAAAACAAACAAAAAAAAACCAGAGCCAATCAAAGGAATCGATTAGATATTTAGATAATAATCATTTCTGCACTCCAAAGACCGTTATCTCGTGTATCTTTGAGGTTTTTTAAATTAAGAAATATTCACAAGTGTCGTAGAAACAACGTTAGATCTACTCTATAATTTTAATACGTTTAGAGTAGATCGTTTGCAATACATTAACTAATATGATTTGTAGGTTCTAAATTTACTACATCATGTAACATAATAATAGAACTGGAATAATTTTGATCAATGTGTATGATTGAATATTTAGTGGTACCCTTTGCTTGCTTATCCAATTTTGTACTTTATATTATTCATTTCTAACGAATAGGGTTTTTTTTGTTTTTGATTAATAGGCTATTTATTCGTTACCTCAATTGTATAATCCGATTATTTGAACGAGGAAGAATTATAATTATTTGGGGTTTTCTTGGTTCGCTCGAATCGCCTAAAAATCTCTACCTTACCAGCCGTAGCTCATTGGATCAAGAAAGATTATAGCAGCAATTGAGGTTGCCATCTGGAACCGCGCTAATAGGCAAATCGTTAACTTGACGAAACGCCTAAAAAGAAAAAGACAGTAAATATCGTGCACTGTTTTTTATGCTAAACGTTATTTATCGTGCCGATGTTACTCAAGATTAGAAAATAAGTTTTATTAGCAATTAAACCATAGTATGACTATGAAAAATAAAATCACCAAATAATATAGTAATTTTTCTCAGCTTTGGTACTTTTTTGTCCAGAGTGGTACGTTTTTGACGTTGTCGCAGTACGCTTTAAACTTGCCGTGCGGTAACACTGGGATGCAGCATAATAATTCAATACAGGATATCTAAAAAGCATAAAATTCAAGGATTCAAAAACGATTATTTATATTCGATTGTGCTGTTTATTTCGGTACGTTCTTTTATGAGCTCCTGAGCGATAAGGGTAGTTTTTCATCAAAAGAGATGCAGCAACAAAATTAGATACATGGTATCCGAAAAGCCTGTCATTCGAGTATTCGAAAACGGTTATTTAAATCTTATTGTGCTGTTTATATCGTTACGTTCTCTCTTGAGCCTTCGATCGATCAGGGTAGTTTTATATCAGAAGGGACACAGCATAAAATTTGAATGCAAAATATCTAAAAAGTTTGTAAATCGAGTATTCGCAAACGGTTTTTTCAATCTGTTTGTGCTGTTCATATCGCTACGTTCTTTCTTGAGCCTTTGATCAATCAGGCTAGTTTTTTATCAGAAGATATGCAGCATATAATTTGGATACAGGACATCTGAAAAGCATATAAATTGAGGATTCAAAAACCCATATTTGAATCCGATTGTGGTGTTTATTTCGTTTCGTTCTCTCTTGAGCCTTTGAGAAATAAGGATAGTTTTTTATCAAAAGATATGCAGCAATAAAATTGGACACATGTTATCTGAAAAGCATATAATTCGATTTCTTGAAAACGATTATTCAAATCTGATTGCGCTGTTTATTTCGTTACGTTTCTGAGCCTTTGATCGATGAGGGTAGTTTTTATCAAAAGGGATGCAGTTTAATGCACGATGCAGTCTAATGCACATCAAAGTTTAATGCACGATGCTAAAAAAGAACATAATTCGAGTATTCGAAAACGATTATTTAATTCCGATTTTGCTATTAATTTTGATTTCTTTATTTGATTTCTTTGATTTCTTTCTTTATTTCATCAAGCTATCTCCAAGAAGTTTGCGTTAAAAAATTTTTGAGGTTATGTTGACCTTTTTACACTCTTCTTAAGTAATTATTATTTCAGACTTCTTCGGACCAACGTCTGCGAGGTATCATACCTGTTGCTCTAGAAGTAGTCTTGAAAAAGAGTTCGCGAGGAAGTGTTTCTGGCTTTGTATTGGATGACTTTTACGGAATATCTTGAAGATATCTTCTAAGAATATCTGATAGTTGATTTCATTCCAAAGATCTCTCAAGTTATTCTTATTTCAGACTTCTTCAGACTAACGTCTGCGAGATATCATACGTGTTGCTCTAAAAGTAGTCTTGAAAAAGAATTCGCGAGGAAGTATTTCTGACTTTTGTGCTGTGTGGGAAGGGATGCAGCAATAAAATTGGACACATGGTATCTCAAGAGCATTGAGTATTCGAAAATGATTGTTTAAATCTGATTGTGCTGTTTATTTCGATACGTTCTTTCTTGAGCCTTTGAACGATAAGGGTATTTTCTTATCAGAAGCGATGCAGCATTAAAATTGAATATAAGATATCTAAAGAGCATAGAATTCAAGTATTCGAAAACGATTATTTAAATCCGATTGTGCTGTTTATTTCGATACGTTCCCTCTTGAGCCTTTGAGCTATAAGGGTAGTTTTTATCAGAAGAGATGAGGAATAAAAATTGAATACAGGATATCTGAAGAGCATATAATTCGAGTATTCAAAAATGATTATTTGAATTCGATTGTGCTGCTTATTTCGATACGTTCTCTCATGAGCCTTTGAGCGATAAGGGTAGCTTTTTTCAAAAGGGATGCAGCATGAAAATTGAATACAGGGTAGCTAAAGAGCATATTATTCGAGTATTCGAAAACGATTATTTAAATTCGATTATGCTGTCTATTTTGATACGTTCTTTCTTGAGCTTTTGAACGATAAGGGTAGTTTTTCAACAGAAGGGACGCAGCAATAAAATCGGACATATGATATCTAAAGAGCATGTAATTTGAGTATCCGAAAACGGTTATTTAAATCTGATTTGTTATACCCCAGATACCTCGATTTCGGAATATTACGAATATTCGCGATACGCGCGTGCCCCAGATTTAGCCATTGTTGTCATTTCATCATAATACACGCGCATTCGAATTCGAGCAGGTGCAATTGTGCAGGTCAGCAATTGGGCAAGCGACGCATCATCAGCCTCTTGGCCAAGCATTGTCGAGTCAGCACATTTACAAAATTGAGCGAATCTCGTAATTCTTATTATCTTAACCAAATTACGAGTATAAATACTCAACATCTTCTTTTAAGAAATAATCGATAAATAATAAATAAGCTAACAAAAGAAATGCTGATGCGACCGCTCTCACTCCTATATATAACGGAGCAGAGAGCTAATACGAATCATTTCCGACTCAAAGTACCAACCTGCACGACTGGTCCGACGAGGCGCGCGCAACGCGCCTCTATTAAGTATTACCACTTGTATGTTCTATTTTCACGATAAATAAATCATTCTTTTATACGACTACCTTCGGTTCAACTCATTTGGGTTCTAACCCTTAATCTGGTAAGACCCCGAATAAAATAACGGAGTAATCTCAAACTCTCGCTATTCAGAGTAGCTAACTGAATTCTGGCGATACAACAGATTGTATCGCTAATTTTGACTTCTTTCTTGACGTTCCGATTGATAAGGGTGCTTGTTTGATAAAGGGTTGTTCCAAGGTAAGTTTGAATTACATATTCAGAAAGCATAAACAGAGCATAAAATTACTGTGCAATTGAAAAAAAAAATTAATTTTTTTTCCCGTGTGGCTGTGCTAGCTTTTGTTAAAGCTGGCACGGCCACGGTTTTCTCAAAAAACGGTAGGAGCATAAAAATCGGGAATGGAGCAAATAATAATCATTAAAAAAGCATAAAATTTCCATCATGGTTAGAAGCGATTATGCTCATGTGGCAGGCAACTTTAGGGACGTGGGATTCTCTGTCAATTCAGCCACTTTTTTTCGACCATCTTAGATGTGCCTTATAATTGGTTATATCAAAGTGCTACTAAAAGGCATTCTATGTCAATTTTTTCAGATTCCAAATCGAGATATCTCGAAAACTTAAAGTAACTGAAAAAAATGTCTATACATAAAAGTTGTAGTTTTGTGTTAGCATTCAAGCGGAATATTTGAAATAGTTTTTACGTTCCAGTGACGCTGATTTTGAGCCAAAAAGGGGATAATTATTTTTGTATTTAAAAAAGGCTATTTTTTGGCTGAAAAAATTATAGTCTCCCAGTATATCTGACGATATCACAAAAAAATCGCCCGAGTGGCACGGATCGGGGTTCCGGTAGAAAAAAAAAACAATTTGTGTGGTTTCATTTTTTTTACCCTAGAACCTCGATCCGAGCCACTCTGGCGATTTTCATGCAATATTGTCAGATATACAGGAGGACTGTAATTTTTTCAGCCAAATGAAAACGGCTTTTTTTTATTACTAAAAAAATTTCCCCCTTTTTTGGTAAAAAATCAGCGTTACCAGAACGTAAAAATTATTTCAAAATATTCTGCTCGAAAGCTAACACAAAACTACAACTTTCATGTGCAGACATTTTTTTCAGTAACTTCAAGTTTCCGAGATATGTTAACGAGGTTCCGGTAGAAAAAAAATTAATTTGTGTGGTTTCATTTTTTTCCCCTAGAACCTCGACCCGTGCCACTCTAGCGATTTTTTTGCGATTTTATCAGATATACTGAAAGACTCTGTAATTTGTTCAGCCAAAAAAATGGCCTTTTTTGAATAAAAAAATATTCATCCACTTTTTTGGTAAAAAATCAGCGATAAGATAAGATAATACAAAACTACAACTTTTATGTACAGACATTTTTTTCAGTTACTTCAAATTTCCGAGATATATTCATTTGGGAAAAAATCGGGGTGTGTGCAATCACATGCCGCGGAAGTGAATACTTGTATGCATTTCGCTGACGCGAAAAATCATTTCTGCCAATGAATGAAAGAGTTAGCGCGAAAAACGGGGCGGTTGAGGGGAGGAGTTAGTGATAGAATTATAGAATTGGCGAAGAAGTTAAAAGTAGACCGCACGTTGATATGTGTGTTTTCAAAAAATTTTAATGAGTATCAATAAACTGTAATTACAAATTCTTTATTGTTGTCGATTATCGTTGTTCCTGATCTGCAAGATCGACGATTGTAATAGTCGGATAATGGTAGCTAAAATATGATGCAAAATGATTTGAAGTAATGTTTTCCAAATTTCTAACAAGGACAGCGTCAATGGTCGTTCCACCTTTAGTGGTAGGATCATTTCTTCCGCTTACCATTCGCAAAAAAAAATTATCTTCCAGAAATGTAAGCAATGGTTCAGCTTGTGGTAATGAAAAATTGACGTTCAAATCTCCTGCAAGAATTATTGCTTGATTTGAATAGTCAACTGATTGTCAAAGCATTCTCGCAAGAAGTTGTGAACCCTCGTTTGACAATGGCAATAAAGCTTTACCAATAAATGCTTTTATATCTGCCATTGAGGTATTAGGTAAGTTATAAACAGCTATTAAAATTAGTTTGAATCTTTGATCATGTGACATTGAACACTCGATTGAACACAAGTCTCTTATTCTCGGCCAGCTGCTTACTGTGACTCCGCCATCATTTGCATAAGGAGCCCGAATGTATAAATGAGAAGTAATGACGTAACAGTGGTCGTCTATTCGGTAATAAATGGCGATGCCCGAGTTTCGTTTTTCCTGACATTGTAATCGCACAACGAAATCAAAATTAGGAACCGAAACTAACGGTTCGTTACCATCCATAAACGTTTTCGATAGCATTAGAATGTTTGACCGTTGGATGACTCTGTCCGTTAGGTCTTTCGCGTGAGCGTTCAAGCTTTGACAGTTGAAGGAAACCACTGAGAAGCCTTGCCTCGAATTGGGGAAGTCAAAAAGCTGCTGCTCCAATGTAACGTATGGATCTTCACGTAATCGCATCATTTCAAGTCGCAGCGCGAGACATGACCCTTCGTTAGTTTTACGACCATGAAAAATCTTCGCTTTTTATCGACTGGAATAATTTAAAGTCCTTCCATCGATGTGCACGGGACATTGCAACGTAAACTAGCTGTTGTGATTGACCACGCTCGTAATAATAAACGACTTCATTGAATGTTCCGCCTTGTGATTTGTGAATCGTGAGTCCACAAGCTGGTGAATCTGTTCAGTCATCATCCCCCATGTTTAACCTTACTTTAAATGTTTTCATTGCTTATCGCTCTCTCTTGCTCACACATCACTCTCTCGCTCTCTTGTTTTATTCCTTCATTCTTTTGTTCCGTAAACGGACATTCTCATTTAACGCTTTCGCTGGGTCGTTGTCGCAAAAGAAGTATTCACTTCAAAAATTTATTTTCTAAAACAATGAATTAAAAAATCTGAAAAAATTCACATGGAATGCCTTTTAGTAGTACATTGATATAACTAATTATGGGGCAGATCTAAAATGGTCGAAAAAAAGTGGCTGATTTAACGGAGAATCCCTCATATGTGAACATTGTAACCATGTATAACTAGATGTAAGGCAAAAAAAAATTCCCATTGTCATAAAAAAAATGTACCCACGAGTTTGAAGACAAACTGGGTCAGGCCAGCCGAATTGTAGGTAGTAGGCACCGAGAGCTCAGCGTTCGACAAACAGTTGAACGGCACGCTGCGTTAAAAAAAAAGAAAAAATGTTATGTTATACTGGAATCGGGAAATAAAGATTATTGTCCAAAACGTAGGCGTGTGTGCATTTATCGGAACCTGATATTACACCATTTTCAAGCTTTTGCGAAAAAAAACATAAAACATAATAGAAGCGGAAGTTATTTTACTGTGAATAGTTTATGAATCATTTTCATACGTCATATCGGATTTTTTAAAATGTTGTCAGATTTTTCGCAAGAGATTTTGTTTTCCGTTATTTTGCTATCAATGGTTCCGGAAAATTGTTGATTCGTTGAGCGGCCGTGTAGATAAATATGTTGTATGATGAATCGGCTTCGATTCGGCCAATAATTCCAGGTGGTATCGGAATATGTCGCTGAAGCTGGCAGACGAAGCTAGCAGACGCGCGCGCCGGCTTCTGGTTGTGACTGTACTCCCAACGCAAGCCCGTGCGCTCCAAAAAGTAGTACTGCCAAACGGTATGCATGCATTGTTACTTTGATAAATTGAAAAATGAACTTAAAATTCATTTTGTATTTTGCTAAATTCACGTAAATGGTTAATCAAAGGTTGAAAATATATAAGCAAGTGATGTAATAATTAATAACGTTGACTCTGCAACCCACAAGAAATAAAATGGGCTATGAGAAACCCCAAGGCCGAAATTGTTTATAACAAATAAAAATTCTTTTTCATCATTTCAGCACGTCTAAATTACAAAAAAAAATCCCACGGGCACACGCATGACGCGAGACACTCGTAAATTTACAGGAATATACCCCTAACCATAAAAAACAAAACAAGCTATGAGAAACCCCGGGGCCGGAATTGTTTATAACAAATAAGAATTCTTTTTCATCATTTCAACACGTCTAAATTACAAAAAAAAATCCTACGGGCACACACATGACGCGAGACACTCGTAAATTTACAGGAATATACCCCTAACCATAACAAACAGAACAAGCTATGAGAAACCCTGGGGCCGAAATTGTTTATAACAAATAAAAATTCTTTTTCATCATTTCAGCACGTATAAATTACAACAAGAAAATCCTACGGGCACACGCATGACACGAGACACTCGTAAATTTACAGGAATATACCCCGAGCCATAACAAACAAAATGAGCTATGAGAAACCCCGGGGCCGAAATTGTTTATAACAAATAAAAATTCTTTTTTATCATTTCAGCACGTATGAATTACAAAAAAAATCCTACGGGCACACGCATGACACCAGACACTCGTAAATTTACAGGAATATACCCCGAGCTGTAACAAACAAACCAAGCTATGGAAAACCCCGGGGCCGAAATTGTTTACAACGAATAAAAAGCTTTTTTTATCATTTCAGCACGTATAAATTACAAAAAAAAATCCTTCGAGCACACGCATGACACGAGACACTCGTAAATTTACAGGAATATACCCCGAGCTATAACAAATAAAACAAGCTATGGAAAACCCCGATGCCGAAATTGTTTATAACAGATAAAAATTCTTCTTCATCATTTCAGCACGTCTGAATTACAAAAAAAAATCCTACGGGCACACGCATGACACGAGACACTCGTAAATTTACAGAAATATACCCCGAGCCATAACAAACAAAATAAGCTATGAGAAACCCCGGGGCCGAAATTGTTTATAACAAATGAAAATTCTTTTTCATCATTTCAGCACGTCTAAATTACAAAAAAAAAATCCCACGGGCACACGCATGAAGCGAGACACTCGTAAATTTACAGGAATATACCCCTAACCATAACAAACAAAACAAGCTATGAGAAACCCCGGGGCCGAAATTGTTTATAACAAATAAAAATTCTTTTTTATCATTTCAGCACGTATAAGTTACAAAAAAAAATCCTACGGGCACACGCATGACACAAGACACTCGTAAATTTACAGGAATATACCCCGAGCTATAACAAACAAAACAAGCTATGGAAAACCCCGGGGCCGAAATTGTTTATAACAAATAAAAATTCTTCTTTATCATTTCAGCACGTCTAAATTACAAAAAAAAATCCTACGGGCACACGCATGACACGAGACACTCGTAAATTTACAGGAATATACCCCGAGCTATAACAAACAAAACAAGCTATGGAAAACCCCGGGGCCGAAATTGTTTATAACAAATAAAAATTCTTTTTCATCATTTCAACACGTATGAATTACAAAAAAATAATCCGACGGGCACACGCATGACGCGAGACACTCGTAAATTTACAGGAATATACCCCGAGCTATAAAAAACAAAACAAGCTATGTGAAACCCCGGGGCCGAAATTGTTTGTAACAAATAAAAATTCTTTCTCATCATTTCAGCACGTATGAATTACAAAAAAAAATCCTACGGGCACACGCATGATACGAGACACTCGTAAATTCACAGAAATATACCCCGAGCCATAACAAACAAAATAAGCTATAAGAAACCCCGGGGCCGAAATTGTTTATAACAAATGAAAATTCTTTTTCATCATTTCAGCACGTCTAAATTACGAAAAAAAATCCCACTGGCACACGCATGAAGCGAGACACTCGTAAATTTACAGTAATATACCCCTAACCATAACAAACAAAATAAGCTATGAGAAACCCCGGGGCCGAAATTGTTTATAACAAATAAAAATTCTTTTTCATCATTTCAGCACGTATAAATTACAAAAAAAAATCCTACGGGCACAAGCATGATACCAGACACTCGTAAATTTACGGGAATATACCCCGAGCTGTAACAAACAAACCAAGCTATGGAAAACCCCGGGGCCGAAATTGTTTACAACAAATAAAAATTTTTTTTCATAATTTCAGCACGTATAAATTACAAAAAAAAATCCTACGGGCACACGTATGACACCAGACACTCGTAAATTTACAGGAATATACCCCGAGCTGTAACAAACAAAACAAGCTATGGAAAACCCCGGGGCCGAAATTGTTTATAACAAATAAAAATTCTTCTTCATCATTTCAGGACGTCTTAATTACAAAAAAAAATCCTACGGGCACACGCATGACACGAGACACTCGTAAATTTACAGAAATATACCCCGAGCTATAACAAACAAAACAAGCTATGGAAAACCCCGGGGCCGAAATTGTTTATAACAAATAAAAATTCCTTTTCATCATTTCAGCACGTATAAATTACAAAAAAATAATCCCACGGGCACACGCATGACGCGAGACACTCGTAAATTTACAGGAATATACCCCAAGCCATAACAAACAAAATAAGCTATGAGAAACCCCGAAGCCGAAATTGTTTATAACAAATGAAAATTCTTTTTCATCATTTCAGCACGGATGAATTACAAAAAAAAATCCTACGGGCACACGCATGATACCAGACACTCGTAAATTTACAGGAATATACCCCGAGCTGTAACAAACAAACCAAGCTATGGAAAACCTCGGGGCCGAAATTGTTTACAACAAATAAAATTTTTTTTTCATCATTTCAGCACGTATAAATTACAAAAAAAAATCCTACGGGCACACGCATGACACCGGACACTCGTAAATTTACAGGAATATACCCCGAGCTGTAACAAACAAACCAAGCTATGGAAAACCCCGGGGCCGAAATTGTTTACAACAAATAAAATTTATTTTTCATCATTTGAGCACGTATAAATTACAAAAAAAAATCCCACGGGCACACGCATGACACGAGACACTCGTAAATTTACAGGAATATACCCCGAGCTATAACAAACAAAACAAGCTATGAGAAACGGCGGGGCCGAAATATTTAAAAACGAAAAAAAAAATTTCATCATTTCAGCACGTATAAATTACAAAAAAAAATCCTACGGGCACACGCATGACACGAGGTACTCGTAAATTTACAGGAATATAGCATGACCCATAAAAAACAAAACAGGCTATGAGAAACCCTGGGGCTAGAATTGTTTATAACAAATAAAAATTATTCACCACGCGTCTCACTGAAAAAAAAAATCATTTGATGAAAAAGATCCAAATGATGAAAAAAAAATTTTATTTGTTGTAAACGATTTCGGCCCCGGGGTTTTCCATAGCTTGTTTTGTTTCTATAGCTCGGGGTTTATTCCTGTAAATTTACGAGTGTCTCGTGTCATGCGTGTGCCCGTAGGATTTTTTTTTGTAATTTATACGTGCTGGAATGATGAAATTTTTTTTTTATTTGTTGTAAACAATTTCGGCCCCGGGGTTTTCCATAGCTTGGTTTGTTTGTTACAGCTCGGGGTATATTCCTGTAAATTTACGAGTGTCTGGTGTCATGTGTGTGCCCGTTGGATTTTTTTTTGTAATTTATACGTGCTGAAATAATGAAAAATAATTTTTATTCGTTATAAACAATTTCGGCCCCAGGGTTTCTCATAGCTTGTTTTGTTTGTAATGGTTAGGGGTATATTCCTGTGAATTTACGAGTGTCTCGCGTCATGCGTGTGCCCGTAGGATTTTTTTTGGAATTTAGACGTGCTGAAATTATGAAAAAGAATTTTTATTCGTTATAAACAATTCCGGCCCCGGGGTTTCTCATAGCTTGTTTTGTTTTTTATGGTTAGGGGTATATTCCTGTAAATTGACGAGTGTCTCGCGTCATGCGTGTGCCCGTGGGATTATTTTTTGGTAATTTATACGTGCTGAAATAATGAAAAAGAATTTTTATTTGTTATAAACAATTTTGGCCCCGGAGTTTTCCATAGCTTGTTTTGTTTGTTATCCCACACGGAACATTAGGGCCATGGGACGTCCAATATCCATACATGGTGGATGAATGCTCCATCCCAGGGACGTCTATGAGTATCCCTATCACTGCTAAAAGAAGTGCGAAACGGCACCTGTTCTATGTACTGGGAACATCCCTTATACGTACCTTGAGACGGTTTTTAGACGGACTAGACCCCAAAAAATGACGTCTGATTTACGTATTTAAGACGAATAAACCAGTGATCCGAAAGATGTCCAATGATCATCCATTATACGTCCCTTTATTTAAATAATTTAATCGTTATAAACTACACATTATTAATTAATTATAAACTTTGTTACTGATTATAAAATATTCGGGGCCTACGAGATATCCATATTTTACGAAAAAAAAGAAAAAAAAATAGTTTTCGATTTTTCACACTGCGGTCGTATAATCGTAATGAAATTTATAATTAATGGATAATGTGTAATTAATAGCGTTTAAATTAAGGGACGTATAATAGATGATCATTAGATATCTTTTGCACTATTGGCATTTGTCTTAAATACGTACATTAAATGTCACTTTATGTGGTCTATAGGTACCTCTGAAAAATATCTAAGGGTACGTATACGAAACTTTTTTAACACATAGAATCGCTGCCGTTTCGCATCTCCGATAGTGGTTTAAGGAATGTCCCATGGACTTCCCCGGAATGAAATTTTCATCCAACTTAAATGATTGTTGGACGTCCCCTGGCTGTTAAGTTACGCGCGGAATATATTTATAGCTCCAAAAATATGTGTCGTGGACGTCGAATAAACTTTCGCGTTATCCTTCGATAGACGTAATTTGTACGTACATACGACGGTCAATCGGCGTACCCATATCACAGCTGCCCGAAATACTTAAATGTACATCTAAAGGACGAATGCTTTTGATTGGACAACACGCGATGGATCACACAGGACGTATATTGTATGTTCACACACGTTCTATTTCTTAAGCTACAAATATACACAACACGGCCATATATGGTATGTCCATAGGTAGACATTCAATAGCTCTTAATTCAGTATCGTAATTGGACATCTATTGGACGTTCCAGGTTCACGTCTATATGAAATCCTACATGAAACATCCAATAGACGTTCAATTGACGTCCTCCGCATGTGATTTTCGTTAAGGAACCTGGAACGTCCCGTGGATGTTCAATTACTATCCTGAATTAAAAGCTATTTAATGTCTACCTATGGACATACCATGGATGGCCGTGTTGTGTATATTTGTGGCTTAAGAAATAGTACGTGTCGTGGACATACAATATACGTCCTTTGTGATCCATTGCGTTCTGTCCAATCAAAAGTATACCATGGATGTTCAATGGATGTCCGCATTACGTCCATCGTGGATGTAGACGTGTTAAGGATCTATGGATGATAGATGGACGTCCAATGGACACTCGGTTCCGTGTGGGATAGCTCAAAGTATATCCCTGTAAATTTACGAGTGTCTCGTGTCATGCGTGTGCCCGTAGGATTTTTTTTTGTAATTTATACGTGCTGAAATGATGAAAAAAATTTTTTATTTGTTGTAAACAATTTCGGCCCCGGGGTTTTCCATAGCTTGGTTTGTTTGTTACAGCTCAGGGTATATTCCTGTAACTTTACGAGTGTCTGGTGTCATGCGTGTGCCCGTAGGATTTTTTTTTGTAATTTATACGTGCTGAAATGATGGAAAAGAATTTGTATCTGTTATAAACAATTTCGGCCCCGGGGTTTCTCATAGCTTGTTTTGTTTGCTATAGTTAGGGGTATATTCCTGTAAAGTTACGAGGGTCTCGCGTCATGCGTGTGCCCGTGGGATTATTTTGTGTAATTTAGACGTGCTGAAATAATGAAAAAGATTTTTCTTTTGTTATAAACAATTTCGGCCCCGGGGTTTCTCACAACTTATTTTGTTTGTTATGGCTCGGGGTATATTGCTGTAAATTGACGAGTGTCTCGCGTCATGCGTGTGCCCGTGGGATTTTTTTTGTAATTCAGACGTGCTGAAATGATGAAAAAGAATTTTCATTTGTTATAAACAATTTCGGCCCCGGGGTTTCTCATAGCTTATTTTGTTTGTTATGGCTCGGGGTATATTCCTGTAAATTTACGAGTGTCTCGTGTCATGCGTATGCCCGTAGGATTTTTTTGTTGTAATTTATACGTGCTGAAATGATGAGAAAGAATTTTTATTTATTATAAACAATTTCAGCCCCGGGGTTTCACATAGCTTGTTTTGTTTGTTATGGTTAAGGGGATATATTCCTGTAAATTTACGAGTGTCTCGCGTCATGCGTGTGCCCGTGGGATTTTTTTTTTGTAATTCAGACGTGCTGAAATGATGAAAAAGAATTTTCATTTCTTATGAACAATTTCGGCCCCGGGGTTTCTCATAGCTTATTTTGTTTGTTATGGCTCCGCGTATATTCCTGTAAATTTACGAGTGTCTCGTGTCATGCGTGTGCCCGTAGGATTTTTTTGTTGTAATTTATACGTGCTGAAATGATGAGAAAGAATTTTTATTTGTTATAAACAATTTCGGCCCTGGGGTTTTACATAGCTTGTTTTGTTTGTTATGGTTAGGGGTATATTCCTGTAACTTTACGAGTGTCTCGCGTCATGCGTGTGCCCGTGGGATTTTTTTTTTTGTAATTTAGACGTGCTGAAATGATGAGAAAGAATTTTTATTCGTTATAAACAATTTCGGCCCCGGGGTTTCTCATAGCTTGTTTTGTTTGTTATGGTTAGGGATATATTCCTGTAAATTTACGAGTGTCTCGCGTCATGCGTGTGCCCGTGGGATTATTTTTTTGTAATTTATACGTGCTGAAATGATGAAAAAGAATTTTTATTTGTTATAAACAATTTCGGCCTCGGGGTTTTCCATAGTTTGTTTTGTTTGTTATAGCTCGGGGTATATTCCTGTAAATTTACGAATGTCTCGTGTCATGCGTGTGCCCGTAGGATTTTTTTTTGTAATTTAGACGTGCTGAAATGATGAAGAAGAATTTTTATTTGTTATAAACAATTTCGGCCCCAGGGTTTTCTATAGTTTGTTTTGTTTGTTATAGCTCGGGGTATATTCCTGTAAATTTACGAGTGTCTCGTGTCATACGTGTGCCCGTAGGAGTTTTTTTTGTAATTTATACGTGCTGGAATGATGAAAAAAAAATTTTATTCGTTGTAAACAATTTCGGCCCAGGGGTTTTCCATAGCTTGGTTTGTTTATTACAGCTCGGGGTATATTTCTGTAAATTTACGAGTGTCTGGTGTCATGCATGTGCCCGTAGGATTTTTTTTTGTAATTTATACGTGCTGAAATGATGAAAAAGAATTTTTATTTGTTATAAACAATTTCGGCCTCAGGGTTTCTCATAGCTTGTTTTGTTTCTAATGGTTGGGGGTATATTCCTGTAAATTTACGAGTTTCTCGCGTCATGCGTGTGCCCGTGGGATTTTTTTTTGTAATTTAGACGTGCTGAAATGATGAAAAAGAATTTTCATTTGTTATAAACAATTTCGGCCCCGGGGTTTCTCATAGCTCATTTTGTTTGTTATGGCTCGGGGTATATTCCTGTAAATTTACGAGTGTCTTGCGTCATGCGTGTGCCCGTGGGATTTTTTTTTGTAATTCAGACGTGCTGAAATGATGAAAAAGAATTTTCATTTCTTATAAACAATTTCGGCCCCGGGGTTACTCATAGCTTATTTTGTTTGTTACGGCTCCGCGTATATTCCTGTAAATTTACGAGTGTCTCGTGTCATGCGTGTGCCCGTAGGATTTTTTTGTTGTAATTTATACGTGCTGAAATGATGAGAAAGAATTTTTATTTGTTATAAACAATTTCGGCCCCGGGGTTTTACATAGCTAGTTTTGTTTGTTATGGTTAGGGGTATATTCCTGTAACTTTACGAGTGTCTCGCGTCATGCGTGTGCCCGTGGGATTTTTTTTTGTAATTTAGACTTGCTGAAATGATGAGAAAGAATTTTTATTTGTTATAAACAATTTCGGCACCGGGGTTTCTCATAGCTTGTGTTGTTTGTTATGGTTAGGGATATATTCCTGTAAATTTACGAGTATCTCGCGTCATGCGTGTGCCCGTGGGATTATTTTTTTGTAATTTATACGTGCTGCAATGACGAAAAAGAATTTTTATTTGTTATGAACAATTTCGGCCCCGGGGTTTTCCATAGCTTGTTTTGTTTGTTATAGCTCGGGGTATATTCCTGTAAATTTACGAGTGTCTCGTGTCATGCGTGTGCCCGTAGGATTTTTTTTTGTAATTTATACGTGCTGAAATGATGAAGAAGAATTTTTATTTGTTATTAACAATTTCGGCCTTGGGGTTTTCCATAGCTTGTTTTGTTTGTTATAGCTCAGGGTATATTCCTGTAAATTTACGAGTGTCTCGTGTCATGCGTGTGCCCGTAGGATTTTTTTTTATAATTTAGACGGGCTGAAATGATGAAGAAGAATTTTTATTTGTTATAAACAATTTCGGCCCCGGGGTTTTCCATAGCTTGTTTTATTTGTTACAGCTCGTGGTATATTCCTGTAAATTTACGAGTGCCTGGTGTCATGCGTGTGCCCGTAGGATTTTTTTTTGTAATTTATACGTGCTGAAATGATGAAAAAGAATTTTTATTTGTTATAAACAATTTCGGCCCCAGGGTTTCTCATAGCTTGTTTTGTTTCTAATGGTTGGGGGTATATTTCTGTAAATTTACGAGTGTCTCGCGTCATGCGTGTGCCCGTGGGATTTTTTTTTGTAATTTAGACGTGCTGAAATGATGAAAAAGAATTTTCATTTGTTATAAACAATTTCGGCCCCGGGGTTTCTCATAGCTTATTTTGTTTGTTATGGCTCGGGGTATATTCCTGTAAATTCACGAGTGTCTCGCGTCATGCGTGTGCCCGTGGGATTTTTTTTTGTAATTCAGACGTGCTGAAATGATGAAAAAGAATTTTCATTTCTTATAAACAATTTCGGCCCCGGGGTTACTCATAGCTTATTTTGTTTGTTACGGCTCCGCGTATATTCCTGTAAATTTACGAGTGTCTCGTGTCAAGCGTGTGCCCGTAGGATTTTTGTTGTTGTAATTTATACGTGCTGAAATGATGAGAAAGAATTTTTATTTGTTATAAACAATTTCGGCCCCGGGGTTTTACATAGCTAGTTTTGTTTGTTATGGTTGGGGGTATATTTCTGTAACTTTACGAGTGTCTCGCGTCATGCGTGTGCCCGTGGGATTTTTTTTGTAATTTATACTTGCTGAAATGATGAGAAAGAATTTTTATTTGTTATAAACAATTTCGGCACCGGGATTTCTCATAGCTTGTTTTGTTTGTTATGGTTAGGGATATATTCCTGTAAATTTACGAGTGTCTCGCGTCATGCGTGTGCCCGTGGGATTATTTTTTTGTAATTTATACGTGCTAAAATGATGAAAAAAATTTTTTATTTGTTGTAAACAATTTCGGCCCCGGGGTTTTCCATAGCTTGGTTTGTTTGTTACAGCTCAGGGTATATTCCTGTAACTTTACGAGTGTCTGGTGTCATGCGTGTGCCCGTAGGATTTTTTTTTGTAATTTATACGTGCTGAAATGATGGAAAAGAATTTTTATCTGTTATAAACAATTTCGGCCCCGGGGTTTCTCATAGCTTGTTTTGTTTGCTATAGTTAGGGGTATATTCCTGTAAAGTTACGAGGGTCTCGCGTCATGCGTGTGCCCGTGGGATTATTTTGTGTAATTTAGACGTGCTGAAATAATGAAAAAGAATTTTCATTTGTTATAAACAATTTCGGCCCCGGGGTTTCTCATAGCTTATTTTGTTTGTTATGGCTCGGGGTATATTCCTGTAAATTCACGAGTGTCTCGCGTCATGCGTGTGCCCGTGGGATTTTTTTTTGTAATTCAGACGTGCTGAAATGATGAAAAAGAATTTTCATTTCTTATAAACAATTTCGGCCCCGGGGTTACTCATAGCTTATTTTGTTTGTTACGGCTCCGCGTATATTCCTGTAAATTTACGAGTGTCTCGTGTCAAGCGTGTGCCCGTAGGATTTTTGTTGTTGTAATTTATACGTGCTGAAATGATGAGAAAGAATTTTTATTTGTTATAAACAATTTCGGCCCCGGGGTTTTACATAGCTAGTTTTGTTTGTTATGGTTGGGGGTATATTTCTGTAACTTTACGAGTGTCTCGCGTCATGCGTGTGCCCGTGGGATTTTTTTTGTAATTTATACTTGCTGAAATGATGAGAAAGAATTTTTATTTGTTATAAACAATTTCGGCACCGGGATTTCTCATAGCTTGTTTTGTTTGTTATGGTTAGGGATATATTCCTGTAAATTTACGAGTGTCTCGCGTCATGCGTGTGCCCGTAGGATTTTTTTGTTGTAATTTATACGTGCTGAAATGATGAGAAAGAATTTTTATTTGTTATAAACAATTTCGGCCCCGGGGTTTTACATAGCTTGTTTTGTTTGTTATGGTTAGGGGTATATTCCTGTAACTTTACGAGTGTCTCGCGTCATGCGTGTGCCCGTGGGATTTTTTTTTTTGTAATTTAGACGTGCTGAAATGATGAGAAAGAATTTTTATTTGTTATAAACAATTTCGGCCCCGGGGTTTCTCATAGCTTGTTTTGTTTGTTATGGTTAGGGATATATTCCTGTAAATTTACGAGTGTCTCGCGTCATGCGTGTGCCCGTGGGATTATTTTTTTGTAATTTATACGTGCTGAAATGATGAAAAAGAATTTTTATTTGTTATAAACAATTTCGGCCTCGGGGTTTTCCATATCTTGTTTTGTTTGTTATAGCTCGGGGTATATTCCTGTAAATTTACGAATGTCTCGTGTCATGCGTGTGCCCGTAGGATTTTTTTTTGTAATTTAGACGTGCTGAAATGATGAAGAAGAATTTTTATTTGTTATAAACAATTTCGGCCCCAGGGTTTTCTATAGTTTGTTTTGTTTGTTATAGCTCGGGGTATATTCCTGTAAATTTACGAGTGTCTCGTGTCATACGTGTGCCCGTAGGAGTTTTTTTTGTAATTTATACGTGCTGGAATGATGAAAAAAAAATTTTATTCGTTGTAAACAATTTCGGCCCAGGGGTTTTCCATAGCTTGGTTTGTTTATTACAGCTCGGGGTATATTTCTGTAAATTTACGAGTGTCTGGTGTCATGCATGTGCCCGTAGGATTTTTTTTTGTAATTTATACGTGCTGAAATGATGAAAAAGAATTTTTATTTGTTATAAACAATTTCGGCCCCAGGGTTTCTCATAGCTTGTTTTGTTTCTAATGGTTGGGGGTATATTCCTGTAAATTTACGAGTTTCTCGCGTCATGCGTGTGCCCGTGGGATTTTTTTTTGTAATTTAGACGTGCTGAAATGATGAAAAAGAATTTTCATTTGTTATAAACAATTTCGGCCCCGGGGTTTCTCATAGCTCATTTTGTTTGTTATGGCTCGGGGTATATTCCTGTAAATTTACGAGTGTCTTGCGTCATGCGTGTGCCCGTGGGATTTTTTTTTGTAATTCAGACGTGCTGAAATGATGAAAAAGAATTTTCATTTCTTATAAACAATTTCGGCCCCGGGGTTACTCATAGCTTATTTTGTTTGTTACGGCTCCGCGTATATTCCTGTAAATTTACGAGTGTCTCGTGTCATGCGTGTGCCCGTAGGATTTTTTTGTTGTAATTTATACGTGCTGAAATGATGAGAAAGAATTTTTATTTGTTATAAACAATTTTGGCCCCGGGGTTTTACATAGCTAGTTTTGTTTGTTATGGTTAGGGGTATATTCCTGTAACTTTACGAGTGTCTCGCGTCATGCGTGTGCCCGTGGGATTTTTTTTTGTAATTTAGACTTGCTGAAATGATGAGAAAGAATTTTTATTTGTTATAAACAATTTCGGCACCGGGGTTTCTCATAGCTTGTGTTGTTTGTTATGGTTAGGGATATATTCCTGTAAATTTACGAGTATCTCGCGTCATGCGTGTGCCCGTGGGATTATTTTTTTGTAATTTATACGTGCTGCAATGACGAAAAAGAATTTTTATTTGTTATGAACA
Source organism: Alloplasta piceator (assembly GCA_946863875.1). Lineage (NCBI taxonomy): Eukaryota > Metazoa > Arthropoda > Insecta > Hymenoptera > Ichneumonidae > Alloplasta > Alloplasta piceator. The sequence goes on along the minus strand of OX333072.1, from coordinate 41,810,513 downwards.
ATTTCGGCCCCGGGGTTTTCCATAGCTTGTTTTGTTTGTTATAGCTCGGGGTATATTCCTGTAAATTTACGAGTGTCTCGTGTCATGCGTGTGCCCGTAGGATTTTTTTTTGTAATTTATACGTGCTGAAATGATGAAGAAGAATTTTTATTTGTTATTAACAATTTCGGCCTTGGGGTTTTCCATAGCTTGTTTTGTTTGTTATAGCTCAGGGTATATTCCTGTAAATTTACGAGTGTCTCGTGTCATGCGTGTGCCCGTAGGATTTTTTTTTATAATTTAGACGGGCTGAAATGATGAAGAAGAATTTTTATTTGTTATAAACAATTTCGGCCCCGGGGTTTTCCATAGCTTGTTTTATTTGTTACAGCTCGTGGTATATTCCTGTAAATTTACGAGTGCCTGGTGTCATGCGTGTGCCCGTAGGATTTTTTTTTGTAATTTATACGTGCTGAAATGATGAAAAAGAATTTTTATTTGTTATAAACAATTTCGGCCCCAGGGTTTCTCATAGCTTGTTTTGTTTCTAATGGTTGGGGGTATATTCCTGTAAATTTACGAGTGTCTCGCGTCATGCGTGTGCCCGTGGGATTTTTTTTTGTAATTTAGACGTGCTGAAATGATGAAAAAGAATTTTCATTTGTTATAAACAATTTCGGCCCCGGGGTTTCTCATAGCTTATTTTGTTTGTTATGGCTCGGGGTATATTCCTGTAAATTCACGAGTGTCTCGCGTCATGCGTGTGCCCGTGGGATTTTTTTTTGTAATTCAGACGTGCTGAAATGATGAAAAAGAATTTTCATTTCTTATGAAGAATTTCGGCCCCGGGGTTTCTCATAGCTTATTTTGTTTGTTATGGCTCCGCGTATATTCCTGTAAATTTACGAGTGTCTCGTGTCATGCGTGTGCCCGTAGGATTTTTTTGTTGTAATTTATACGTGCTGAAATGATGAGAAAGAATTTTTATTTGTTATAAACAATTTCGGCCCCGGGGTTTTACATAGCTTGTTTTGTTTGTTATGGTTAGGGGTATATTCCTGTAACTTTACGAGTGTCTCGCGTCATGCGTGTGCCCGTGGGATTTTTTTTTTTGTAATTTAGACGTGCTGAAATGATGAGAAAGAATTTTTATTTGTTATAAACAATTTCGGCCCCGGGGTTTCTCATAGCTTGTTTTGTTTGTTATGGTTAGGGATATATTCCTGTAAATTTACGAGTGTCTCGCGTCATGCGTGTGCCCGTGGGATTATTTTTTTGTAATTTATACGTGCTGAAATGATGAAAAAGAATTTTTATTTGTTATAAACAATTTCGGCCTCGGGGTTTTCCATATCTTGTTTTGTTTGTTATAGCTCGGGGTATATTCCTGTAAATTTACGAATGTCTCGTGTCATGCGTGTGCCCGTAGGATTTTTTTTTGTAATTTAGACGTGCTGAAATGATGAAGAAGAATTTTTATTTGTTATAAACAATTTCGGCCCCAGGGTTTTCTATAGTTTGTTTTGTTTGTTATAGCTCGGGGTATATTCCTGTAAATTTACGAGTGTCTCGTGTCATACGTGTGCCCGTAGGAGTTTTTTTTGTAATTTATACGTGCTGGAATGATGAAAAAAAAATTTTATTCGTTGTAAACAATTTCGGCCCAGGGGTTTTCCATAGCTTGGTTTGTTTATTACAGCTCGGGGTATATTTCTGTAAATTTACGAGTGTCTGGTGTCATGCATGTGCCCGTAGGATTTTTTTTTGTAATTTATACGTGCTGAAATGATGAAAAAGAATTTTTATTTGTTATAAACAATTTCGGCCCCAGGGTTTCTCATAGCTTGTTTTGTTTCTAATGGTTGGGGGTATATTCCTGTAAATTTACGAGTTTCTCGCGTCATGCGTGTGCCCGTGGGATTTTTTTTTGTAATTTAGACGTGCTGAAATGATGAAAAAGAATTTTCATTTGTTATAAACAATTTCGGCCCCGGGGTTTCTCATAGCTCATTTTGTTTGTTATGGCTCGAGGTATATTCCTGTAAATTTACGAGTGTCTTGCGTCATGCGTGTGCCCGTGGGATTTTTTTTTGTAATTCAGACGTGCTGAAATGATGAAAAAGAATTTTCATTTCTTATAAACAATTTCGGCCCCGGGGTTACTCATAGCTTATTTTGTTTGTTACGGCTCCGCGTATATTCCTGTAAATTTACGAGTGTCTCGTGTCATGCGTGTGCCCGTAGGATTTTTTTGTTGTAATTTATACGTGCTGAAATGATGAGAAAGAATTTTTATTTGTTATAAACAATTTTGGCCCCGGGGTTTTACATAGCTAGTTTTGTTTGTTATGGTTAGGGGTATATTCCTGTAACTTTACGAGTGTCTCGCGTCATGCGTGTGCCCGTGGGATTTTTTTTTGTAATTTAGACTTGCTGAAATGATGAGAAAGAATTTTTATTTGTTATAAACAATTTCGGCACCGGGGTTTCTCATAGCTTGTGTTGTTCGTTATGGTTAGGGATATATTCCTGTAAATTTACGAGTATCTCGCGTCATGCGTGTGCCCGTGGGATTATTTTTTTGTAATTTATACGTGCTGCAATGACGAAAAAGAATTTTTATTTGTTATGAACAATTTCGGCCCCGGGGTTTTCCATAGCTTGTTTTGTTTGTTATAGCTCGGGGTATATTCCTGTAAATTTACGAGTGTCTCGTGTCATGCGTGTGCCCGTAGGATTTTTTTTTGTAATTTATACGTGCTGAAATGATGAAGAAGAATTTTTATTTGTTATTAACAATTTCGGCCTTGGGGTTTTCCATAGCTTGTTTTGTTTGTTATAGCTCAGGGTATATTCCTGTAAATTTACGAGTGTCTCGTGTCATGCGTGTGCCCGTAGGATTTTTTTTTATAATTTAGACGGGCTGAAATGATGAAGAAGAATTTTTATTTGTTATAAACAATTTCGGCCCCGGGGTTTTCCATAGCTTGTTTTATTTGTTACAGCTCGTGGTATATTCCTGTAAATTTACGAGTGCCTGGTGTCATGCGTGTGCCCGTAGGATTTTTTTTTGTAATTTATACGTGCTGAAATGATAAAAAAGAATTTTTATTTGTTATAAACAATTTCGGCCCCAGGGTTTCTCATAGCTTGTTTTGTTTCTAATGGTTGGGGGTATATTCCTGTAAATTTACGAGTGTCTCGCGTCATGCGTGTGCCCGTGGGATTTTTTTTTGTAATTTAGACGTGCTGAAATGATGAAAAAGAATTTTCATTTGTTATAAACAATTTCGGCCCCGGGGTTTCTCATAGCTTATTTTGTTTGTTATGGCTCGGGGTATATTCCTGTAAATTCACGAGTGTCTCGCGTCATGCGTGTGCCCGTGGGATTTTTTTTTGTAATTCAGACGTGCTGAAATGATGAAAAAGAATTTTCATTTCTTATAAACAATTTCGGCCCCGGGGTTACTCATAGCTTATTTTGTTTGTTACGGCTCCGCGTATATTCCTGTAAATTTACGAGTGTCTCGTGTCATGCGTGTGCCCGTAGGATTTTTGTTGTTGTAATTTATACGTGCTGAAATGATGAGAAAGAATTTTTATTTGTTATAAACAATTTCGGCCCCGGGGTTTTACATAGCTAGTTTTGTTTGTTATGGTTGGGGGTATATTTCTGTAACTTTACGAGTGTCTCGCGTCATGCGTGTGCCCGTGGGATTTTTTTTGTAATTTATACTTGCTGAAATGATGAGAAAGAATTTTTATTTGTTATAAACAATTTCGGCACCGGGATTTCTCATAGCTTGTTTTGTTTGTTATGGTTAGGGATATATTCCTGTAAATTTACGAGTGTCTCGCGTCATGCGTGTGCCCGTGGGATTATTTTTTTGTAATTTATACGTGCTGCAATGACGAAAAAGAATTTTTATTTGTTATGAACAATTTCGGCCCCGGGGTTTTCCATAGCTTGTTTTGTTTGTTATAGCTCGGGGTATATTCCCGTAAATTTACGAGTGTCTCGTGTCATGCGTGTGCCCGTAGGATTTTTTTTTGTAATTTATACGTGCTGAAATGATGAAGAAGAATTTTTATTTGTTATTAACAATTTCGGCCTTGGGGTTTTCCATAGCTTGTTTTGTTTGTTATAGCTCAGGGTATATTCCTGTAAATTTACGAGTGTCTCGTGTCATGCGTGTGCCCGTAGGATTTTTTTTTATAATTTAGACGGGCTGAAATGATGAAGAAGAATTTTTATTTGTTATAAACAATTTCGGCCCTGGGGTTTTCCATAGCTTGTTTTATTTGTTACGGCTCGTGGTATATTCCTGTAAATTTACGAGTGTCTGGTGTCATGCGTGTGCCCGTAGGATTTTTTTTTGTAATTTATACGTGCTGAAATGATGAAAAAGAATTTTTATTTGTTATAAACAATTTCGGCGTCGGGGTTTCTCATAGCTTGTTCTGTTCGCTATGGTTAGGGGTATATTCCTGTAAATTTACGAGTGTCTCGCGTCATGCGTGTGCCCGTAGGATTTTTTTTTGTAATTTAGACGTGCTGAAATGATGAAAAAGAATTTTTATTTGTTATAAACAATTTCGGCCCCGGGGTTTCTCATAGCCTATTTTGTTTCTTGTGGGTTAGGGTATATTCCTGTGAATTTACGAGAACCGTTGTTCATGTGCGTTCGTTATCCTCGTCAATTTGTTAGTATTGGAAGAGTCAACGTTATTAATTATTACATCACTTGTTTATATATTTTCAACCTTTGATTAACCATTTACGTGAATTTAGCAAGATACAAAATGAATTTCAAGTTCATTTTTTAATTTATTAAAGTTCCAATGCATGCATACCGTTTGGCAGTACTACTTTTTGGAGCGCACGGGCTTGCGTTGGGAGTACAGTCACAACCAGAGGCCGGCGCGCACGTCTGCTAGCTCCGTCTGCCAGCTTCAGCGACATATCGGAATGATTTTTTCACAATTTTTTTTACCGTTTCGATCCTGTTTAGGAATCTCTTCAGAAGTTTATTTACTCTATAAAATTTGTGTATAATGTTAACATGTAAACGTATCATAATAAATAATATGTAATTTGTAGTTTGTAAATTTGTTATTTTTACCCACACAACAATAATACGTCCCAAGTACGTCTTTTGGACATCACACCAATTGTCCCGTGACGGTAATGGGATGGTCCCATGGGATACCTATGGGCTCTAAAGTGTCCGCTGTGTTTACCGGAATGGGATGGTCCCATTGGCATCCCGGGATATCCTTGGGACGTCTCTGAGACTGCATACACAGCAGACTGGAGATATCGGTAAGATATTGTCGAGACTCCTATAAGACGTCACCGAGATCTTCCAGAATTATTAGTCACAAAATAATACGTCCCAAGTACGTCTTTTGGATGATCCCATGGGATACCTATGGGCTCTAAAGTGTCCGCTGTGTTTACCGGAATCGGATGGTCCCACGGCCATCCCGGGATGTCTTCAGGATATCTTCGGGACGTCTCCTGGACTGCCAATGCAGTAGTCGATAATAATTCTTGTTTCCATTTAATTTTAATTAATTTCAATTAATTAATTAAATGTTAACAAAATGTGTACGGTACAGAGGGAGTCAGCAAGGACTCCTTGTATTTGTAATATAGCCTCTTTCGAGGTCTGACTTCTGTCGGTGTCGAATTGATATCCGTGTTCGCGCTCGCCTATATAAGCATGCTCTTCACATTATCCGCATGTGAGTAGCGTTCGCCATCTTGCGGCAAGGTTGGAACTAATGCTGCGCGATGGCTGACCTCCTACAGACATCTCTAAGAGAGTTGGCTGGGATCGTCCAAACATGGTTACCACGGGATATCCTCAAGACATCCTATATTAATCTCGAGCAGACCAATGTCTTACTAGTACCTCCCACAGACGTCCATAAGAGAGTGCGTTAGGATCGTCTTATCACGGTCACGACAGGATATCCTCAAGACATCCTATATTAATCTCGGGAAGACCAATGTATTACTAATATCTCCCATAGACGAGTATCTCCCATAAGAGAGTGCGTTGGGTCGTCCAATCACGGTCGCGACAGGATATCCTCAAGACGTTCTATATTAATATCGAGCAGACCAATATCTTACTAGGATCTCTCAGAGACGTCCATAAGAGAGTGCTTTGGGATCGTCTCATCACGGTCGCGACAGGATATCCTCAAGACGTCCTATATTATATCGAGCAGACCAATGTCTTCCTAGTACCTCCCGCAGACGTCTATAAGAAAGTGCGTTGGGATCATCTAATCACGGTCGCGACAGGATATCCCCAAGACGTTCCATATTAATATCGAGCAGACCAATGCCTCACTAGTACCTCCCACAGACGTCTATAAGAGAGTGCTTTGGGATCGTCTAATCACGGTTTCAACAGGATATCCTCGAGATATCTTATATTAATCTCGAGTAGACCAATGTCTTACTAGTACCTCCCATAGACGTCTATAAGAGGGACCGTTGGAATCGTCTAATCACGGTTGCGACAGGATATCCTCAAGACATCCTATATTAATGCCGGGTAGAACAATATCTTACTGGTACCTCCCATAGACATTCATAAGACGTACTATCTTGGCAGGACACGAATGGGACTGTCTCAGGATGGTCCCGGGATCAATTTTGCTGTGTGGGTAGGTTAAGAAATATGTCACAGCGACTAACCTGAAATCTATGTGTAATTCGGGCTTCATGATTGTGGATTTCGAAGATAATCTTGTTGCTTTATTGATGTAAGTCAATAAAGATTGAAATATCGAGTAGAAAGATGGATATCTTTCAATCAATTCCATGATTTGAATGTAGTTGATTTATGAAAACGATCGTTTTTTCGTGAACGTTCCAATCTGTATGAATTATTCGTTTACGATGAAATTTATGTAAATAAGAGATGTTTTTAGATAAATATGAATATGTGAGATGTTGAATGTAGATGTAAGTGTGATAATTACCAATTACAGTTCTGAAGTTGATATTCTTCGAAATGCACTTTAAAAGCTCGAAGATATAATTTTACATTTTTCGCGTGTGATCTCTGATTGATAGAGAGAATAACTGACATGAGGGGGTTACAAAGAGAAAGGGGAATGTGAGAATTCGTTGGGTCAGTGCCGTAGAAATTAAATTAAATTTTTAGTCAATTTTGTTTAAATTTTATTTGATGATTAAAAGATAAAGTAAGTGGTGATAATTTGTTAGTGTTTAAATCAAATTGTGTGTGTGTGTGTGTGTATGTGTATGAGTTTATAATAATTTTAAGCGATTATAATATTGTGTTATATATGTGACTAAGCTTGTCAATATCTGTTCTAAAGTTTATTGCGTTCGAGTGTGATTTAATTTGTATCATTTCTAAAATTAGTCGTTTTTTAAATCATTTTTCAGTATTTAAAATTTTAAAATCGTCAAATTTAAAATCATGCTTATTTTCAATACCATGTTTCGCAAGAGCAGTGTGCTGTGAATTAGTGTGTTTTAAGCTATTTTTGTGTTCATTAATTCTAGTTTTTAAGTATCTTTTGGTTTGACCAATATAGATTGAGTTGCAATCGTTGCATTCTATCTTGTAAACAACGTTGGATTTGTTTAAATAATCAATTTTGTCTTTTGTGGAGCCGATGATTGATTGGATATTGTGTCTATTGTTTGTGACTAGTATTATGTTATATTGTTGAAAAGTAACCGGTACTCTGGTGTAGTAGCTAGCGTGCTCGCCTCTAAACCAGAGCATCGGGAGGTCATGGGTTCGATTCCCTGTGCCGTAGTTTCGTCGAGAAATAAAAATATGGGCGTGACAAGCTCCAGATATATATATGTGGCATACACAAGTACTCGTACAGGTGTGAGTCACATGTATATAGCTGTAGTCCATGTTTACAATTTCTCGACGAAACGTGACGTAGCTCCGGCATCGGAAAGCGAACTCAGGACCGGCTATGGTGACACAGGTTTTCCGCAGTTTCCCTGTGTCTATGGAAATTAATTTCCATAGCAAATGCGCTATAGAGGGGGAAGTCGGATGCGGCCGCATGGGGATCTGGTTACTGATCCGGACCAGATCCTCAGGGGGGACTGGCTACTGACCCGGGCCGACCCTGTAATAGGCGAAAGCCTCGAGACGGGGGGAAATGCACAATAAAAAAAAAAAAAATATTGTTGAAAAGTCGGATTAATTGATGATGGATATTTTTTGCATATGGCAGATTTATTAATCTGGAGCAGTCGAAGTTATTTTTATTGTTTGATTTTGAGATGATTTCTGATAGTCTATGTTTTATCGTTTTTTCAGTAAATGAGATTGAGTAACAATTTTGAATCATGGTGTTTTGGATAAGTTCAAGGTTTTTTTGGTGGAAAGAAGGATGTGAAAGTTTGATTGCTCTATCTACTAACATGAAGATGATACCTTTTATTTGGCTAAGTGGATGATGTGAAAAGAAATTGATGAATCTGCCGGACCAAGTTAGTTTTCTGTACCAATTTGTTATAATTGAGTTTTGTTTTCTGATTAGTAAAATGTTTAAGAATGGAATTTGGTTGTTTGTTTCTATTTCTATTGTGAATTGTAATTTGGTATCATATGTGTTGAAAATTTCTAGAGTTGAATTGATTTGTTTTCTGGAAGAGCAATGATGATATCATCTACATATCTTTTATATAATGGTAATGTAAATTTTAATTTTTCTAGGCAAGTTGTTTCTAGGTCAATCATGACTATGTTTGAAAGTATTGGAGCAAGAGGAGAGCCCATTGGTAGTCGAAAGATTTGTTGATAAATTTTGTTTTCGAATGTGAAGTAGGTAGAAAACATTATAAATTCTATAGCTTTGATGGTTTCATCTAGTGGGAATTTGGTTGAGAATAAATTTGATCTTTTTTGTAAACTTTGAATTACTAGTGTTAATGGAATGTTTGTGTATAATGATGTGACGTCAAAGGAAACGAGTTTATAGTTGTTTGGGATATTAATGTTAGTGACAATTGATTTGAAAGATTACAAGATAGAATGCAACGATTGCAACTCAATCTATATTGGTCAAACAAAAAGATACTTAAAAACTACAATTAATGAACACAAAAATAGCTTAAAACACACTAATTCACAACACACTGCTCTTGCAAAACATGGTATCGAAAATAAGCATGATTTTAAATTTGACGATGTTAAAATTTTAAATACTGAAGAATGGTTAGAAAAACGACTAATTTTAGAAATGATACAAATTAAATCACACTCGAACGCAATAAACTTTAGAACAGATATTGACAAGCTTAGTCGCATATACATATATCACAATATTATCATCGCTTAAAATTATTTAAAACTCATACACGTACTCACACACAATTTGATTTAAACACTAACAAATTATCACCACTTACTTTATCTTTTAATCATCAAATGAAATTTAAACAAAATTGACTAAAAATTTAATTTAATTTCCCGAATCAATATAATTACACACAAAAAATTATATACATACGGCACTGACCCAACGAATTCTCACATTCCCCTTTCTCCTTGTAACCCCCTCATGTCAGATATTCTCTCTATCGATCAGAGATCACACGCGAAAAATGTAAAATTATAATATCTTCGAGCTTTTAAAGTGCATTTCGAAGAATATCAACTTCAGAACTGTAATTGGTAATTATCACACTTACATCTACATTCAACATCTCACATATTCATATTTATCTAAAAACATCTCTTATTTACATAAATTTCATCGTAAACGAATAATCCATACAGATTGGAACGTTCACGAAAAACGATCGTTTTCATAAATCAACTACATTCAAGTCATGGAATTGATTGAAAGATATCCATCTTCCTACTCGATATTTCAATCTTTATTGACTTACATTAATAAAGCAATAAGATTATCTTCGAAATCCACAATCATGAAGCCCGAATTACACATAGATTTCAGGTTAGTCGCTGTGACATATTTCTTAACCTAAAAATAACAAATTTACAAACTACAAATTACATATTATTTATTATGATACGTTTACATGTTAACACATTATACACAAATTTTATAGAGTAAATAAACTTCTGGAGAGGATCCTAAACAGGATCGAAACGGTAAAAAAAATTGTAAAAAAATCATTCCGATAACACCTAGAATTATTGGCCGAATCGAAGCCGATTCATCATACAACATATGGTTCCGGAAAATCTGAAATTAAAAAAAAAAAATTCTTTCTTTCGAAAAAAAACCCTCAAAAAATTAGGAACGGGAGTTATTTTACAATGGATGGTTGCTGAAACATTTTCATGTGTCATATCGGATTTTTGAAAAAAAAATTCAGATTTTTCGGAACCATTTATAAGCACAATAAATTTAAAAAAAAATCTTTTCCGAAAAATCTGAAAAAAAATTCAAAAATCCGATATGACATATGAAAATGTTTCAGCAAATATTCATTGTAAAATAACTCCAGCTTCTATTTTTGTTAACGTTTTTTTCGAAAAAAGCTTGAAAATAGTAAGAAGGAAAAATCTCCCCACTCCAGCTCTAAGCTTGAAAATTTTGATATCTGACATATGATTTCTCAGAATTTTTTCAGATTTTGAAATTGTGTCGTTCAATAAAATCATTTGACAAATTGTAGAAATTTCAAATTGAATCTGAAAAATCTAAAAAAAAAACTCAGTGCCTTTCAAAGTGAGAACAATCATATAAAAAATCGCGAGCCAAATCCCAGAGTTCAAGGGTCAGACCCAGGTCGAAATGGTATGGAAAGACACATATATGTGAATGTATCATTAATTCATTTACTGTTCGGCAATACCAAGATATTTTGTGAGCTCCCAACTTTTGACTTTGACCCCACGCTGATACACGGTAAATAATTCAAATTTTTCCAATAAATTTGAAAGGAGCGTTCGATAACATCGAATATTTCTCGTAAGTCGCAAGTGTTTTCATCAGTTAACCTAAGAAAACACTTGGAATATATGAATTCTCCACCATGCCAATTTTACTGTGGTTTGTTATGAAATCACCAAAAGTTTTTTCGAAGTTGTAGGAAAATCGGAAAGGGCAGACTCGACGAAAAAAAAATATCATTTTCTTGTTTCGCTGGAAAATACACGAAAAGGATTCTGGACAGCTTCCAAATACATGAGATTATAAAGTGCATTCGAAAACCTAAATTTTATGTTAAGATGTTTTTTTTGTGCAATGAATCGGTGCATATGTGAAATAAATAAAAAAAAATTGGTATCCAAATTTGGGATGTAAAATCAGATTAAAAAATCTGAAAAAAAATTCTGCTTGCTCTTGACACTCGAATAACCTTTAAAAAATGTTTCATAATATTTCGAGATCACACGATTTTTTAGTGGCTCACTTGGTATGGAATGCTTCATATATGAGACTGAAATACTTTATTTTCACGAAATTAGCGAGCAGAATACCTCGAAATCTCAGTATATAAATAACCGATTAACGGATTAACAATGAAATGAACGTGTTCTTTCTTTTTGGTTTTACAAATTTTTTTTCAGGTGTTGGAAAGATCTTGGGAAGTAGTTGACAATGTGAACGTTTCACTGCGTTTGTGGGATACTTTCGGCGACCACGAGAAAGATCGAAGATTCGCTTATGGCAGGTAATATAATAAATTTAGAAGAAGTTATAGGAGAATCGGCTTCGATTCGGCCAATGATTCTAATAAATTTAGAACCAAGATGACCTTTGAAAAAAAAAGAAAAGGATATCAGAAACGTCTATTGACCTTTTGATTCAGGAATTATTCCATCGACCATTGAGTCTTGAACTTTTCGTCTCCTCAATTTTTATTATGATTCCGATTCTTCTACCATCAGATTTTATTCCCAATGTATAAGTGCATACATGCTTATAGTATACACGTGTACAATAATCTATCCGCATAGATCGGACGTGGTGCTATTATGCTTCTCAATAACGAATCCGGTCTCGTTACGCAATTGCAAGGCAATGTGGTATCCCGAAATTCGACGTTTCTGTCCGCAAACACCGATTCTCCTTGTGGGATGCAAAAATGATCTTCGTTACATGTATCGTGACGAGACGTATCTCAGCTACTTTCGCGATCGTAGCCCTTTCGTGAGGCAAGTACAAATACAATCGAAATTTTTTACGATCAGCAAAGAAGAAATAAGAATGATAAAATTACAAATTTTGTAAATTTGGCATTATGAATAATGTTGCTTTGGCGTGGACAACTTCATAAGTTAGTTCCTGCATGCCTCAATAAATAATACAGTCAGTCAAGTAAGAGCGTGGTCGGCCTTACTCACAGCCGGTAAAAGGTATCGCCCCAAATATTTCGTGAGTCGATAGAGGGAACCTTTGTGCTAGATGCACTGTCAAAAAAGATTCAGTTATGATTGATTTTTTGTAAGAGATACACGTTTAGAGATACACGGAAAAAAGAAACTGTAATTTTTACGGTTTTCCCCATAAACAGCGCCTTCTGGAATGGAATTGTGAACGTTTTGCTGTGAACATTGCATTTTTTACAGTTTAATTCAGCATTTATAGTTGTTTGGAAAGTAGAAACAACATTAAATTCATTATTTTGCAATGAATTTAATGGGATTCCTGCTTTTCAAACAATTATCAAAACCGAATTAGACTGTAAAAAATGCAATGTTCGCAGCAAAATGTTCACAGTGTCCTTTCAGGAGGCACTGTAGTTGGGGAACACTGTAAAAATTACAGCTTATGTTTTTCCGTGTATAAAACACCCCAGCAAGCTCTGCGTCGAGTGAAAAACGCAATTGACGTCGTTACAGTCTTGATTGGCCGCTACAATCCCCTCATGCAAATCCCATCGAAAATGTGTGGGCATACATGAAGCACAAGCTTTATGGGAAACACACGTACACTTTAAAGCAGTTATCTCACAAGATTCGTCGGATTTGGAGGTCCTTGCCGTCAATTTAGTCGAAAGCAGGCCTCGGAGATGCCAAGCAATTTCTGATGCTGGCGGCGACGGAACACATTATTAACCTAATTGCATCTTTGTTCTGATCACGTGTAATGCATACAGGGTGTCCCATTTTAATCTTACAGCTGATTTATCTCGAAAAATACTACGCCGATCAAAAATTGAGTATAATGAAACTTTTAGGGTTCAAAGAGGGACATTAAAAAAAAATTATTTTAGGTCCAAAGTTCAAAATGGAAACATGTGAAGATGGCTGACATGTTTTTTTCTTAAATGAACACATGATTTTTTGTTCACTACAAAATTTGTCAAGTTAAAATCAATAACATTTATAGGAACATGTCTTTTATACAGGGTGTCCCATTCTAATCTTACAGCTAATTTATCTGAAAAAATACGGCTACGATCAAAAATTATGCAGAATGAAAAATTTAGGATTTAAAGGGGGACGTTAGAAAAAAAAATGTTTTCGGTCCAAAATCGAAAATTGTGGTGTTAAGATGGCCAACATGTTTTTGTAAAAATGAAAACATGTTTTTTTCACCAAAAAATGTATCAGGTAAGAACCAACAACTTTTGTAGGAACATTTTTTTTATACAGTCCATAGAAGATCTCCATTTTTTACTGTCTTAGCGTTATCCAAGCTAACGACGAGCACGAGGAGGGAAACTTTTTAACCTCCCAAGTGTAAGTGGGCATGCGTGCGTACATGCGTGTGGAACATTCACAAGGATTAGGTATTTACGGCTAGTCCCTTCCGCAGTATTTGTCGACTTCAAACGACTCTTCGTTATCGTGGATAACACTAAAATAGTCAAAAATGGTGATCTGATTATGGACTGTATTAAAAAAATGTTCCTACAAAAGTTATTAGTTTTGACCTGCCAAATTTTGTAGTGAATAAAAAAAAATCATATTTCCATTTGAAAAAAACACATCAGCCATCTTAACGCCGCCATTCAAATTTTGGACTGAAAATCATTTTTTTTTAATGTCTCCCTTTGAACGCTACAAGTCTCATTGTACTCAATTTTTGATCAGAGCAGTATTTTTCGAAGTAAATAAGCTGTAAGATTAAAATGGGACACCCTGTATATGTGTTAAAATTTTTTTTAAATATATTTTTTAAATAAATTAATACGACCACGCTCTTACTTGACTGACTGTACCTTTTACTTCTACTTAGTAATAGGTACGTCATTCGTATTGTTGATGAATGAAATTCATGAATAAAAAGTAACTTGTATTAAATGAATATATTGAATTGAACTTATTGCATTATTTATTAAATATTGAATTTATATATAACTTATATTAATGAACTCTTATTATTATTGACGATTAATCATTGAATGATTTTTCGTCAATGAATGATTTGCCATTAATTATAAGATTGTGGAATTAATTATTCAATCTTGAATCGATTTTCCAGAGCAACTCGAAAAAGCGATCTAGTAATGCCGGATCAGGCCAGAGCTGTTGCCCGTGAGCTCGGTGTGTGCTATTACGAGGCGAGTGTATTCACGTATTACGGTGTTAATGAGGTTTTCGAAAATTCAATTCGCGCTGCTCTCATCGCTCGGCGACAGCAGCGCTTCTGGATGACGAATCTCAAAAGGGTACAGAGGCCTCTTCTTCAGGTACTCTTAAATTTAACGACAAACAATAATGATTCGCGCTGAAACCCAAGTGCAAACAACTCGCAAACAGTTTGAAAATACCAAAGAAAAAAACCCTTGCTCGATTCTTTCTGTTTCTTCTCTCGTAAAGGCACCCTTTTGTCCACCAAAACCAATACCACCGGAAGTGTGTCTCACCACCAGCACATACGAGGAGAACATGAAGACTATCTGGTTGCGACCCGTTCACACTGATGTTACTCTAATAGCTGGCAATTGTTCTTGTTCGGCCCATCGTTGTCTTCTAGCCGCCGCATCACCAACCTTCCATCGTTTATTCTCCATGGAACTCGCGCAAGAATTGACTCCGCGAAGTTCCAGCGAATCAAGCATGGTATGGATTAAACATCGTGGATTTTGCGGTTCTTTCTCCTCTCAAACGATGTACAATAGTCATTGTTTAGTACATCTAGTGCTTTTTCGAGTCTTCCTTTCATGTTTTCATCCAGGTCAGCACTTTCGGAGAAGCCACAGTCGGTGATTTCAACGACGATACCGAGTGCCTCATACGTATCGATCAATTCAAGCCTACTAAGTAAGTTCGACAGTTTCTTGTGCTCTCACATCTTCGTAATTATGTTTACCAACAATTGAGAAATGAGTGCTTGACAAATCATATTCTGCAATGAGTTCCCTTCGGAGCGGTCTCAATAACGATTTCCATTGAAATGCATTATGGCATCGACATTTTATGAAAATTTAATAAATGTCTAGGTACAATAATCGCAGGATGCTGGTTCAATTTTATAGGAATAAGATCGGGAACGTCAAATTTCAAGTTTTTATCTGATTTTAATTTCTTATCAAACAATTTCTTAGTCCTCACAAATAAATAATACTTGTCTGTTTTCTGTGTTCTTGAAATATGCTGACACGTCAAGAAATCCTGTGCCCATGAAATTATCATGAAATGTGGTGTATAAGATTTTGAAATTTTCGAAAAATGATATTTAATGCTCTAACTTATAAGTAATTACGCCACTATCAATCTAAAACTTCTGACAATTCAATCAAAAATTAAAATTTATTCAGTTACATGCAAAAGGAGGGAAATAACGGTGCATTTTTTGCATTGCACTTTGTGGTTTTAAAGACCTTAAAAACGATTTAAGTAGGATGAAAAATAATCAGAGAATTTCACACGGATTATTATACAGTAATGTGCAATTGAAGTGACGCACTCGGATTTTTGACTCCACCGCCTCCAATTCACTCGTGACGAAAAAACTGCCAAATTGTTTTTTACGTGAAATTTTCATCCCCGCTCAATGCCGTTAAAATCAGCTCGATCGGACAACAATTAAAAAAATGGCTGCGATTTTTATTATTTGGTACACTCGAGGAAAATTAAAAGATTTTGATTTTTGCTCGATATTTTTAATGCGAGCTCAAAAATAGATCCAGTAAGAACATAGTAGGCAAGGGGCATTCTTTCTGAACAAAATGCTTTAAAAAAAATAATCGGGCAATTATTAATTGAATTAAAGCACGCTGAAGCTGACCGGATGTAAATAAGGATAACTCGGCAACGACTAATCCAATCGGGATCTTCTTTCGCGAGGAGCTGGTATGGAACACCCTTAAAAGGTGTGCAATGGAATTGCGAAGATAGGTCTGCTGAAAATTAGTAAGAAAGTTAATTTTTTGTTTTTTTCTCTCCCCCTTTTTTATTTTCAACCAATTAATTAGGTAAAGCTGCGGAACTCACTTATGAAACATTCACCATTGGAAAGGTGACGTTCAAACGGGACAAAAGCACCCCTTGTTGTTATCGATAGGACCCTTGATAGGGGAGAAATCAACGACTGAAAACCTGGCCACCGTAATGTAACGCAGCGATAGCGCGTGCCGTGCAGCACGAAAAGTTGGGCCGATGCCACTGTGAATACCGAGGATCGGTAACGCAGGCAAGGGATAAACCGCTGCCACTACCCTCGTCTACGTTGCCGTAGCAACGGAAGCTGAATTAAACAATCGAACATATTATAATTAACTGTATGTTAAATTCACATTTAAATTTGGATCTTCTGAATAATTAGTAACATGTTCAATAGTTATTTGATAGTAATCAATTTTTAATATTAATATCTATTTAATATTAATTTTTATTATTAATAAATTATTATTTGATATTAATGAATTTTCTCTTAGACTGATAAACGGGTTTGGACAATGGCAACAAGTTTGTCTTTCTAGCCTCAATGTTAAAAATTTAATGTTTAAGGGGTCTACCCTAATTAGACACGCGAAAAAATGCCTATTTTCACGATTTTTTTTCATTGTTTTAAATTAGAAATATTAATATGACAAATATGAGGCTTGATAAATATAATCTTGAAATGCATGAAAAAAATTTTTTTAAATTTATTTTTCGGTTTTTTATTATATGAAAATGCAGGCCAAAAAAATATCCAAAAAAAAGATAAGTGCGCCCTGTTGACGGAATCTCCGGAGTGGATTATCTAAAAAAAAAATAAAATGGTTTTAGATTCAGTAAGGTCATGACTATGTCGCATATCATACGATTTTTGATTTTTTTTAAATTGGCAAAATGGCGGCCATATATCGAAAAATAACCTTTTTTATCGGTTTTTTTAAATTTAAACCAAGTTAAACTCAAAATTTCAAAAATCGTATGATATGCGACATAGCTGTCGACATAAACAATGTGTGCTAAAAATTTGGTAAGGATTGATGCAGTAGTTTCCGAGATTTTTTCAACAAGCGTACAAAAATGTCATTTCGAGAAAAACGCGATCAAAGTTTTTTTTAACGAAAAAACGTGAAAATTTCTTACCTACGCTTAATCAGCGATGCCTGCACCGTACATTATGCCTTCAGTTAGTTCATAATGTACCGTCTATACTTTCGAAAAATGGAATTAAAAAAAATCGATTTTTTGAAAATTGCAATTAGGGTAGACCCCTTAAAGAAAACTATTTTGAAAAAATTGTACTAGAGTTTATAATTTTTGAGTAAGAGAGACATACGGAGCACAATCTGTGATGCGATAGCCTTTTATTGCCGTGCGAGAAAGAAAAGCTATACCTATGCATAGCGGTGCCGCATCGCTCGCACGCGGAGTTCAAACGATGATGGGTTATTATTTTATTTGCTGGGTAATTCGGCGCTAGTTTTCATCGATAACCGCAAAACCCTTTCTTTCGTTTCACAACTCTGACCAGCAGAAAATGAGACCATTCTTATTCTTCTTGTCCAACAACCTTTAAATTTTTTACAACGCCCGTCCTTTTAAACTCCAGCTGTCTTGCGGGAGTCCTTCAAATTTCCCCCATTGTGTTTTCGCAAAAAAATTATCCTCCTCCTATAGAATAATATACATGGCAAAATAGCGGCCTTTTTTCTGCAGGTCAGATTTGTGAAATGAAAGAGAGAACATTTCGATTCTCGATGAAAACGAGGGCTAAATTCCGAGTCAATAAATCTACAAAGATAACCTTGTTGCCTATTTCCAAATCCGTTCATCAGTCTAAGGGAAAATTTATTAATATCAAATAATAATTTATTAATAATAAAAATTAATATTAAAAATTGATTACTATCAAATAACTATTGAACATGTTCCTGATTATTCAGAAGATCCAAATTTAAATGTGAATTTAACGTACAGTTAATTATAATATGTTCGATTGTTTAATTCAGCTTCCATTGCTACGGCAACGTAGACGAGGGTAAGGGCAGCGGTTTATCCCTTGCCTGCGTTACCGATGCTCGGTATTCGCAGTGGCGTCGGCTCAACTTTTCGCGCCACACGGCATGCGCTATCGCTGCGTCAGATGACGGTGGCTAGATCTTCAATCGGTGATTTCTCCCCTATCAAGGGTCCTATCGATAACAACAAGGGGTGCTTTTTTTTCGTCTGAACGTCACCTTTCCAATGTTGAATGTTTCATAAGTGAGTTCCGCAGCTTTACCTTATTAATTGGTTAAAAATAAAAAAGGGGGAGAGAAAAAAACAAAAAATTAACTTTCTTACTAATTTTCAGCAGACCTATCTTCGCAATTCCATTGCACACGTTTTAAGGGTGTTCCATTACAGCTCCTCGCAAAAGAAGATCCCGATTGGATTAGTCGTTCCCGAGTAATCCTTATTTACATCTGGTCAGCTTCACCGTGCTTTAATTCAATTAATAATTGCCCGTTTTTTTTTTAGAAATCATTTTGTTCAGAAAGAATGCCCCTTGCCAACTATGTTCTTACTGGATCGATTTTTGAGCTCGCATTAAAAATATCGAGGAAAAATCAAAACCTTTCAATTTTTCTCGAGCGTACCAAATGATGAAAATGGCCGCCATTTTTTTAATTATTGTCCGATCGAGCTGATTAACGGCATAGTGCGGAGGTGAAAATTTCACGTAAAAAACTATTTGACCGTTTTTTCGTCACGAGTGAATTGGAGGCGGTGGAGTCAAAAAACCGAGTGGGTCACTTCAATTGCACATTACTGTATAAGGGGGAAAACGCGTGTCCTTTTCATCACGTGAACCTGACCATTTTTTATTTGGCCAAGACTTCCCTTATTTCATCGTCTGATCCCAAAAAGAACTCTCAAATTTTATTAGATTTTTTTCGAGCCACCATGGTGGAATACAAGACCATCGAATATTTTCGACTTTCAAAAATATTTAATCTTCAATCGACGATATCTCTGTAGCGGTTAATCGTACCGAAAAGTATATAAGGGTTTTTTTTTGTCGTTTTGAGTCCATCCTTAAATTAGAAAATTGCCCAATTTTTTCCAAGCAAATTTAAACAGTGAAAATAAATTTAAACAATTGAAAACACGATACCCAAACCCCCTCTCGAATATTAAACGAAAATTTTCAAAAATAACATTTTCTCACATTTTCCAAAAACGAAAATGATGGGACCTCTGGCGGTTCGCGAGATATTGATTTTTTAGTATTTCATTTATATTTGTTTTCATCTATTTCAGTCTATGTGTTAATTCATTTGAGCTTTAAAAAGTGAAAAAAAAGTAAAAAAGAATCATATAAATCAATAATACGTTCACATGCTTTGGTAACATATTTTACGCGTATTTTCAATTTTAAAATTGTATAAAACACTCATTTAATTTTTTTTCAATTCTAGTTTCTCGTTCGAGTATTTTATACTCGTATTTGATTTCCGTTTTTTTTCTCGGATATTCATTTTTTTTAAAATTATATTATGTATCTCGCTTTTTACGAAATTCGACGATCTTCAAACAACAACTTTGCCGTTGTGAAGCAGAATTATGCAGTGATGCTTCTGAGTATTTTTTATTGATGGACTATTTTGAATCGTCCATTCATTAAGGGCAGGGTAAAGGATTAAAAAATTTTTTTTCATTTTTTTGAAATTTTTTAAATGAATGCATAATATCTCAAGAATATTGTGTTAAAATTTCAAGTCGATCGGAGTAAAATTGACGAAGTTATGAGTATTTGAACGTCTATTGCTCCATGCCGAGTTTTAACCTGGGCGGCAGCTGCGCGGCGCGCTATTGTATTTTTCGACCCCGAATAAATTTCTTGATAAACGGGCCTGTTCCGGTCCCGTTATGTACATTCGAGGCATGGTGTATATTAGTATACACATTAGTCTGTACATCAGCTGACCGCTGTATGCCGTGCTGAGCAGTAGCAAGTCACACTAACAGTATGAGTCCGTTTTCGTTCGTGTTCGTACCTCGAAAAATGCCTCGAAAAGTAAGCAGACAAGATCGTGAGAACGGTATTGGGCAATTGTGCCGACCGAAAAAAAGTGTCTCCTCAAAAGCGTAAAAACGACGAACCGTTAGCTAATAGCGCGTCAGCGAAAAAAATTAAAAATAATCTCGCTGGGGTGGTAGAAAACATCCAAAAACATTATCGAATGATAGATTCCGTTCTTGTTTTTTCGACTCTTGCTACTGTAGTCACATGTGTGAAGTGTGATGAAAAAGTTACATTCCAAACATGCAAAAAAGAAGCTCTTGGTTTCAAGATCAAGGTTACATGTGAAAAGTGTAAACAGCCTCACTACATTCCATCGAGTGAAAGAATAGACAGTGGTGTATATGATGTCAATTATCGATTTGCTTTCGTAATGCGAGTGTTAGGCTTAGGTTTAGCCGGATGCAATAAGTTCTGCGGACCAATGGATTTGGCGAGTGCTTTCTTATCAAAACCAGCCTATAATTTATATATGAAAAAACATTGTGAAGCGATACAAAATGTGGCCAAGAAGTTCTTCGCATCGGCTGCACAAGAAGAGAAAAAAGCAATGTCTGAAGTAAATAATGTAGAAGAAACGTCAGAATTGACTGTATCAGGCGACGGCACTTGGAAAAAAAGAGGATTCTCTTCGTTATTTGGCGTTGCTTCTCTAATTGGATATTGTACTGAAAAGGTACTTGACATTTTTGTAAAAAGCAGTTACTGCCATGGTTGTAAGACTTGGAAAAACAAATCGGATTCTGCCGAATACGAAGCGTGGTACGAAATGCATGTGGATAGCGGTGATTGCAAAGCCAACCATGAGGGACCCTCTGGAAACATGGAGGTATCAGCAATTATAGAAATGTTCGAACGATCGGTGGAAAATCTTGGGGTGAAATATCGTAACTACATCGGAGACGGTGACTCAAAGACGTACAGCGGCGTTGTCAATGCAAAACCTTACGGTGAAGATTTTTTGATAAACAAAAAAGAATGCATAGGGCATGTCCAAAAGAGAATGGGAACAAGTCTGCGTGGCTAGTAAAACAAGCGTAGTTGACACAAAAACCAAGGCCGGAAAGATCGTAAAAAGAAAAAGCCTTTCTGGCAAGGGAAAGCTCACTGCTAAAATGATTGATAAATTGGCTGTTTACTATGGACTAGCTATTTGACGTAATTATGATTCAGTTGAGAATATGAAAAATGCCATATGGGCAACTTATCATCACTACAGTTCAACCGACGAGAACCCACAGCACGAGCAATGCCCAAGCGGTGAAGACTCCTGGTGCGAATGGCAGCAAGCTGCAGCTGCAGATGCTCTAGAATCATTCAAACACAGCTACACAGCCCTTCCTACTGACGTTCTGGAAGCCGTTGAGCCCATTCATAGTGACTTGAGCAACGACGCCCTTTTGCAGCGATGTCTTGGAGGTTTCACGCAAAATAATAATGAGAGTCTCAATCAACTTATTTGGAAAATCTCTCCAAAGTCAGTCAGTGGCACCTCTACAATTGTGGAAATTGCAGCTTATGTAGCTGCATGTACTTACAATGAAAGTTCTTTCGCTTTGTTGGCCTTTATGGAAGAGATGCAAATCAGTACAGGGCCAAGTTCTCACGAATGGGCCCGACAAGTTGACGGACCTGGCATCGACGACTTTGAGTGAGTATAAGAAAATTATCGAGTTTTATTTTGAATTTCTAAAAATTCAAAGATAATTGAAAAATCTGAAAAAATTCATACGTATTCAGAAAAATGAACGAATCACGAAAAAAAATTGGGTTGCGGGGAATGACTTATTTTTTTTTTCATCATTTTGTTAATAACATTTTGGAATTATTATTATGCAAAATTAATCTTTTGAGTACCCTTAATATGCATGAATTTTCTCAGATTTTTATGCAATCGAGAAGTGTTCTCAAAGTTATGTGCAATGAGCGCCTAAGCGACCAAACTCTTCTGCGTTTTTCAAACCGTTTTTCTGAGACTTGTCATATTTGCAGTCCGTGTGCACGATAACTCAAAATCTACTGGACCAATCGCTTTGAAATTCCGCACAGTACTTCTTCACATAATTTGTCGAGAGCTTTTTTGTTTTTTTTTAATAATTACTAATTTTTCAACAACAAATTAGCCGATTTTTTTTAGCGAAAATCGGGTTCTTCGCTCCCAAGTGCTACGAAAAATCGAAAAATCGAAAAAAAAAATCCTCTCGTCATTACCTCGAGAAAAATCTCCTTTAACAAATGCATTTTGATTTTTTTGTTTCAGATGATTCTGTTGCGAGTTATGGTGCACACCGCAAACCAACTTTTTTTCGAGGCGCCTCCGGGGTTTAATTTTCACTCGCTCAATTTTGAATATTTTGCAATGCAAATTTAGGAGAATGTTGTTCAAATGTTACTTTATTATATGTAAATTTTTCAATAAACGAACACAATCCGTTACGCCAAAAAAAATCTTAAAAACATGCCTTTTTCGCCGAATTGACTTTACTCCGCCCTTAAAAATTCCTTCGAGCGTTCGTAATTATTCTTCTTACGGTACACAATTTCAATCGTCGGTATATTTTTTGAAGCCCATCCGCAGAGGTCTCCGTATGGCGGTATAAGATTTTTTACAATTTTTTCACGAGATCCTTCACGGAGTCGTTTATCACTTTAGAATGTTCGTAAACAGCGATGGCGTCAGTACTCCTATTTTTTTACACTATCGAAGCTCAAATTAATTAATAGATAGACAGAAATTAATGAACAACAAGTAAATTAAATACCAAGAAATCAATATCTCGCGAACCACTAGAAGTCCGACGTTTTTTTTTATGTTGGTAATGAATTCTAGTATTTTCGATAATTTTTGTTTAAAATTCGAAGGGGGGTTTTTGGGGGTTTCATCGTGATTTTAATTTTTTTTAATTTTTTGAGTGCTTAAATTTGCTTTTAAAAAAATTGGACAGTTTTTTAGGGTTCCGTACTTCCAAAGGAAAAAACGGAACCCTTATTGGATCACTTTGTTGTCCGTCCGTCCGTCCGTCCATCCGTCCGTCTGTCTGTCTGACACAGCCCTTTCTCTTGGGAACGCGTGGAGGTATCGAGTTGAAATTAAAACCGTATACCCAGGCCTAGAGTCCCTTGAAGCTGTGAAAAAATCAAACTTCTAAGTTATCGTAAAAAAAAAGATACGGCCGTTTATGCTGCAAAAAACGTATATTTCGACACTCTCAAGGGAATCAAAATTTATAGGGTATTTTCCGTTGACCTAGAACTATGAAATTTGGCAAATAATACTGTCTTATACTACAAGTATAGGGAAAAATCTGAAAACTATAGATTTCTAATTAAATCATTAAAAATCTAGTATTTATTTAAAGTACGTAATCAATCATTTATACGGAACCCTCGGTGGGCGAGTACGACTTGCACTTGTCCGGTTTTTTGTTTAAAGACGGACTCAAAACGGAAAAAAAACTCCTTATACTTTTCGATACCATTAACCGCTACAGAGATATCGTCGATTGAAAATTGAATATTTTCAAAGTCCAAAAATATTCTATGGTCTTGTATTCTGGCATGGTGGCTCCAAAAAATCTATTAAAATTTGAGAGCGGTTTTTGGGATCAGACGATGAAATAGAGTAAAAGCCAGATAGTTGTACTGTGAGAATTATTTGTAAATTTACTATGCAGAGGCATATTGAATTTACAAAACTTGGTATATAAAATCGAAATAATGCACCGACATTTTAAAATTAATAGTGAAATATTACAAGTAATATATTTCTATTGATATCAATATATCGACGTATGATTTATGAAAATATTTAGCGTAATTCTACCATTTTTCGGGTAAAATTACTACACTGGTGTATTAATTCGATCAGTTGTATACCTGATTTGGAATTTGAATACACTATACACCGTATGGAATATCTATGCACGAAAATTGAAATTAATATCCAGGCTTCGTAAAAATGTGTGAAAAATACATTCGCAAGGTCTCGTACATTTGTATGATTAGTGTTTAAAAAATATTGCAGAAATTATTTGTGAATTTAGGGGAGATCGAGGAGTGTTGTGACAGAGGAGAGTTGTGACAAAGCCGATTTCTAGGCCCCTGTGACCGTCAAAAACTGGAAACTTTGCTGTTTTATTAATTTGTCGATCCCCCATTAAATGTAATCCACGCCGTTGCCCACGGAAATCGACTGTGTTTTTACGACAGTCCCTCATGGAAATAAAGTGTACTTAGTCGTCATATATGGGTCATATATAATTCATATATATCATATAAAGCGGCCAAAAATTCGATATCGGTATATATCCGCCATTTATGCAGGAGTATACATATATTGAATATAAATGGAATATATTCTCTATAGATTTGTATACATTTTCAATGTATTCCTCTTATATTTCAAAATATATCGTGGATATATATTACTTATGTCCTTTTATCTTTCAATATGTCACGATAAATATCCATTTTATATGTTATATATATATAAAATGGTATAGGTGCCATCTATAGGTGAGTCATTCCATGTCGAATCGACCAAAAGTTGGAATCGACCGCTTTCAATTCCGATGAAATTTGGTCAGAAGTTTTCGTTTTTAACTACACGAAGTTTCACCAAAGAAAAACAAATTTTAATTATTTTTTCGAAAGTTATCCAAAATTTCACAATTTTTCAAATCTTTTAAGTTTACTTTTTAAATATCTTGGAAACTATTACAGTTACGAAAAATTGTTCTAAATCCGTTTTAAAGACCCAGATAGGCAGCTATGATTATCACGCCATGTATACATTTGATGAAGCAAATTTTCCAGTATATTGGCTACATGTTGTGATGCATGCCCATGAGTTCATTTAGTATGATGAATTTACAAAACATTACGATCTCATCATGTCGTTTACATCATCCTTTGACTACAAGATGAACTCATAAGCCGGCAAATTTAAATTTTGCAATAAATATTTGCAGATGGATATCATATGAAAGGCATTCAATGATTTTTTTGTGTATTCACTAGGTTAGCATTGAAAGTATACATGCCATGCATGCAATATGATGGCGATATGCGTGTTTCTCAGTTATACATTCGATGAGCGCAATATGACGGCGATATGCATGTTTCTTAGTGACACATTCGACGAGCGCAATATGACGGCTGCAAAAACACTGCAAAATGACAGCATGTTGTGACAAGCCTCGCAACTTGCAAGTCCAAAAAATTCATTTAAGTTGATAATATTCACCAACATCTGAGAATTTTTGCAAATCACGGCCGCCATAGTGAATTTTTGAAATTTTTTTTTATTTCTTAAAAAAAAAATTATTTTTCATAATTTTTTTTTTATGAAATAGAACCCCCGTTTTCAATTCTGCAAATTTCCCTATAGCTTCGAATGAGATATTCGAATTCACGAAACTAAAAAAAACTAATACATTGACTTTCACGAATATCCTAACAGTGCGTGTGTTGGTGTGTGAGTGTATCGCGGGCTTGTCTTGATGTCTAAGATAATCCTTAATCACCGATCCAACTTCCCAACGCAATGTGGGGGCTTCACGGAGAGTAAGGTCCTAACGCAGTAAACGCAAGTTAACGCAAGTAATCGCAGTCAATGCTCATGAGGCCTTCTAGTACGAAGTGTCGGGCGGAGCTCGACGCGTGACTCAAACTTGAAGTTTTCATAGTAGAGTGCCGGAGGACGATATCGGTGGTGCTTTTATAGGTTCCCAAGCGATAGCGGTGGGAGTTCTCCTTCTCCAAGCTTCTATGGATCTTCATCGAACGTTCTGGATCTTTCTCGAACGTTCGATCATGTGACGTATTTTCGGTGGTGATATTGAGAAATAACAGGGAGAGTGGGCAGTGATAAGAGGCGTGCTCTTAATATTGGGCTTAACCCGGGGCCTAGATGTCCTGGCCCCACCTTTTTCATGACGATGAAATTAGTGACGGGAGGCCGAAAAGGCCGTCCTGTTATACTATTACCGATTTGGAATTTATACATGAGCATTGGAATATTCCGAGTTTTCCAATTTACTTTATGATCAGTCATCGTCTTATTCAACTTAGGAACTAAAATTTACTACTCTTGGGTATTAATTCGATTAATAGTAGACAAATTTGGAACTGTGATACACCGTTTTGAATATGCATACACAGAAATAATTAATAGGCATTATTTCTGGCATTAATAGGCATTATTATTAAATAATTTTTGCATTCTGAGCCGTCATAATGGAGACGCCATTTAGAATTTTAGAATTTTCAGTTTAGATCGCTGATCAACGATCCGAAAACTTTCGCTCGCGAAGTTTAATTGAAAATAAATCATTGTTGCATTTTGATACGCCATTTTGAATGGAATGAAATTTGCTATTTCGAATTGAAATTCGAATTCGCGAATCCGAAAAAGAACTTTCACCGAGTATCGCACAAAAGCACATCATTATTTTTTCGGGTTCAGGCATTCATATATCATACAAGTAGAAGAAGTTTATAAGTAGTCGATAGCGTAATAAGTAGCGTGTTAGGTAGATAGGTGGATAGTAGGCTGGGTCGAGGGTTCGAATCCCGGTCGGACAGAAAAAGTAAATCAGAGAATTGGCGCAGGTTTTTCTATTTTTCCGATTTATCTCTTTTTGGGGCCATTCAACTATGCATATTAAATTATTTTGCAGAGGATATATATTTTTTATAACATGTTTAGCAACAATTATTTACAATTACGGTTACTTAATTTTTATGAGATGGACTTGAAAAATCAATGAAAACTTTAAAATTACTACGGATGGGCGGTTGAAATTCCAGAACCGGTTCATCAATTTTCACGCACCACTGCTTTGTATCTCTTAGAACTGGATACTTTAATCTTCATGTTTATTGTTGAATGATGAGAAACGAGATTATTTTTTTTAAACACAGTTAGTTGACTTAAATATAGAATAGTCTATTAAAATTTGGATACACTGCTGTTCTGTGTCTCGCACAACAAAGTATATTAAATCTTATACTCTTGTAGTATTTTCAAAAGACTCTGCATGCATATTGAGAAAATATTCCATTTTTTAAATATATAGTGTATTTAAATTTCAAAGCTACCTGTGCTGATTTTTAATAGACGGGTTTATGCAAATAAACTTCCTCTACCGGTATATTAATTTTCAAACAAAAGTTTCTTACAGTGTGCCTCACTGAAGGAAAAAGCTCTATTACTTAAAAAATAAGTATCTACTATCAATATGCTTCGTGTATATACAAACATTGGTTTTGAATCTTCCATCGTACACTATTTTTGTAAACCCAATGAATATTCATTTTAA
The DNA here is from genome assembly GCA_946863875.1 of Alloplasta piceator. NCBI lineage: Eukaryota > Metazoa > Arthropoda > Insecta > Hymenoptera > Ichneumonidae > Alloplasta > Alloplasta piceator. The sequence goes on along the minus strand of OX333072.1, from coordinate 41,782,812 downwards.
GTGAATCCCGTTTTATTTGACATCTCCAATAAGGGATAGTTGCCCAACGAGGTGGATCTAGTCGCCTCACTTCAAAAATGCTTTGAGTGAGCTTATCATTAATATTAAGTTACAGATTATTTTATTATATTTTTTAAATTTTATTATTTTATCTTGATATTTGATTATTAATTTTATTATTTTATTATTAATCATTTCATTATTTTTTTAAATACCTTGAGTCAACAGTTTTTCTTTTTTATCTAGTTCTTCAAACGTTAATGCTAAGCTAACTTCGGTCCAGCATATGTGGTGCAGGACCACGCCTGGGTTTTACTCATATTGCCGTTAGGGCGACTAACCGGAAAAGAATATGGGGCGACTATTTTTTTCGATACGGATATTCGCGCTTTTTATTTAAAAAAAAACATAGTGTATTAAAAACTCTAACATAGTGTATTAAAAACCGGGGCAACTATCCAGTTTTTACCCTAACTAAGCGAAGTTGCGGGCAAATCCAAAATGGTCCGATTCACGTGATGAAAAAAACACCCCTACCGGATTGGGTGACGATGTTTTCACCCTAAAAAACCACTGAATCACCGTAAAAAATGACCGTGATCAGTGGTAACTTCATCCGCTAGGGACGCGTTTTCCCCCATATACAGTCTGCAAATCCATCATTTAATATATGAGGGTTCTCTGTCAATTCAGCCACTTTTTTTCGACCATCCCGGATGTGCCCCATAATTGGTTATATCAAAGTGCTACTAAAAAGCATTCTATGTGAATTTTCTCAGATTTTTTAATTCAAAATTTTAGAAATTGCCGTTTTTTTCCAAATGAATATATCCCGGAAACTTGAAGTAACTGAAAAAAAATGTCTATACATTAAAGTTGTAGTGTGGTGTTAGCATTCGAGCGGAATATTTGAAATGATTATTACGTTCCGGTAATGCTGATTTTTCACAAAAAAGGGGATAATTATTTTTTTATTTGAAAAAGATCATTTTTTTGCTGAAAAAATTACAGAGTCTTTCAGTATATCTGACGATATCACAAAAAAATCGCCAGACTGAAAAAAATGTCTGAACATAAAAGTTGTAGTTTTTATTCGCTTTCGAGCGGAATATTTGAAATAATTCTTGCGTTTCGGTAACGCTGATTTTTTACCAAAAAAGGGGGAAAATATTTTATTATTCAAGAACAGCCTTTTTTATTTGGCTGAAAAAATTATAGAGTCTTCCAGTATGTCTGACGATATCGCGAAAAATCGCCAGAGTGGCACGGATCGAGGTTCTAGGGTAAAAAAATGAAACCTCACAAATTAATTTTTTTTCTACCGTAACCTCGTTAACATAAAGAAAGTTAACATACATTACAGAAAGACTCTGTAATTTTGTCAGCCAAAAAATGGCCTTTTTTGAATAAAAAAACAATTATACACTTTTTTGGTAAAATATCAGCGTTACTGGAACGTAAAAATTATTTCAAATATTCCGCTCGAATGCTAATACGAAACTATAACTCTTATGTATCGACATTTTTTTCAGTTACTTCAAGTTTCCGAGATATATTCATTTGGAAAAAACGGCGATTTCTAAAATTTTGAATTAAAAAATCTGAAAAAATTCACATAGAATGAATTTCACATAGAATCCACTTTGATATAACCAATTACGGGGCACATCTGAGATTTTATAAATAAAAGTGGCTGAATTGACAGAAAATCCCTCATATATAACCATTCCATCAATTACGGACATCAGATCCGGCCTCACCCTCTCAGATATTTTTGCAATTTTTTTCGTTGAAAGTCCTTATTGCAAAACAGAATCCCGAATTTTTTCAGACTTTGTCCCCTCTAACTTTCGCGATTATTGTATGGGGTATTTCAGCTAGTTTTACGATTTTTGTTTTATTCATTTTGTTTTGCCGGCTTCCACCAAAGTAAAAAAAAATACAAAAATACGTTTTTAGTATAAAAAAGTCTTAGCTTTCTGAAAAGCTTTTTTTCGTAAAGCTGAGACAATTTTACATGGAATATGTATTTTTCAAGATGGGTTCTCCATAAACATACCAGAAATGAATGAATGAACAAAAATTGATTTCTTTCATTTTTTTTGTGTTCTCCCGCCACAATACATTTTTTTTAAAATAGGTGTTTTGAGTACAAAAGTCTCAACTTTCCGAAAAAAAATATTGCCTTTCCAATAATGGTTGTGCAAAGCTCCCAAAATTGAGTTTTAAATCTGAAAAGCTGTTTTTTAGGCATTGCCCAGATTTTGAAATTTTTTTCCATGATTTTTTTCGAAAAGCTGAGGAAATTTTACATAATCTATCTCATTTTCAAGGTGGGATCTAAACAAACATAGAGGAATGAATTAATAAACACTTTTCAATTCATTTTCTCTTAAGTTTCTCGTATGTTTATTTAGAACCCACCTTGAAAAGGAAATGTGTCATGTAAAATTTTCTCAGCTTTTCGAAAAAAACATGGAACCAAATTTCAAAATATGAACAATGGCTAAAAAACAGCATTTTAGATTTGAAATTCAATTTTGAGAGCTTTTCACAAGCTTTATGGGAAAAGCAACATTTTTTTCGGAAAACTGAGACTTTTTAACTTGAAAAACCTATTTTTTCAAAAAAAATTTATTGTGGCGGAAGAACGCAAAAAAATAATGAATGAAATCAATTTTTGTGCATCATTCATTTCTCGTATGTTTATGGATAACCCATCTTGAAAAATACATATACCATGTAAAATTGTCTCAGCTTTTCGAAAAAAAAGATTGACTCAACGAATAGCTCAACGAAAAGTGACTGTTCAGTCCTTTTATTCAAAATAACACTCCCAATCAAGCATCAAATTAACCAGCGCTACTCAAGTCAAATTTAATAAAGAAACGACAACACATTTATAATTGTCAAATGTTATTTGCTCAGAGTCTGGGAACAACTTAAGCGAAGGTCGAGCTTCCAAGTATTGCCAACCATGGACAACCAGAGGAAGCAAGCTAGTGCTATGAGAGAACTCAATCATCCGGCATTTCAAAATATTCGTATTACTCTCGTGAGTATGTGTACATACATTCATGTTTGCCTAGCCTAACCATTCACTACCAACGCACGAATGCACAAGAGTTTTTTTCGAACTAGTGGCAGAATCGTTTATCAACACGATAATAGTGCATACACTTCCGCTCAAAAGTTTGGAAACACCAGTCAATATTTCTTGCCACACGAGAAGCTGCATAACTCCGTCAAAAAAAAAGATAATAGAATTTTTTAAAAAGCGTTTTGACTGAAAGGAATTTAGCTTTATTTAGGTTTTTAAATTTTTTTAATGATTTTCGTTCGATCCGGTACGCATTTTTGTACGCGACCGTTTTTTGGCCTTTTTCGACCATCGCGAATTGAGCGCAGACCTTAAGGACATTTTTTTGTCTTTTTTATCTACGGTACATTTGAAAGGATTAACCGATGCTCAATTTTCGTCTGATAAAAATTTTCGTACGCTTTTTTCTCGCAAAGTTGATTCACATTTGGCTAAAAAAGACAAATTGTGGAAGATGCAACGTAACTAAAAAACTATGAAGTTTAAGAGAAACTCCACTGGCCGAATCGCAGCCGATTCATTCTTCACTATTTAAGAGAAAATGTCGAAAGTATGAAAAGACTAGCGCACGTATACACGGAATCGCCTGGAATTATTTCAGAATTTTTATATGAAATTCTTTTTTTCTTTTTACTATTTTCGCTCCGAATTCCGATGAAATTTTCGTACTTCGTGATACAATAAAAATCTGAAAAAATTCAGCAACATTTGCCATGCTATAAGCAACAATGATCAATAATTATTATTGATCATTGTTCATAATTGCTTAATAAAATGTTTAAACAATTTGTTAATGATTTTTTAGTAATATTATTATTGATAATTGTCGTTTATAGCATGCCAGATGTTGCTGAATTTTTTCAGATTTTTATTGTATCACGAAGTACTGAAATTGCAATGAGATACAATTTTTCGCCGGGACGTCATCATCAAAATTTCGAACATAAATAGTAAATAAAAAAAATTGTATAATAAAATTCTGGAATAATTCCAGACTATTTCTTGTACACGTACGCTATTTTTTTTTATACTTGACATTTTCTCTTAAACTCTTTAGTCTTGCATCTTTCAAAATTTGTCTTTTTAGCCGAAAGTGAAAAACTTTGCGACAAAAAATCGTACAAAAACTTTTGAAAAACGAAAATGGAGCGTCTGCTAATCCTTTCAAATGTACTGCAGATAAAAAATACAAAAAAAATGTCCTTAAGTTATGCGCCCAACTCGCGATAGTCGAAAAAAGTAATGAAACGTTCACGTGGAAAAATACGTACCAAATTAAAAAATATATATGTATATATATAAGCGAAATACCACTCACTCACTCACTCATTCACTCATCACGAGATCTCCAGAATTATATGTCCGATTGACTTGAAATTTGTCATGATTACTCCTTTCTCGACGTAGACGCTCACTAAGAACGGATTTTGAGTGATTCCTATCGGAAACGGATTTTTCACCTACCATCACATATATCATCTCTCTCTCTCTCACCATAGTAAAGGTTACCATCGGTTACCATAGCAACGGTTACCATAGTAACAGTTGCCATGACAACGGATACCATAGCAACTGTTACCATAACAACAGTTACCATGGCAACGGATTCTACGGCAACGGTTATCATAGCAACGGTTACCATTACAACTATTGCTCAGCGCGGGTAAGTGTGGGTGGTGGTGGTGAATGCGAATGATTGTGGGGGTGGGGTCGGATTATGGTTTAGGTACTGCCGGTAATTGTGGGGGTGAGGAAAGGTGTAAGTTGTTACATGGGTAGGTGTGGTTGTAGTGATCGTATGTGGATTACATACGATCACTACACTATAATTTTGCATTTATATTTATTATAATCTAGAAATTGAGCATTTTGATCATATTTCACGTCTAGGTTCCACAATTAATTTTTTTCGTGAGCCCAGTGTATGTGAAATCCCCGAAACTAAAATCCACACCCGTAGTTCACCGGGAAAAGCTACTAGTAATATTTTTAAAAAGCAAAATAAAGCTGAAATCTTTCCCGACAACGCGCTTTCTTAATAATGCGATTATCTTTTTTTTGACGGAGTTATGTAACTTCTAGTCCCTGCTGCAAATTCCCGTACGAGTTTCTGTGTGGGAAATCATGGGACAGCCAAGGAAAGTGTGGGATCTCGTACGGCTTCCTGCACAGGATGAACATTCCCGCACAGGAACCTACATGGGAACCTGTGTCGAGCAACGTAGGAAGCTGAATCCTGTACGGGATTCTGTACGAGAGAATGAAGGAAATCAATTACTGTGCAAGAACCTACATGGGAACCTGAGTGGGTCAACGTGGGAAGCTGAATCCTGTACGGGATCCGGTACGGGAAAACGCAGAAAATAAATTCCTGTATAGGAACCTACATGGGAACCTGTGTGGGTCAACGTGGGAAGCTGAATCCTGTACAGGATCCTATATGGCAAAACGCAGGGAATCAATTCCTGTACAGGAACCTACATGGGAACCTGTGTGGGTCAACGTGGAAAGCTAAATCCTGTACAGAAGAACGCAGGAAATAAATTCCTGTACAGGAACCTACATGGGGATCTATGTGAGTCAATGTGGGAAGCTGAATCCTGTATGGGATCCCTTACTACAGGTGAAGGCAGAAAATAAATTCCTGTACAGGAATCTCCATGGGAACCCATACCCATACAGGTCACCATATGGGAAACCGTACGGGTTCCCATACATTAACCCGTATAGGTTTTCTGTACGAAAACACCACGTGGGATCCCATACAAGTTCCTGTGTGGGAATTTGCAGCGGGGGTATGGCAAGAAATATTGATTGGTGTTTCCAAACTTTTTAGCGGGAGTATATATGCGACGCACATTACGTTTCGAATTCAACGAGACCAATTAGCAGTTTGTAGGTACAATAACAGATTGATTCTAGCACAATCAAGCATCCGCTGTCATACTTCGTCCTTCTCTCTTCAGGCATTTTGCTTCTTAAGCTGGTACCTCCACTAGATCGTTAAATTGAGAAATGGTTGAAATTTGTCATACAGGTTATTTAATATGTCATCTAAACATCCGTGCAGCTTAAGTAAGTTTTGTCATCCCGAACCCGAGATATTAACACTCAAAGTTGGCTTTATTTACACGTAAGGCATTGGAGACACATGGTGAATAGGTACGTTATTAATTCTACTGTCAAAACAGAAATTAGAAAGTTGATAAAAAAACTAAGGGAAGCTCGAACGGGATGTCATGAATTACGTGAAAAAAATCAGGATGATTTATCGTCTAGTTTCGAAGCAATAACCATGAGAACCCGACGGTTTTAGTGTTATAACGTTAATTCTGTGAGCGAAGGAGCGCGTGGAGGGGAGACGGAATGGCATCGGAACCAATCGAAACGTTGCTACGATCATCGTGCTCACGCACACAGAATAATGCGTCGTCTGTATATGAAGCTCTTTTATGTATTGGGGCAGAGCCGGGACAGTAACGGGGAAAAGTTGAGGGGTGGAGTCAAGCAGTGGTAGGTTAAGAATATCCTGAAGAGAGGACCCTGTAAATATGCACATGCTGTGAAACTTTTTGTGGAAGTTGTCGCGGAGGAACTACCTTAATAAACCTATTTAGTTCTGCCGCCTCAAGTTTCCTCAACACGGAAAGTTTCATCGCATTATGCCCTCCATCATGTACTTTTCAATATAACAACCTGTACCACTATTTCGCTTCTTCTTCTTCTTCCTTTTCCTCTTCTTCTTCTTTTTTTCTTCGTCTTCTTATTCTTCTCTTAGTCTTTCTCTCTTTATCTTCCTCATCTTTTCAACGAAATCATTCAACGTGCGTCGAGCAAAGGTGCTACTTAACTGAAATTAGTTTCGACCACGGAATGAAGAGGCATCGTAAGTGTTCCTTGACCGAGGAACGGAACTCCGTAGATAGACCGAGATAATCGAGATATTTGATTCTACTCATTGCATAGTGAACATGCAATTTGTAGTAACCTTTAATCAGTTCGATCCGACTGGATAAATATAGGGATCAAGTATAAAAAACGACAATGTAGAATGATAAATAAACTTTGTATAAATATGCACGTTTACTCGTTCAGCTGATCGACATTTTTTTATTATTATTCAAGGCTGAAAATTCGAACGGAGTTCAACAACCGACTACCCTCGTCACTCTCTCAAAATTGGTCACCCCGCAGGCTCTTCAGCAATGTCTACAGTTCATATACACGGGAAGCCTGGACAAACGATACCATGATCTCCAAGTAGGTTTGAAACAAAGTTCCATGATTATTATAACGGAAAAACAACAACTTACTGAGTGCTAAAAAATTGTAGGATTGGATTTTTTTAGTTTTTTAACACGGGATAACAGATCAAGAGACTGCCAGAAATTATTGCAAATAAAAATCTGGTTGATATAATCAGTACACTAACGGGGCTCTATTCTTTCAGACAGCTCCTATCGGGCTTCTACTGGTTAGTATTACATATTTTGCGTTAGATCCGATGTTCCGGTACGTAATGAAGAAATCTCTGTAGCCTCTGTATGATAATAACAAAAAAATAGTAATATTGGTTTGGGAGAAAAAAACAATAGAGATTCAGTATATGATTCGCAGAGATTCTTCGTTGATTCTTTTATTGATCTGAATTTGCGGCCAAATAAACGAATAAACAAACAAACAAACGAAAACCCACATACACGCGTACTTAGAAAATCCCAATAGATTGATTGTAACCCACGACCCATTGAAAATTAATAAGTTCCAATCAGTTCCAATGTGGTTTCGATTCAATGACTCTCAATTAAATATTCTAAGCTAAGATACCCACTCATACCTTAACATAGTTCTTGACTAGTCGGCAATTGCTCGCATCGTGTTCCGTCATCAGCATGGTCTTTATATCAATCAATATCGCCTCCGATCTATATTATAAACCCGCAGCCTCTTCATACATCGTCTCAATGCATATAACGAGCGATTGACCATTTATTACTTTATTTTCTACCGAATCGATGCTTAACCTGAGCACAAATTCATACACGCCGGCACAATGATGAGATCCCTTTAAGAATGCTTTGCCTCTCCGGTCCCAGTCAAAAATTATATCTGGGTGAAAATTCCGTACTTCGTGATACAATAAATATCTGAAAAAATTCAGCAACATTTGGCTTGCCATAAACAACAATTATCAATAATAATATTGCCCAAAAGTTATTAATCGATTGTTTAAATAAATAATTATTAACTGATGTTTGAGTAAGTTCTTTTTTCCCTTAAACAAATCGAATGCGTTAATTTGTCTGGGCACATATAATTTTTACAGAATTTTCTTTCTATTTTAAAATATTATAAAAAAACAAAAAAGTAAATTATTTGAAATGCAAACAAAAAATTGTCAATTTTGTATACGTTTTTGCACAACGTTCCCGTTCCCGTTCAAGACGGGAATTTCAAAATGGAAGGAAAATTCTAAAAAAAAAACATATGCGTTCGGAAAAATAAACGCATTTGATTTGTCAAAGAAAAAAAAAGGACTAACCAAAAAATTGTTGAATAATTATTTGTTGAATCAATTTATTAATAACTTTTAGGCAATATTATTATTGATAAAAGTTGATTATGGCATGCCAAATGTTGCTAAATCTGTTCAGATTTTTGTTGTATCACGAAGTACGGAGATTTCAATCAGATAAAATTTTTGGCTGGGACGATAGGGGCAAAGCATCCTGAAGGTGATTTGTTTTTTTTTTCATTAGAGGAGCCAGATACGCGACTGGGTTCACAAATATTTTACAGTGATAGAACTTTTTCGAGGAATCGCTGTCCATCGTCTAGCTGTTTTCATCAGTACTGTCTTTTTTCTTCTCATTAATTGTTTCGCTGGCCCGACTATAAAGTAGAATTTTTAGAGGAGGAAACTGTATTTTAGAAACGTTCAAAGAAAAACTGTATGATCGACATTATTTTCTTTTTAATCGGCAACAGTATACGACATTATACTGCGTCTGTGAAATTGTCACAATTATTTCGAATTATTCGCAGGAGATTAGACAAGCCGCAGAATTCCTTGAATTGCCACAATTGCTGATGGTTCTTGGAAGCATACAGGCGAGGGCACAATTCATGAACAGCGACCTTAATAATCAGTACAAGCAAGTGGTGAGACAACGACTGGAAGACATTTGTCTTGAGCAAGGTGGACAACATTTTTTTTCATCTAAATACATATAAATAATGAAGATTTAGAACAAAATTCTGCTTCTTAAAATTTGGACATGACTATCTCCAGAAGTCTGGGTAACCCACAAAGCTCTCCGTATAGTATGCCTCATGTTATTTGTTTTAAGGAGGTTCTCTACCTAAAAAAATTAACGGCGCGATTTCGATAAAACTTGGTCCACCTATTATTCATCTTGTAAAAGTCGCGTATGCCAAATTTCGTGAAGATTCAAAGGCTGTGGCCTGACTGATATAATAAATGAATTTGGGTAAATATCAGATATCCAACAAAGCGTCTTATGGCGTTCGCTACTACTAATGCGTTTCAATGCCGAAATTTTAATAGAAATAACTGCGAGTTTTCAATGAAATTTCGTTCGGTAACATATAAATAATTGATAAAACCGAATCAAAAAACTTCTGAGTAATTGGGTACCTGTAGTGCGAGCAATTGATGAAATACTACAAAAATTTTGCGAATTATTCATTTGGGTGGCTCTCGCAACCAGTGTTGCCAACTCAGATTGCCGTCCGCCTGCTAGATGCCCCATGAAATCCCGCTAGAAAATCACCAAACTCCTTCATGTTAATTTCCGCCAAAAACCACCAAATTCTCCGCTCTTAGCACCAAAACGAAATAAAAGAAAAAATCAAAATCAAAACATCGTATCCCCTCAGTAGTAAAGTACCAGGATAAGGAGACCGGGGTCCTTCCTCCACTCCTCTCCCTCTGGTCCTGCCCCCTCCCTGCCTAACCCCACCCCCCACCACTTTGGGCTTCATGGTCGTCTGTGATTGGCCCCTCACCCCTTAACCACCCCCGCTTCCCCCACCATCTAGAAATTTTCCAATCGCTGATTGGTCTCTGTACTGGTCACCCACCCCCACCAGAGTGGCGCAGACGGATTGGGGGTGGTACCCCCCGAAATTTCCCGAGCGCTGATTGGTCCCTATACTGATCGGCCCGCCCCTCAAAATTTCCTGAGCGTCGATTGGTCCCCATACTGCTCACCCCACCCCCTCAAGATTCCCCGAGCGGTGATTGGTCCCCGTACTGGTCACCCCAACCCCTCAGAATATCCCGAGTGGTGATTCGTCCCCGTACTGGTCACTTTTTTGGCACAGCGCTCTATATAGGCTTCACACCCCCGAGAATTTCCCGAGCGCTGATTGGTCCTTAGTCACTGAGCCACCATCCTCACCAGAAGCGGCGTGCAAGCACGTGCCTTAGCAGCCACGTGACTAGAGTTTTCCCGGAAATCTTACGGTCGGTAAAACAGTTCTTCTTTTCATCGTCGGTCGGCAAATACCGTGTGTCGGTAAGTTATGTTCTGAACCGTATTTTATAGGAGAAAAGTTATTTGTAATAGACAATACAGGTTAATTTCGTTTGAACGTTAATAATCATTTATTCATAATTGCCCGTAGACATGTTGAAACAGAGTACATGGTGAGTATGTGTAATTTATACAAAAGCGACAGTGTTTTATATTTTAACTTGTCATCTCTTCAAGTTTTATACCAGACCTTTTGAACTCACTTTTTATAAATGGACCGCATGAAACAGTTATCTCCAAAAATCTGATTCCGAAGTAGTTTTCTGCGAACGAAGAATCCATCCGAACTCTTACAGTCTCATTTATCGATATATCATTATTTTTTATAAGCTCTTTGACGCACACTTCATCGATATTTTCATGTTTCTCGTACGACGATACATGGAGAAGCAATTTAAAACATAGAAGCTCTGTTGATGGAAAATGGTGCATGGTCGTACGTTACGAGGGGAAAAGGAAACTCGCTCCTAGTGCTGGAAACGAAGTCGCAATAGCAATAGCAATAGAAACGTGAGAAAACAAAGATCAAAAGGCAAAATCGGACGTGATTTTATCAATAAATCCAAGCAAATTTATGCAGATATAAATTTGCGTTACATCAAATGAGGTATGGGTTAAATACTACCGAAAAGGTTAACGGTGCATCGAATGGACGATAACGATGACGTTAGAAATCATCTTCGAAATTTTTTTGACACATTAGATAAACTCAACTAAATGTTTGTGGGCATCAATGCAGATTTATTAAGAATTATATTATTATATAGTCTTCCTTTGAGTTTTAAGCATTTTCGTCGCGCAATCGAGTCGCGCGGTGAATTTCTGACTCCAGAAAAGACTAAAAATCGTTGAAAAGGCAGATGCTCGGAAAACGGTACATACATCATTTCATCGGAAGCAATGATTGCGAATGAAAATTTTATCAAAAAATGAAATAAAAATTCGACGAGCGTTAGAACCGACATGAAACAAAAGGAGCCGTTTAAATTCAAGTGCCATCAATGTGGAAAGAAAGGTCACATAAGTAAATTACAACAACGCGAATACAGCGGAAATCTTAAGCTTTACGCAAAATAGAAAAATTCTCAGCAAGCTTTCGGAGCGAAATTAAAAAGTCTTGACGAAGACTGGTGTCTCGATAACTGATGCACTTCGCATTTATGTAAAGATGAAAAAAATTTCATTACAATTACTGAAACGAAAAATCAAAAATTGAATCTTGCTGGTAATTCTTCGACAGATATAAAATCTCGAGAAACTGTTACGATTGCAAGCAAATTTAAAAGAAAATCCACGAATCTAAAGTTGCACGATGCTCTCTATTTAGCAGATTTACAAATGAATTTATCACTAGTAGGAAAGATTACTGATCATGGATACGTGATTTTCAAAAAAAACCAAGCCTCTATTGTCGACAAAGCCGGAAATGCGATTTTGCAAGCGGGTAAAACTGGTGGACTATATACTTCGTGAAAGAAAAGATACCGTTGATAATTTGGTGACAAAATCGCCGTTCGGAGCAACCGATAATTTGCATTGCCGGATAAGACATCTGAACATGCATGATCTCGTAAGTGGACATAAAACTGGAGCCGTTCTAGGAATGAAGCTGGGTGAAGCAAAAGAAAATTTGAATTGCGAAAATTATTTTCGCGAAAAGATGATAAGATTGTTATGCGTCACGAAGAACATTTCCAAAGAAAACGGAAGGAAGTTCCAAACTTTTTAAAAATTGTACATTTGAACATATGCGGACAAATGAGAGTCGCATCGAATGGAAAGGCGCGATACTTCGTCACTTTCATAAATGACTACTCGAAATGGTGCTAAGTGCGAATGATTAAGACGAAAGATGGAATTTTCAATCTTCTTAAGGGAGCTTTCCAGTGTGAAATTTTCAAAAAATCGATTTTTTTTTGCTTTATCGAATAGTATACTGTATATTGTATGGACCTGGCATCGCTGATTGACCGTAAGTAAACGATTTACCTAAAATTTCCTCACTTGAAACTTTAAACGCGTTTTTCTCGAAACAGCATTTTTCAAAACGGTGTCCAACTTGGAGGGCAGAGTTTTAAAGCTATCGAGTTGAATTTTTTACACAATATTCTTAACGTCATTGTTTATCGTGCTATGGAAGCTTTTTTTTTTGACATCTTCCTGTTTTTTTGTAAAAAAAACTGCCAAAAAAAAATGCTAAAATCGATACTTTTTGTTCAAACCGGCGCCATTTTTGCAAAAAAAAAAAAAAAAGCCTCCATAGCACAAAAGCCAATTATATACCGATCAATAATCTTTTTGTGTTTTTTGTTTCAGATCAAAATTGTGACCCCCAACGTGGACACCACATCCAAGTGCATTTTCTGCAACAATTGTTTCATCATTTTTATAGATATTAATTAATAAATAAATCGATCTTTAAAAAATTGTTTTGTATTCTTCAATACCCAATTAATATACAAAAAAAACCAGACCGATTAGATTATTTTTTCTTAAAAAAAAATCGCGAAAAACAGCGATGTTTCGGGCTGTCAGACTGGAAAGCTCCCTTAAAGAATATAATGCGATCGCGGCAATGCAAACGGAAAAGAAAATTAAACTCTTGGAAACCGACGACGGTGAGGAATATATAAACAAAAATATGGAAGATCTCTTAAGAGAAAATGGAATTCAAGACCCTTAACTGTAACTTACACCCTGGAGCGAAACGGAGTGGCTGAACGTAAAAATCGTACCTTATAGAGATGGTACGACGTTTGCTACTCCAATCTCCTTTATCCCTATCGTTTTTTAAAAGAGGCGGTAAAAAAGTGGATCGGGAAAACACGAAACGTAAATTACTTCAGGAAATTCGGATGTGAAGTAATCACCTTAATTCGGGAGTCGGGAAACGAAAAATTCGACGCTCGAGCAAAAGAAGGAATTTTCGTTAGTTATTCGGAGACATCAAAATCATACAGAGTACGGATAACGCAAGAATAAAAAATCGTTCTTACGCGAGATGTACAATTCAAAGGATATTCGAACAATTCGTTTAGAAGAAATAATGACGAGTCCATGATTCTTGAAAAACACAAAGAATCTCGAAAGTAAGAGAAACCGAATTCTCATTGAAAGGAATTGAGAATAATTTGCTTGAAGCGCTGCTGAATCAAATCGGAAAATACAACAATGAAAATATCGAAAATAACAACAAAGATTTTGAAGAAGAAGAAGAAAGCAGAGAAGACTGCGAGGAAGACGAAACTAGAGAAGCACCGAGACGAGCTCCAGGACGACCAAATAGAATAATGACTGGATTAAGAGGGAGGCCGCGAAAGGAGTATCAAATGATTAATGCAGTAAAAGAAAACCCAAACGTTAAGACGGGTACCGAATGTGTTTTTTGTATTGCAGAAACCCCAATTTGCGGAGTTGCCAACAGTGCCGATTCAGACAAATGGTTTCGAGCTATGGCAGCGGAATTAAAATCGATGACGAAAAATGATACGTAGAAGGTAGTCGATCGGCCAAAAAATCAGGAAGTCGTTGGAAGTAACGTGATTCTGCGAAATAAATATAATTCAGATCGAACGTTAAAGAAAACGGTGAGAATTGTTGCAAAAGGATTTTCTCAACATTCCAGACTCGATTTAATCAAAACTTTCACACCGGTGACTGGACTCTGCTTGATTCGAATCATGACGGCTTTAGTTGCCAAGTTCGACATGAACGTTCAACAATTCGATGTCACAATAGCTCATGTAAACGGTATATTAGAGGAAAATATTTACATGGAAGTTCCTGAAAGCCCTAACAAAATTCTGGAAGAGGTTATTCGTACTGAAAAGTCGTCCGGCAGAATCAACAATGCCGCACGAGTTATGTTAAAAGGACTAGAAGTAAGCAACGAAGTTTGTCTTCTCCAGAAAGCATTTTATGGTCTACATTAAGCAGGTCGTCGATGGCACTACGTTTGGCCGAAGAAGTAAAGAAATTCAAATTGATTCAATCAAACGAAAATCCTTGCGTTTTCTATCAACAATGCAAAAATGAAATACTCATAATGACGGAATATGTTGATTACATTTTGGGCACATCACGGAATCAAAACATGATTAAGGAACTTACAAGTTATTTGTCAAAAAGTTTCGAGATAAAACATATCGACAATGTAAGATACTGTCTTGGTATAGAATTTTTACGAAACAATAACAGAGTTGCGATGCATAAACGAGGATACGTAAAAGGTATACTCGATCGATATAAGATGAATGAATCTTAAATTTCGGCGACCCCCGATAGGTCTCTGAACACAACTACAAAAGAACGAAGATTCGACAAATCAAAAGATATGCAAACAGCGGTACAGAGAATCGATTAGGTTTCTAATGTATCATGCCGTATGTACTAGACTAGATATGGCTTACGCTGTAATTTATCTGAGTCAATTCAATTTATGGTACGACGAAACTGTTTGGACTGCGACGATTCAAGTGTTGTGATCTTTACGAGGAAGGTCGAATCTTGGCCTAATGTTGAAGAAAACCAAAAAAAGCTTTAGAAGGGTACGTCGATGCCGATTAGGGGAATCGTATCATTAATAGAAGATTACACACCGAGCTTACATTTATTCTCGAGGAATGTCCCGTTACTTGAAAATCACGAAAACAACCGACTGTCGCGTTACCCTCGACCGAAGCAGAATGTATGGCTCTTAATGAAGCTGCGAAGGACGCCATGTATCTTCAGAGATTATTGAACGTATTTGGATACAATAAAATGACAAAATTAAAACTTTTTATCGACAATTGTAGTGCACAGAAACACGCTAACAATTCAATTTTTCACAATCGTACTAAACATATTGAAATCCATCATCATTTTGTCCGGGAAGTAATCGAGATTTCGAAGTGGAATATGTTGCAACAAACGATATGGCTGCTGATGTGCTCACTAAAGGACTTTCGGGCCCGTAATATTGCAAGTGTCTCGATATCCCTGGAATAAATAATGTTTAGTTCAATTAACGCAATTAATTTATTTGTTAATTGATTGAGATCGTGTTTTGTTATTTTGGCTGCCTCATCTGTTACTCTGAAATAAAGCGTCGAACTGTCAACACGTCTTACGATATTTTATGAAATCAAATATTCAAACATTCATAATTAAATGCAGGGGTATTAAAACCAATATTTTGTCATCTCTTTGAGTTCTATAACAGATCTTTTCAGTTCATTTGTGATAAATCGAACGGGTAAGATTGTTACCTCCAAAAATACATTTTCGAAGTAATTATCTATGAAAGAAGAGTATCCGAACTTTTACAGTCTCTTTTATCGATTTATGATTATTTTTATAAGATCTTTCACGCATGCTTTATCAATATTTTCATAATTCTCGTTCGAATGCCCGCAAAGTCCGAAACATTTAAAAAACGCAACTATTTCCAACACCCGTCTTTCAGAAATTACAAATGAACATCGAATAACAGAAGCATAGTTTATGCAAGACCTACATAAAATGTAAAATTTTACAAATTATGTATGATTTTGATTCAACGGGATCGACGATTTGATAAATAATATGATTATTTTATTTTTCAGTTTTCAATGATGGATGAAAGAACTCGGTTAAAAAACATGCTTCTTGCTCCTTGTACGATGGGCTTTACACTCTTAATTTATCGGCGTTTAATGCACAAGAGTTATTTTAATTTTCCTAACGATTAATATGGATCTGTCACCTGCAACAATTGTATTTTATAGTGTAAAAAATATTTTCTTCACGATGAAATTTATTTCAAAGCCATTGACCCTGCGGAGGGTCATCGTTTCAGGCATTCCTTGTGAGGTCTCGACAAATCGTCTTTTTTCCGAATGCTTTTTACGTACAAAGGTGTTTGTTTTCATTTAACAATTTGATCTTACAATAGAAATATATCATTTATGTAATAATATCGTTACGAGGTATAATAGAAGGGCATTACTAAATTTGGGTTTGAATAAACCAACATTGACGGTACATAATCTCTTCTCGTCTATCGCTGATTCATGCACATGAGTACTTTGACAATTTTTCTGGCGATCGACGAAAATCTGTGACCACCAATAATTGTGTTTTCTACTATGAAAAAATGTGCTCTGCGGAGGATTCTCATTCCGGGCATCCTTTGCGAGGTCTCAAAAAATAATTTTTCTCAAAAATGTGTTTCGTACGTACAAAAGTGTTTTTGTTGAAAGAATGTGATCTTCCAATAAAAAGCATGTCTTTTGTATGATAATATAGTTTCGGTTGACCCTGTGGAGGACCTTCGTTTCGAGCATTCTTTGCGAGGCCGCGCAACATGTCTCGTGCACGCGAGTTTCTTTGGCACCGTTTGTACCTGTCAATAAGAACCAGTGCCCTGCAACAGATGTGTTTTCTTTTGTTAAAGAGAGAGGCGTGCTTTGTTGTTTTCGTTGCCTCTAACCGTAGTCCCGTCGTCGACGTGACGACGCATTTTCTCGTTTAAGTTCGAGGATGGAATCGGGTTAACAAAATGGCCGCGCAATGGTTGAGTGGAAGAAGAAGCAAATGCTTTATTATAAAATACGAAGTAATTCAATAATTAAGGTACGAAAATAAACGACGTTAATATAAAATAACCGACGCCCGTTACCCGGTACATGGACGTACGTTTTAACGAAATACGATAACGATACAACGATCTACGACTACGCGCCGCGGTTCCCAACCACTCGCTCGTAGGTCGGCCTCGCTCACACTTGCGATCCGCACGCTACGATCTCTGACTATCGACTCTCTATCTTACTTTCGCCAACGTCTGCTCTCTTCGACGTTTCGCGATCGACTTCCCGTTTCGCTCGATCGTCTCGAGTTTTCTCTCTCCTGTTGCCAAGCAAGTATTTATTATTTCTCACGCTAGGCGTCGTATGAAACGTGGCAGCTTCGATTAAAATGTCACAGCATTGTCAATTTTATGCGCGCCAAAATTCAGATAATTTATTGATTTTAACACTCGGCCATTCTAAAATAAGCTCGTCGACGAGCGTTACTGGGCCTTTTTTCGAATTCTCAATTCATTTTACAATACAATAATCGCAACAGACTCATTCAACAATACGTAACCATTTTCATAAATTATATCACAATTCACTTAGTCAAGGTACAAGTTTTGTCGTCACCTTTTTTTTTGTACACTCTGACATTCAATCACTACATTAATGACCTTTAAATTTTGCGTGCGCTCGTCTGGAACGACGCGGTCTCGGTACCTTTGACAGCTGATCGTTCTCGGCAGACTTGCTCTTTATCTCGCCCTTACAAACTGTATGACTAGGCTTTCGACTTTTCTTTTGTGTCGTTTCTCGCAACTCAGATACATTATTTGTTCTCGCAATCTTCATTACATTCATTCCATTGAACGACACGCCGTTTCCTCTTGACTCGACATTACTTTGCCCGACACGGTTAAACATCACAATGTTCGGCACATTAATATCACGGTCCGCGGCGTCACTCTAGCCGTCAGATTCCCCATTCATACGCACACTTATTGTCTCTAATCGATGCTTTTGGATCTCGTAGTTGCAGATCTCTCTTCCCTTCTTCTTCTTTCTTCTTTTCCGTTTATGTCTCATTGACTTCGGAGACCAAAACTTTCTTGCAGCAGCTAAAAACGTTAGAGCCCCTCCCATTACACCTAGTACCCACACGACAATAATATTCGTTCACCATGACGGAATATCTAGGTACACCTTAGGATTAAATTCGTGATTGGAGGAACACTGCTGTTTGCCTTCGTCGATTCCGGTCTCTTGAAGGGCAAAAGGCGTACCCGTGCGTCCTTTTCTCTCACTCTCTTGACACACATTGTCCTCACGCACAATATCCACAAACTCGTTTTTACTACCGTCACGATATTTGTTGCTCAGCTGATCCTGGTTGAACGCGACCTCGGACGACAGTTCTTCTCCAATTTCCGTCTCTTTTGGTGATATACTCGTACACTCGAGGGGGTGCAGCTCGAGGGCCGGTACAACATTTTCGTCACACTTATTCACGACATCAATAAAGCTCATTGACCTTGGTGGTGGGTCAACATTTCGGGTCATCGCGGTCGACACCGAAACAACCGCGTTATCGACGGACAGACTATCGTCATTGAGTTTGAACGTAAGCGTTTGACCGACTTGACGGTCCTCGACGTAGGGCTCTTCGGTGAACGTTCGCCCTATGATGACGTCAACTAGTTGCACGTCGTCCGGCACCACTCGCAAAACTATGTTCGGTACTTCCACGCTGTCAATCACAATATTCGCGCGAACGACACCCGGACTTGTAACGACACATTCCGGCGGTCCGAAACCTTTTAATTCTGTCGGTTGTACAGACATCGCGAAATTTTCAACCAACACACGCGAAGCACGAATAGTGCACTCCGAACTACCAGCGTCTACGAATGATGTAATATTTCGTCCGTTAATATTCGCCACTTTGCTATATTTCATCGCGGCCTCGTCGTCGGGCCGGCCTATCGTTTGCACGGCGCTCGTGCTCGTCGCACTATCCGCGGTACACTGACAACTTATGTGACCTTCGTTGCCGCACTTAAAACACCCGAATTCGCATTTTATTCCCGGACGATCTCGTTTCGGCTCGGGACAATCTCGAACAAGATGACCATGCTTGGTACAGTTAAAACACTTTCGCTCATTTGTTTGAGCAGCTGACGACACTTCCGCGTGAGTTTCTTTCGATTCAATAATATCCGACACGTTCTCTGACCGATCAACTTCACTAGAGCTCAGCTTGCTCATCGCTTGACGTGACCCCGTCGCCGTCGTTTCACGCGCTCCTCGAATTCTATCTCCACGTCGCGACAACACTTTTTCGTAGCACAATAAATCGTGTAACAAATCGTCTGACGTAAAATGCGACGCTGTCATCATCGCGTTACACAATTCACGTGACCAAAGTCCCATAAGTACTTCCACTTTTTCCTCACGAAATGTCGGTCCGAGAGAACTACACAATTTCATTTTCGAATGAAAATATTGGGCCAATGATTCGTTTTTGCCCTGAACTCGCGCTTGCATTCGCGTCCACCTCGATGATATATTATCGCGTACAATAAACGTATCACAAAACGCGTCACGAAACTCAGTCCACGTTCGTATAGAGTGCATTCGACTTTTCGCCCAATCGCGCGCACCATTCTTCAAGTGCATTCTCGCCGCTTCGAGAAGATAATTTTCCGGCCATTGGTGTAATTCTTTCATCGATTCGAGATTCTCGATCCACGAGCTCGCGTACTGTCGTCGACGCCCGTGAAATCCTCGATATTTCTCGACAAGTCGGGTATCACATGGTACGATGGAATAGGCTGAGGTACCTGTGTTACCGGCTGTTGCGCGGTCAAGACTCCTGCGAGTATTTGCGCCAGCGCCTCCTCTCGGTTCTCGTTTGCGAACAGATTGCGAAACGTCGTTACCAACGGAGGAGTTACTTCGGTACCCTGTAACGTCGAGTTACCTGCCGGTATGGTAGGACGACTTCTCTCGTCGCTTAGCTGTGACGATGCATTTGCAGATTGCGCACCGGTCGTCGTTGGCTCTTCACGCCACGCGGCGGCGTCTCCCGTTGCGCCCGCGTGTTCTCGTAATGGCGGATTTTCGTTATTTAGCAATGGCGGATTTTCGCTGCTCGACGCGTGCGGTACCGATGATTCACCCGTGGGACGCTCGCCGATGCCCGATCCCGTTCCACCATTGTTCCTCGACGACATGTTTCCCGTCGCGGTTCCTCTGCCTCGACCAAAACTAGCTGTCCGATTCAGACCCATACTTTTGAATCGCGCTGTAGCAAACTTTTCGAACTCGTGTCCATCGACCATAGACTCACGCTCTATGACTCACTTATCGCGGACTATCACGAAAGTCTCAATGCTCCGAACACACCCGAATACGCTCGCGTCGGGTGCCCGAATATTCGCGAATAGTCTATTCGTATCACGCTCACTCAACCTTACGGTCCATCCCGGTATATCTCACGATATATATACCCTTCGAATCCCGATAGATCCCCGTGGATCCCTCTTCTGAATTGTTAAAGAGAGAGGGGTGCTTTGTTACTTTCGTTGCCTCTAACCGTAGTCCCGACGTCGACGTGACGACGCGTTTTCTCGTTCAAGTTCGAGGATGGAATCGGGTTAACAAAATGGCCGTGCAATGGTTGAGTGGAAGAAGAAGCAAATGCTTTATTACAAAATACGAAGTAATTAAATAATTAAAGTACAAAAATAAACGACGTTAATACAAAATAACCGACGCCCGTTACCCGGTACACGGACGCACATTTTAACGAAATACGATAACAATACAACGATATACGACTACGCGCCGCGGTTCCCAACCACTCGCTCGTAGGTCGGCCTCGCTCACACTTGCGATCTGCACGCTACGATCTCTGACTATCGACTCTCTATCTTACTTTCGCCACCGTCTGCTCTCTTCGACGTTTCGCTATCGACTTCCCATTTCGCTCGATCGTCTCGAGCTTTCTCTCTCCTGTTGCCAAGCAAGTGTTTATTATTTCTCACGCTAGGCGTCCTATGAAACGTGGCAACTTCGATTATTTGTCACAGCGCTGTCAATTTTATGCGCGCCAAAATTCAGATCATTTATTGACTTTAACACTTTGGTGAAAAAAAGTGCTCCTTACAATGAAATTTATTTCAACGCAATTGACCCTGCAGAGGTACTAAATTCTGTGTGGTACTAAATTCTGGTTTGAAAAACCAACATTGACGAAAAGAGCGTACCGTCAATGTTGGGTTTTCAAACCGGAATTTAGTACCCCGATTCTATTAAAACCTAAAACGATATTATCATACGAAAGCTATAATTTTTATTTAAATTAAAAAATCACATGTTTTCATGAAAAAAACACCTTCGCACGAAAAAATTGGCCCTCAGTCGGGTCAATTGCATTGGAACAAATATAATCGTGAAGAGCACATTTTTTTTTTACAAAAGAAAAGCAACTACGGCAGGTCACTGGGCCTTATTAATAGGTAGAAGAATTGCTAAAGACTAGTGTGCATGAAATATTTTGTGCGGCCTCACAGAGAGAAATATTTTTGTCAGGACGCACACCGCACGCTACCGCTGCAAATTTCCTATGTTAACATAGTGACAGCAAAATTATTTGCTACAGTTACAAGAATGGCGTGCTACAGTTTGATTTGCTATTCTAGCAAATACCGGTTGCTGCTCCCTAGCAAAATCGGTATGTTACGGCAACAAATTATGTGCGAGAATCCTGCGCCGATAAACAACATGGCCGTCGTTTGATTTGCTAGGAGAACAAACAGATTTGCTAACGACTGCCATGTGTTTTCTCCGCTATGCTCTTTTTTGCGTCAGCAAAACCAACCGGAGAAAAAAAATATCAAAAACAAATTAAAAATATTATTTTACATTCTTAAATTAGTTTATTATAGATATTCTGTTATTGGGAATGGGTAGGTAATTGATTCTGGCGAAGAAATTTTTTTGCCTATATGGGGATTCGAACCTGATACCTGCCTACCTAACTACCTATACGAATGCACACGCTAACGATTACGCTACCGTCGACTTCGGAAAACATTTTATTGAAATAATCTAATAGTTGCATCGGTGTCTTTTGCAATCATTCCGTCGTAAATTGTATATAGGACTTGATGTGATGACGTATACGTTCCTAACCTCTGTACCTGAAGAATTCGCTTTCTAATACAAATATGTTTTCTTGTAATACTGTGACAAATCATAACCTTTATAAATAAATTAAAAATTTGTGTATATATGTGAAACAAGCCAAATTTTCCTATCGGAGGACAACTAATATTCATAAAAATCCCTTCGTGCAAGGGAAGTTTTATGCATTTCAAAGTTTCCCTTCGGAGAAGTATTTTTCACAAAATCCTCTTCGCAGATTATGAATATCTTGAAATTGTTTTCTTCGCTTAATAGCAGACTATGAATTTTGTCATTGGGCGAAGGGAGTTTTAGGCATTTTGAACTTCCCCTTTGGAAAACTATTTTTCACAAAATTCTCTTTGCGGATTCTAAATATCTTGAAACTGTTTTCTTTGCTTAATGGAAAAATATGAATTTTGGCAAAATATGAATTTTGGCAAAATGTGAATTTTGTCATTCAGCGAAGAAAACAATTTCAAGATATTTAGAATCCGCAAAGAGGATTTTGTGAAAAATAGTTCTCCGAAGGGAAACTTTGAAATGCATGAAACTCCCTTCGCCCAATGACAAAATTCATATTTTGTCATTAAGCGAAAAAAACAATTTGAAGTTATTTAGAAACTGCTGAGAGGATTTTGTGAAAAATAGTTCTTCGAATGGAAACTTTGAAATGCATAAAACTTCCTTTGCACGAAGGGAGTTTCATGAATATTAGTTGTCCTCCGAAGGGAAAATTTGACTTATTTCATATATGTATGAATTTTTAATTTATTTATAATGCAGGTTATGATTTATCACAGTATCTCAAGAAAACATATCTGTGTTAAAAAGCGAATTCTCCAGTTACAGAGGTTAGGATGTCATCGTGTATGTAAATCTTACATTCGCAGTTGTTTTAAGACCTCAACATAACCTCAAAATCTGTCGAAAAACAGCGCTAAGAATAAGAATCATGCGGGAGCGAGAGCCTATCTATCATAGCCTGCCTATCATAGCTTTGGGAGATTATGTCAAGGAATTGGCAATTGTTCGTTTGTGTGAATAGGTTATCGTGTAAGGCTTTGCTAGCAAACATAATGAGTTAGATTAACAAATGACATATGCTGAAATTTCTTCATGCTCTAGCAAATGAACGAGTTGCTGGTACTGCGAATCGCCTATGCTCGCATTTGTTCCGCGAGCAAAGCTTATATGCACCACTGGTGAATCGTTTGCTGCTCGTTTGCTGTCAGAGCAAGAAATCTGCTTTATGTACATATCGATTTGCTATACGTGCATATCGATTTGCTAATACAACAAATAAATAGTTAGCAAACCCACTCTTGCTGTCGTGACAAAACTATTTCTCTCCGTGCTCGCATAGAGTGCCTGAACCGAAGCCCCTCCGCAAGTTAAATCGCGTTGGAATAAATTTTATCGCAATAAAGACGATTTTTCACACAGGAAAACACAGTTATTGCAGGTCACACATTCTTATTGATAGGTAGAAAAATTGCCAAAGAAGTCTTGTACATGAAACATCTTGGGCGTCTCGCAAAGAATACCCAAAACGAAGGTGCTCCACAGGGTCAACCGAAACTATATTATCATACAAAAGACATGCTTTTTATTGAAAGATCACATTCTTTGAACAGAAACACTTTTGTACGTGCGAAACACATTTTTAAGGAAAATTATTTTTTGAGACCTCGCAAAGGATGCCCGGAATGAAAGTCCTCCGCAGGGTCACTCGCGTTGGAATAAATTTCATTATGGAGAGCACATTTTTTTATAGTAGAAAACACAATTGTTGGTGGTCACAGATTTTAATCAATCGCTAGAAAAATTGTCAAAGTGCACATGTGCATGAATCAGCGATAGATGTACCGTCAATGTTGGTTTATTCAAACCCAAATTTAGTAATGCCCTTCTATTATACCTCGTAACGATATTATTACATAAATGGGATATTTTTAGTGTAAGATCAAATTGTTTAATGAAAAAAAACACCTTTGTACGTAAAACGCATTCGGAAAAAAGACGATTTGTCGAGACCTCATAAGGAATGCCTGAAACGATGACCCTCCGCAGGGTCAATAGCTTTGGAATCAATTTCATCGCGAAGAAAATATTTTTTACACTATAAAATACAATTTTTGCAGGTCACAGATCCATATTAATCGATAGAAAAATTAAAAAAAACTCTTGTGCATCAAACGCCGATAAATTAAAAGAGTGCCCATCGTACAAGGAGCGAAAAGCGTGTTTTTTAACCAAGTTCTTTCATCCATCATCGAAAACTAAAAAATAAAATAATCATATTATTTATCAAATCGTCGATCCTGTTGAATCAGAATCTTACATAATTTGTAAAATTTTACATTTTATGTAGGTCTTGCATAAACTATGCTTCTGTTATTTGATGTTCATTTGTAATTTCTGAAAGACAGCTAGGTGTTGGAAATAGTTGCATTTTTGAAATGTTTTAGACTTTGCGGATATTCGAACAAGAATCATGAAAATATTGATAAAGCATGCGTAAAAGATCTTATGAAAACAATCATAAATCGATAATAAAGACTGCAAAAGTTCGGATACTCTTCTTTCATAGATAATTACTTCGGAATTGTATTTTTGAAGGTAACAATCTTATCCGTTCGATTTATCACAAATGAACTGAAAAGATCTGTTATAGAACTCAAAGAGATGACAAAATATTGGTTTTAATACCCCTGCATTTAATAATGAATGTTTAGATATTTGATTTCATAAAATATCGTAAGACGTGTTAACAGATCGACGCGTTATTTCAGAGTAACAGATGAGGCACCCAAAATAACAAAACACGATCTCAATCAATTAACAAATGAGTTCTATCCAATACCCCCTTTCGAGATGATGACGAAAATTAATTTTGAGAACTAAACGTTATTTTTGCCAGGGATATCGAGACACTTGCAATATTACGGGCCCGAAAGTCTTTTAGTGAGCACATCAGCAGCCATATCGTTTGTTGCAACATATTCCACTTCTAAATCTCGATTACTTCCCGGACAAAATGATGATGGATTTCAATATGTTTAGTGCGATTGTGAAAAATTGAGTTCTTTGCGTGTTTCCGTGTACTACAATTGTCGATAAAAAAAATTAATTTCGTCATTTTATTGTATCCAAATACTTTCAATAATCTCTGAAGATACATGGCATCCTTTGCAGCTTCATTAAGAGCCATACATTCTGCTTCGGTCGAGGATAACGCGACAGTCGGTTGTTTTCGTGATTCTCAAGTAACGGGACATTCCTCGAGAATAAATGTAAGCTCGGTGTGTGATCTTCTATCGATGATACGATTCCCCTAATCTGAATCGACGTACCCTTCTAAAGATTTTTTTAGTTTTTTCAACATTAGGCCAAGATTCGACGTTCCTCGTGAAGATCACAACACTCGAATCGCCGCAGTCCAAACAGTTTCTTCGTACCATAAATTGAATTGACTTAGATAAATCGCAGCGTGAGCTATATCTGGTCTAGTACATACGGCATGATACATTAGAAACCTGATCGATTCTATGTACCGCTGTTTGCATATCTTTTGATTTGTCAAATCTTCGTTCATTTGTAGTTGTGTTCTGAGATTCATCGGGGGTCGCCAAAATTAAAGATTCATTCATCTTATATCGATCGAGTATACCTTTTATGTATCCTCGTCTATGCATCGCACCTCCGTTATTGTTTCGTAAAAATTCTATACCAAGACAGTATCTTACATTGTCGATATGTTTCATCTCGAAACTTTTTGACAAATAACTTGTAAGTTCTTTAATCATTTTTTGATTCCGTGATGGGTCCAAAATGTAATCAACATATTCCGTCATCATGACCATTTCGTTTTTACATTGTTGATAGAAGACGCAAGGATTCTCGTTTGATTGAATCAATTCGAATTTCCTTACTTCTTCGGCCGAACGTACGTGCCATCGACGACTTGCTTAATATAGACCATAAAATGCCTCCTGGAGAAGACAAACTTCGTTGCTCACTTCTAGTTCTTTTAACATAACTCGTGCGGCATTGCCGATTCTGCCGGACGACTTTTCAGTACGAATAATCTCTTCCAAAGTTTTGTTAGGGTTTTCAGGAACTTCCATGTAAATATTTTCCTCTAACATACCGTTTACATGAGCTATTGTGACATCGAATTGTTGAACGTTCATTTCGAACTTGGCAAGTAAAGCCGTCATGATTCAAATCAAGCAGAGTCCAGTCACCGTTGCGAAAGTTTTGATAAAATCGATCCCGGAATGTTGAGAAAATCCTTTTGCAACAATTCTCACCTTTTTTCTTAAACGTTCGATCTGAATTATATTTATTTCGCAGAATCACGTTACTTCCAACGGCTTCCTGATTTTTTGGCCGATCGACTACCTTCTATTCATCATTTTTCATCATTGATTTTAATTCCGCTGCCATAGCTCGAAACCATTCGTCTGAATCGGCACTGTTGGCAACTTCGCAAATTGGGGTTTCTGCAATACAAAAAACACATTCGGTACCCGTCTTAACGTTTGGGTTTTCTTTTACTGCATTAACCATTCGATACTCCTTTCGCGGCCTCCCTCTTAATCCAGTCATTATTTTATTTGGTCGTCCTGGACCTCGTCTCGGTGCTTCTCTCGTTTCGTCTTCCGCGCAGTCTTCTTCTCTGCTTTCTTCTTCTTCAAAATCTTCGTCGTTATTTTCGATATTTTCATTGATGTATTTTCCGATTTGATTCAACGGCGCTTCAAGCAAATTATTCTCAATTCCTTTCAATGAGAATTCGATCTCTCTAACTTTCGATATTTTTTGTGTTTTTCAAGAATCATGGACTAGTCGTTATTTCTTTCAAACGAATTGTTCGAATTCTCTTTGAATTGTACATCTCGCGTAATAACGATTTTTTATTCTTCCGTTATCCGTACTCTGTATGATTTTGATGTCTCCGAATAACCAACGAAAATTCCTTCTTTCGATCGAGCGTCGAATTTTTCGTTTCCCGACTCCCGAATTAAGATGATTACT
The DNA here is from genome assembly GCA_946863875.1 of Alloplasta piceator. NCBI lineage: Eukaryota > Metazoa > Arthropoda > Insecta > Hymenoptera > Ichneumonidae > Alloplasta > Alloplasta piceator. The sequence continues at coordinate 41,755,387 of OX333072.1, read as the reverse complement.
TCACATCCGAGTTTCCTGAAGTAATTTACGTTTCGTGTTTTCCCGATCCACTTTTTTACCGCCTCCTTTTAAGGGCTTACATACAGTTAGAAGGCTTTAAAAAGACGGATTTTCAAGAATTTTTTTCGCGCAGACTATTCAATTTATTAATTTGAAAATTGGTGTACGTATTATAATAACCTTATAATATATTAACATATTTTTTATTTGTAAAAATAATCATCGCGAATGTTGCTATCGCCGATCTCCTAGAGTTCCGCAAAAAAAAACCAATTTTGCGGTGATCACGATATCTCTGGACCGGATTATCTGAAATGAAAAAACCAAATAAATTTCGTTAATATAATACATTATCTAGTATTTTATCGAAGGAATTAGCGAAAAAATAATTTTTGACAAAATGGCGACTTCTCAAAATAAAAGACTCGATTTTTAACGAAAATTTAAGCCTTAAATTGTTTATAAAATGGAAAATATTTATCGGAGAAAAAAAATCTTCGATTAATTACTAAAAAATCTAGTTAAAAAGGTTGTGTTAAAATTTGAGACTGATCGGTTCAGCCGTTTTCGAGAAATCTTGATCACCGATTTTGAAAACATAGTTTTGAGAAAAACGCGTTTGAAGTTTCAAAAGCGTTTTACATGTGGTAAATTTTGTTTTTTTTCAACTTACATGGAGTCATCTATTCCAGGGCCATATAATAATCCGTTCGCATCGTTGGCAGCTTCTAATAATTCGATTTGATGCTGTCTGCGAGCCATTCTTCCCTCTCTGGTGCTCTCGTGTGATCTCAGGTCGGAGATCTTGATGCGCTGCGCATCTTCTTTATCTGTATATGAATGCGCATTGGACCCAAGTGAGACGCCCATTGCATTCATATAATATAAAAGGGCAGCTGTCCCTTCATTGAAGATACCAGCAGCTATATATGCAGCCATTTCCACCGTTTTTGATCCGGCTGGAAGTACTTTTGGAGAGATCTTCCACACCAGTTGGTTATAGCTTTCATTATTGTTTTGGGTGAAACCACCCACACATCTTTCCAATAATTTTTCATTGCTGAGATCTTCATAAATGGGCCTCAGGGCCTCAGCAACTTCTTGTGGAAATGGCTGATAATCATGCTTATAAACTGATAAGTTATCAGCAGCTGCTGCCCGCTGCCAAGAGCACCATGAGTCCAATCCGATCGGACACTTTGCGTGTTGTTGATTTTCGTCTGTCGAGCAGTAATGATAAAATGTGGCCCAGATTGCATTACTCATATTCTCAACCGAATCACAATTTCTCCTAATTGCTAAGCCATAATAAACTGTCAACTTGTCGATCATTTTTGCTGTCAGCTTGCCTTTTCCACCGAGAGTTTTTTTTTGTATTTTTTTTCCATCCTTTCTTTCCACCGTTTCCACTTTGTTTTTCACACAATTTCGGAGTCGCGTTCCCATTCTCTTCTGTACGTGTCCAATACATTCCTTCTTCACGACTTCTTGATCACCGTATGGGGCAGCTTTCAAAATCCCGGAGTACGTTTTAGAATCACCGTCTCCAATGTAATTTCTGTACTGCACTCCGAATTTTTCCACTGAACGCTTGAATAGGTCGATCACTGCATCAACTTCCATTTTTCCAGAAGAACCTAAATGATTACAACTGCAATCATCTTGATGGTTTTCATACCATTGTTGATATTCTTCACTATCAAGTTTGCTTTTCCAAGTTTCGCATTGTTTGCAATAGGCACTTTTCACGAGGATATCAATTACTTTCCCAGAATAATATCCGATCAATGATGTCATTCCATACAAGGAAGTATATCCTCGCTTTTTCCAAGTTCCATCGCCGGACACGGTAAGCTTTGCAGATTTTTCGTCACCTTGGTGTTCAGCAGTCAAGTCTTTTTCTTCATGGCAAGCATGCTGAAAAAGTTTGTCGGTTGCTGTTTTCACACAGGAATGTATATTCTTCATAATTAAATCGTAGGTGGGCTGTGTTAGAAAAGCGGGCATGTCCATTAATCTACAAAATTTTGCAGCACCTTTTAACCCTAATCCAAGAACTCTCATGACAAAAAAAAACGCCGATTTATCTCATAAGAATGCTCGATAAAAGGACTAGAATTTATGCTACGAGATGGACACTGATCGCACAACAAAACAATTTTAAACCCGAGTCCTCGTTCAGAAGCAGTTTCAAATTTCACATTTCCGTTACAGGTTTTGCACTGCACAAATTCGGAGATGGCCGCGAAAACAGTAATAAAATTCAAAATTCGGTACTCAACGGACGGGGCACGCGGCACCAAGATTTCCTCCTGCATTCTCATTTTTTTTTTGCAGAGGCACTGAAACTGGACTTATCCGTTTCAGCTGTTTTCGGATTGAAAACATTCTTTCGTTTCTTCGCTCTTGACTTGTACACTTACGTTGATTTTCTAAGTTCTCTGCTAGACTTCATTTTCACGATATTATCGAAGGCACAAGTACACTGACACGACTTTACTGTTAGGCTTCTCTGCTGAGACTGACGACTACTTTTCAAATTTTGGCAACTGAGAAACATACAATAGAAAATGACAAAGGAAAGAGAGTAGGATAGACAAGGAAAGAAGGGACAGCGCCTCAGGTAGACAGCTGGCGCGCCGGTCCCCGACTGTGAGACGCGCCTCCCTAACGCGCCTTCATAAATGTGTCTATAACTTCGAAAATATTCGTGTGATTGACATACAATTTTGAGTGTGTATGCTCCAATATATGTATATTCAGAAAATACAAAAAAAAAACGATTTTTTGAAAATTACAAGTGTATGTAAGCCCTTAAAAACGATAAGGATAAAGGAGATTGGAGTGGCAAACGTCGTACCATCCCTATCAAGGTACGATTTTTACGTTCAGCCACTTCGTTTCGCTCCAGGGTGTGAGTTACAGTTAGGGGTCTTGGAATTCCATTTTCTCTTAAGAGATCTTCCATATTTTTGCTCATGTATTCCTCACCGTGGTCGGTTTCCAAGAGTTTGATTTTCTTTTCCGTTTCCGTTGCCGCGATCGCATCATATTCTTTGAGAAGATTGAAAATTCCATCTTTCGTCTTAATCATTCGCACTTCGCACCATTTCCAGTAGTTATTCATGAAAGTGACGAAGTATCGCGCCTTTCCATTCGACGCGACTCTCATTTGTCCGCAAATGTCCGAATGCACGATATCTAAAAAGTTTGGAACTTCCTTCCGTTTTCTTCGGAAATGTTCTTCGTGATGCATAACAATCTTATCATCTTTCCGCGAAACTAAATCAGAAGTAAAAAAAAGAACGCTAAGTATTGAATCCCAAAAATTCGAATTCAAAAAAATCTCAAAAATTCAAAAGAAATCCTAAAAGCTAAAAATCTGAAATCAACAAAAAAAAACAAATAACATAAGCCAAGCCAAAAACTTAGCGTGCGTAAATTATTAAAGACCAAGCCAAGCTAAAAAACTTGGCCTGCAGGGTTAAGAAAAATAAGCCCGGGAGGTGCTGTAGGATTTTCACGAGATCAGATAGAAAATTAATATATCCACTCATATAGTGATAACACAGATTTTTATCACCTGCATTTTTTACTGTCAAGTACAGTAGACGATCGGATAACTTGACTGCTCGCATATCTTGACTCTCCCTATGACCGTTTCTCCCCACTTCAAACCTTTGAACGACCGCAAAACATCTATGACCATGCGCCAACATGCGTAGTGCGCATGCGCTTAGACACGTGAGTGGGAGAAAGAGGGGAAAGTTAAGTTATGTGAATGTTTTCGGCCCCGTCGAGTTAAGTTATCTGATCGCCTACAGTAGTTTGCTGATGATTACTGACCGATAATATTTATGACAAGGAAGTAGCTATTGTGATTTATCAAATTCGGACATAACCAATGGTCAATAAAACCCAGATAGACAGCCATGATTATCACGCCGTGTATACATTTGATGAAGCAAATTTCCCAGTATATTGGCTACATGTTGTGATGCATGCCCATGAGTTCATTTAGTGTGATGAATTTACAAAACATTCCAATCCCATCATGTCGCTTACAAATGCATCATCCGTTGATTACAAGATGAACTCATAAGCCGGCAAATTTACATTCTGCAATGAATATTTGCAGATTGATATCATATGAAAGCCATTCAATGATTTTTTTAGTGTATTTACTAGGTTAGCATTGAAAGTATACATGCCATGCATGCAATATGATGGCATTATGCGTGTTTCTCAGTTATACATTCGATGAGCGCAATATGACGGCTGCAAAATCACTGCAAAATGACAGCATGTTGTGGCAAGCCTCGCATCTTTTGCAAGTCCAAAAAATTCATTATAAAGTTATTAATAATGTTCACCAATATCTGAGAATTTTTGCAAATCACGGCCGCCACATTGAATCTTTAAAAATTGTTTTCATTAACTTAGAAAAAAAAATTATTTTAACTAATTTTTTTTGAATGTTTTAATTTTTTTGTTTTATATTTCAGTTTCATATAAGCAAACAAACTTTTACAAAGTTGCACTATTTTTCATCATTTTTTTATCAAATAGAACCCCCATTTTGAATTCTACAAATTTCCCTATAGATTCGATTGAGATATTCGAATTCGCGAAACTGTAAAAAAAACTAAGAAATTGACTTTCACGAATATCCCATTTTTATGAAATTTTGGATGCCATATTGAATCGTCTATTTTTTTAATTCTCAATTTATTAATTACTTTCATTTTTAATAGTATATATATAATATTCAAATGTAACTCATTTCCCCTGGCATGTCACCACTGATATATCATATAAGTGAAGAAAATTCATAAGTACTCGGTAGCGTAATAGGTAGCGTGTTAGGGTGTTAGGTAGGATAGATAGGCAGGTCGCAGGTTCGAATCCCACTGGAGACAGGAGAAATTGAAATATAATAAAATTGGGTGCTTTTCAGATTTTTTTTAAATGTAATCGGTTCAGAAGCTATGTAGATGAAAAAATATACATAATAAAAAAATTTTCAAGCAATAGAAATTTTAAAAAAAATCGTATGAAAATTACAATAATACCTCACATTCCTACGGTCATTTGAGCTTTATATGAGCGCAACCATTTTCACCACGGTATGACGTCAATATGATCTTCGTATGAGATTTCGTATGAGATTCTTCTCATGTGATTTGTTTTTTTTTGTTTTTTGTTAATTTCAGATTTTTAATTTTTAGGATTTTTTTTGAATTTTTGGGATTTTTTTGAATTCGAATTTTTGGGATTTAATACTTGGCGTCCTTTTTTTTACTTCTGAGAAGTATTTTGTGATTAATTTCACTTCTTTTTGAAAGTTGTTTCGAAGTATCTTTCCTGATTTAATTTATTAACATGAATTTTATATAAATTGGTGTTGAAATCGTCGAAAATCCAGAAGAACAAAAAATGAAAGTGCATGGCTTGTTATGTATACACAGGTGGAAATACAGTACAGTTATTTCGGTAGATTCTTTGTATATCATAAAAATTATAATCGTTTCAATTGATTGATATCTTCCATAATGTAACTATATTTGATAGGAATGCCTAAAATTATACACTGAGAAAAAAAATTGTCGAATGAACTATATTTGTAGTCGCATACGCACGAGTAAATATTTATTTGGTATAAGTAAATAATTAGTTTCTTGAATAATTCTGCGCTTCAGTTGACGAAAATATGATTCATACAAAAAAAAATTGGAGTCGTACAACTAAATATTCAGTCGTGCGTATCTGACTAGATATTTAGTTCATTCAACCATTTTTTTCTCAGTGTAGTAGTTGCCATTTATATTGGAGGAAATATTAGCTATAAACACAGTGTGAAATTTAATTATAATCCAATACGCAGATATTCTCAAACAATGCTTTGTAAAACCTCCCCGTAGATTCGCAATTGTCGACAAAAATAATCAAGAAAAATAAATTCCTATAACTATCACAGCCCTATGATCCAAATTGTTGATAATACAATATACATGGGGTTAAAAAAAAATTCCTTCTCACTATAGTTCTCACTATAGGAATGAAAAAAATGGAACGCTTTAAGAAAATTGTGCAGCAGAAGTTTGCTTAAAATTTTTATTGTTATATTAAGAAAATGACATTTATTGTAGTAAACAGAAAATTATTATTCGATTTTATTTTTGAATAGAATTTTAAAAAAATGTATAAGCTAAATTCTACTGCACAACTTTCTAGAGGCGTTCTATTTTTTATTATTATTATAGTAAGAACTATTCTTAAACATTTCTCGAAAGTTTAATTTGTATTTGACATGAAATTTGATTCACATTTTGTCGATAAAACTAATCGTTCCGTTATAAAATCGGCCAAATGTTCGAAAAATTTAACTTTGACATTGAATAACTTTTAAACGAGTGGACTTATCAAAAAGTAACTCAAAACCTTTCTTGTAGAGCGTTCAATTCTGTACAAAGATATGTCTGTAGATTTCTCTTATGATGAATCGTTTGTTAGTTATAAAAATCAGATGACGTAAAAATAATTTTTTCCATGTTATTTTTATTCCGAAACGGCTCACGCAAATCTTCATTTAGATTTTTTTTATATAGCGTTAACAAATATAGCTTTAAATTGAAGTTAGATTGTGGTTTAGCTTAAAGTTTAAGTTAGGTTTCGGTTTAGCCTGAAATTTGAGTTAAACTTTGGTTCAGCCTAAAATTTAAGTTAAATTTTGGTTCAGCCTGAAATTTAAGTTAGATTTTGGTTTAGCCTGAAATTTAAGTTAGATTTTGGTTTAGCTTAAAATTTAAGTTAGATTTTGGTTTAGCCTCAAATTCAAGTTAAATGTAGGTTCAGCCTAAAATTTAAGTTTAATTTTGGTTCAGCCTAAAATTTAAGTTAAATTTTGGTTTAGCCTAAAATTTAAGTTAGATTTGGGTTTAGCCTAAAATTCAAGTTAAATTTTAGTTCAACCTAAAATTTGAGTTAAATTTTGGTTCAGCCTGAAATTTAAGTTTGATTTTGATTTAGCCTGAAATTTAAGTTAGATTTTGGTTTAGCCTAAAATTTAAGTTAGATTTTGGTTTAGCCTAAAATTCGAGTTAAATTTAGGTTTGGCCCAAAATTTAAGTCAAATTTTGGTTTAGTCTAAAATTTAAGTTAAATTTTGGTTTAGCCTAAAATTTAAGTTAGATTTTGGTTTAGCCTAAAATTTGAGTTAAATTTTGGTTTAGCCTAAAATTTAAGTTAGATTTTGGCTTAGCCTAAAATTTGAGTTAGAATTTGGCTTAGCCTAAAATTTAAGTAAAATTTGGATTTAGCCTAAAATTCAAGTTAAATCTTGGTTTAGCCTAAAATTTGAGTTAAATTTTGGTTTAGCCTAAAATTTAAGTTTGATTTTAGTTTAGCCTCAAATTGAGGTTAAATTTTGGTTTAGCTTCAAATTTAAGTTAGATTTTCATTTAGCCTAAAAGACAGGTTGAATTTTGGTTCAGCTTTAAATTGAAGTTAGATTTTGACTTATTAGCTGTATATAATGCTATATATTCATAGATATGCTTTATATAAATAGAAAATGCTATTTAAAGAAATCAATTCTCAAAAGACCACCTCAATATTATTTGAGACCTGAAATAACGACCACCCTAATATATATATATATATATATATATCATAATATACGTAGATAAAGCATAAAGAAATCGAATTTCAAATAACTATTTAAATATAAGTTGAGGCCTGAAATAGCGACCACCCTAATATATATCGTTTAAATACATGTATAAATAAAAAATATATATGCTTGTATAAACCTATATATACCTGTATACACCTATATATTACCTGTATATTAGACTGATTCAAAAAAAGCGACTATTTTTTGTTTTTCGAAGAAACGCATTAAATACTTTCGGGAAAGTGAAAAAAGATGCCTGTTGAAATTAGAGCTCTTAATAAAAATATTTAGAGGTCCCTCTTCGCATATTTTCATTTCCCATTTAAGTAATACGGGGGAAAAAAATTTCATACTTTGACATTTTATATCTCAGCTTCGAGTCAATGCACCAAAATGAACGACACATATTCTTGGGGAGCATTGAACGCTCTACAAAAAAGATCTCTTATGATTTTTCGATAAACTCACTCCTTCACAAGTTATTCACGTTTCAATATATATGTATATTAGACTGTGAATTGGGTGAACTTATGTTGGTAATTTCTTTAAAAAATAAGAAATTTATGTTAATGCAATTTAAACTTTTGTTTCAGCAAAGATTTTACGATATTTAGTAATAAGTTTCAACATTTTGCGGAAAACTAAAACAAAAAGTGAAATTTACTCTATATTTAAATTTAACCTTAGTAACTTTTGAAGGAGTGAGTTTATCGAAAAATTACAAGAGATCTTTTTTGTAGAGCATTCAATTCTCTGCAAGAATATGTATTGTTCATTTTGGTGCATCGACTTGAAGCCGAGATATAAAATGTCAAAGGTTGAAAGTTTTTTTTCTCGTGTTACTTAAATGGGAAATAAAAATATGCGATGAGGGACCTCTAAATATTTTTATTAAGAGCTCTAATTTTAACAAGCATCTTTTTTCACCTTCCCGAAAGTATTTAATGCGTTTCTTCGAAAAACAAAAAATAGTCGCTTTTTTTGAATCAGTCTACTGTATATACATGTATGTACCTATACCGGGTGTCCCATTTTAATCTTACAGTTGATTTATTTCGAAAAATATTACTCTGATCCAAAGTTGAGTGGTATGAAACTTTTAGGATTCAGAGGGGGACGTTCAAAAAAATTTTTTGTTTTGGTCCAAAATTCAAAATGGCGACGTTAAGATAGCTAAAATGTTTTTTAAATGGAAACATGATTTTTTTTTAACCAAAATTTTTTTTCAGATTAAATCTAACATCTTTTGTAGGAACATTTTTTTGATACAGCCTATAATAGAGGGTGTCCCATTTTAATCTAACAGCTGAATTATCTTGAAAAATACTGCTCCGATAAAAAATTGAGTGGGATGAAACTTTTAGGGTTCAAAAGGGGACGTTCAAAAAAAATTTTTGTTTTGGTCCAAAATTCAAGATGATGGCGTTAAGATGGCTGACATGTTTTTTTTTGATGGAAACATGATTTTTTTTTTAACAAAAATTTTTTCAGATCAAATCTGACATCTTTTGTAGGAATATTTTTTTTATAGCCCGGATATTTTAGACTAGATCACCATTTTTGACTATTTTAGCGTTATGCAGCATAATTACGAAGACGAGGAGGTCTTCTAAATCCTCCTCGTGAAAGTTTTCTGAAGTCTTCTTAAAGGTTCTGAAGGATTCCACCATTCATGTTTAAACATGCCCTTACTCTCCTCTTAAAACCATCAACTGTTCTTAAGAGAACTTCTCTCGGGATTGCACGGCAGGCAGCTCTTATCCGCTCCCGCATATTCTCTCGTGTTATTGGAGGTTGACGGTAGACAACGTCTTTAAGATAAGCCCACAAGAAAAAATCGGGAGAGGTAAGATCAGGTGACCTTGGAGGCCAATGGACAGGTCCATCTCGACCAATCCACCTTCGACCAAATGTTGCGTCCAGTTGATTCCGAACAATACGAGCCCAGTGACCTAATCCTTGTGAGTGTTCCACACACACACACACACACACACACACACACACACACACACACACACACAACGTACAAAATCACACACTCTCTGAGAAGGAGGGTTTGGAATCGAAAAATACTGCGGAAGTGACGAGCCGTGGAGACCCAATCCTTATGAGTGTTCCACACACTCAAACTTACAACATTGCACACTCGCACACTTACAAAATCACACACTCATACAGTCAGATACACTAACAAGGAGAGCTTGGAGTGGAAAAAATACTGCGAAAGTGACGAGACTCTACCTCCTTGTTCTCGTGGTTATCCCGGATAATACTAAAATAGTAAAAAATGGTGATCTCTTATGAACTGAATAAAAAAAATGTTCCAACAAAAGTTGTTAGTTTTGACTTGACACATTTTTTGGTGAAAAAAAAATCATGTTGTCATTGTTTAAAAAACCTTTCGGCCATCTCAACACCGCCCCTTTAAATTTTGAACCAAAAAACATTTTTTTTTTAACGGCTTTCTTTGAACCCTAATTATTTATCGCAGCAGTATTTTTCAAGATAATTCAGCTGTTAGATTAAAATGGGACACCCTCTATTGTAGGCTGTATCAAAAAAATGTTCCTATAAAAGATGTTAGATTTAATCTGAAAAAATTTTTGGTGAAAAAAAAAATCATGTTTCCATTTTTAAAAAAACATGTTAGCCATCTTAACGCCGCCATTTTGAATTTTGGACCAAAACATCGATAATGCATATAAGAGCGCTTATGTATAGTGAGGTGAAAGAGAGCGGCGCGCACCGTGTCTACCGCACACACTCATATCCCACTAACACATAAACAAGCCCCTTTCTGTAAAACCGTTTTACTTTGATGCCCATAGGTATACAAGCCCGTGTATAAGCGCCCTTATACACGGGCTTGTATATCTATAGAGACGTGACCGGCAAATTCTGATGATAAATATTCGGATTAATTCGCCCAATATTATGATATCTCCGTATCACGTGGGCGGAAAAAAATAAAAATGGTATCAATGGAAAGCTAATTTTTTTTTAAGATGACCATAGTTCGTAAATGTTGAAAAAGTTGTCGTGTTTTTCAGTAATATCGAATTGAAATGTAAAAAGAACGTGGGCCGAGGCATATTCGCGTATATAAGAGTGCGCGGCAATCTCGACTGAGACTCTCAGTTTTTTTAATACTTGGCGTCGAGTCGCCGCCGCGACTCTTGATATCGCAATTTAAATTTTCTTTCGCTTCGCCCAGCTTCATTCCTAGAACAGCTCCAGTTTTATGACCACTTACGAGATCATGCATGTTTAGATGTCCTATCGGGCAATGCAAATTATCGGTTGCTCCGAACGGCGATTCTGTCACCAAATTATCAAAGGTATCTTTGTCTTTCACGAAGTATATAGTCCACCATTTCTGCCCGCTTGCAAAATCGCATTTCCGGCTTTATCGACAACAGAGGCTTGGTTTATTTTGAAAATCACGTCGTATCCATGATCAGTAATCTTTCCTACTAATAATAAATTCTTTTGTAAATCTGATAATTGGAGAGCGTCGTGCAACTTCAGATACGTGGATTTTCTTTTAAATTTGCTTGCAATCGTAACAGTTTCTCGAGATTTTTTATTTTTTGTTTCAGTAATTGTAATGATATTTTCTTCATCTTTACATAAATGCGAAGTGCATCAGCTATCGAGACACCGGTCTTCGTCAAGACTTTTCAATTTCGCTCCAGAAGCTTGCTGGGAATTTTTCTATTTTGCGTAAAGCTTAAGCTTTCCGCTGTATTCGCGTTGTTGTAATTTACTTATGTGACCTTTCTTTCCACATCGATGGCACTTGAATTTAAACGGCTCCTTTTGTTTCATATCGGTTCTGACGCTCGTCGAATTTTTATATCATTTTTTGATATAATTTTCGTTCGCAATCATTGCTTCCGATGAAATGATGTATGTACCGTTTCCCGAGCATCTGCCTTTTCAACGATTTTTAGTCTTTTCTGGAGTCAGAAATTCACCGCGCGATTCCATTGCGCGACGAAAATGCTTAAAACTCAAAAGAAGACTATATAATAATATAATTCTTAATGAATCTGCATTGATGCCCACAGACATTTAGTTGAGTTTATCTAATGTGTTAAAAAAATTTCGAAGATGATTTCTAACGTCATCGTTATCGCCCATTCGATGCAACGTTAATCTTTTCGGTAGTATTTAACCAATACCTCATTTGATGTAACGCAAATTTATATCTGCATAAATTTGCTTGGATTTATTGATAAAATCACGTCTGATTTCGCCTTTCGATCTTCGTTTTCCCACGTTGCTATTGCTATTGCTATTGCAACTTCGTTTCCAGCATTAGGAGCAAGTTTCCTTTTCTCCCCGTCACGTACGACTATGCACCGTTTTTTATCAACAGAGCTTCTATGTTCTAAATTGTTTGTCCATGTATCGTCGTACGAGAAACATGGAAATATCGATGAAGTGTGCGTCAAAGAGCTTATAAAAAATAATCATATATCGACATAAGAGACTGTAAGAGTTCGGATGGATTCTTCGTTTGTAGAAAATTACTTCGGAATTAGATTTTTGGAGGTAACTGTTTTATGCGGTCCATTTATAAAAAGTGAGTTCAAAAGATCTAGTATAAAACTTGAAGAGATGACAAGTTAAAATATAAAACACTGTCGCTTTTGTATAAATTACACATACTCACCATGTACTCTGTTTCAACATGTCTACGGGTAATTATGAATAAATGATTATTAACGTTTAAACGGAATTAACCTGTATCGTCTATTACAAATAACCTTTCTCCTATAAAATACGGTTTAGAACATAACTTACCGACACACGGTATTTACCGACCGACGATGAAAAGAAGAACTGTTTTACCGACCGTAAGATATCCGGGGAAACTCTAGTCACGTGGCTGCTAAGGCACGTGCTTGCACGCCGCTTCTGGTGAGGGTGGTGGCTCAGTGTAGGGACCAATTAGCGCTCGGGAAATTTTCGGGGGTGTAAAGCCTATATCGAGCGCTATGCCAAAAAAGTGACCAGTACGGGGACCAATCACCACTCGGGAAATTCTGAGGGGGTGGGGTGACCAGTACAAGGACCAATCACCTCTCGGGGAATCTTGAGGGGGTGGGGTGGGGTGCGCAGTATGGGGACCAATCGACGCTCGGGAAATTTCGAGGGACGGGGTGATCAGTATAGGGACCAATCAGCGCTCGGGAAATTTTGGGAGGTACCACCCCCAACTCATCTGCGCCACTCTGGTGAGGGTGGGTGACCAGTATAGGGACCAATCAGCGCTTGGAAAATTTCCGGATCGTGGGGTGTGGTTAAGGGGCGAGGGGCCAATCACAGACGACCATGAGGCCCAAAGTGGTGGGGGGTGGGGCCAGGCAGGGAGAGGGCAGGACCAGAGGGAGAATAGTGGGGGAAGGACTACGGTCTCCCTATCCTGGTACTTTACTACTCCCCTCATCACAAAATTCCCGCCAAAAAAGGCAAAATACTTCGAAACCCACTAGATTTTCCACCATTTCCGCCGAAAAAGGCCAATTATTGAAAACCCACCAGATTGTCTACCATTTCGCCAAAAAAATGCAAAATTTTTTAAAACTCACCAGATTTCCCACCAACCGCTGGACGTGTAAATTTACCACCAGAAACCTTTCAAAACCACCAAATCGAGCGGGAAAACCACCAAGTTGAAAACACTACTCACAACTGACATGTGGTAACACCGCAACACATGGTATTTTAAAACCGCAGTTTAAATACGCAAAGAGAGACATAACATAATAACTTTGTTATAAATGTATTTTTTTTCTACACAACTAAATACAAATAAGCTGTTCTCCGAGAGTTTTCACGTGAACAATCTGACAACCTTTGATTTTGGCACATTCGCTACCGTTTGTTTTGAGGTTATGTACCACTTCAACCTATTACGATACTCTTTTTGGCTAACTCGCTTGCCTTTCCAGGAAAAGTGTTTGCCTTTGATGTTATTTATTTCCCTATTCAGTTGCACGATTATAACCAAAGCAACTTGTATGTTTGTATATGTATTGGAGAAATATTGCGACGTTGTCAAGCGTTCACACGCACTCCGCTAGTCAAAGGCGTGATCTATCTTACTCACCGAGTAGGTAGGGAACCTCCTTAAATTATTGCTACTTTATCGATTTTCTCATGGAGGGGGCATCATGTGACCATCCCAGCATTCATAGAAACAAATTTCAGCTCGCTGATTTCATCTCAAAGTTATTTGAATGAAATCATTCACGAACAACAATGAATTTCTGTTTCATCATATCAACATTGCAACCTTACCGTCTATATAAAAAAATCTCTAACTGTCAATGAGTTTTTTTTAAATTCGAAATGTTAATTTCATTTGTCTGAAACTCATTTTTGGACAAAACATTTATTTTCCTTTCAGGGTTGTTTGCTGACGTTATGTTCGAACTCGACGATGGTAACATGCCAGCTCACAGAGCCATACTGACTGCCAGATGCGACATGATGAAAGCAATGTTCTCCGGAGACTTTCGCGAAAGCAGTGCCAAAGTTGTGAGTTTGAAAAAAACAGCGTCCTTGAGAACATAGTGGCTATAATTAGTAGTGATGCCGGCAAGACGAGACTAGTCTCGGTCTCGTCGAGACTCTCGTGAAGGCTCTCGTCAAAATTTTCGATATATAGCGTAAAAACAAACGTCAAATCATTTCCAACGCTATTTCATTGCTGTTACTCTTTTTTTTGTTTCATCTTACTATGTTTCGAAACAAAACGAGAGCCTTGGCGCGATTATTCATTATTTTCAGAAAAAAAATCAGATAATTCACGTGCTATCTCACGATTACGTAATTCCATTATTATTCGTCAACTTACTATCAACTTGGAATTTTATACTGGAGGGTTTCGAGGAATGCTGATTACGAATCTGCACCCAAAATTTATAAATTCAAAATGGTGGTCCAAAAATGCAAAAAATCGCTTGATGGGAGCGAAAGTTATCATTCAAGAGTTTTTGAGGTCATTGATTACGAATTTGCCCTGCAAATTTAGAAATTTAAGAGGACGATAAATGCAAACAGTCATTGCAAATGCAAAATGTAATGACGTTTGGTGACCAAACAACTATTTTACTTCCTCATAGAGGAAGCTTTGTTTTCGTGAAAAAAATGTTGTTCTAGATTTTCATGTCAATATGTTTAAAATGTCCTAAATCATCGACAAATCATATTTTTTTTAAACATCTGGATGTATGTGTGTGCCCGCTTCGAAAAATTCGAACAGTTATATGTCAAGACCAGACTGGAGTAGCGAGCCAAAATTTTGCACATAAGCTGAGCTCCACAGCCTCTTTATTTGCTATGAATTTAGCAAAAATTAATCGGCGTGTGCGAACTTTATGCGATTTTTAAATTTTCAAAGAAAGGGCGTAGTTGCTCTAGCGTCCGCAAATTTTGCAATATCAGCTTTAAAAAAACTTATACCGATAGTTTGAGTGATAAAGATTGTTGGCATTGAATTTCGCAAAAACCGCTCAGGACGTTCGTGATTTATAAAATTTGAAATTTTTCGCAAAAAGCGCGTGATCGTTCTAGCTTGCACATATTTCGTGATATCGGGCTCAAAATTTACGATTTGCAAGTTTTTTCTTTTTTGATACGTCATATTGTATTCGCCATCTCGAATTTGTGAAGTTTCAGTGGAAATTTGCAATCAGCGACCCCAAAAACTCTAGTATACCAACTTTCACTTAGATCAAGCAACTTTTTGCAATTTTGGTCCACCATATTGGATCCGCCATCTTCGAATTCTAAATTTTGGGAACAGATTCGTAATCAGCGACCTTCAGAACCTTCAAGTATTAAATTTGAAGTCGATAGTAAGTCCACGAACAACGAGATCACAAAATCGTGAGATAGCAGCGAATTATTTCCATGTTTTTCCTGAAACTAACGAATAATTGCGCCAAGGCTCTGGTTTTGTTTCGTTACATGGTAAGATGAAAATAAAAAAGAGTAACAACAATGAAATAACGTTGAAAATAATAAGACTTTTGTTTTTTTGATAACTCGAAAATTTCGACGAGAGTCTCGACGAGACTTTTGACGAGATTCTCGGCGAGAGTCTCGTCTCGTCCAAGTCTCGTCTCGTCTCGTCTCGCAGCATCACTAATAATTAGGGAGAGCAGTGGCCAAGTGGCTGGAGCGCGGGTCTCGTAATCGGCGGGACCCGAGTCCGAGCCCCGGCGACACCACTGAAAAATATTCCAATTTTTCAAGTGTTGTTTATCAGCTGCAATCCCGGTGGGTTAGGACCCCACCATTAAATAATGGAATCCCAAGGATCTCATAGCGATAAGTAGGGGATTAATTGTACGGTTTCGGTGAGGCTTGCCGACGCGGTTCTTATCGCTTGGATGGTGGTTCACCTAACTGTGCAAGCGACTGGCTCACTGGATCACAATGGAGGAGGTAACTACCTAATTGACCGACGATAGTCATGCTAGAGCTTGCTCGTACTGCTACCGACGGTTTCTTAAGTAGTTCACCGTCTGTATCAGTGAAGGTTTTTCTGCAGTTTTCCCTTCACTCTCGGCAGAATTGCGATACAGAATGGAAAAAGTGTAGGGTGCGGGCTGCAGCCCCGGCCTTACCAGGAAAGGGGGAGGGTTCAGTATAAAGCAAGGTTGTACGCTGGTAACAAACAAATACTGGCTATAATTTTATGAACAGTATTCATATTTCATCACATTGATGTTTAGCTGTTATTGAACATGATCGCCACGAAGCAAATCCATTGAGGCAAATAAAAAATAACAATTCATTACCCTAACGGTTCAAACAACCGCAATTGTTACGGTGAAATAGAAACGTTTTTAGGAACTGGTTGTTTTTACCCTAAGGTAAACCCCAAAGAGTAACCATAAAATAACTGTAGTGGAATAACTTTTTCTTTGGATTTCGTGGTTGCGCACCCAGTTTTTATAGATGCGCGCTTGAGTGACGTGGTTGCCATACCCAGTTATTGTGGTGGTGCACCTCGTTGATGTGGTCATAGTACCCCAAAAATCCGCCGGCTGACTCCCTCTTGCACAAACGTGCTATCCCCTCGACGCTTATAACCTTTCCAAGTTCGTCTATGCTTGATGTCTTCATTTTTTAATATAAATATTTAATACTTTGCGGAAATACGCAAGATGGTCGAATCCGAAAAGGATTCCCATAAAAAAGGGTATTTTTGTTTACCTTCTCTTTAAAAAAAGACCATTTTTTAATCACCGGTCACTGAGGTTGCTAAAAACGACGCTGCAACCACACTGAGTCAGTGAGGTTACTAATGGTTATTTTGACCGATCGAACAACCCAAGCGACCATTGAGATTTTTCTAATCTTAGTCACCGGGGTTATCAAAGACGGTGTTCCTTAGGGTAAAAACAACCGACGGCTATTTTTCGGTTGCTCCCCTCGGTTATTTAACACGCTAGGGTAAACTTCTACTTTAATCGCGTTATTGAGATCTCCGATATATTTTCCCAATGACACTTGAAAAAATGCAAAACCCTTTCTTTTCAAGCTCTTCGTGCCCCACCTTATTTTCAAATGTCTTAATTAAACTTTAACGTTTCGCAGATAGTTTTTCCTGGTGTGCGTGAGTACACATTTCACAAGTTATTGTGCTACATATACACCGACGAGGTACCGGCAATATCATCAGCAAGATGTCTCAATCTTTTGGAACTGGCAAACAGGCTTTGTCTTCCGCGTCTTGTTAATCTCGTTGAAAACAGAGTAATCGAGGATCTCGATAGATTGTCCCAGAATGACGGTAACGACGCGGTGGAAAATTGCCTCCGATTGTTAGAGCCGTGCAAGGTAAATTATATAATTTCCTCGATACTTGATCCTCGCTCAATTTACTATCAAATTGATACGTATCTTCAAAGGGCTTTCTGTTTACGTTTACAGTTGCACAATGCTGATCAGTTGGCCGATTGGTGCATGAATCATCTGTGTGTGAATTACAACAAGCTTTGCAAAATGTCACCCAGAAGCCTGAGGCTACTTCATCCGGAAAATCAGGAATACTTGAATGAGCATCGTTGGCCACCAGTTTGGTATTTATTTATTTATTCATTTGATTTCGGAAGCTTGGCTCTCTTCCAATACTTTACGGATATATGAAGTCAGTAGATAACTGAATTGAAGCAAGGATAAAAGTAATGAGAAATGTAAATGATCTCAAGATTGTAATATGCTAATTTGATGAATTGAATAAACCTGTCGTAAGTTTTGGATCATTTTCAGATAATCATTGGGTACTCGAGTGAAAAATTGGGAAGCTTTTTTCGAAAACTTGAAAATTTTACTCAATTAGAACTCTATCGTCAATTCATTTCACATGTAATACCAATTACCGTGGTAACACTGGCGTATTTGTGTAAGAAATTGAGGATACGAAATTTACGAAAATTAAATGGCCCACAGATTTTTTGTTTTAATTCAAAATAAAGCCACAAACAAAATTTGTTTAGCAATCTGTACAAGAAATTTACTGAATGAAGCATCCCATTTTTTCTAAATTTGTGAACGTTTCAAGACATTTTGAATTTAGTATGAAAAACTCGCGAAAAAAAATTCCCGAAAACACTTGCTTAATGAGGAAGCAAAATGTTGGAAACCCAGGGAAATGCTTTCGCAAGCGCGCCTCCATTAAGGGGGAACGCCACGGTGACGGGGCTAAAAACAGCCGATTTTCGGGAATTTTTTTTTGTAAGTAGGGATGATTATTTGAGGATCAGACAAGAAGCAATTTATTAAGGAATAATTACAGTGTGACGGCCTAAACAATCGCCAATTTTTTGTACAAAATGAAGCACCGATAAAGAATACAAAATTATTTTTTAAAAATTTATTTATTTATTGCTTAACATTGTTTTTATTTGCGTCAAATTGCGTAGAAAAAAAATGTTGTTCCAGGGGGGTCATGATTGCGGCCGCAAATTCTGTCCAAAACAAACATTTGAAAAAGATTGTTAATCTGTATGGAAGCCGCTGTCGCCTTATGGAGGTTTTTTTTAAAGTGAAAATTGAAAAAATTGCGGTGGTTTGAACAAAGAGCTATCGAATATAGCCTTTTTCGACAGTTGTTCGTAAAAAAAATAGGAAGATTCGTTTTTAAAAAAAGCTTCCATAACGCCATAAGGAATAACGTGAAGAATGTTCTGTTAAAATTTCAAACGGATAGCTTGAAAACTGATCCTTTGAGAGTGGTTCCCGTTTTGAAAAACACCATACCGAGAAAAACGCGTTTAATAACTTTTCCTAAGAAAGGTTGTAGCGCCAAAATAATTCGAATTTTGATCTAATCATTGCATAAAATGTTTACAACCGTGTATATTATCGGATAATGCAAAAAAATCGATTTTTTGACAATTTTACACTGTGCTGATCCCTCAAGTATATATTCAACTATATTCATACTAATTTTTATTGAAAAATATGAAAAATTGACGTAATAACACAACAAAAAAAATGACTTCTCCCATTGGCAGCGATACAGCAATGAAAAACTCTGCAAATTGGACATTTGCACATTGCTTCCTTATCTTAATCACATAGCTTCCTTTATCCTAAAGTATGGCAATCAGATTTGGTTCTTCATAAAAGCAGCTTTGTTAACTATCGAAAAACATGAGTAATCAACGTGCAAAGGGTATAGCCGGATAAGCATGCTGAATCTGCCCACACGGCGTTTTCTATCGACACTTTGGGAATCATTTTGGTCCCTAATAAAACTAATTCACCCCAAATTTCAGCTCTCCATTTTCTGCATTCTTCGAGACATTCACAAAAAACGCTTTTTTCGTTTTTTTTTCAATGGTAAAAATAGAAATTAACGAATGACGATTTTTTTCCAACTACTAGAGAGTAAGAGACATACAAAAATATTTTTGATATGATTCCCAAAATTAAAACCAATTTAAAAAAAAATAAATGAAACTAAAATAATTTTTTGACTACGTTTTTTAAAACATGCAATCACCAAATTGTAACAGAAAACGTCTTTTATACTCCTCTATACTCAAGAATTTTTTTAATATTTTTGAGTTGGTGCAACATTATGGAAAAAATTAAAAACTGTTTTTTTTCGGTTTAAGAGACAACGCCACTGTAAGCGCCTAAACAAGATGAAAAACAAAACTTGGGGTAATTATTGAGCATATATTATATATTATTAATATATTATATAAAAATTGCATCGGAAAATTTTACAAAATGGTGACACTGCATTAATTCTCTCGCAACATGTCGAATCAAACGGCACGCGGCATAACTTCAACAATTTTCAATCTTTCTTTCGATAAGTTAATTTAAACAATATTTATTAACAAACAATTGTCCATATTTGGTGAAAATTGGACAACTTTAATCAGATACTTGCCAATTACTCAAAGATCAATATTTCTAAAATGTCCGACGTGGTTAACTTTGAAATGTTGTTCCAAAGTTGTAGTTAAATTTTTAAATAGAAAAATGCAAAACTGTGTAAGTTATGCCGCGTGCCGTTTGATTCGATTGATTTCATGAATTAATAACAATTCAGGGGTTCAAAATATAAAAAAATGGTAAACTACTTTTCTACTCGATATTATGTCACGAATCTACCCTCACGGTATTGCCCTTCATTACTGGGGCACCCTGTATAGACATGCCTTATACTACGAGCAGAAGACTATTAGCGCCACGAGAGACGAATTTTGGCGACAAAAAAAATAGACACTTTGCGTTTCGATTCTAGCGGTCTGTGACACCCCCTTCGTCGAGAGTTTGAGAGAAAACTTTTATCTAAAAACGCAGTTTTTAATGTACCTTCAACAATAGATATATTGACATTGATGTTGATATTTATTTATGCTATGGCAAACCTTAGGCAAATGTTGAGAACAAAATGATTCAATCCCACGAAGCAAAATTGATCCCGGGACCATCCCGAGATAGTCCCATTCGTGTCCTACCAAGATAGTACGTCTTATGAACGTCTATGGGAGGAACCAGTGAGATATTGTTCTACCCGGGATTAATATTAGATGTCTTGAGGATATCCTGTCACAACCGTAATTAGACGATCCCAACGCACTCCCTTATAGACGTCTGTGGGAGGTAGTGGTAGGACATTGTTCCACCCGAGATTAATATAGGATGTCTTGAGGATATCCTGCCATCACCGTGTGTGGACGATCGTACCGCACTCACTTGTAGATGTTTGTGGGAGGTACTAGTAGGACATTGGTCTACTGGAGATTAATATAGGATGTCTTGAGGATATCCTATCGTAACCGTGTTTTGACGATCCCAGCGTATTCTCTTAGAGATGTCTCTGGAAGGTACCGGTAAGACATTGTTCTACGCGAGATTAATATAGGATGTCTTGAGGATATCCTGTCGTAACCGTGTTTTGACGATCCCAGCGCACTCTCATAGAGGTGTCTCTGGGAGGTGCCGGTAAGACATTGTTCTACGCGAGATTAATATGGGATATCTTGAGGATATCCTGCCGTAACCGTGTGTAGACGATCCCAGCGGACTCTCTTAAAGATGTCTATAGGAGGTCAGCCATTCCACGGCGTTAGTTCCAGACTCGCCGCGAGATGGCAAAGGCTCTCACATACGCATCATGCAAATAGAATGCTTATATAACCGAGCGTGAACACGGACATTTGACACCGAAAGGAGTCAGACCTCATAAGAGGCCACATTACAAGGAGTACTTGCTGTCTCCCTCTGTACTGTACCCATTTTATTGAAATTCAATTAATTAATTGAAATTAATTAATATTAAATCGAAATAAAATTAATTATTCACTGCTGTGTTGGCAGTCCAAGAGACGTCCCGAAGACATCCCAAAGACATCCCGGGACGGCAGTGGGACCATCCTATTGCGGTAATCACTGCGGACATTTCAGAGCCCATGGGAATCCCATGGGACCATCCCATTACCATCACGGGACAATTGAGTCAATTGACGTGATGTCCAAAAGACGTACTTGGGACGTATCATTGCTGTGTCTGATAATTCTGGAATACCTTGGTGACGTCTTTAAGAAGTCTCGATAATATCTCATCGATATCTCCACTCTGCTGTATTTACAGTCCAAGAGACGTCCCGAAAACATCCCGGGACGACAATGGGACGATCCCATTCCGGTAATCACTGCGGACACTTTAGAGCCCATGGGAATCCCATGGGACCATCCCATTACCATCACGGGATAATTGACGTGATGTCCGAAAGACGTACGTGGGACGTATTTTTGTTGTGTGGGATTGTGTAGATAATAATCATGATAAAATAGGCGAAAAATAATAGTAACAGAGGGAAAGTAGAAGATTGAATTAGACGTCACGCGGCGTAAATCCAACTATTTTTAATTTTTCTATTTGAAAATTTAACTACAACTTTGAAATAACATTTCGAAGTGAACCACGTAGCAAATTTTGGAAATATTTATTTTTGTGTAATTGTCAAGTATCTGATTAAAGTTGTCCAATTTTCACCAAATACGGACAATTGTTTGTTAATAAATATTGTTTAAATTAAATTATTAAAAATCTCCGACGTGGTTCACTTCGAAATTTTATTTCAAAGTCTTGATTAAATTTTTAAATAGAAAGATTGGAAATTGCTGAAGCTGTGAACTAGATATTTATTTGGTCCAATTAAATAACTAGTTTTTTGAATAATTCTGCGCTTCGGTTGACTAAAATATTATTCAGGCAAAAAAATGTTGAATTGTACTAATTAAATATCTAGTTGAACGTATTTGACTGCAGATTTTGTCATTCAAACATTCTTTTTTCTCAGTGTGCAGTGTCACCATTTTGTAATATTTTTCTATGGAATTTTTACATACTATATTTAAATATATGGTCGATAATTGCCCCAAGTTTTGCTTTTTCATCGCCTTTTTTTCCGCCCACTTACAGTAGTGTCTCTTAAACCGAAAAAAACAGTTTTTAATTTTGTCCAGAATGTTGCACCAACTCAAAAATATTAAAATAACTCCAAAGTATAGAGGAGTCTAAAAGACGTTTTCTGTAAAAATTTGGTGATTGCATGTTTTAAAAAACGTAGTTAAAAAGATTATTTGAGTTTTATTTATTTTTTAAAAAATTGGTTTTAATTTTGGGAATCATTTCAAAAATATTTTTGTATATTTCTTACTCTCAAGTATTTGGAAAAAAATCATCATTCGTTAATTTTAATTTTTTCTATTAAAAAAAAACGAAAAAAACGTTTTTTGTGAATATCTCGAAAACTGCTGAAAATTGAGAGCTGAAATTTGGGGTGAATTAGTTTTATTATGTACCAAAATGATTCCTAAAGTGTCGATAGAAAACGCCGTGGGGGCAGATTCAGCATGCTTATCCGGCTATGCCCTTTGCCAAATTCTTCCAAATTTACTTCTTTCTAAATTTGATTTTTGCCAAATTCAATACCAAACAACCTCGATCACTATTTTGAATGTGTACAACATTTCAGTACAATATCTCGCAAATAGCCGAAGTTAGAGTACGCTATTAAAAAAAAAAATTGATAAAATTTTAATCATTCGATGGATTTTCGTCAAATTTAATAACGAACATCCTCGATAGCTATATTAGCTCTGTCGCTCTGTGTAAAGTTTCAGTGCAATATCTTGAAAGTTGCACCACACCCACACGCACGCACACACACACACACACACACACACACACACACACACACACACGCGCGCACACACACGCGCAAACGCGCGCACTCGCACACACACATCCATCCGGACTTTTTTTGTAAATATGATATCTGGATGTTTTAAGACATTTTGAACACATTTGCATAAAAATCTCGATAAAAATTGTTTAACGAAAACATAGCTTCCTTTATGAGGAAGCAAAATCATCTGAAATTAAAAACCCAGCATTTTTTAAATCTGCTCAACCAAGGGGCTGCTCACTTAGGGAAAATGAACCATTTGATCAGACATCAGACAGGCGATCGCTAGAAGTCACTCCACGGAGAAAACAAGGATCTCGAAGTTTAGAATTAATACTAACAACAAATATCATTGAATATCAAAAAGTATTGAATAAAAGAGTAAAATTGTAATTATAGTCAGGGATTGCGAGCGAATCGCGAGCGAGCCGGAGAACAGGTAACATCTCTGATCCTTGCGAGTTTGACTCATTCAGTGAGCATGCTCGTACCGAGCAGGTAGCTATATAACTCGTTGGCGAGTCAATACCTCCGCAATATAACTCTTCGAAAGAACGGCAAATGAAACTCGGGAGACGATCCCCTCCTCGAACGAGCGCCGAGTCGGAAGGATCGGGCAGTTTGAATCGTTCAACGATTGAATCCCGGCGGTCTCGCATACGTAAAAACTCTTCGAGGATCAGATCCCCACGATCTCGACGGAGTATAACTCCTCGAGGAGCAAAACCGCTCGTCAAGCGAAAGGGTTTCGATCTTTACCTGAGTTTGGCTCTCCGCACGGTCATCGCAACTATGCAAATACCTATGTAGATGAAAATGGAGCGCACAGGAATAAACGGGCGTACATATATATGTATTTATATATACACTACTGAATAAAATTAAGGGATCAAAAAAATTTCCAACTTTTTAGTGGTTTTTGACAATGCTGTATCTCAGTGAAAAATTGTCCAATCAAGGTCTCAAAAAAGGATTTTGAAGCTTCAAGTTTCTAGTTTTAAGATCTTTCAGCCAAAAAAAAATCGAAGCTATAGGTTTTACGCAATCCTAAGAAAAAGTGAGACAAACCAATCACTTTTTTTTGGGTGCAGTTACTTGGAAAAAAAAATTCCAGCTAAACCATGACATGAACCGGATAGCTTGTTTATTTAACTTCAACTTGCTTTTTGTTGAGTCCTCGCTGTGAACATTTTTCGCTGAGATATCGGACTTTTAATTAAAAAAGATCCTTTTGTGATTGACCATTGATATCTCAGCAACCAATGATCGCACAGCAATCAGAAGGAGCGTCGCACATACTTGAATTAATGCTCTACAAAAATTGACGATAGTTTTTTGAAAAAAAAATTTTTCCATCCTTGCCATGAATTTGAAAAAGGAGAAAAAGGGCTATTTATTGTTTTTTTTTCAGAAAATCAACGGCAGAATTGAAAATCTTGATAAAACGACTAATGTTGAGCGTGAGTTTTACAGCTCGATATATGCACAAAGACCCTGTAAATTTTCAATTTGATCTATCGAACGGTGTTTTTGGTTTAAGTTTCAAGCAATCAAATTTTGAAAAAAATTAAAGAATCATGTTTATTGCCCCTAAACACTTTATTATCATCATTGAAATGAAAAAATAATTTTTTTGAGCTTTTTTCACATTTTCATCGCAAACAACGTTTAAATTTATAAAA
Source organism: Alloplasta piceator (assembly GCA_946863875.1). Lineage (NCBI taxonomy): Eukaryota > Metazoa > Arthropoda > Insecta > Hymenoptera > Ichneumonidae > Alloplasta > Alloplasta piceator. The sequence goes on along the minus strand of OX333072.1, from coordinate 41,730,284 downwards.
GAAAATAAAATTTAAAAAATTTCCGGAAATTTGTTTGAAATTTTTTAGAAATTTTTGAAGAAACTCACTCCAACAAAAATTGTTCAAAGTTAAAATTAGATTTACAGTAAATTTCCCTTTTTTTAGTTTTCGGAAAAATGTTTAAGCATATTACTAAATATCGTGAAATCTTTCTTAAAAAAAAAAGTTGAAATTGCATTATAATAAATAACGTAATTTTTAAAGAAATGAGCAACAGTAGTTAACACATATTCACAATCTAACCCAAATATACATATATATTAGACCGTGAATAACTTTTGAAGGAAAGAGTTCATCCAAAAATCCTAAGAAACGTTTTCTGAAGAGCGTTCAATTGAAGCCATGGTGAAAATTTTCAAAGTTCGACATTTTTTTCCTGTGTCATTTAAATATAAAAAATAAATTTGCAACGACAGACCTCTAAATATTAATATTCAGAGCTCTGCTTTTAACACGCATCTTTTTTTACTTCCCTGAAGGTAATTAATTGTAGATAGCGAAAAAAAAGTCATATTTTGAAAGCATAGTACGATGACCATACGGAGAGCAAAATTCAGATAAAAATCGAAACGTCTCGCCTCGTGAGAGGTTTTGATCCTCAGACTCAGTATTCTCTGTCTCGCTTTCTTGCCCTATATATCTCTCTTTATATCTACAGGGAGTGTCGGAAATTGTGCGCACTATTAGTACTGGCATGTAGAGCGTCGCAAGCCGAATCGAATGCTTTTTTTGAAAAGAAAATTCGATGAAAATTGGCAGAGTTATTAGCGATAAACGTCGATCAATGAAGGCAAAGATTACAACAGAAATTGCAAAATATCTTTCGAAGGCCCCGCCCACTAACGCTGACAAACACACACACACACACCCGAAAGCATCCGCACAGGCGATAAATGATGAGAACGTCGCGATGAAACAACTCGGCAAACTCGAAAAAAAATCATCGTGCTCTTATGTATTTTGCTCCAACGTAGCATCATGTTTTCGATTTATTTGAATTTTTTTCGCACGGCGATCTTAAATATTTGAAAGTTTTTTTATATAAAGACCACGAGATCTTACAAATCTTTTTTATATAAAATTTTTTTATTTAAAGACCACGAGAACTTACAAATCTTTACTCAACATAGAGATTGACGACCTAAATTACAAAATTAAAATACTCAACAGAAAGATTCAAAAAAACACAGAATTAATCGCAAAAACTCCAAAACACATACACGAAAAATTCTTCAAATTTGAACAAATTAGACTGAACAGGATATCAAAAGAATTCTTTGACAAACACCAAAAGAAATTAAGTAATCTCAGATATGAAAGAACACAAAATATCCACCAACACATTTTTAATTACGATGAATTCCTAAGAACAATCACATCACAATCAAATCAGAATCGAGAAAACATAAATGATCCAAACCAACATCAAAGAAAGAAACCAACATCACAAATCAATCTTTTTAATTCAGCCACATCAAACAATACTCAACATAACACAAACAATAACATAACGAATGACCCATTAACCAACATAGAATCAACAATCTCAAACAACAAAGTTAAAGAATGGCTGATCAATCTATCAAACATAGACATTCCCACACACATATCAACCTTTTTATCATTGGGTGAAAAATTCAGCTTTCCATATCTAAAACCGACAGATATCAAAACATACATCTATAAAACCATCTCAGAGTTTGAATCCAAAATAGATTACTTACTGGAAAAACCAATACAAGAAGAAATTAGAAAGAAATTCAACAAATTAATTGATAAAGTAAAAACTCCAAACTCATTCTTCAACACGAACAAAATAATCAAAGATACATCCATCTTTCTTAAAAACAATCCTCAATTAATCATTACAAGAGCAGATAAAGGAAACTCAACTGTTATATTGGACAAACTAGACTACATCACCAAAACTGATAATCTACTTGCAGACGAAACCACATATAAAATCACAAATAAAAATCCACTTAACAGACTACAAAAAGGCGTAAACCAAATTCTTACGAGATGGAAAAATCTTAAAATAATAGATGAAACCACACAGAAACATTTAAAAGCAGAAAACTGTAATTTAGCACGATTATACTGCCTTCCAAAAATTCACAAACATAACTATCCGCTACGTCCAATCGTATCTTCTATTAATAGTCCTACACATAAATTGGCCGAATTCATTCAAACTAAACTCTCAAAATTAATAGACACAACAAACTCACACGTTAAAGACAGTTTCTCATTTAAAAGATTGGTATCGAACATCTTTATACCCGATAACTACCAACTCATTTCCTTCGATGTCATCTCACTTTACACCAATGTACCTTTGGAATTAGTCATACAAAGCCTCCAAAAAAGATCAGATCTCTTCTCTGAAAAATTTCTACTAAACGAAGTAATAAAAACAATAGAATTCATAATGTTCTCAACCTACTTTACCTTTAACGACAAAATATATCAACAAATATTCGGCTTGCCAATGGGTTCACCGTTAGCCCCGATATTATCAAACATTGTAATGATCGACTTAGAAACCAACTGCTTAGAAAAACTGAAGTTCACGATACCAATCTACAAAAGATACGTAGACGAGATTATTATGGCTCTGCCTACGGACAAAATAGATTCAACACTTAACATCTTCAACTCATACCACACTAAACTACAGTTCACAGTTGAAGTAGAAACAAACAACAAATTACCATTTCTAGACATCTTGCTAATCCACAAAAATAACTCAATAATCACAGACTGGTACAGAAAACCGACTTGGTCAGGTCGATTCATAAACTTCTTCTCTCACCACCCTCTTACGCAAAAAAAAGGAATTATCATGATGTTGGTAGACAGAGCGATAAAACTATCACACGCATCCTTCCACCAAAAAAACATTGAACTAATCAAAAACACAATGATACAAAACTGTTACCCAATCTCCTTCACAGAAAAAATAATAAACCAAAGGCTAAGATTAATTAATTCACAATCAAATAACGACAACGCATTCGACTCCTCCAGATTAATAAATTTACCGTATACTGAAAACATTCACCACCAACTAGTCCGCCTTTTTCGACAATTCAATATAACACTAGTCACTAACAACCAACACAACATTCACTCCATCACCGGTTCCACAAAAGATAAAATAGATAACATGGATAAATCAAACGTAGTTTACCAAATCGATTGTAATGATTGTGATGCATTGTACATAGGACAAACAAAAAGATACTTAAAAACGAGAATCAACGAACACAAAAATAGTCTAAAACATACTAACACAATAAATACAGCGTTAGCAAAACACGGAATAGAACTAAAACACAATTTTAAATTTGACGACGTTAAAATTTTAAATAATGAAAAATGGCTCAAAAAGCGATTAATTCTGGAAATGATACAAATTAAAGCACACCCCAAAGCAATCAATTTTAGAACCGACATCGACAAACTAAGCAGCATATATAATTCAATAATTTAATAATACTCAAAATAATAACGGGAAAACCTCAAATTACCATCCATCAATTGAAAATTCATTACCAAATCTAACAGTTATCAATTTAAACCCGATCCAAAACCGGTTAACATAACCAGTCCGGCAAGAAAAATCACTAACGGCAAACTTCCCCAACCATGAAAAACCACCCCCACTTTTCAATACTCAATCACACTACCCCATTAATATAAATACCTCCTCACTCGCCTCAATACTCAGTCGCTACTTAGCTCTCGAATCGCCATGTAATGAAAACTGTTAATTTTGATCACAAATGAATCTTGGAAATTATCAAACATGAAATTCATAGGTAAATAACACATACACAAAAGTCTCAAAAAAAAAAAAAAAAAAAAAAAAACATCAACTAAGCAATAAAATATCAAAATCCTCCCTCTCACAGACACCAAGGATCACAAAAAAATGACCCGTCTTTATACAATAAATTCATAATGAATATTATCCAAGATTCATTAAATGACCAAAAAAAATTACCCGTACAAATTCAGGTCAGTCAGGACGGATAACATTTAAGCCTATAATGTAAAACATATCATACAAAATAAGACAATAAAGAATGTAATTTTAGAAATAATAAATCTGAAGAGGATCCGAATTAGGATCGAAACGTTATACCAAAAAAATTGTCCACTGTCATTTGGACCCACTGGCCGAATCGCAGCCGATTCTTCCTTCACTACTACGAGATATAACCTAGAAAAATTAGAAATTCTCTTAAAAGTATATTTAAAAATTTAAACAACAAAAATGACATGTTTTCAATTAGAATTCAAAAAGAATATTTAGTTTGTATAGCGAAAATTGGTGTAGTGATTTGTGCTGCCGGAATATGATAATTTTGAATTTATTGTGGTCCATCACAAACATTTATTTAGAATTTATTCTGATCTGTCAGAAAAATTTAATATCATAAAATTTAATTGAATCCTTAATATCCTTCATATCGATCTTCGTTTTTATAGTGCCCAGCGACTGCACTGGTAAAAATTCCATCCAAAATGAGGTTCATAACTTTTTTCTCATCGATGGAAGATTTTGAATTCAGAATGTGTCCAGAATCGAAATCATCGTGTTAGTGAAAGAAAAAAAGTTGTGAAGCTCAATAGTAATACTATTTTTCCACTGCACAATGTTCAATGCACATTTTGTTCTCTGCGTGATGGACAAGATTCTATTCATAATGAGGCTTATGATTTTTTTACTGATCATTGGTAGATTTTGTATGCAGAATCTAATTTGTGGTATTTGTTAAAGAAAAAAAGTTATGAACCTCAGTATTAATAGCCCTTTCTTCATTGCGCAATGAAGGAAATTCGAACTATATTGAGGTTTATGATTCCTTCTCTCATCGATGAATGGTGTACAAAAACTGGAGACAAGTACATTTATAAGCGTATCCGTAGTTTAGTCTACCTTGGCCTACCTACAAAAAGTTGTGAAATCAATAGACTTTAACCCTGAATACATATTGCCAAGCACATGTAGTATCCTAATTCGACTTTTACTTACAAGTATTACAGTATGCGGAAGCGAAATTTATTAAATATGAAAATATCTTTACATTTACAAATAAACAATAAATTCATTACTAAAAATAAATAATAAATAGATGAAACAGAATTGATCACAAAAATACAAAGTACTTGGCGAGTTTTTTCACCTGAGGCAACATCAACTGTATTACTGAAACATCTTTTGCAAATATTGCCTCACTCACCAAGTACTTTGTATTTATGTGACCAATTTTAGTTCATCGATTTATTATTTATTTTTGGTAATGAGTTAATTTTTTTATTTTTAAATGTAAAGATATTTACATATCCCCGCATAAAAAGTTGGTTTGTCACGAAATTGCTATGTTCGGACTGAAGCCGTTTTATTCGTGCTGTGATTGGTCGATTAGCCAGACTCGAGCGCGACTTCAGACCTCGCGTGTGTGCGACTTCGCACATCGCGAGTCGCACGATGACTTTGACAGTTGATTGCGGTTTCATGTCTGTCACTTTAACCGGAGAAATCGTTTAGTTACACATATACGCGTAATCCCCGCATAAAAAGTTGGTTTGTCACGAAATTGCTATGTTCGGACTGAAGCCGTTTTATTCGTGCTGTGATTGGTCGGTTAGCCAGACTCGAGCGCGACTTCAGACCTCGCGTGTGTGCGACTTCGCACATCGCGAGTCGCACGATGACTTTGACAGTTGATTGCGGTTTCATGTCTGTCACTTTAACCGGAGAAATCGTTTAGTTACACATATACGCGTAATACGGGTAAAGGATCTGCGCGTCACTTGAAAAGAGTCAGTGAGATAATTTCAAGAGAAACACGGACGTCACGGACATCAATCCCGTGTAACGGTGGTTTCTGTGCGCAGATTCGTACATCGCGAGTCGTGCGATGTTTTGACAGTCAGTGCGCGGTTATACGTCGTGTTGATCGACGAAATCGCTTGTGAAGATTAAGCTTTGATGAAAGTTTTTGCGATTAACGGTTAGTAGTATTCAATTTGCGAAAAAAAATCTTTTCATCATCAAGTCAACCATTATTCATATCAGCAAACAGTAATTTTGATTCCTTCATTATAATTTATTATTGCGAAGTATGAGTATATCACAAGGACTCCGTTCTGGCCAAAATACTTCTTTAATTGTGAAAATTTTATCGATGCTTATCCATAGATCTAACAGAATATTTGGATGCCGATATTGGGTCAATAATGTACATCGACATATCGAGAGTCTCAAATGAGTTTGACAGTTGATGCATTCGAAGATACGGAGCGTCTTGTCAGTCACATCAGAACGACAAAATCGGTGAGCCATGATGAACAGCTTATTCGTGTTCCCCAGAAAATTTCCGATAGAAATCACCCGCTTTGGATCTTTCAACAACGAACAAAAATTTTCCCATGCCCAGATCTGCCGAGGTTCATTTGCAAACCTACAGGTCGAAAAATGTTTTTGATATATTTGAGCATGTTCCGTGAGGAATTATTCCATCGCAAATATCTTATTCGTGTAGCCCGAAAAAAATTTCCGTTGAAAACACACGCTTTGAAACTAAACGACGAAAAAAAGCTTTCCTCATGGCCCCACGCCCAGGTCAGCAAAAGACCATTTGCAAATGGACGAGCCAAAATGATTTTTGGTATTAATGAGCATGTTTCGTAAGGAATCTTATAATCGTAAATAGCTTATTCGTGTTCCTCAGGAAATTTCCGATCGAGAACACACACACTGAACCTTTGAATGACGAAAAAAAGCTTTTTTGTGAAATAGAATGAAATGGAATGGGATTTTCGTTTCAAAACACAGGCTTCAAATCTTAAAACGACAAAAAAATCTTTTTCGTAAAATGGAATAGAATGGAATGGAATTTTCGATCAAAACACAGGCTTCACACTTTCAAACGACCAAAAAGAACGAATGGAATTTCATTCCATTCCATTCCGTGCACTGGAATGGAATGAAATTTTCGATTCATAACACAGGCTTCAAATCTTGAAACGACGGAAAAAAAACATTTTCGTAAAATGGAATGGAATGAAATGCAATTTCCGATTCAGAACAGACGCAGGGTTCAAAACTTGAAACGACGAAAAAAAACTTTTCTGTGGAAGGGAATGGAATTTCTGATTTAAACACAGGCTTTAAATCTTAAAATGACGAAAAAAAGACTTTTTCGTGGAATAGAATGGAATAGAATTTCCGATTCAAAACACATGGCTTCAAACCTTGAAAAGACGAAAAAAAACTTTTTCGTCGAATAGAATGGAATTTTTTAGGTAAAACACCGGCTTCAAACGTTGAAACGACGAAAAAAAAAAATTCGTGGAATGGAATAGAATGGATCAGAATGGAATTTTCGATTCGAAACACAGGCTTCGAACCTTAGAACGACGAAAAAAAACTTTTTTGTGGAATGGAATGGAATTTTCGATTCAAAACACAAGCTTCAAATCTTAAATCGACAAAAACTTTTTCGTGGAATAAAATAGAATAAAACGGAATTTTCAATTTAAAACACAGGCTTCAAATCTTGAAACGACGAAAAAAAACTTGTTCGTAGAATGGAATGGAATGGATTGAAATAGAATCTTCGATTCACAGCACAGGCTTCAAACCTTGAAACGATGAAAAAAAAAATTTCCGTGGAATAGAATGGAATGGAATTTTCGATTCAAAACACAGGCTTCAAATCTTGTAACGACGAAAAAAAAACTTTTTCATGGAATGCAATGGAATGGCATTTTTCATTTAAATAACAGGCTTCAAATATTGAAACGACGAAAAAAAACTTTTTCATAGAATGGAATAGAATGGATTCGGATGGACTTTTCCAATCAAAACACAAGCTACAAATCTTGAAACGAACAAGAAAAACTTTGACGTGTAATGAAAGGGAATTTTCGATTTATGACACAGGCTTCAAATCTTGGAACGACGAAAAAAAACTTTTTCGTGGAATAGAATGGAATGGAATGGAATTTCCAATTCAAAACAGATGGCTTCAAACCTTGAAAAGACGAAAAAAAACTTTTTCATGGAATGGAATGGAATTTTTTATTCAAAACACCGGCTTCAAACCTTGAAACAACGAAAAAAAACTTCTCGTGGAAGGGAATGGAATGGAATGGAATTTTCAATTCACAACACAGGCTTTAAATCTTGCAACGACAGAAAAAAACTTTTTCGTGAAATGGAATGGAATGGAATGGAATTTTCAATTCACAACACAGGCTTTAAATCTTGAAACGACGAAAAGAAACTTTTTCGTAGAATAGAATGGCATGGAATTTTGGATTCAAAACACAGGCTTCAAATCTTGAAACCACAAAAAACTTTTCCGTCGAATGGAATGGAATGAAATGGATCTTTCGATTTTAAACACAGGCTTCAAACCTTGAAACGACGAAAAAAAAACTTTTTCGTGGAATGCAATGGAATTGAATTTTCCATTCAAAACACAGGCTTTAAATATTGAAACGACGATAAAAAACTTCTTCATGGAATGGAATAGAATAAAATGGAATTTTTGATCCAAAACACAGGCTTCAATCCTTAAAACGATAAAAAAAAACTTTTTCGTTGAATGGAATAGAATGGATTCGGATGGACTTTTCGATTCGAACAACGCTACAAATAATGAAACGACGAAGAAAAACTTTTTCGTGAAATGAAATTTTTTATTTATAACACAGGCTTGAAATCTTAAAACGACGGAAAAAAGCTTTTTCGTGGAATGGGATGGAATTTTCGATTCAAAACACGCGTTTCAAATCTTGAAACGACGAGAAAAAACATTCGTGGATCGGAATGGAATAGAATTTTCGATTTAAAACGCAGGATTCAAATCTTAAGACAACGAAAAAAACTTTTTCATCGAATTGAATGGAATTTTCGATTCATAATCCAGGCTTCAGACCTTGAAATGACGAAAAAAAAACTTTTTCGTGAAGTGGAATGGAAAGGAATTTCCAATTCAAAACACAGGCTTCAAACCTTGAAACGACGAAAAAATACATTTCCGTGGAATGAAATGGAATTTTCGGTTCAAAACATAGGCTTCAAACTTTGAATTGACGAAGAAAAACTTTTTCGTGGAATGGAATGGAATTTTCGATTCAAAACACGGGCTTCAAATCTTGAAACGTCGAAAAAAAACTTTCATGGAATGCAATGAAATGGAATGGGATTTTCGATTTAAAACGCCGGCTTCAAATCTTGAAACGACGAAAAAAAAAAATTTCATCGAATTGAATAGAATTTTCGATTCATAACACAGGCTTCAGACCTTGAAACGACGAAAAAAAATATTTTAGTGGAATGGAATGGAATTTTCGATTCAAAACAGAGGCTTCAAATCTTGAGACGACGAAAAAACACATTTTCCTGGAATGGAATGGAATGGAATTTCCAATTCAAAACACAGGCTTCAAACCTTGAAACGCCGAAAAAAACATTTTCGTGGAATTGAATGGAATTTTCGATTCAAAACACAGACTTCAAGCCTTGAAACGACGACAGAAAACTTTTTCGTGGAATGGAATGGAATTTTTTATTTAAAACACAGGCTTCAAACCTTGAAACAACGAAAAAAAACTTTCGTAGATTGGAATGGAATAGATTGTAATGGAATGGGATTTTCGATTCAAAACACAGGCTTTATATCTTGAAACGTCGAAAAAAAACTTTTTCATGGAATGGAATGGAATAGGATTTTCGATTTAAAACACAGGCTTCAAACTTTGAAACGACGAAAAAAAACTGTTTCGTGGAATGGAATGGAATTTTCAGTTCAAAACACAGGCTTCAAACCTTGAAACGACGAGGAAAAAGTTTTTCGTGCAATGGATTTTGGAATGGAATTTTCGATTTCAAACACAGACTTTAAATTTTGAAACGACGAAAAAAACTTTTTTGTGGAATGGATTGGAATGGAATGGTATTTTTTATTCAAAACACAGGCTTCAAATCTTGAAACGACGAAAAAAAACTTTTTCGTGGAATGGAATGGAATGGATTTTTCCATTTAAAACACAGGCTTCAAATTTTGAAATGACGAAAAAAACTTTTTCGTACAATGGATTGGAATGGAATGGAATTTTTTATTTAAAAAACAGGTTTGAAACCTTGAAACGGCGAAGAAAAACTTTTTCGTGGAATGGAATGGAATTTTTGATTCAAAACACAGGCTTCAAACCTTGAAACGGCGAAGGAAAACTTTTTCGTGGAATGGAATGGAATTTTCGATTTAAATAACAGGCTTTAAGTTTTGAAACGACGAAAAAAACTTTTTCGTGGAATGGATTGGAATGGAATGGAATTTTGCATTCAAAAAACAGACTTTAAATCTTGAAACGACGAAAAAAAACTTTTTCGTGGAATGGAATGGAATGGAATTTTCGATTCAAAACACAGGCTTCAAACCTCGAAACGACGAAAAAAAACTTGTTCGTGGAATGGAATGGAATGGAATGGAAAGGAATTTTCGATTCAAAACACAGGCTTTAAACCTTGAAACGGCGAAAAAAACTTTTTCGTTGAATAGAATGGAATGGAATAGAATTTTCGATTCAAAACACAGGCTTCAATTTTCGAAACGACGAAAAAAAACTTTTTCGTGGAATGAAATGGAATGGAATTTCTGTTTCAAAACACAGGCTTCAAACCTTGAAACCTTGAAACAACCGACACTGATTTTATCTCGAAACTATGAATTTATGGATGAACAAAATTCTTTAACTAAGAACAGACGGAATTCTAAATGTTCCGACGAGTTCTCTAGCGTGTTCTCTTCCTCATGTACAACTGGCATTGTTTTTACTTGGAAATTATGAATTTATTGAAAAAAAAAAATTTTGTCTGTTCTTGGCTAAACAATTTTTTTTATCGATAAATTCATAGTTTCCAGGTAAAAACCATGTCAGTTGTACATGAAGAAGAGAAACACACTAAAGGACCCGTCGAAATATTTAAAATTTCGTCTGTTCTTAGCTAAACAACTTTTTTAAATCGATAAACTTTTAGTTTCCAAGTAAAAACTGTGTCAGTTGTACATGAGGAAGAGAACACGCTGAAGAACTCATTGAAATATTTAGAATTTCGTCTGTTCTTAACTCCAAGTCCCATCGAAAAATTCCGGTCGACAAATCCGCTAGGGTTCGAGGCTCGCATTTTTTCTCGGGTATGAATTTGAAAGTTGCCACTCGGCGATTTTTAAAGTCGGACATTACATATCCAAGCTTAATATTTAGAAATTTGTATTTCAATTTCTAAATATTTAAGCAATTGATAAATTTCAGACCATATTCAAGGTCGAAGCGCTGCAGCGCTGATGGGCAGCCGCTCGCGCGCGTGAGCGCGCGTCTCCGTTCCCTAGTCCCCAAATAAAAAGTTCATGGGTAACAATATATATCGAAGATTTATCGAAATCTCGCAAGCATTGTCACCGTTTTATTCGTGCTGTGATTGGTCAGCTGGATTGACTCGGACGCGACTTCACACCTCGCGTGGCGCGAGTTCACATGTCGCGATTCTCAGATGAGTTTGACATGTTTGTCATGTCAGTCACATCGGTCATCGGAACGACAAAATCGGTGAATTATGGTGAATGCTTATTCGTGTAGCCCATATAATTTACGATTTAAAACAAACACATTGAACTTTAAAGAGACGAAAAAAAATTCACTCAGCTCCGTGCTCGGATCAGCCGAGGTCATTCGCAAATGGACCCGCTAATATGGTTATTGGAATTTTTAAGCATGATCCGTAAGGAATTTCATTATCGCAATGGCTTAATCGTGGTCCCCAGGCAATTTCAGATTGAAAACACAGGCCTTGAACTTTGAAACGACGAAAAAAAACTTTTTCGTGGAATGGAATAGAATAGAATAGAATGGAATGGATGACTCATCAATTAATCTGTCATCAGGCTTTGAATCTTGAAACGACCGAAAAAAACGTTTTTCGCGGAATGGAATGGAAAGCAATGGAATAGAATGGAATGGAATGGAATGAAATTAATCTTTCTAAGAATCTTCCAATTAATCTTTCCAAGTTTCTTTGAATGAATTTTTCCAAGATTTAACGACATGTTAAAACGGCATTTGGCCATGCTGGTCATCTACGATTTTGATTTTCTATCTTTCCTCAAATAAAGTTTTTCGATTTTCTGAAATTTCTTCTTTTTCGAAAATTGACTCGAATTGGTCAGTTTTTAGTTTTTCGTGAGGTTTCGAAAAAACCTCATTGTTTCAAAGAATCTTTTAAAGATTCTTCGAAAGATTCTCATCCGATGCGACAAGAGAATCTTTGAAAGAATCTTTTAGAAAATCTTTGAAAGAATCTTAAAAAGATTCTTAGAATCTTGGAAAGTATCTTTGCAAGAATATTAAAAATATTCTTAGAATCTTGGAAAGAATCTTTAAAAGAATCCCGCTCCGGATCGTATCCGTGATTCTTTCCAAGATTCTTTTTAAGATTCTTTCAAAGATTCTAAGAATCTTTTGAAGATTCTTTGTAAGATTCCAAGAATCTTTGTAAGATCCTTTCAAAGATTCTTTACAAGCTTCTTTCAAAGATTCTTTTTTTCTACGCGGGCATCAATTAATTTGTCATCCGGCTTTGAACCTTGAAACGACGAAAAAATACTTTTCGTGGAATGAAATGTAATGGAATGGAATGTAATGGATGACCCATCAATTAATTTGTCACACAAAACTTTTCGCAAATGGATCCGCCAAAATGGTTTTTGACACTTTTAAGCATGATCCGTGATGATTTTTACATCGCAATTAGCTTATTCGTGTTTCGCAGAAAATTTCCGATTCAAAGCACACGCTTTGAACCTTCAAACAACTTTTTCTTAAGCAATGCAGACCCTCTGTGAGTCGAGTATCACGGATTTTTGACTGAAGCGCTGCAGCCGCGGATAGTAAATAGCAAAGAGGATAGGATAGAGAGAACGCTGAGCGTATACTGAAAGCACTGCCATCTGTGAGGTGAGAGCGAAAGTACGACGCGACGCCATGATACTTTGCCTTATATATATGACTTTTGTTCGCTTGGGACGCTTGGGTGGCTTGGGTTCGCTTTGGGATGCTTTGGGAGTGAAAAAGGTTAAATACAGAAGCGAAAAAATGGTTTTGAGATGCGATGTGAAGGGATGTCGGAGAAATTCAAGCTCAGGCTTGGAACATTCATTCTTCCGACTGCCAAAAGATGCTGAAACGTAAGTACAAATTGCATTTAGATACTTATTTTTCATATCCTATACTTACTGAACTTAACCTCAAATTAATGGTGCTTTAAAATTCTACCACCTGATCATTTATGCTATTAGGATGCAACCATTCTAACGTTTTATGTAAAAACATACATTGCCTTTAAAGTTAATAACTTAATTTTATTAGCATGAGATTTAGCATGAGTGCGAGACAAAGGTCTGCTCGGATGTTTCTCTCGCACTCACATTAAACCCGTCCCAACTCGACTCGCTGCAATCATACTGATTTATGCGTCTCATCTACTGTTATTTACAGGTGTCAAAAATGGTTGCGATTTATTGGCATGGATAGTGAACGTGGCCATGTACGGATATGTACCGACCATTTTGAGGCCGGCTCTATTAGAAAAAAATTTCCAAGGCCGTTGTTGGTACGAAATGCTGTGCCAACGATACGCAAGTTGCCGGAGCAAAACCCACGGACAAAAGTTTGTGAGCAAAAATTCGCTGAAGGGATGTAAATCTTGAATTACTGTCAATGTAATGTAGATTGTCAATGTAATATCGATTATTTTTTATACGTTCATGTGATATTTCGATTTACAGATGGACATACTCAAGCCCAATCGCCGCAAGGAATAGAGCTAGACAGAAGTTCACCGCTGCGAACACAAATTTTCAATATTCATGCGAATAACGTTTCGCAAATAATAATCTCAGGTGAGAAAAGAAATTTAATTGTAAATATAATTAACAATACGAAAAACCTAAAGAATACGCTGAAAAATGTGAGAATCAAATCCTAGTTACATTTAACGCTGCCATTGGCATAATCCGAGCATTTCTATATAAATTTTCTGATTGGGCTTCTCCTATTGTATAAATTGATTTATATCTTATTTATATTTATATTATTTTTATTTATATTATTTTTATTTACATTATTTTTGTTTGTATTATTAATATTTTTTTGAAGATGGGATTCCGGACATTCGAGACAGCACCCCGACAATAGAAATACCAATTCAACATAACATTACACCAACTCGTAGGAATACTGACAGACTAATAATAACACCAAAAACATTGCGTCTCAGCGCTCAAAAACGAACAATAGCTGCGTTGCGTAGTAAAGTACAAAGGTTAAAATTAGAAAAACCAAAGCACACTGGACTGAACCGAGTAGAAAAATTAATTGAAGACAGCGCCATTTATTTATCCACTCAAGCTCACACTTTACTAGCAACACAGTTACGCTTAGCAAAGGTTAGCAAGTTTCGCAATCGTTATGATAAAACGTTGAAGGATATTGCATTATCGATCTTCTATCACTCTCCGAAAGCATCTAAATTCCTCCGAAAATTTCTTACGCTACCATCAGAAAAAGTACTCCGCGAATATCAAAGACAATTTGCCATATATCCCGGTATAAACCTTGCAGTCTTAGCACAATTGAAAGATAAATTTGAACATGCACCATTGAAAGATTTGATAGTATCTCTTCTTTTCGATGAAATTCTTTTGACATCAGAAGTCCACTTTGACCCAAGTCTTGACCAATTCGTTGGATTATCGGATGATGGCAGTAATCACGAGCCAATAACCGCAAAAACGGCCTTAGTCTGTATGATTACATGGATTAATAAACAAGTAAAGCAGGTTGCAGGGTATTGGCTTCTTCCCGCGAAAGGGACGTCCGATAAGACTCATAACATAATACTCGAAGCAATCGGTAAAGTTAATGACACGGGCCTCATTGTAAAATCATTAATTTTTGACCAAGGTCCTAAGAATCAGGGATTTTTAAAGAAAGTAAACGTATCGCCGGCAAAACCTTTTTTCACAGTGGACGATCATAACATTTACATAATTTGGGATCCACCGCACCTACTAAAGTCGATAAGGAATAATTTAAAAGAAAGGATTTTGTTTTATAAGGGAGGAAATGTCGATTGGAGTCACATTAAAAAGATCTATGAACTTAGTGGGGAAACTAAGTTGAATCTGATTCCAAAAATTTCTGACAAACACTTTGTATTGAATACTTATTCGAAAATGAGAGTATCTACAGCTGCGCAAATATTATCGGAATCAATGTACACGGCGTATTTAGTATACACTACTATGTTTCCGAACAAGTTTTGTAAAGAGTCATGTGGCATTAATTGTAAGTGCTTAGAACAAGACATGACAGGACAGTTCCTTTCGGACATTGACAAAGTATTTGACTCGCTAAATTCATCTTTTCTCAAGCCGACAGTACCGAACAAATTGAATTATGCAATAGCTGAAAACACACCACACGAAGCTTTTTTACGAGACATGGCGGTAAACTTACGAAAGTGTCACTTCAAAACAATTATTCCACATTACTTTTAGCTAAAGAGTTACGAGAGAATTATGGAATAAGTAGACTTTCCACGCGGCGGTTAAATCAGGATCCACTCGAAAACTTATTCGCAGTCATTCGACAGCAACATGGCTGTAATGTTGATCCGTCACCAAAACAATTTGAAGCTGGCCTTAGGCATGTATATATCACACACCTTTCGAAAATATCAAATATTTCTAATTGCGAAACTGACGAAAATAAGATTTTTGCTAAACTCAGTCAAATACCTTCGATTTCACCTCCGATACCGATGGAAAATATTGCTATACAAATACCGATCGCAGATGATATTAATGAAAATGTAGAATCTGAAGTAGACGAATTCACTGAAAAAAATGCTATTCATTATATCGCAGGGTATCTTTGTAAAAAATACCTTTCACATCATACCTGTGAAAAGTGCCAACAAATTTTGTTGATTCAGAATGACGACTGTTTCGAAGATTATAAATTATTTACAATTATGAAGCAGTATACTGACACGAAGGGCTTATTACACGCAAGAGAGAATGTTTTTCTGATTTTGAAAAGTTGGGAGAGCCAATTCAAACGCACGATCGATTCTATGTTACATGTTCGAAACGTATCGAAAGTTCTAGCAGGTGTAATTAGCAAGATTTGCCCACTGATAGAATTGTGCTCCCCGGAAGCAACGCAGATTTTCTTTCATACATTCTTAAAAATAAGATGCCATTGGCAAAGTAGATTTATCAGGAGACACTTACATAGTACTAAGAAGTCCAATCAGAATTCAAAAATCAATCGATTCACTAATTAATGTACCATTCCTCTATAAAATGCTGTACATCTGCAAATGTAATTTCACACTAAACGTGATTATTTTTATAACAGACTTTAGGTTCGATATTATGCGTTCCTGTATTACTAGAATAAGATATATTGTAAGAACATATGTATAGAATTTGAACAAAAATTATCGACAATAAAAATAAATTGCATTGTTTCTAAAAAATATTGGTTTCTCATTTCCCTGTATGAATATTTATTCTTCATTGTGTTTGAAATCGGCGGTATGGACGATCAGCCGGAGGGTGGGGGGTTGTTAGTTCAGCTCCGACCTCACAGAGGCGCTGTAAACCGTATACGCAAAAATACATTACGGCCTTATGGCAGCGTTCTCTCTATCCTATCCTCTTTGGTAAATAGGTCGTGCGCGTCAGCGCGCGTGTATAGGACCCTAGTTTTATAAATTTGGCTTTCGCATACTGTAATACTTGTAAGTAAAAGTCGAATTAGGATACTACATGTGCTTGGCAATATGTGATCAGGGTTAAAGTCTATTGATTCCACAACTTTTTGTAGGTAGACCAAGGTAGACTAAACTACGGGTACGCTTATAAATGTACTTGTTTCCAGTTTTTGTACACCATTTTTGGTGTTTTTGGGGGTGTACGTTATACTCCTTGATTTTACTAAAAAATATTCATTATAATATTTATCATTTGTTTATGAAAAAAAACGGAGCTTTGACGTTAACTAAACTTTTCTATGGATAGAGAATAAAAAGACAAGAATATACCCGAGAAAAAAGTTCATATCTGAATATATCTGAATGTATCTGAATTATATCTCTAGAATCAGATATGATCAGACAAGAAATTTGGCCGCATCTGATCATGCAGTGTCATGACAGATCATGTATGCTTATATCTGACCATGTATGATCATATCAGGGCCATTTTTATAATTTTGAGAGCAGACATTATTTAATTTTTTCATATATTTATCAGTTGTTACGATGAAAATCAGTTCCATATTCACAATTGATAGTTTCTAAAAGTCAAGTAACAGGAAAAAAAATTTTAAGAAATAAAAATCTTTGCCCCCAGTGGGGTTTGAACCTGCGACCCTCGTTTTTACGCATATCCTCAAATTCAATATGAATTAAATATTAAAAACTTGTAAATCGGAAATTTGTACATCGTTTCTCAGCATTTTTTCGTATTTACAAATCCTCCTCTATGAGGAAATGTTAGCAAATTTTAGTAAATTTTAGCTGTCACAGTTTTGGCTTCCTCATAGAGAAAGATTTGTAAATACGGAAAAATACTCTGGAAACGATGTGCAAATTTCCGATTTGCAAGTTTTTTTTACTACCTCTGGTTATCGGAGTAATAAAACGGCAGCTTTGTATCGTACAATTTTCGATCAAGCTTTTTTTGTTAAATTTCAAATTGCATAAAATTTGCACGGTTTAAGCGATTTTTGCAAAATTGAATACCAAGTAACTTTTTCCATTAAACTACCATTATAGAAATTTTTGAGCCTGATATAACAGAATATCTGCAAGCTAGAGCGATCATGCGCTTTCCCAAAAAATTAAAATTCTTATAAATCACGAACCCCTTGAGCAATTTTTGCGAAATTCAATACCAACAATATTTTTCACTCAAACTATCGGTATGATTTTTTTTAAATCTGATATTGCAAAATTTGCGGACGCTAGAGCGATCAAACTTTTTCTTTGAAAATTTTAACATCGCATAAAATTTGCACGGCTCAAGCGATTTTTGCAAAATTGAATACCAAGTAACTTCTCTCATCAAAATACCATTATAAAAATTCTGAGCGTGGTATCACGAAATTTGTGCAAGCTAGAGCGATCATGCGCTTTTTGCAAAAATTCAAAATTTTATAAACCACGAACCCCTTGAGCGATTTTTGCGAAATTCAATCTTTAATACTCAAACTATCTGTATAATATTTTTTAACCCGATATTGCAAAATTTGCGAACGCTAGAGCAACCGCGAACGCCCTTTTTTTTGAAAATTTAAAAGTCGCATAAAATTCGCACAAGTCAATGAATTTTTGTAAAATTCATAACAAACAAAGGGGCTGTAGAGCTCAGCTTATGTGCAAAATTTCGGCTCGCTACTCCAAAGTCGTCTTGAGATATAGATGTTCGAATTTTTCGAGGCAACGACACACACACACACATACCCCTACAGCACACAATATTGCAGCAATGTTGCTGAAATGTTGCACGACAACATCGCAATGTTGCTATGTCCGCCGATTGAATTATTGCTGCAATATTCCGCAATATTGCAGAAATATTGCATGCAATTAATATACAATATTCCAGCAATATCACTCGTATTGGATATGCAATATTGCAGGAATATTACGTGCAATGGAAACTGTATCATTTGAATTATTGCATAAAATAAAAATATGTAGTCTTCAGTCCATCGAACTGCGCTATCACAGGGCGCGGGTAAATGTTCCAACAATTGATTGTTAATTAAGACCCCGATACCGGACTTTCATCGGTGCTCGGTGGCACTTTCGCCAGCGCGAGAGCGCGCACCAACCGCCGCCACCTAACGGATCTCAGGCGAAGTGCCGAGATCGTGGCAGGCCCCAGGTCCCCCCGTTACATCATATAGTCATATTTTGTGAATAAGAATCATTCAGAAACAAAAAACATTTTGGTTTTATAGCTTTTTTGATATTGAACATTTTTTCAATACGAATATCACAATGTCTTAATTATATTATATCGCTGCAATATCACATGTCTTATTAATGTCAAAAGCCCAACAAAATTTTAAAAAGAAATATGAAAAAAGAAAATTACGTGAAATTAATCGTTATTGATGTTTTATGAAGAATAAATGAATAGATCTTTTTCAACAGATCTTTTTCATATTTATTACGCTTTTGTAGTTGTAAAATTTGAAGTTCCAACTCATTAATATCGCTGCAATTTACTCCCAACGTTTCAACAAAATATTGCAGGAAACATTCCTGCAATATTTTTCGCAATATATCATTGCACATGCAATATGACTATATTGCTGCAACATTGCAGCAACGTTTCAACAAAATATTGCAGAAATGTTGCTTAGGAACCTTCTCGAAACATTGCTGAGAAGTTTTAGTGCAATGTTGCGTAGCAATGTTACCGCAAAATATCTGCAATATATCATTGCACGTGCAATATGACAACATTGCTGCTACATTGCAGCAACGTTTCAACAAAACATTGCAGAAATGTTGCTTAGGAACATTCCCGAACCATTGCAGAGAAGTTTCAGTGCAATGTTGCGTACGCAATGTTGCCACAACATATCTGCAATATTTCATTGCACGTGCAAGATGACAATTTTTATGTAAAAACTGCAATTTTTATGTAAAAACTGCAACGTTGCAGCAATGTTATGTGCTGTAGGGGTACATACATTCATACATACATGCATACATACATCCGAACATTTTTTTTAAATATAATTTCTCGATGTCTTAAGACATTTTCAACATACTGACATGAAAATCTCGAAAAAAAAAATTCACGAAAACAAAGCTTCCTCTTTGAGGAAGCAAAAAATAGATAATTTGAAAGTTCATGGACTTTTCCGACTGATTTAGTTTTCTTGCGGACGCGGACCCTACAATATGTACGAGACCAGACTGGGATTTGAAACCTACCTACCTATCGAGCCTAACTAACGACCTAAGACTGGGACGCTAACCACTCCCACGCGGAAGAAAAGTATATTCGTCATATATCTCTGATTTATAATTCATACATGTCATACAAAACGGCAAAAATTTGTATATCCGTCATACATGAGACAAGTATGAATATAATATCTGAGATATATGACGAATATATATGGAATGTATCTCTCTTATGAGCTTATGCATATTAAATATATTGCTTTTATATTTTTCTATGTTAAATTATATATCTATATTACATTTTTACATATTCTGTAATACATCTGTAGTACATAAAAAATATTATATGGATACATATTTATATACGTTGAAATATAAAAAGAACATATGAAATATTCAGGCACAATCTATATGAAAATATGAAATATTCATTTTTATTATATAAATTTGTTACTTTATATAATAAAATTACAGGTCCCTATCAATTCAACGACGTTTTGTCGGTCACCCCCTACGATTTTTTAAATATTTAAATATGGTATTATAAATGCAAAAAAAATTATCCATGTAAATTTTTAGCTCTTTATCTTAAACCATACCGAAGTTATTGATTTTTCAAAAAATATTTCTAAAATGATCATGACTTTTACAATAACCAAGATATTCTAATTTGCTAGGAAGTCATTTTTTTGTTTATCAATGTACTTTTTAAACAAAATATCGAGACCTGAGAAGATTTTTTTTAAATGTTTTTTAGCTGTTTTAAGCTAAAAAATTGGATTTCTTTCAATGGGACCCATTCCAAATTTTTCAAAAAAACTTATAAAATTCTACGTAGAAAGACAAAATTTTTGAGATTTCACCAAAGATGAGATTCAAATAACTTCTTGTTAAAAAAAAAATTCGATTTTTTTCCGTAATTTTGATCTTTTTTCTTTCTATGACTGCAATAGTTGATTTCAATTATGTTAAAATAAATAATTTCCTTTCTAAATTATAATAATTAACATTAAAAATTACAATTCAAGTACGTTTTGCACTTTATTCAATTTTTTTACATAAAAATTGTAATTCAGTACAATGAATAAGTGGACGATTCAAATCTATTATTGCAAGTGGCCTGACGTAGCTCAGTCGGAAGAGCACTCGACTGACAATCGAGTGGTCGCGGGTTCGATTCCCGGTCCCCCAGTATTTCTTATCACAAATTTCATATCACAAATTGTACATGTACTGATCGCATTATTTATGCCTATCATATTTTTTATGACAATCGAGATCGATGTGAGTGGTCATAAATTAGGGCCCTATTTTTGACTCCAGATATATATTATATATTTCACATATATTATGAATATATGAAAAATATTGTTCATATATTTCAAATATATATTACATGTGAAATTAATATAAAAAATATATAAATTATGTATATCAGATATATATTAGATGTAAGATTAATATAAAAATTATATATAAATTATGTATGTTAGATCTATGAGGGATTCTCTGTCAATTCAGCCACTTTTTTTCGACCACCTCAGATGTGCCCCATAATTGGTTACATCAAAGTGCTACTAAAACGCAATCTATGTGAATTTTTTCAGATTTCCAATTCAAAATCTTAGAAATCGCCGTTTTTTTCCAAATGAATATATCTCGGAAACTTGAAGTAACTGAAAAAAATGTTTATACATAAAAGTTGTAGTTTTGTGTTAGCATTCAAGCGGAATATTTGAAACAATTTTTACGTTTCGGTAACGCTGATTTTTTACCAAAAAAGGGGATAATTATTTTTTTATTCAAAAAAGGCCATTTTTTTTGGCTGAAAAAATTACAGAGTCTTCCAGAATATCCGACGATATCGCAAAAAAATCGCCTGAGTGGCACGGATTGAGGTTCTAGGGTAAAAAAATGAAACCACACAAATGCATTTTTTTTCTACCGGAACCTCGTTAACATATCTCAGAAACTTGAAATTACTGAAAAAAAATGCTTCCACATAAAAGTTGTAGTTTAGTGTTAGCTTTGGAGCAGAATATTTGAAATAATTTTTACATTTCGGTAACGCTGATTTTTCACCAAAAAAGGGGGGAATTATTTTTTTATTCAAAAACAACCCTTTTTATTTGGGTGAAAAAATTATAGACTTTCGGTATATCTGACGATATCACAAAAAAATCGCTAGAGTGGCACGGATCGAGGTTCCGGTAGAAAAAATAGTAATTTATGTGGTTTTATTTTTTTTACCCTAGAACCTCGATCCGTGCCACTCTAGCGATTTTTATGCAATATCGTTAGATATACAGGAAGACTGTAATTTTTTCAGCCGAATAAAAACGGCTTGTTTTGAATAACAAAATAATATCCCCCTTTTTTGGTAAAAAATCAGCGTTACCAGAACGTAAAAATTATTTCAAATATTCCGCTCGAAAGCTAACACAAAACTACAACTTTGATGTGCAGACATTTTTGTTCAGTAACTTCAAGTTTCCGAGATATGTTAACGAGGTTCCGGTAGAAAAAAAAAATTAATTTGTGTGGTTTTATTTTTTTACCCTAAACCTCGATACGTGCCACTCTGGCGATTTTTTCGCGATATCGTCAGATATACTGAAAGACTCTGTAATTTGTTCACCTAAAAAAAATGGCCTTTTTTAAATAAAAAAATATTTATCCACTTTTTTGGTAAAAAATCAGCGTTACCGGAACGTAAAAATTATTTCAAGTCATCCGCTCGAAAGATAACACAAAACTACAACTTTTATGTGGAGACATTTTTTTCAGTTGCTTCAAGTTTCCGAATTTGGAAAAAAATGGTATTTTCTAAAATGTTGAATTCAAAAATCTGAAAAAAAATCACATAGAATGCCTTTTAGTAGTACTTTGATATAACCAATTATGGGGCAGATGTGAAATGATTTTTAAAAAAATGGCTAAATTGACGGAGAATCCCTCCCATATGTGATATATATCGCATATATAGATAAGTTATTATACATCCAAGTTAATGCATTCCAAGTATATTTATTCATATATCTTTCATATAATGTTCATACATAATACGGCAGAAAGTTGGTTATTTCTCATATATTTGCGATACATGATTCATACTTGGCATACATGAATTATATATTTCTCATACATATTTCATACATCAAAAATATATTTTCGCATATACTTTTTTTTCTGCATGGGCTACACCACCGACTACTTTTGATATACTGATGTAAATATCATATTTATAGAACACAGGCCGAGAAATAAATATGTACCAAAATAGTATTAAGAATTTATTTTCATTACCCGAAGACCATTTTTTGGTTCAACTTGTCTTTTAACTTAATTTAAAAAAATCAAATAATATTGAATCAGATGAATAATAATAATAATACATATTATTATTAATAATATTTATTATTATTATTAAATAATAATGAATATTATTACTTAATTTATATTGTTATTATTACCAATTATGTATTTGTATTATTTATACCATTTTTAATTGATGTGCATCTATATGTATATGTAAGTATATCATATTGAATATATTTACTAAATTTCATTTTGATTATCTTATTTTTTGAATGCACCAAACTGGGTCTCGTACTGGCTAACCTATCGAGTTCTTATTTAAATATATAATTGAAAACTTATTGAAACCTGGCCGGGCCCTGTTTTGATTTACCTATAAAGCCTTTGTTTAAAATATAATGGAAAACCTATTTAAACCAGACCGGGCCCTGCCTTGACTTACCTATAAAAGTCCTTCCCAAAAAAATGGTCATATCTGAGCAGATATGCTAATGCAGGTGTTTATCTACAACATAAATGAATCTGATCTGATCATGCATGGTCAAAGATGAACATACATATATTTTTATGCGCTTAGGGGGAGCTCTATGTCTGGTCAGATATGACCGCGCATAAGTAAATATGTGCAGATATGAATTTATAGCTGAACATGTCTGCCCATGTGCGGTCATATCTAACCAGATATGATACAATTCTCGACTACATACGAGCTCACACATGATCAGACTTGAATATGTGCGCCCATGCATGAACATATCCAACCAGGTATGGATGAATACGCAACCAAACCCAACTCGTACATGATCAGGTCTGAAAATATTTGCCCATGTACGACTGTGTCTGCCCAGATATGTAATTATACTCGAATTCATCCAAGCTCTATATGATCATCGTTGAACATGCTTGTCCATGTGTGATTAGATCTTATTACAATGCTTATATATGCATTGATTTATATATGCATTGATTTATATTTGATTAGATCTGATCACACGTGGGCAAGCATGTTCAGCGATGATCATTTAGAACTTTGATGAATTCGAGTATAATTCCATATCTGGGCAGATACAATCGTACATGAGCAAATATTTTCAGACCCGATCATGTACGAGTTGGGTTTGGTTGCATATTCATCCATAACTGGTTGGATTCATGCTTGGGCGCACATCTTCAAGTCTGATCATGTGTGAGCTCGTATGTAGTCGTGAATTGTACTATATCTGGTTAGATATGACCACACATGGGCAGACATGTTCAGCTATAAATCCTTATCTGCACATATTTACTTATGCGCGATCATATCTGACCAGATGTAGAGCTCCTCCTAAGCCCATAAAAATACATGTATGTTCATCCTTGACCATGCATGATCAGATCAGATTTATTTATGTTGCAGATAAACACCTACATGAGCATATCTGCTCAGATATGACCATTTTTTCTCGGGTAACTTCTGTGGATTCAGAATATCAATTGCAACAAACAAATTGAGCTCTCATGCATCAAGATCGAACGAGAATTATAAATTTGACTTGAAAAAAATGAGGTAACAACATATTTTTAGATTTATTGGCGTAAGCTGAACTATTTTATCATGGACTCATTGTCATATCCTTAACATCTGGGTACTCTTGACTTAACTATACCGCAAGGATTACTTAACCCGTTATGATCACTGTTGGTCAAATTGACCCGAACTTTTTAAAAAATCTAATATTAAAAATAGTAAACCGGCGAAAACCGGACTCATACTGCCATCTAGGTGTGCGATAAAATGTCTAGTTTACGGTATCGATAAGCAGCCATATTTTTATGACAAACTATTTATTTTATGAAAGTACTATAATTCAAGAGAATCATGCTAAATTTTCATAAAAAATATTGAAAATTGGAAAAGTTATCAATTTTTAAGTAGAAAACTGTATTTTTCTAGACACTTTTTTTAAAGAATTTTTGAGAGACCTTAAAAAAAAAATTTACCGCTTCATCGATGAAGGAATATTTTTCAATGTTCAAATTATATCTTTGAATTTTTATACGGAAATATGACGCGGCGTCTAGTTCCCGTAATCGTTCAAAATTGGCTCGAGTCAAATTGACCCAGTGTGACTATCAAGATATTCTGGGCAAGTGCGATCATTACGGGTTAAATACACTTAGTCAAAAAATTAAAGGAACAGCAAAATTTTCGAGATTTTTCAGCGATTTTCCAAAGGCTGTAACTTTGTTAATTTTGGTCGTAAAAAATTTTCAAAAAAAACATTTTGAAGCTTGAATCTTCTACTTTTGGAATCTTAAGTCAAATTTTTTTATGGGCATCACCGTCGACGCAGTCGAAAGAAATATCACGGTAAAAAATTTCTCGAATTTTTTGCTTTTTTCAAAACAGTCGATGGGCTCCAAAAAAATTTTCCGAACTTAAGTAATCTATGGATCGTTTAGCTGAATTCTTTGACTTCAATTTGCTTTTTTTATTTTTGTTCTACGACCATTTTTCGCTGAGATATCGGCGATTGAACAAAAATTCGTCTTTTTTTTTAAATCTTCGATATCTCTGGAACTAGTGATTGTACAACGACTAAACGGTGGGTTTCGGAAACTTGAATTCACCCTCTATACGTGCCTGTTATTGTCATAAATGAAAAAAATTGTTTCCATGCTTAATTTTGACTTGAACAAGCCCAAAAAATTAGCTTTTTTCTTGTTTAGAAAATCTACCACAACTTTGCAGATATTGCGAAAAATACCAATGTTTTAAGGTCCTTTTTTAGCTCAATATATACCTAAAAACCATGCCAATTTTCAAAATAATCGGTTGAACCGTTTTTTGTGTCTGAGTCATCAAACTTTTAGAAAAATTGAAGGAACACGTTTATTGATCCTTAATGACCAATTAATGTTGTTACAAATTTTTGGAAAAAGTTTTTTTTTTTCCCCTTAAATTTGCATTTATCGAGTGGGGAAAGCTAGAAAAAAATGGTATTGACATTTTTTTTTACATTTTCGAATTCAATATTTAATAAATATTGAAATAAAATTTTGAAAAAAATGCTACTAAATTTTCTTATTCAAATTGAAAAAATTAAAAAAAAATTAATTTTGAAAAAAAAAATTTTTTTTTCGAAATGTGGATTTTTTTTCTAGTTTTCACGCTCATTAAATGCAAATTTGAGAGAAACAAAAAAGAAAAACTTTTAAATTCATTTTTAACACCATTCATTAATTGGTCATTAAGGATCAATAAACGTGTTCCTTCAATTTTTCTAAAAGTTTGATGACTTGATCACAAAAAACGGTTCGAACGATTGTTTTGAAAATTGGCATAATTTTTAGGTATGTATTGAGCTAAAAAAGGACCTTAAAACATTGGTATTTTTCGCAATATCTGCAAAGTTGTGGTAGATTTTCTAAAACAAGAAAAAAAGCTAGTTTCTTGGACTTTTTCAAGTCAAAATTAATCATGGAAACAATTTTTTTTTGTTTATGACAATAACAGACACTTATAGAGGGTAGATTCAAGTTTCCGAAACCCGCCGTTTACTCGCTGCACGATCATTAGTTCCAGAGATATCGAAGATTTA
Source organism: Alloplasta piceator (assembly GCA_946863875.1). Lineage (NCBI taxonomy): Eukaryota > Metazoa > Arthropoda > Insecta > Hymenoptera > Ichneumonidae > Alloplasta > Alloplasta piceator. The sequence goes on along the minus strand of OX333072.1, from coordinate 41,703,284 downwards.
AAAAAAAGACGAATTTTTGTTCAATCGCCGATATCTCAGCGAAAAATGGTCGTGGAACAAAAATAAAAAAAGCAAATTGAAGCCAAAGAATTCAGCTAAGCGATGCATAGATTGGTTAAGTTCGAAAAAAATTTTTTTGGAAACCATCGACTGTTTTGAAAAAAGCAAAAATTTCAAGAAAATTTTTGCCGTAATATTTCTTTTGACTGCGTCGAGGGTGATGTCCATAAAGAAAATTTGACTTAAGATTCTAAAAGTAGAAGATTCAAGCTTGAAAATGCTTTTTTTGAAAAAATTTTACGATCAAAATTAACAAAGTTACAGCCTTTGGAAAATTGCTGAAAAATCTCGAAAATTTTGGTGTTCCTTTAATGTTTTGACTGAGTGTAATTAAAGGTCAATATAACTTGAATTTTGGACGACTTTTCTTTTTTCGCGATGTAGTTAAATTTGCAACGGAAATTTTGGTTGCGACATTGATCGCCAAGATATAGTATTGGTGCCAAATTAGCGACAAATTTTTCTTGAACTGCACTCAAATAATAAAGATGATAATAATAATTGAAAAAAAATGTTTGTTTCTCAAAAACGCAAAAGGTACCTCAAGGATTACGACTATTATCAAAAGTGTCTGGCCGAGCAGGACAAGGAGAACAAACCGACTCTCAAGAGAAATCGCAATCAATCAGGATGCTTGTGCTTTACGGGTTCGAGCAAGACACGTCGCGAGACAGTGGGTACGAGCTCATCGTCGAGCGAGACACCCGCTGATAGACCACTCTTCGACTCATCGACCGAATCCGGCGAAGTTGTATGACAAGAGCCAAGCGGCTTGAGCCGCTCGTTCAAATTCATTCTGATCCTACCTGTGCTAATGATATTCATCTGCACGATTTTTACTATTTTGATACTGCTACAGATTTATACTTAAGACGCAAGAAGTCGATAAGTCAATAATAAGAATTTTTTTGATTATCGGAAAATCTTCACAATCGTGGGTCGCAGATAGGAGCACGTGCACATGAAAAATGTCCGTGGGATTGTGCGATAACTTCGACAGATATCGCGATTGAAAATGAGGTATTAGCAATGGGCGATTGAAACGAAGAATTGTAAAATAAACCAAGGGAATAACGACACGATTGTGAGCATATACACTCCAGCTAAAAAATTTGGAAACACCAGTCAATATTTCTTACCACTCTAGAAGTTGCATAACTCCGTAAAAAAAAAAGATAATCGAACTTCTAAAAAACTTTTTGACGAGAAGGAATTCAGCTTTATTTTAGTTTTTAAAAAGAAAATTTCTGATTGCTTTTCGATCCTCTACGCACTTTTGTACGAGATCGTATTTTGGTCTTTTTTCGACAATCGCGAATTGGGCGCATAACTTAAGCCCATTTTTGTTGTCTTTTCTATCTACGGTACATTTGAAAGGGTTAGCAGACGCTCCACTTTCGTTTTTTAAAAATTTTCGTACAACTTTTAAGTTATTCAAGTCAAAGTTATTTCACTTTTGGCTAAAAAAGACAAATTTTGAAAAATGCAACGTAACTCAAAAACTATAGAGTTAAAAGAAAATGTTTAGGATGAAAAAAGTAGCGCACGTATACACAGATCGCTTGGAATTATTTCAGAATTTTCATATCAAATTTTTGTTTTTAACTATTTTCGCTCGAAACTCTGATGATGATGTCCCAGCGAAAAATTGTATCTGATTGAAATTTCCGTACTTCGTGATGCAATAAAAGTCTGAACAAATTCAGCAACGGCCGACATGCTATAAACAACAATTATCAATAATAATATTGCCCAAAAGTCATTAACAAATTGGTGAGACATTTCTTTAAACTATTTATTAAGCAATGATGGAATAATAATTATAATAATAATAATTATGAAATAATAATAAATAATAATTATTCATCATTGTTATTTATACCATGCCAAATGTTGCTGAATTCTTTTAGATTTTTATTGTATCACGAAGTACGGAAATTTCAATCAAATACAACTTTTCGCTGGGACGGAATCATCAGAGTTTCGAGCAAAACTAGTAAAAAAAAATTTCATTGGAAAATTCTGAAATAACTCCAAGCAATTCCGTGTTTACCTACGCTACTTTTTTCACAATTGATGTTTTCTTTCCAACTCTATAGTCTTTAAGTTACGTTGCACCTTCCAAAATTTGTCTTTTTTTAGCCAAAAGTGAAATAACTTTATGAGAAAGAATCGTACGAAAATTAAAAAAAAACTAAAATGGAGTATCTGCTAACGCTTTCAAATCACCGCAGATAAAAAAGACAAAAAAAATGTCATTATGCGCCCAATTCGCGATGATCGAAAAAAGTCCAAAAAACGGTCACGTACAAAAAGGCGTACCGGATCAAAAAAGAATCATACCAAATATTTTTTTAAAAAAGCAAAATAAAGCTGATTTCCTTCTCGTAAAAACGCTTTTTTAAAAATCGATTATCTTTTTTTTGACGGAGTTACGCAACTTCTCGTGTGGCAAGAAATATTGACCGGTGTTTCCAAACTTTTGAGCGGGAGTATACACATGTATATGAATTTGGAGAAAGAAAAAGGAAAATTCTCTTATTGTGGCGCGAATGTCATGGCGTCTATGCGAAAAAATGACGTCGCAATAGATGAACAGACACGCATAAAACTCGCAATCATCGAGTTCGAACTTTTGAACGTAGAGAACGCCCTCTTTATGGAAGATTTTTACACGTAAACGCGCCATTTATTTTCTCCGAAGAAAAATCGAAGTAATAATTGTATAATGAAGGTTTGAAATGAACACGTAAATTATTCATTGAAAACCATCAAGAATAAACGTATTCACGTGATAACGAACAATCTTAGTGCCGAGAATTAGGAAATAAATGTACCCTAGTACGTTATAGAAAAGTCAATGCTTGCGATCCCCTGACCGGGAGAGCCATTGTCGCGAAAAGAAACGAAGTATGGGCTAATCGAAGCCAATGAGACACATACACACACGTACACAAACGTATAGTTTGAATTGTTCTTGACGATTTCAGCCACTTTTCTTAATGAAGTTTACAGAATTTCAATCAAATGTAGTCAATTTATCCTACGGGTTAAGAAGAATGTTTGTTAATTATTTTCGATTTTTTCTATTCCAAGTATTTTGGACGGACTGCGTATTTCATTGAAGGACATGTTTACTGAAAAATGTAAATCACAAAAACAAAATGTCTCAAAAAATTTTGACTTTACAAGCGATCTCATAAAGTTGGAATATCTTGCATCTTGAATAATTGCTGTCAGCTAACTTTATTCGCGATTTCGCATAATATTAAGCTTGTTGCCAGAATAAATTAATTCATACTCGTGTACGGAAAAAAGTGTCTTGTTAAAAAAAACAAACGTTACCAGCCATCAGTAATTTAGTAGCAGCAACGTCACTTAAGTCCGTGCCGGTTGACCAAAATCATGTTTCTTGATTGCTCAAAAGTTTCCTGTATCAAGATGTGTAAAAAATATTAGTCGTAACTAAATTCAGTACTTTAATTATCTCAAAATTCAGAATTACATTGTTTAATGTAGCAAATCTGCTACATTGGGGAAGCAATGACAAGAGTTTCCCCTAATAATAAGAGCAAAATATGCAGGGTTGATCATCTATTCCGCAAACTTTTGTTTATAATTTTATGAGTCTTGTAGTTGTGTAGTTTACAAAATAATTTGAAGTAAAAGTTGCACATTTCTGTCTTTTCCATGATATTTTCACCAGCTTTTTATTTTCCAATTTTCGCTAAATACTAAAAATAAAATATGTCATTAAAAAGTTTGTGGAAACTGCAACTTTTACTTCACATTAATTTTTTTTCTTCTACTTGTATTTTTCGAAATATTTTAAAATGAAAAAGTACCACATTTTCGCATCAGTGAAACTTAACTTGTGAAATAATTCACAGAAAGTCTTTTAAATTTCTACAACTAACCGCCAGACTTTCGTGCGGTTCCGTATATTTCTGAAACGATTACGAAAAAAAGTGGCTGGCACAGTGAAGAACACTTCATATACATAATATACACGATAAACATTTTTTTTCAAAGCTGATGATAACATCGCACAATTGTCATTCGAGAGTGATTTTGAAGGATATTTAGGAATATTTTTGCGCCCTAAGGGAACATGTAATGTATCACATTGAATCCTTTTGATTATTCCATACAATGATTAAAACTAAATTTCTGTGGTCGCCGTGTGCTCATGTATGCAGTTACACAAAAATCAGGGCCTTTATAACAGATTGATACGAAAAGCTTTGCTGGAAGATGAATGCGTCGCTTGTAAAAAAAAAAGTTACTGACGAGCACTCCATTACGACCTAGTCAAACGCTTACAGATTGCAAATTGTCCTGAGCAAATATTGTGAGCGAAATTTTCAAAAAATGTATGAGCTCAGAACAACGATCGTGCAAATCTTACGCGATGAAAGCTTAATTTGTACATCGCTTTATCATTACTTGTATATATATATTAGACCTCTCCTTAAGAAGGGCAACATCGAATTGTAAGGGTCTTAACCCCCAAATTGGTTCGAAATAATTTTTAAAAAATGTCAGAATTAAAAAAAAAATTTCCTCCATATTTACCCACCGCTAGAAAGCCTTACTTTTTCCCATAAGAAAAGCATTGATTTTTCGTGATTTTTAATCTTTTTTTACCGTTGCCCTAATTTACGATTACAAGCATTTTTAGACTAAATCAATCACATCTTTATTCTCTGTATGTTGCGAAGAGTGCGGAAAAAAGCAAAAAAAGTCGAAGAACGTCGTTTTGAGAACTAAAAATAGGAGGGATAAAATGGCAGAGGTTAACAAAAATAGGACACTTTTCGCCGAAGATGATAAATTCTCAGAAATCGCTGAAAATAGAAAAAAAAAGTCGAAAAGTATCTTTCAGAGGTCTAAATATAAAAGTTAAAATCGGTTAAGTCTTCACACATTTTATTATCATTATAGAAAACAGAACTTCTAGTTTATAAATACAGAAGTTAAAATCGGTTAAGTCATCACATATTATATTAAGGATCTTGATCCTGGCACGTATTTCTAAATTATATAGCAAGGAACATCATAATACTTCCTTAAACCGATTGCTTTGTTCATAAATTTTGCATGACCGTTAACTTCTTCGAATCAGGGAATTTTCTCCTATGTCCCTCAATGAATTGCAAAATTTTAATTCTGCGTCAGAATATTATTAAAATCTGTGGATAGACTAACAGCCCTTTCTGCCGCATCATTCACAACTTTTAATTTTTTGACAATTTTCGAACTTTCTCGGAAACTCTCATTTTCAGACCAAAGAGATGGGTGAATTTGTAGAAACAATTGATCAATTTCAAATCGGAAAAAAAATTTCGGGTTTGCGATGTTACAAAATGATCCATCTCTTTATCACAGAAATTACCAACATCTTTTACGTTGATTACAATTTTCTTCGAGCAATTTTGATCAATTCCTCCGATGACATCGAGCGGGCCCAACTCGGACTCAGGGCTCAAAAACCAAAGGTGATTCACCAATTTTTGCATAGCTGCATTAGCTATCTCTATGTCGAAATTATTTCGTACAAAGAATTCCGTATGTATTAAGACTACTCCGACTGATTTCTTTCGATATTCAACTCTCCAAATCACGTTTTCGACTTTTTTCCGCGTTTTTCGCAACATACAGAGAATAAAAATGTGATTGATGTAGCCCAAAAATGCTTGTATCGAATTTTAAAAAATCCGACAAAAAGTTAACATTACTGTCAACATTTTCTGAGAATTTACGATTTTTTAGCTGATAATTAGGGCGACGGTAAAAAAAATTAAAAATCACGAAAAATCAATGCTTTTCTTATCGGAAAAAGTAAGGCTTCCTAGCGGTGGGTAAATATGGAGGGAAAAAATTCAAAAAATTCGGACATTTTTTAAAAATTATTTCGAACTAATTTGGCGGGTAAGACCATTAAAATTCGATTTTGCCCTTCTTAAGGACAGGTCTAATATGTATATATATATAACTTGCTTCACAACATTTTCGGCTGAACGTAAAAAAAATATGAGATTAAAGTGATGACACGGCATATCATTCAGCAATGAATCATACGATTAACGAATCCAAAGATTTCCCACCGAATGAACATTATTCATTGTTATAGAGTTTGAAATAATTATGATAATAATTAAATAATTGAATATAAGTGATATCTTCTGAAAATTAGCATCACTTTTGCACCAACGATTTTTTTACACCAGAAAAACGTCTCGACCTAGCCAGGAATCATTTTAAAGTATGTAAAAAGCTGCAAGAAATTAAAGAAAAAATTAATTTTTATTTCGTGAAAGGTTCGTGTTTAAAAAAAAACATGTTTACCGTATTTTTATTTTATTTTACTGCTTTTCAAAATTTTCCCAGCATTGGCAATATCGAAAAGCTTAGAGTTTTTTGTATAAATGCGTATGTTTTTCGATTTTATAAAAAAAACTTCGACTAATTAGTACAAATGAATTTGAAAAAATATAGCTAAATGGTGACATTAAAAGATTTTTTTTTCATCGTGTATGTTTTTTCAATGCATGTGATCGAATCCTCGAGTTACAAGCAGATCTGAGACCTCATAGTCCAAAGTCATGCCGGTTTTCAAAAGAACTAGTCATTTATATATTCAATGAGTTTGTTCACCATCGTTATCATGACCTCTGCTATTTAACTCATCATCGATGTATATATATTTTTAAATATACCCGAAGTGAATGATAAGGCGTGTGAAGAATTTCTTTTCGAAGAATATGATATAAGAATGACGAGCATACATCAGGTGCCTGAATTCTTTTTACTGATCGATAATGACACTTATGAACATGCAACTCTATCAGTCATAGCTGGAATCTATAAGGAACCGTTGTGAATCGTCGTTTGTCAGCATTAGCATTTTCTATGTATTATTATGAAAACAACGGCTCTCTCGACATCAGTCAAATTGGTGCTATAATTACAAAATTATTTTTGCAAATCCTCGTGGACGTAATGACAATTATGAAGAGTTGGTTTTTTATTCCAAACGTGATTCAAATGTTGAAAAAATGCGTAGCAATAAAACCGAATAATATCGTCTAACTCGACGTTGCAAATATTCGTACAAATATATTTAGGATACACAAATCGTTCAAAATTGGCATTTCATCGACAAAGATTCGTAGAAACGATTTGAGAAAATTAGTACTAATTTGATGATTGCGAAGCTTTACTAATTTTTATTTGGAGAAGAAAATTGAAGTTTGTTGCAATTGTTGAGGCAACAAAATCGGTTGCAGTAATAACGTAGCCAACGATACAATTCCTGTCACCAACACTCTATTAGACGTGTATAAAAAAACAGAGCCTTCCTGTAACATCACGATTTTATAGTCTTCTCAATGTCAATGTTATGTTAATACTTCGGTACTTCGGATGATAATAATTGACATTTGCATGGTGGACCAAGTAAAGAAATTATGCTTTTTGATTGCAAATGCAGCTTAGATCTCTTTTTTCGATATGCTCAATTTAACGATATGCTGAGTGATGAAATTGAACCAGACACTTTTTGCGCCTGCACTGTACTATAAGTTGCGCTTTTCCAATATTGTTACGAAAGGCTTTAAAGGGCCTTTCTTCATAATGTAACGATTGCAATACTGTTTCGATATTAACAAATCCTAAATGAAAAAAGTTGTGGATACCAAAGCACATTAAGGGAGTTTACCGTCGAGAGGCATGAAAAATGCATGAACTTCGGGAATTTTTTTAAAATATAAAATGAATACTTTTCGAAATGAGTTTAACGTATGTCAGTCTTCTATCAATGGAGAGTTAAACCGGATTTTATTTATAAAAGAAAAATCCAAAATGGCGGCTCCAGCTCCCGTCAAATAAAGCCGTGAATGGCGTGTTTTGGTATGCACGGGGCGCTCCACAGCTCTTCCAGTTCATTCGAATAAGAAACTGGTTGGAACTTATTGAACTAGATTAAATTTGGGGGGCCATAACGACTTTGGTTTTCAAAAAACCTGTGAATATAAAAATCCCAGCCTTTTGGAAAAAAAACCCGATTATTTTGCCCTGTTTTTTTTCTTTTTTTTTTTGCTTCAACGGACGAAAAAACTCTTTCTAAATCAATTTTTGACAAAAATCGCTTCTGTATGACCCCGCAAATTAAATTTCCTTTCGATTCAGGAGATTCATGTGAATCGGTTCATTGGTTGAATTAATTAAGCTGTTGAGCGCCCGACACACTAAAAAATGTTATTCTCAGAAAAACACACTTAAGTTTAATATTATAAAAAATCTTTGAAAATTTACTTCAAATATAATACCTTTTTACCCACGTAATCTAAACAGTCCAACGATGCATTATGTAAAAAAAAAAAGCAAATCGAGTTTTTCTTCGTCATGAACGGTAACCTCTCCTTAATAGAACCCGCAGGTGAAATTGTAGCTCTATGATACATCTATGATAAGATGCTGCCGATTTTTTTGTTCATGGTTTTTTTGTGAGAAATGATGTCTCACATCAAAAAATAGTTCCAGAAAAATCTTCGCCACTTTCGAAATTTGTATTTTTGAATCAAAAGGAATTTCACAAAATCCATGCTTGAAGTTGTTCGAAACAGTCGACAGGACCTGTGAAAAATTCCGCATATCTTAAAATTGAGTATTGTAGAAGATCAACTTTTAGGTTAAAAAAAAAAATTGAAAAGAAATTTTTTCGAACATCCAAGCTACTTCATTTTATTTTGTATGACATCTACGATCACAAAATTCTACTACCATGATGTAGCGGAAGTGATAAGAGTGAGACGGGAAAATAAAAAAAATTGTATAGTAATAGGGTTTTTTCGCGCATGCATGATTTTCGTGCTTTTCGCCATATGCGCGGATAGCCGAAAAGTGACCCTTTCCTGACAGCTAAGAGCTAAGTAAAAAAAGAGCCTCTTTTTGTCTATCCATCGGGTACTTTCTATCTACGACGCAGAGCGACAAAGTGTGACACGGTGTTCGATAAAATGCGTTCCATCAACGACACGGCACGACACAGAAAAAAGTTGTGTTCAAGCGTGTCGAGCCTATAGTTACAACCGTAAGAGCTGCCATTGGTTGATTTTGTATTACCCCACGGCAACTACTTCGCCGTAAAATCAAATTTTCATACAAAATTTTCCATGGTGCATCTCTTCCACTAAAATTAGCTACATATTAAATAGTTGTTATTTACCCGAGAGTTTTAGGATATTTTCGAAAACTAGAAAATACCTTCAATGCTCGAACTTACTTACTATCCATTACCCCTCTCTTTGAGCTTGTGACAATGCATAACAATAGTTTCAAACGATAGATGAATCATTCCTTTATCCAGATCGACGAAATATCATATTTCTATCCTAATCGATGAGATATCATATTTCTATACAAGGTGTTTTTATATTTGATTTGTAACATTTGTGTTTCAACAAACGTGACTTATAATATATTTTTAGGTTGGGCACCAAGTGTAGAACGTGAAGAAAGAGATTCACAAACGCTCACTAGCGGCTTTGCCGGTACCTACAGCGTTCCATCAAGCACACCCGTACAACACGCTTGTCCGAAAGACGTCTTGCGGATGTCTTTTTGCAGACGTCCCCGCGACATTCTGAAGGGACGTCGCGGAGACGTCTCTTTGTAGAGTTATGTGTGCCATCATTCATCATGACCATCATATATATATGGGTCATTCAACCAATTCTTGACTAAAGTTGTGCCAGGGGGTCTGAATTCTGGGTAACAAAAATTTTTATTGAAAAGTACATAACAAAGAGAGCTTCTATGATTTTTTTCAATTTTTTTCGTCCAACCCTTTTGAAGATACAGTAGATCGATAATTGCAAGATTTGCAATTATTGACTTTAGATATTAAAAATATCAATCCCTTGTAAAATTTCTAAAAATATATTAAATATTGGTTTTTGTGTAAAAAAAGCTCAGCTTTCTGAAAAAAATATTTTCAATTTCCTCCAGTATCAGGAAAACCCCGAAAAATGAGGTCAAAAAGTAAAATACGCTTTTTCAACCAATGTATCATTTTTGATATTTTTTAAAATATTTTTTTCGAAAAGCTGAGACTTTTTTACATAGGAAAGGTATGTTTTGATTTTGGGAATATTCAAAAATAAACCATAGCAAAATAAAGTTGAAACTTTTGTGATGAATTGCCGATAAGTATTGTGCTGCCGTCACAGTCGATACACGAACTATCGAATCAAGTTTGAAAATTTCTGTACATAGCATTATTTTCTGCGATTATGTAGTGAATATATATGTTCAAAGTGTGAAGTGGGTAAGAAATTAAAATTATTATACAAAAGCGATATGACAAGGATCAAATCTTTATTATTTGTACTCTTCTTGTCACTGTTGACAGAAAAACATTTCTTACAATAGCAGAACCATAATTCTCGGCATCAGGGATAATACAATGCATAGATTGCGTGTTTTTTTACAGCCACAGCATTAGCAAATCTGAACTTTAGCTGTGCTGCGCGTACTTCGTATTTCTCATTTGAAATGAAAGTGAAATCAATACTTTTAAATGACTCACGTGCCCAGTCATATAATGCCAAGGCTGATAAAAGTTCTGCTATTGTAAGAAATGTTTCTCTGTCAACAGTGACAAGAAGAGTACAAATAATAAAGATTTGATCCTTGTCATATCGCTTTTGTATAATAATTTTAATTTCTTACCCACTTCATACTTTGAACATATATATTCACTACATAATCGCTGAATATAATGCTATGTACAGAAATTTTCAAACTTGATTCGATAGTTCGTGTATCGACCGTGACGGCAGCACAATACTTATCGGCAATTCATCACAAAAATTTCAACTTTATTTTGCTATGGTTTATTTTTAAATATTCCCAAAATCAAAACATACCTTTCCCATGTAAAAAAGTCTCAGCTTTTCGAAAAAAATATTTAAAAAAATATTAAAAATGATACATTGGTCGAAAAAGCGTATTTTACTTTTTGACCTCATTTTTGGGGTTTTCCTGATACTGGAGAGAATTGAAAATATTTTTTCAGAAAGCTGAGCTTTTTCTACACAAAAACCAATATTTAATATATTTTTAGAAATTTTACAAGGGATTGATATTTTTAATATCTAAAGTCAATAATTGCAAATCTTGCAATTTTCGATCTACTGTATCTTCGAAAGGGTTGGACGAAAAAAATTGAAAAAAATCATGAAAGCTCTCTTTGTAATGTACTTTTCAATAAAAATTTTTGTTATCCAGAATTCAGATCCCCCGGCACAACTTTAGTCAAGAATTGGTGGAATGTCCCATATATATATGGCTGCTGCTCACGCATGCGCATTTAAAATCTTTATCGCGACCATTGCATGCATATATGTAATACTCCTATATTGCTAGCGCTGGCCGAAACTCTGTGAGGACTTTACGGTGCAGACAATATCGTTCTCTCTCTCTCTCTCTCTCTCTGGCTCTTGCAATGCGCAAGCGCGAATGAAAGCGGGAGTGCCCCAGCCAGTAACATTTATATATTATACCTACGTAGTGGGTCGCGCGTGCGCAGTATGACCCGGTTCAAGTGTTCTGTCTCTCTTTTTTGTTCCACCTACCACTTATAGGGAAGCATAGGCCGCTAGCAATATGTGGGTTTTTATATATATATATATATTACATACATGACTGCATGCGATCAAGCTTATATATACATATATAATTATATATTTGTTGCGCGTACCCAAGCGTCCCGCTTTTGATCTTTTCACGTGCTTCAAAGGAAATTTTCACGCAATAACACACTCATCATGATGATGACAATGCTGCAAAGGCGGGCAAACGTAAGTATATATAGGATCGGATATATGAAAAGTTGAATAAATCTTTATTACATTAAAGACAAAGATACAATTGATTGGAATTAGGAAAAAATCAACCGCTCGCTTTGAACGTCACCGCGCAATTCCCCTGATCTTATCAAACAAAAACAATTGATCTCCTTGACGATCAGAAACAAAACAAAAAGAACTTTTTTATCGAGCGACTTCTTCCGCTTAGTGATGCAAAACAAGACGAGAACTCGACTGTCCCGCTTGTTCTCGCTCGCAATTGTCATTTTTATAATCTTGGTGTATCGATCGTTTGACGTGAGCTGCAGAAACAATCTTGTCTCGAATGTCTTGATTTTTCAAACGAGATCAAGCGAGAATCTCGATTATCGTCAATTTTTTTATAATTTTCGTTCATGATAACCCGTAATGTAAAAATGATTGCAATGTCGCATACAAATTTAGAACTTACGTAGCAATTTTCATTTCATTTTCATTGAAAATCCAAATTTTATTTTTCATGAAACACGCTTCATGTGCTTAATTACATAATTATGATTCTATGAAGTCACATCAAGAAAAAAGACGGGAAAAAATTAATGTTTTTAATCTTGTTCTAAGTCTTATGTATTTCAAAAACAGTACATAAATGACGAAGAAAAAAATTGAAATAATTTCATTGAAAGTCGAAAGCTGCTGAGTAATGGACAAAGAAACAGCAACGTTAAATTCGACCTGGGCTCGTATTATTATGATAAATGTACATCAATTAGAGATGATTCGAGGAGCTTCGTCGATCAAGACATATTTTTGGCGGCTTTGTCCGAAAGAGTCAATTTTGTAGCAATCAGTGATGACAAGCTACACGTGGATGTGGCTTGCATGCACAAAAAGTGCTTTGCCATGCGAGCGAGAGTGAGAAATCGACACTCGTACCGCTGCCACCATGTCAATATGTTTTCGTTCTTATCTGCTCACTTAATGCTGAAGTAGTCGTCCAATTCTTTTCGCCAGTGATCACCCCGATTCGAACGTTCAACGGAATTATGCGATTCGAAGAGAGCAAGTCTCCACATCGAGCAAGTCATCGTGTGTACCATCAGCATCATCAAAAGAGGCTAGAGATGAATCCACGGTTTGGTTCAGCGTCGAAAGAAACAATGAGCTGGTACTTTTCGAGTCATAGTAGTTAGTTCGATATATGTGCTCGAACTGTTTGACCGATTCTTTTAACATTTCTTTGCCCCATGAGGTTAACTTGAATGTTTCAATTTTATGACGAGGATCGAGAATCAGAATAACGCAATAAATCCAATTTGCTTTCTGGTAGTGCTTTACGAGCTTATCTCGAGCTGCCACGACGCCTTCATACATAATGCGATTGATCGGCTCGATCGATGTGGACGAACTCTTGTCGGCGTATGATTGTATGAAATGTTCGAGCTTATAGATCATTATGTTGATCCCTATTACAACCAATGGCAACGTCGCATACTTTATCACCGCTAAGAGTAGTGGATAGCACTTTGAAGTGTCGAAGAAATTTTATGAGCTCGCCTAAAAGAGCCCATTCATTTTCCGTGATTCGATAATTGTTGAGCGCGAAGTTATTTTCGCACAGTAAATTAAGAGCTTGTCTCATTTCGATACCATCATGGATCATGTCACACGTTGAGTTCCATCGGGTTGCCACACCGAGATTCGGAGTTAACATCTTTGAATTTGTTGTTACACAGCATGACTTCAATTTTTCTGTCCACTGCTCCGAATACTTTATTTTATGAAATATTTTTTTAAGTTTCGTTAAAACTCTCTTTCCGTTATCGTAAAACATGTCATCGTCGTCATCGGCTTCGTGTTCCTCATCTCTCTCACCTATTTCCTCGATATCGCTTTGCACTGTTCGGAGCATGTCATTGACCGCCAAATTTATCACGTGGGCGAAGCATCGAAAATGCTGATTAATTGCATCAAAGCTGACATCATCGATAAGCATTAACGGTGTCAGTTCTGTCATGAATTTCGTATTCGCAGCAGCGTTGTCGAGGGTAATGCCTTGAACTTTCTCACGAAGGCCATACTGTTTCAAAGTATTGTGAAAAATCCGAGCAATATCCCGACCAGAGTGAGCGTCATTGGATGGGACAAAATCGATCACCAACGATTGAATATTCCATTTATCGTTAAGGAAATGACCTGTGATGCCGTAGTATGACTTGTTGGCGATGGATGTCCAACCATCGACGGTAAATGCCATTTTTGATCGGTTTTCTTGTAGAATTTGTATCACAGCTTTCTGCATTTTTTAATATCTTTCAAGGGTTTTCGTTCTCATTTCGCCAGGTTTCGGCACGGTAACGTTTGGGTTGAGGTATCGGAATAATTCCAGAGTCCATTCGTCATCAAAAGAGATAAATGGCAAATACTTCTTGGCCGTCCAATCAATTAAGCGTGTCTCAAAAATTTCTTGGGAGAAAGGTTCATGTCCCTTCACTCCAGTCTGAGAAAAGGAATTAACGATATTGAAGCAAAAAAATACACGTAAAAACTTGTATTTAACGTATATATGGCTCATGCCACGATAAAGTAGCAAACAATCGGGCACCAAAATTTCACTTCATCTGCCGTTTACACATCTTATCCTGTTTAATAAAAACCGATTATGTACCAATTTTTAACCAATTAACACGCGTACTTTTGGAGAAAAAAATCATTATTTTTTTTTCTACGGCAAGATGTGAATTATGCTGATACTTCAGTTTTACCGGCAGTTGAAAAAAAGTTAGAGTGCTTTCCTACATAAAGAAGTACAATGTTTCTAAAGAAAAGGATAATTTTTCTTTAAGCGTGGTTTCAACCCCCTTAAAACTTTTTGAACGAAAATGGCTCGTTTGAGGGTAGCTGATCTGAAGAACCGAATGAGCATAGGTACCTTGTTCTTTATCTTTGCACCTTCTGGATAAATAACGAGATATTTCTTGAGGTGTTCTCGTTCCAAATGCCTCCTTAATCCAGTCGTGTTGCAGTTGGTCATTTTTATTATTTTGGGGCATAGATTGCAGCTCGCGACTTTACATTTATTCTCGTCTTGAGTTATTGTAAAAATTTCTGCCCGAAGATTTTTTGCAGAGTCTATAAATAACGATTTATTAGTCTCAATCTCAATATATTTTGAGCAGCACTATTATCACATTATTTACTGATCGCTGAAGATTCTCGGGTGGCATTATCAACACGTTTCTCTCCACTATCAGGAATCGACACCGGGCTCATCATTTAATGTGCGTTTCATCGTTGCAGTTTGAAAAAATAAATTTCGAACTGACAGATCTTGGAAGACGAGCGAGACCGAGACGAGATCGAGGAAAGACAAAATCTTGCCTGTCAAACTCGAGAACAAGAGCATGTCTCGGCTGTCACATTCGAGAAGTTAGGCTCGATCTCGACTTTTTCTTGTCTCACCTCGCTTGTTGCATCACTACTTCCGCTCGTTACTTTCTTATTTTTGTGCAGATGCTCTCGTTTCACGCTTGCTATTATCACTTTTCATCCCTACATCCAGCCATCCTGCATCGGGCATTGGACCCTCATGCCCTTTTTCCTCATTTTTAGTATCCAAATCTTCCTCTTCAAAATCATCTTCATCATCGCAGCCTTCTGAAACTATCCATTGCTTGATATGATCTGCAGATACTGTTGTATGTCGGGAACCCTCATGCTCTCCAATTTTCTCAACTACGTAGCGATCTCTCCCGAGCTTGCTAGTAATTCGATAGGGTCCTAAAAGTTTCGCGCGGAATTTTGACCCTGGATCAAGCTGCGTTAGCTTTATCGCCACGATATCTCCAAGCTTATGCTGCATCGCGGGTTTTCTTTTCTTGTTAAACGTTTGCTTATTTTCCTTTTGGATATGGGCGATGTTCTCTTTCGCCTTATCACGTAAGATATTTCGATCTCCCTGGAACATTTGAATAGCTTCTCTGTCAATAATTGTCCGTATTTCTTGATCATCTTTCAAACACATTGGCTTTCCTATGAATAGCTCAAACGGAGTCATTCCTATTATTGCGATTAAATGATGAATTCAGGAACTGCTGTGCCACGTCCGTATACTTGTACCACTCTTCCGGTTTGGGTGCAGCTAGTTTAGTGATAATCGGAATTAATATTCGATTTATATGCTCCACTTGACCATTCCCTCGTGGTACTCCTGTCGTTATATGAGACTGCTCGATGTTTTCTGCAATGCAATATTGTCGAAAATCTTGTGACGTAAATGCCGAACCTTTGTCAGAGATTATTTGTCGTGGATTGCAAAATCTTATGACTTGTCTCTTTAAGCGTGTAATAACTTTCCTGGTTGTCATTGACTTAGTCGGTTATAGCCAAACGAATTTGGTGAACGAGTCCTCAACCACGAAAATGTGTTTGTAATTCTTTTTTGTCGAGTTCAATGGTCCTAAATGATCGATGTGATACGTGTCGAACGAGACTTCCCCTTTAGGAATCGAATTTAATAGTCCCTCCTGTTTTCCCTGTTAACGTTCAGCCAACAAACAGCTGATACAGTTTTTGATGATTCTTTCGACTTTTTCGCGCATTCGTTCGAACCAAAACTCTTTGCGTATTAACTGCTCGGTTTTCTTGACAGCAAAATGACCTCGTTCGTGAGCTTGCTTCACAACGTCATGTTGCATAGCCTTTGGCACGACCAGCAATAATTCATTGTCTAGTTCTTTATATAAAATGTGATTTTTTCGACGAAGTTTTCACATGGCCTAAATTCGAGCGTTTTGAAAATCCATTTCAGCCCTTCGTCTTCTTGTTGTGCTCTTGCTAAGCGAGCAATTAGTCCGTCATTCTTTTCTTTAATGATTGCCACATGTGGCGGGTTTCGACTTAAAGCATCTACATGACGCATGCTTTTCTCAGGTCGATGTTCTATCGTGTATTAGAACTCCTCTAAGAGTAGAGCCCATCGAGCCACTCTTACACATAGATCTTTTTTCCGCATCGTCATCATGAAGGCCTGGCAATCTGTTACCAGTTTGAATGAAATCCCAAGCAAATATATTCGAAACTTGCTGAGAGATTTCACAATTGCAAGTACTTCGAGTTCGTCGCTGGTATATTTTTTTTTTCAGCGTCCGTCGTCTTCCAACTGGCGAAATAGATCGGGTGAAAAGCTCTGTCTACGTCATCGCGTTGTATCAAGATTGCACCGTATCCTAATCTTGAAGCGTCAGTGTGAAGTTCGGTCTCGGCAGCTGTGCGATAAAGCTTGAGTACTGAATTTTCTGCTGAGCTTTCCTTTCAATCGTTCGAAAGCCTCTCGTTCTTTTTCGCCATAACGGAATCGAGCATCATTCTTCAATAGATCTGTCAAAAGTCGAGCGATCAATGAGTATTGTGGAATAAATTTGCGAAAATATCCCATCAACCCAAGAAAACTTTGAACGTCCTTTGCGTTTTTTGGTAACGGGAAATTTATCACGGCAGTTGTTTTTTGCTCGGATGGTCGGACATTCCTGTTCTCGATTATGTAGCCGAGATATTCAATTTGTTTCCGGACAAATTGACATTTTTTCCAGTATATTTTCAGTCCATAATCACCGGCGTCCATAAAAACTCTTCTTAATTTTGTCAAATTCTCAACTTCGCTCTGAGATGGTACAATAAGGTCGTCCATATAAATCAAAACAGTCCCGACAGCTATGAGGTCTCTGAAGATGGTGTTAATAAATCTTTGAAAAACGGCTGAGGAATTGCAGAGCCCAAAAGGTGTCTTCAAAAATTCATACTGTCCATCCGGCACGATGAAGGCTGTATATTTTATACTCTTCTCGCTGATTGATACGTGAAAAAATCCATCTTTCAAGTCCAACGTACTGAATATGGTTGCACCCTGCAAACGATCCAATTGATCTTCGATTAAGGAAAGAGGATAACGATCTTTCAGTATTTTACGATTAAGCAGCCTGTAGTCCACACATATTCTGGAATCTCCATTTTTCTTTTTAACGATGGCAATCGGACTAGCATATTCCGATTTACTTGGTCGCACAATTCCATTATCAGTTCATGTTTTGATTTGTCGATTTACTTCTGTCCGTTCTTCCGTCGATAATTTTCGGGTGCGTTGATAAACAGGCTCCTCGTCGCGTAGTAAGATTTGCATTTTTACCCCAACGTCTTTTGACTTACCAGGCTTATATGAGTCCACCATTTCTTCTAGGTTACGTTTGACCTCGACAGACTCAATTCCGGTCATACTGATCACATTCGGTTCCGTGTTTTCTTCTTTGCAAAGCCCTACGACGTCGATCAAGAAAAGGTCAGGAACCGCGCTCTCGTCATTCAACGTAGGTTTTTCCTCAGCCGGTATTTTTTAAAATACGGCATTTCCTCTTTTGATGACAATCTCAATATCCGACAACAACTCAGAACCCAATAAAAATTCGTATTTTAAATAAGTATCGGATACGACGTGAATTGTCATACCAAATGCTTCGTCGTCAATGAGCACATTTGCACGGAAACTACCAAGAGATGGAATTCCGCTTGATCCTATGTCTCGAAATTCGATTTTTCGTTCGTTCAGCTTCGGAGAACCGATTCCTTCATATTGATCCGCTCTGATAAGGTGCAGGTCACTACCAGTATCAAAAAGAGCAACCAGGGGTTTATCCTCAATCGATACGGCCTTGAAAATTTTGTGGTCACTTGCAGTCGTCGTGTTGCAGCTTTTTTCTTCTTCAAACATTTCGTAGCTATATGGCTGAATTCTCCACATTGAGAACATTTGGCCCCTGTCTCCTTTGATGGACAATTATTGCTGATGTGATCCTTTCCACCGCAATCAAAACAGCGTCTCCCGCCTTCATGATTCGATGATTTTTTCTTTCTCTCTTCAACATGAGACGAACTTTGAGTTTGATTTTTTACGTTGAATTTCATCGCTTCGTATTGAGAAATCTTTTGTCGTAAATTTTTAAGGTTCGTCGCACCGTAAAGTACGGCTTTATTTGCTTCTTCATCTTGGATGCCGGCAACGATATAACCAGCGATCGCTTCAAAATCAATATGAACCTGATGTGCAATTTCCAACATCTTGTATACGTATTCCTGGTATGACTCATCTCTTTTTTTCTTTCTCTGACTGAGTTCTTGATGAACTTAGAGACTGTCTGCGGCTTTTGAAAATGCTGCGGCGATAGATTTTTTAAGATTTTTCCAGGTCTTCGCACAATCTTCATAGTTAACAAAGAGCTTGGCCGAGCCACGTAACAAACGCTTGCAATAAATGATTTTTGGAATTTCTGTCCAATCGCAAAGCGCACTCGTCTCTTCAAATGACTCCAGCCACTTTCTTATGCAACGCTTATCATCACCGCTGAACGTTTGCAAAGATTCTTGGACGTCCTTGCACGAAAACAGTTGAACGTTGGATCAAGTTTGTGCCATATTGCTGGCCTCGCTTTCTTTCTTCGTGGTTCACCTATTTTTCTTTTTACTAACCTTTTTAATGCTTTGATTTCTTCCGTTTTCATCATCGTTACTCTCTAGGTTATCCTCGTCGTCATCACTGGATTCGTCTTCGTCTTTTTCCCCGTCTTCGTCTTCATCTTCAGTTAAGCACGCCGAGCCGTTGTTCAGCGCATATTTGCTCGATGTGATTGTCGAAAGCAACGTGGCTTAAAGAGTTTCTTATTACCCGTTGTTTCCAAACCTCTCTTCTTTAATTCTTCTCTTAATGCAGCGACGCTCATTGCCACAATACTCTCAATAGTTATATCTTCTGGTTCATTTCCGAAGGTAGCCATTTTCTTTCTTATAATCGGCAAATGAGACCCTTTCACTAATATTTTTCCCAGAGTTGCAATAATTCTGTTCCTTGGCTGCCGCAAAAAATTAATGAAACGCAAATCAGCGTTCGTCTTTGTTTGTAGCGATCATTAATACACATCTTAATTGCGGGTTCACACAAATATGAAAATTATTCAACACTCGCGTGTCATTATCGTACAAGATTTTACTTTCATGTATCACGAAAGTTTATTGACGAGCCCCCAAATATTTAGGATCGGATATATGAAAAGTTAAATAAATCTTTATTACATTAAAGATAAAGATACAATTGATTGGAATTAGGAAAAAATCAACCGCTCGCTTTGAACGTCACCGCGCAACTCCCCTGATCTTTTCAAACAAAAACAATTGATCTCCTTGACGATCAGAAACAATACAAAAAGAACTTCTTCATCGAGCGACTTCTTCCGCTCGTTACTTCTTATTTTTGTGCAGATGCTCTCGTTTCACGCTTGCTATTATCACTTTTCATCCCTACATATATAATTCTATGTCACGAAAACCTTTGAAACGATAACGAATTTATCACTAATAATCATAACCTCAAGATTTCATCAATATTTTCGTCGATTCCTCGTTTTTGTTTGTTTTCACGAATACTCTTGCACGTGATATTGCCTCCCGAAGTAAATGAGTTCTTTGCATAAGAAATTTGCTATACAACATAACGACCAAAGAGATATTAGATATATTCGGAACATACGGAGCGATTAGGCAAATCACAGTATATAAGCATCGATGTTTCTGTTCGTATTTTGTTTGTATTCATCATTTCTCTACTGCATGTTCCATATTCTTCATTGATTGAAACATGTTTTTCTTAATATCCAATCGTAATTATTAATTGTGAAATTTCAGTGGCAGAACCGCAGAGACTTGAGGCACCTTTCATTGTCTATGAAGATATATTCAACGCTAAAAATACGTGCGATCATTTGAGCGACTTGAATGTTTGCAATCATTATCTGGTCGTTCTTTATTATCAAAGTAACATGGTGTTCAAGCCCATCGATGTTGACACAGAAATAGAGAAG
This sequence comes from Alloplasta piceator, assembly GCA_946863875.1. Taxonomy (NCBI): domain Eukaryota; kingdom Metazoa; phylum Arthropoda; class Insecta; order Hymenoptera; family Ichneumonidae; genus Alloplasta; species Alloplasta piceator. The sequence continues at coordinate 41,682,469 of OX333072.1, read as the reverse complement.
GTGACAAGCCGAAGACCAAGTTCAATCTCAATGAGCAAAAGAAATAATTTAAGGATCCAACGACAACTTTATAAGTATGTTTCGTTCTTTGTTTTTTTACTAAACGGTACATAACGCTCAAATTTCAAAACTCAATGTTGTATTTAATCAATCATTAATAGAATAACAATGATTATTATCAGAAGATAATTAAATACAGCATTGAATTTTTAATTCTTTTAAAATAACATTGTAATACGGAATATAAATTTTTAATTAATAAGAATTGAATGGAAATGGTTCGAAAAGTCTCTATACATGGTCGAGAAAAATCTTTTCAAACTATTTCCATTCTATACACTATTTTCATTCAATTCTTATCATTTTGACATTAATAAATGTACAATGTACAATACTTTTCTCGTACATTCTTTTCATGATTTATTAAGAGGTATTTCCACTCATCGGGACCCCTTTTTAGGCCGACCTCTTTCGAATTGCTTGAAACTTGAGTATGTTTTAGTATATTGTACACCAATTTTCAGGTCTCTAACTATAATAATCTTTGGAATAGACCAAAAGTTATATTTCAAAGTTTTGGTGCATTTCAAAGAGTATTATAGTTAAGACCAGAAAATTGGTGTACAATATAGTATCAGGCAACACTAAAACATACGCATGTTTCAAGCAATTCAAAAGAGGTCAGCCTAAAAGGGGGGGTCCCGATGAGGGGGAATACCTCTTAAATTTCCCGCCTCTTCCCATGAGATGAAGAACGCTTCCGATTAGCTATACGGTATCGATAGATTAGCCAATCGAAGCCTGGCTTGCACTGCGTATGCGCGCTTACGCTTGGAGCGGGATGTCCCGAAGACGTCGCCGGGACGTCTTGAGGCCCGGACAGTTTCCGTCTCAGAGACGTAAATAAGACAATCAGGAGACATCCCTGAGACGTCTACACAGTCTCTGGAGACGTCTCAGGGACGTCTCTTGCTTGTCTTCGTGTTGTACGGGGCATGAACACTGTGTAACACCGTGTCGCACCGTATCGTGTAGATGGAAAGCACCCCATGCATATAGCGAAAAGACACTCAAATCACCCATGGAGGGAAAAAAAGATCGTGTGCAACGCGGGCCAGAGATACGGCTTTTGTCTCGCGTGGTTACGGCCCTCGCTTCGCTCGTTGCGGCAAACTTCACGCTCGTCAAAAAGACTTATCTCTGGGGCCGGATTACGTGCCACGATCGACTTCGAATTCGACAAAGTGAGAACGCGAATTATCGTTTGGTGCTAATCTTCCTATATGACTAGTCTATGGTCTGGGGGAAAATAAAACTTGCGTGCACCCGCGATTGGGTAAACACAAACTTGTCCATCGGACACTTCGTCGAACAATCGGACAAGATAAAAACCCTATGAAAAATTAGCATGAACCATGAAATACGGCAGAACGCAAAATCGTAGAAGTCGAAGACTCGAAGTCGATCGTGGCACGTAATACCACCCCTGGCCCTAGATGCACGAAATACAATTGAGTGTTTTCCAATTGGACGACACCGTGGGTGCTTTTCATCTACGACACAGAGCGACACAGTGTGACACGGTGTTCAACAAAATGCGTTCCATCAACGACACGGCGCGTTAGAAAAAAGTTATGTTCGAGCGTGTGGAGCCTATAGTTACAACCGTAAGAGCTGCCATTGGTTGATTTTATGTTGCCCCACTGCAACTACTTCGCGGTAAAATCAAATTTACATACGAAATTTTCCACAGTGCATCTCTTCCACTAAAATTAGCTAGATATTAAGGTAAACGGCCCAGTTACTGACCCTTCTAGCGCGGCAGCGTCGGATTTCGACTATTTATTCATGTGTGATATAGCCAAACCGGAAACTAACGGTTTCAACGTGTGCATTAAAGCCCCCCAAAGGAAATTCATCGGTTATGAAAGTGAAATAATCAAGATTTATTAATAAAATCATTGTTTTAATAATGCTTCTCTGCTGTCCGGGTTACTGACCCTGTACATAAGCCCCATCTTCGTTTGTGAACCCTACGTGTACCGATTTCGATTCACTGGTCTATTTCTATTTTTAATATCTCCTTTAGAAAGGTCCCTCTCTCCAATAATGAAAAGTGAAAAATTCTCTTCAATTAGCCGATAATTGGATTATTATTCGACAAAAACTGTATTTATGGCAATTAAAATAGTACCGTTAGGGTCACTATCTGGGACAGGGTCAGTAACTGGGCCGTTTACCTTAAATAGTTGTTATTTACCCGAGAGTTTTAGGATATTTTCGGACACTAGAAAATACTTCCAATGCTCGAAATGTTTTCATACTAACGGATAACTATCCAAGAACTCAAGCGCTGTTTCTGTCTCTCTTCGCGCTTGTGACAATGCATAGCATTAGTTTTAAACGATAGATGAATCATTCCTTTATCCTGATCGATGAAATATCATATTTCTATCTTGATCGATGAAATATCATATTTCTATACAAGGTATTTTTATATTCGATTTGTAACATTTGTGTTAATCAATTTTTAGGTTAGGCACCAAGTGTAGAATGTGAAAAAAGAGGTTCACAAGCGCTCACTAGTGGCCGTGCCGGACCTACAGCGTTCCATCAAGCACATGAACACTATGTAACACTGTGTCGCACCGTGTCGTGTAGATGGAAAGCACACCGTGTCGCACTGTGCCGCACGGTGCGATTGTGCAAATGGTGCTTGTTGGAACGCGAGTCGACTCGTTGGTATCCCTGACCGCCCAGAACGCTTGGACACAACAATTTCCTGTGTCCAAAAGTGCGACACAGTGCTGCAGTTGGAACACGCAATGGTGGACACAGTGTCGGCTGTGCTCTAATTGGAAAGCACTCATGAGGGTGCTTTCGATCTACACGATACGGTACGACACGAGTGTTCATGTGCTTGATGGAACGCTGTCGGTCCCGGCATAGCCGCTAGTGAGCGCTTGTGAACCTTTTTCTTCACGTTCTGCACTCGGTGCCTAACCTAAAAATTGATTATAAGTTACGTTTATTGAAACACAAATGTTACAAATCGAATATAAAAATACCTTGTATAGAAATATGGTATTTCATCGATCAGGATAGAAATATGATATTTCATTGATCAGGATAAAGGAATGATTCATCTATCGTTTGAAACTATTGTTATGCATTGTCACAAGCGCGGAGACAGAAACAGCGCTTGAGTTCTTGGATAGTTATCCGATAGTAAGAAAATAGTTCGAGCATTGGAAGTATTTCCCAGTTTTCGAAAATATCCTAAAACTCTCGGGTAAATAACAACTATTTAATATCTAGCAAATTTTAGTGGAAGAGATGCACTGTGGACAATTTTGTATGGAAATTTGATTTTACCGCGAAGTAGTTGCAGTGGGGCAAAACAAAATCAACCAATAGCAGCTCTTACGGTTGTAACTATAGTGTGCTTTCCATCTACGATACAGAGCGACACAGTGTGACACGGTGTTCAACAAAATGCGCTCCATCAACGACACGGCACGACACGGCGCGACGCAGAAAAAAGTTGTGTTCGAGCGTGTCGAGCCTATAGTTACAACCGTAAGAGCTGCCATTGGTTGATTTTGTGTTGCCCCACTGCTACTACTTCGCGGTAAAATCAAATTTTCATACAAAATTTTCCACAGTGCATCTCTTCCACTAAAATTAGCTAGATATTAAGGGCTTACATACACTTGTAATTTTCAAAAAATCGTTTTTTTTTTGTATTTTCTGAATATACATATATTGGAGCATACACACTCAAAATTTTATGTCAATCAGACGAATATTTTCGAAGTTATAGACACATTTATGAAGGCGCGTTAGGGAGGCGCGTCTCACAGCGGGCAGCAGCTGCTGATAACTTATCAGTTTATAAGCATGATTATCAGCCATTTCCACAAGAAGTTGCTGAGGCCCTGAGGCCCATTTATGAAGATCTCAGCAATGAAAAATTATTGGAAAGATGTGTGGGTGGTTTCACCCAAAACAATAATGAAAGCTATAACCAACTGGTGTGGAAGATCTCTCCAAAAGTACTTCCAGCCGGATCAAAAACGGTGGAAATGGCTGCATATATAGCTGCTGGTATCTTCAATGAAGGGACAGCTGCCCTTTTATATTATATGAATGCAATGGGCGTCTCACTTGGGTCCAATGCGCATTCATATACAGATAAAGAAGATGCGCAGCGCATCAAGATCTCCGACCTGAGATCACACGAGAGCACCAGAGAGGGAAGAATGGCTCGCAGACAGCATCAAATCGAATTATTAGAAGCTGCCAACGATGCGAACGGATTATTATATGGCCCTGGAATAGATGACTCCATGTAAGTTGAAAAAAAACAAAATTTACCACATGTAAAACGCTTTTGAAACTTTAAACGCGTTTTTCTCAAAACTATGTTTTCAAAATCGGTGATCAAGATTTCTCGAAAACGGCTGAACCGATCAGTCTCAAATTTTAACACAACCTTTTTAACTAGATTTTTTAGTAATGAATCGAAGATTTTTTTTCTCCGATAAATATTTTCCATTTTATAAACAATTTAAGGCTTAAATTTTCGTTCGAAATCGAGTCTTTTATTTTGAGAAGTCGCCATTTTGTCAAAAATTATTTTTTCGCTAATTCCTTCGATAAAATACTAGATAATGTATTATATTAACGAAATTTATTTGGTTTTTTCATTTCAGATAATCCGGTCCAGAGATATCGTGATCACCGCAAAATTGGTTTTTTTTTGCGGAGCTCTAGGAGATCGGCGATAGCAACATTCGCGATGATTATTTTTACAAATAAAAAATATGTTAATATATTATAAGGTTATTATACTATGTACACCAATTTTCAAATTAATAAATTGAATAGTCTGCGCGAAAAAAATTCTTGAAAATCCGTCTTTTTAAAGCCTTCTAACTGTATGTAAGCCCTTAAATAGTTATTTACCCGTGAGTTTTAAGATATTTTCGAAAATTAGAAAATACTTCAAATGCTCGAACTATTTTCTTACTATCAGATAACTATCCAAGATCTCAAGCGCTTTTTTTTGTCTCCACGCTTGTGACGAAATATCATATTTCTAAACAAGGTATTTTTATATTCGATTTGTAGCATTTGTGTTTCAACAAACGTAACTTATAATCAATTTTTAGGTTAGGCACCGAGTGTAGAACGTGAAGAAAGAGGTTCACAAGCCGTATCGTGTAGATGGAAAGCACCCATAGGCTCGACGCGCTCGAACACAACTTTTTTCTGTGTCGCGTCGTGTCGTGCCGTGTCGTTGATAGAACGCATTTTGTTGAACACCGTGTCACACTGTGTCGCACTGTGTCATAGATGGAAAGCACCCATTATTGTATATTCATATATATAATGGGGCATTCCAAGTGAAATCGTGGGGTCATTTCCCTCGGGTCATCAGATCCTTACATAACTTTTTTTCGCATTGATTCCACTTCAAAAACAGCCGAATTTTTTAAAATATTTTTCTCGCCACTCCTTCAGGTGGCGCGACGATCATTTTTGTGGGAAAGAGGGATAATGACTGAAAAAACAGCATTTTTAAAATTCTGCATCTTTTTCCACAGATTCTGGGTCAAAAATAAGTAATATCTATCATAATTAGAAAGTGGAATGCAGCTGCCTCATATTTTTTTTAAATAATTTTCTTTTTTTTCAGTTTCTAAAATAAAATAAAAAAATTAATCCCTAATACCTCTTACATAAGAAAAAAATTAAATGTAAATTAAAACATGTCTTGGAAAATTTCGCTATGCATAGAATATACAAACAACAATTTGTTTGATTTTCCCGTTTTACTGCTACTACTTCCATCACTTCGTGGTAGCGGAATTTTGTGAAAGAAGTCATACAAATTAAAATTAAGCAGTTTGCATGTACGAAAAAAGCCTTTTCAGTTTTTTTTCACATAACAATTGATCTCCTTTTACAATACTCAATTGTAAGTTATGCCAAATTTTTCACATGTCCTGTCGACTATTTCGAACAACTTCAAGCAAGGATTTTGTGAAATTCTTTTTCATTAAACAATAAAAAATAAAAATTTCGAAAGTGGCGAAGATTTTGCCGGAATTATTTTTCGACGTGAGACACCATTTCTTATCCAAAACCATGCACAAAAAAAATCGGCAGCCTAACATATATGTATCATAGAGCTAGAATTTCACTTGCGGCGGGTCCCCTCAACTGCAAACATATTAAACTTGCATGGAGTGAGCCAACATTATTATCTAATTTTTTCAAATTATATAGTTGTTACCTTATAAAAAAGCGTGTAATCGTAAGAGAATTTAAATTTTTGTACTATGGTTCATGGTCTATACATTTTTATATAAAATTGCGTCAACAATTAAATTGAAATCGTGAGAATTTTGTTTTAACTTTGGTCTTTTACTTCGATAAAAACAAAATAAAGAATTCAACTCAAAGTCAAACCTAGGAATGAGGGAATGAGTTCCTGTGTTCCTATGTTCTAGTTCATAACCCCTCGATTCTTATGCACGGCGGCCATCGGCAGTGAAAAATATTTATATCATTGAGATGTATATCGTATGCTAACGGCCATGCGGATGTAAATGTTATCGTTTGTGAATCAAAGACGTGAACACTTTAATATCGTTATAGCGTTTTCAATTGGGCCCACGGGTGTACACTCGGGCACACTCGGGTACACGCGATTGGACACATTCGTTTTCGACTAAACATACCATGCTGAAATAAGCAGTGTGGAGAGAGTGTAAAGAAAAGCCGTAAAGTTGCAGTTGTGCTTCATTAATCATTTGAATTTATCGGCCATTTTTACGAGATTTACTGATTATGGTGGATTATGGTAAACAACATGCTAAGCAAAAAATGGATTAAAAATGTATAACGATTCTCAGAAATTGCGTAAATCATGTTTTTTCGGCAGAATTACTTCTATCATTGTTAAATACATCGCCATGAAAGTGTTCGTCGATAACATTCAAAAAATTCTTTATTTTGGATACGGTTCTCCTTGTTGATAACGCATAAAGTGTTAACATGTTCACGATCCATCATCATCACCATCTTCACCTTCACCACTAGACAATTATGATGAAAAAAATTCCATAATCGTAATTATCTTTTCCGGCCTTGCTATTTTCTAAAAAAAATTGAATATTTTGTTTTATTTTGACGAGGATAGCTAAATAATAAGAGGCTTAAAACTTGCAAGTGTGATTACAAAATCTACTGCAATTCTCAAGTTAACTTGACGGCTGAATTGATGGGCACTGAGAAACTTAACAATTGAGAAAATTTGAATAAAAGTATTTCTAGGTTATATGGAAGCATTTATTAAGCAGAAGTATTGTGAATGTATTTTCTGCCGTCGTATGATTATTCACATGAGATTGTTTACTGGATTGAGTAACTATTGGTTTCCATTCATTTGTGAATATTTTCAATCGGACCGCTATATTGTTTGTTATGAAAAAAAAATATTTAGACCGATGTTGAAGATCTTCATATCTATTAACATCTGCTTCTGCACTACACTGACACGAGGTCGGAAAAAAGTGTATATTTACATTTTACATTCATATTACCAGCAAAAGATGGTGCTTGAAGAGTGTAACGAGAATCATATATACGAGTAAAACACAGTGTGCAATGTCAGTGTGCCCCGAGTGTGCACGAAACTAGCCAGTTGAAAACACTATTAGTATCATGGCGCAGTGTTTAAATCTCGAAAATTCAATTGAGATGGGTGCTTCCATTTACTGACACAAATCGACACAAAGCGTGAGTGCGAGAGAGACTTCCGAGCGGACCTTTCTCTTGCACTCACGCTTTGTGTCGACTTGTGTTAGCCTCACCACGTGTATCCACTCACACACAAAGAAACGAAATATAAAAAAAACCTCACAATACACTCGTACAACGCAGCCATACACATGCTGATATTCCAAGTTATATATTTTTGAGATAAATCTCTCTTGCAGTTATCGTGTACGCCGAGAACGTGAAAGAGTCTGGTTAAAATTTAAAAATCGAAAAGAACATTGAATAAAAGGTCATTAGAATACGAAGCAATAAATCCAGCGTGTGAAGATATAAGAGTGCTTTCCAATTGAACTGAATTGAACGTCACCGTGGCACACTGTGCTTGTTGGAACGCGAGTCGATTTGTTGGTATCCCTGACGGCACAGAACGCCTGGACACAACAATGGGTGCTGTTACTGTGTTGAACACTGTTACACAGTGTTCATGTGCTTGGTGGAACCCTGTAGGTCCCGGCATAGCCGCTAGTGAGCGCTTGTGAACCACTTTTTCCACGTTCTACACTTGGTGCCTAACCTACAAATTGATTATAAGTCACGTTTCTTGAAACACAAATGTTACAAATCGAATATAAAAATACCTTGTATAGAAATATGATATCTCAATGAACAGGATAAAAATATGATATTTCATCGATCAGGATAAAGGAATGATTCGTCTATCGTTTAACACTATTGTTATGCATTGTCACAAGCGCGAAGAGAGACAGAAACAGCGCTTGAGTTCTTGGATGATTATCCGATAGTAAGAAAATAGTTCGAGAATTGCAAGTATTTTCTAGTTTTCGAAAATATCCCAAAAACTCTCGGGTAAATAACAACTATTCAATATCTAGCTAATGCTAGTGAAAAAGATGTACCGTGGAAAACTTTGTGTGAAAATTTGATTTTACCGCGAAGTAGTTGCAGTGGGGCAACACAAAATCAACCAATGGCAGCTCTTACGGTTGTAACAATCGACTCGACACGCTCGAACGCAACTTTTTTCTGTGTGGCGCCGTGTCGTGCCGTGTCGTTGATGCATCGCATTTTGTTGAACACCGTGTCACACTGTGTTGCTCTGTGTCGTAGTAGTCCAGGAACTTTAGCATTTCACTTCGGAAAAATTCCAACCAAGCTGAAAATTTGTGTACATGTACCTTTTAGCTTCCTAAATAACCTATAAAAAGTCCCACAAGTCCAGGAGTGGGCATAATTTTTGACGGCCAAAAAACGATTAGAAAAATGGCATTTTTTTTTGTTTTTTGCTAATATCTTCGTTCCTGTTGATCTTACCGCTGTGCGGTATACTTATAAAAAATAAAGAATGGAACATTTTCTACAAAAAAGGTAACATAAAGTTCATCGATAAAATTAGTAATTTTCACGGAAAAAGATGCGAAACATCGGATTGAGTTTCGTAGGTTTACGCCATTGCCTGGTACGTTCTGTGTGGCGGCGCCAATAGTAGCTGTGCTTCCCCTCTGACGTCAGTGACGGGTTTATACCTGCAGCTGCTGGTCGGGTCTCGGGTGTGCTGAATGCATAGTCCAAAACAGTCCCTAAGCGTGTCTACATCATACTGGACGTATATTGTCGCGTTATCGAGGCCGTTTCTCATAATAGGAAAATTGTGTGCTATTTATGACAATTCCCTCGCAAGTGGCGAGTATGTAATAGTTCAGCGGGGAATAGACAAGTTAAAGGATGTAAGTTGTGAGAGAAATGACGGAAAAATTGCACTGTTCAGTAATGTGCAATCTATCCAAGTGCACGTGGCTTGCCGTAAAAATTATACTCGCAGGTCAAATATCGACACGTTCGAGCGGAAACGTTCTATGGAGGATGATGCTGGTTCATCGGCAGGTAGTCCGGTAAAACGCAAGATGAGATCATCCGAACCATCTTTTGATTTTAAGAGACTTTGTATTTTCTGCGGAAACGAGGCTGATGAGGAAAAAGAAAAGAAATACGAAAAGCACCGCCGCGGAACAATCAAACACGTTTCAACAATCGGCTTCAAAGAAAGCGTAATGCAGGCCGCTGAGACAAGAAAATATGCAGAGGCACGAGCTGTTAAGAAAATAATTATTTTCGAGACAGATTTAGTGGCAGCTGAAGCTAAATATCACGCCAATTGCTTCGTCCATTTTCTTACACCAGGCAGGGGGAAAAAACAGGTCATCTGGTGGATGTACGAATTATCGCAGCGATGGAAAATGTTTTATATCACTCAGTACAATAATGGACGCTTTTACGTCCGCAAGCGGACGTGAAAACGTCCATATTGTACCTCGTGATATAAAATATTGTACATCACTCGGCGTAAAAACATTTTCTGACTCGTGTGATTGCAGGACTCACCTTCGGCTCGTCCTGCAAACTCACACTCGTCAGAAAATATTTTTACGCCCTCGTAATGTAATGTACTATTCTCTTACATCGAGAATAATGATGACTGCCAATTTACCTTCACTAAGTTGAAAGGAGTCCCCGGAGATTTTAAACCAGATGATAAAACCATCAAAGCGAAGCTTCATGACCGGTATGGAGATAGGATTGTAATTATGACGAAAAGTACAGGACCATCGATTGTTTGCTTCCGAGATACGCACTATGATATTTTGAACAAAACATGGTACGAAAATAAAAAACAAAACGCCGAGAAAGAACGTTATCGAGTTCTAACAAGGGGAATCCAAGAACTTGCCCTCACCGATTTCGCCGAAACTTCGCAGGTTTGTAGGGCATACCTAATAATATAAGTACAGAAAAAAGTAAGACCCACTATTCAGAAACTCGCGAGAAAATCGACTTTGAAATTTTCCGTCGTGTTTATATACTTGTTAGTTTTCTAACTTTTCAAGGAGCGCCTGGCGTAGTGGCTGAGCGCTCCGACTCATAACCGCAAGGTCGGTGGTTCGAGTCTCGCTGTTGGCAATTTTTTTTTTCTTATTATTATTTTTTTTTATCAAAGTTATTCTAAAAACACATTTATTATCATTATGCATGTTATTAATTGTTAATAATTTATTTCCATCATGAGAAAATAATTTTTTTTTCGACTTCTCCTGTGGAAAAACAAACGTCGCACGAAAATGTTTAATAATTTATTCTTTTGTAATATCAATAACTTTTACAAGAAATATTTTCTTGACTCTATAACAGGGAAGTTATTCTAAAAACACATTTATTATCATTATGCATGTTATTAATTGTTAGTAATTTATTTTCATCATGAAAAAATAAGTTTTTTTTACTTTTTGTGAGGACATGGGAAATGTATAAAATGTACTCGAGACTTGTGCAAAATCATTTGTTCATTTATTTGATTTTACAAGTTATGTTTACAAAGTACTGCACGAAGCAGGGTGATACTCGTCGTAAAAACATGGGAAACAATAATTTTTGCGGCATCTAGCGCATGTAATGAATGCCGAATTTTTGCATTCGCATGGATTTTTCAAAACGTCCGTTGCAAAGCAGACTTGGTTTACATTCATGAATATTGTTCGCTCATCGGACAATTTGGCCGCAAACCACGCGTATTGGAGCATGTCAGAGAATATTGGTGCAGACAATTGATGATGGACAATAGATTGAATTTTTATGCAATCTTCTCTCCCATTAATCTCCCTATTTTTTTCAATTATATACGCGCAATTTTGTAATCTTTTTATAAGGTTTTTTACCTGCCTATAAAAATAAACATCACAAGGCTGTACCAGCGGGGTACATTTTGGCGGAATGACTTTAATACTGCACGTTGTCAGCCTCTGTTCGTTTTGAAAAATTTCGTCGTACAAGCTTGGGTTTGCCCTCCCCAAGAATCAATTAATAGGACGAACTGTTCATCTCCCACGTATGGCTTCAACACGTCGGTCAAAAAATCTTTGTACAACGCTGTTGTAAGCTTGCCAGACTTTAAGGACGTTATTATAACATTTTTATATTTTTGCGCGTACTCATCGACAATCTTCTTTACCCTTGGTCCAAACGAGCCAGTGCTTTCTTGCAAGCAAACGAACACGGTTGGCAGCAATTTTCCCGATAAGGTGACTGCGTATTGCGCCGTATACGAATGCGTCACCTTATCCATATCCTTCCTCTTGACAAGAACCACCTTTGATCCCTGCGCTGCGAGTGTTCGGTTGTAGGTCGACTGGTATTGACACCCTAGAAACAACAGTTTAAAAATAATTTCAGCACATTTTATTTTATTACATACAAATGAATGAATGAATGAATGAATAAGACCCTATTTCCTTACCTGTTTGATCAGTATTAATGACGTAATCCTTGCCGAAATTAGGTATGATGGCTCGAGCCTGTGTGCGGAAGTTTTCCGCGGCAGCAATAATTTCTCCCATCGTGCTGCTCTCTTTTTCGGAAACGAATTTCGTAACTTTCCTTTGACGAATTCGGTGCCTTTGTTTGAAGAGTCCAGCCCACGAATTTGAAGCTTGAAAATCCAGATCAGGGAATTGACTAGCGGCGGAAAGTGCCCATTGTTGCAAATTCCTGGTCGTCACTTGCTGATTTCCCTCTCGAGCTTCTAGGAAACGATCGTACGTCCATGTATCGACAATATGGAATTTATCGTATTTTGTCCCTCCATGGATGATTCGTTTTCGCCATTTTTTTAATTGTTTTAAATTCGTGAGGCGATATGCTCCTTTTCTTTGAAGAGTGACCAAATTCCAGGTTGGATGTTGTCTCGCAAGATTGACGACATTGATCTTGTAATCCAGTGAGATATCAGGATCAATTTTCTCTTTCTTCTCATCAGGCTCGTAATCTTCGGACGACGAATTGGGAAAACTACTTTCTACAAATTCTTCTTCAAATAGGCCTTCCTCATCGAGTTCTTCAACGGAAATGAGCTCATCTTCTGTAACGATTTTTTTTTCAGCGAGTATTTCCAACGTCGCTTTATATATTTCTTTTCCAATTTCTATGTGTTCTCCAGATATCGCCGTACAAGGTTCCGAAGTGATGTAATTATTTTCAAGGAACAATTTTTCAGCATATGCAAGTGCTGTTTTTAATCGCGCTTTTGAAAGTTCACTGCGAAGTGAATCATCCTCAATTTCTTCGGCCGTCGAAGGACCAGGCACGACACAAGATTCATTAACGGTATTTTTATTGGGTGGTGTATGTATATATATATATACATAAAACCCCCCAATAAATATATATATATGTATATGTATACCACCCAATAAAAATACCGTTAGGATGAGAATATTTCCTTCAAACAAGTTTCGAGTATATTTTCTATACTACCAATGTGCTCGTGAAAGAAAAAAAATATCCGCAATTCTGTATTACTCCCTGTTATAGAGTCAAGAAAATATTTCTTGTAAAAGTTATTGATATTACAAGAGAATAAATTATTAAACATTTTCGTGCGACGTTCGTTTTTCCACAGGAGAAGTCGAAAAAAAAATTATTTTCTCATGATGGAAATAAATTATTAACAATTAATAACATGCATAATGATAATAAATGTGTTTTTAGAATAACTTTGATAAAAAAAAATAATAATAAGAAAAAACAAATTGCCAACAGCGAGACTCGAACCAGCGACCTTGCGGTTATGAGTCGGAGCGCTCAGCCACTACGCCAGGCGCTCCTTGAAAAGTTAGAAACGTAACAAGTATATAAACACGACGGAAAATTTCAAAGTCGATTTTCTCGCGAGTTTCTGAATAGTGGGTTTTACTTTTTTCTGTACTTATATTATTAGGTATGCCCTACAAACCTGCGAAGTTTCGGCGAAATCGGCGAGGGCAAGGTCTTGGATTCCCCTTGAAAGAGCTGCGGCAGCGATTCTTCGACAAGACATGTGTTCCGTAGCCTGTGAAACGGACTATGATCCTCCGAGCACGCGAGTGTTTGACAACGTAAATGAATCTCTTCCTGAAACTCTACTTTTTTTTCATAAGGGAGATCGTTATTAAAGGCAAAAAAGGTAAGCCGGAGCCATTACAAAAGAAATGTACCGCCATTAGCCATGCGATAATGTCTGCAGTTCGTCCACGGTCATTTCTGTCACCTCTGCAGATTAGGCTCTCCGTTTATTTGCACAGGCAATTTGCCTCAAAACGACCAGTCGAAATTTTATCATGCATGGGTTTGTGTGCATCTGACAAAGAGACAGTTTTATTCGAAGCTTCGAGTGTATTTCACCCTGAGCCCATGCTTTCTCTTCCAGAAGACGGATGTTTCATTCAACATGTCTGTGACAACGCGGACCACAACGTGTCCACGCTCGACGGTGCGAATACATTTCATTCCATGGAGATCATTCGAATCATCACTCCACATGATAAAATCCATGACGATCAACAAATTTCAAGATTAAGAACGATGCGTACTGCGGCAGAAATGGCAACAGTTGCTAAAGTTTCGTTGGAGAATTATGAAAATAGTGGTGTGCAAGGAGTGAAGAAAATCACAGTGGACGAACTTGATTGTGATGAGGTAGCGACGAGGTCAATGCTCCGAAATACAGATGTATAGTGGATGTATGGAAAGTGGAAAGACCTACCCAAAATACCGGGTTGGAGTGGCTTCATGGAGCAGTTAACGAAGGACACGAGATATTCGAAGTCACGTATAATTTACCTGCCGTTTATCAAGGCACCTGCAAGTGATTACAACACAATATATACATCGTTAAAGTGCGTTCTCAAGTATGGGGAAAATACGGCCATACGACGTGCGTTGTCACATTTGATCAACCCCTTTATTTCAAAGCACGAGAAATTGTCGCAGCATCGAAGGGTGATACACAACTTTCGAAGATAATCGTGAGACTTGGAGGTTTTCATTTGCTACTGTCATTTCTTGGATCAATCAGATACGTAATGGCAGGAAGTGGTCTAAAGGAAGCAATCAGTACTGTCTACGCACCAAATTCTGTCGATAAAATGTTACAGGGTCACGCATACTCCAAGGCGATCAGAGCTCATACATTGGTCCAAGCTGCATTGTCTCAAATTGTGCTGAATGAGAGCACGTTCGACAACGATCAAAGTGCATTGATAAAGATTTATCTTGAGAATTCCGACGAAGCATCGCCAGTATTTGATGAGATCGAAAGTGCAAGTATAGTCGGCGAGTTGAAGAAAGCATTTGATGACAAAATTTCTGAATTGGAAAATGAAGGCCCAACTGCGAAACTATGGGCACAGTATTTTGAAATGATTACAATTGCAAAAGAATTCATTAGAGCTGAAAGAATGGGCTGTTGGAAGGCGCATTCAAGTGCTA
This sequence comes from Alloplasta piceator, assembly GCA_946863875.1. Lineage (NCBI taxonomy): Eukaryota > Metazoa > Arthropoda > Insecta > Hymenoptera > Ichneumonidae > Alloplasta > Alloplasta piceator. The sequence goes on along the minus strand of OX333072.1, from coordinate 41,667,364 downwards.
TCAAAAAAATGCTTCCTTACTTTCATGCTACGGGGCATTTTCTATACGCCAAATCAGCGCATTTGTATATTCAAGATATGCAAAAACTAGAAAGTTCAATGGAAAATGAAGCTTTCCAGAAGTTTACCAACAACTACTTCACCATAAAACGCTCGGACAAATATTTCTGCCGGACATGGAGTTACATGATTATTGAACAGGAGCTCATGAAATCCTCAAAATCGAGAGAAGGTTTCACACGTGGCAATCGCACAAACCTTTTCCTGATATTCAACAAATTATATCCATCGTAACGGGCATAACTGGCGACGAGAAAATCAACTGCCACAATGCTCAGAAGATCGGCAGTGCTGTGATGAAGAAGATTGGTCACAATTTCACAGATATTAAATCCTCCCGCGCTGGCAGAGTACTTTCGCTTTCAACAGTCAGTAGTAACGTCAAAGTTCGTGATACAACAGTACCTATCGATCCTTTATTGCTGTTCCGAAGAATCAGTGCCATGAAAAGATCGGATGCAGAGCTCCGTATTTATATCAAACATGAATTGGCTCCGTTCCCGCTATCAATGTTCGATCTTGGGAACCTGCGCAAAGGGGAAAAATCTGCTTTGTTTGACGTCTTCGAGCCATCATTAGCTGAACTTGATTTTGCAACAGTCACGTACGTCATCGATGGAGGATTCCTCTTGCATCGAGTTGTGTGGCATCAAAATGAATCTTTTGATTTGATTTGTGCAAAATATATTGATTATGTACAAAGGTACTACGGTTCAAACGCTGTTGTAGTCTTCGACGGATACAACAATAACACCAACAGCGTGAAAGCCATGGAACAGCGCCGTCGTGCAGAAAAATGTTCATCTGTTGACACTAACTTCAACGAGACGATGAAATTCACAGTAAGCCAGGAAGAACTCCTCTCTAACAGTAACAACAAGAGCAGATTAATTTCAATGTTGTCTGTCAAGTTCGAAGCCAACAATTTTGTCGTTAAACAGGCGGATGATGATGCTGACGTTTTAATAATCGAAACAACCCTGGAATGTTCATGCACAAATAGAACATTTGTTGTTGAGGAAGATGTAGACCTTTTGGTTATTTTGGTTGGTCGCGCTCCGATTGATGAAGAGATTTTCTTTCTCCAGCCAGGCAAAGGAAAAGTCCAGCGAAAGCTCTACTCTTCTGAGAGTTTCAACAAATACGAAAACATCAGGGATAATCTCCTCTTCCCAGACGCTTTCACTGGATGTGACACAACATCTGCTCTTTTTCATAAAGGGAAAACTGCAGCCTTGAAACTATTCACGAATGGTCAAGACTTACGTACTACAGCTCAAATTATCAACCACAATCAAGCTTCTCAAGAGTCAGTTTCTTCGGATGGAATACGCATCTTCCTAGCTGTCTATGGCGCTCCGGTTAAACAAAATGACTTGCACGAATATCGTTACCAGTGCTTCATGAAAGCTGTAGGCCGAAACAAGTCGGTCCAATTGAGTATGTTACACCCCACCATCGATGCGGCTAAAGAGCACCTATATCGTGTCTACTACCAGGTGCAGAAGTGGTTAGGAAACGAGCTCAACCCTTAAGATTGGGGATGGGTATTAAAAAACGGTTTATTAGAGCCAATAAAAACTTCGCAATCTCCTGCCCTGGATTGTCTTCTGAACATGATCTTTTGTAATTGTCCTAAAGGCTGTGGCACTTTGTGCGGCTGTCGCAAATTGGGACTGCAATGTTCAGCAGTTTGTGGCAACTGTCGTGGGACATCTTGCCTAAATGCTGCCCCAGTTGAGGACCATAACCCCGAAATAACAAATGACATCGACGATCCAGAAACAACCACTATTGATGATTCTGAATCCTGGTGTTTCCCACCAGTCCAATGGTAAAATAAATAAAAAATCAAGAATGGATAAGAAGAAAATGTAAGAAAATAAGTAAAAACTGACTTATATTAACCCTTAACTGGCACAACTCCTCCATATGACATTACTGGCACGAGGGGTATTCAAATGCGTTTTGCGCAGCCGCTATTGAATATTCTTGCATGAAAATTATATCCGATATAGTTTCAAGTATGTTTATTAAAGTATAATCGGCTTTGTAGTGATTTGTTCGATTTAAGTTAGTTAAAAAAAAGCTTCGATAAAAAAAACCTAAAAAATGAGTTTTTTCACTTAAAAATTCATAACTTCCTTAATTTTTAATATTTTGAGCTAAAAATTTACAGTTGTACTCTCAAATTAGTACACTTTGAGGAAAAAATTAATGTGATATCGATGCTTCCAAAAAAGGTATTTATTTTGCAAAATGAAAGTGTGAATTTGGGGTAAAATGAAGCAACACATTATTCAATATCCAAATCCATTTTTTAAATTGAAAATCGCAAAAATTATTATAAAAATAGGAGAAAATAATTATTTCATCATAAATTAATGTGAAAATAATGGAAAGTGCTGAAATTTTCATTCATAGCCGACACATTTGATGCAAAATCCTGCGCGGTGCTCGTGGCACATCGGGCGATTGCAAGCAGAGCAAGATATTTTCGTTTTCCTGTCTTGGCTGCGTTTACAAAGCACACATCTTACAGCATTTTCAAGCATTTTTACTTTACTTCCGTCTTCGTTTTGTTCTGAGGGTGAATCAATATTCAACATTGCAGCTATTCCGAAGCGAATATCTCTCCGAAGATTAAAAGTCGTAAACCTCTCTTCTAACATCGGTTTCACAAGATGCTGGGTCAATTCCTCAAGACAACGTTGTGCGGTGACTTTGTTGGGCTTGTTTTCATTTATGAGTTTGCATGTTAATAAGATTCTGGCATTCAGAACAGCCTGATCCAACATACCAAAGAAATGTCGGAGTGGCCATCTTTTGGTTCGCCTGGCTGTTGAAAACGAATGACAGAGCTGATCATATATTTCGGTACCACCTTTTGTTTTATTGTAATGGTGAACCATGTTTGGTTTGCCATCAGTTATCTCATTTGATGATGTGAATGTGGAGACGAGAAGCACAATCTTATTCTTCTTCGGAGTGTAGCATAATAAAGTTAATTTGTAAGTGTAACAAAATTTACTGTGTGGAACATCTTTACTTGCTACTTTCATCTCACTTGGAATCTCACGCTTGTTTTTTCGAATCATGCCTGTGATAGTGAGATTATACGGCTCTTCCAACATTTTCAAAAGCAGCGGAATCGTTGTGAACCAATTGTCAATGGTCACAGTGCGTTTAGTTCCGTGAATCGGAGCTGTGACTTCACGAAAGAAAAACTCCGGTACGGACTCATTATTCGACAGCCCGTGAGCTTTTCCTAAGTAAGGAATAGCAAAAATCAAGTAAGAAGTTACCGCATCGTTCAGCGTTTTCAACATGAGCCCGTACTTATCGGGTTTTGATTTCATATAAATTCGATGTTTGCAGTGTCCGCGAAAACCATGAAGCTGCTCATCTACTGTACACATGTTGCTCGGATTGTAATTTTTGGTACAATTATTTATGAACATGTCCCAGATTTTCCGGATCGAAGCAAGTTTATCTGCAGGATCTCTCGTAGTTTTGATATCAAAGCGTAAGCAAGATGTTAAAAAATTGAAACGTTTGAAGGGCATCACACATCTGTAAAAGCTTACTCCGTTCCCATAACTCCATAATTTATCGGCATCTACTCGATGTGTTTTCCACATCCCGGAGTGGTAGAGAATGGCAATCATAGCATTTTTTCTCTCGCGTCAGTGTGATAATGGTAGCTTTGAAGATTCATGCCTTAAGCAATCATATCGGCACAAGTACTTTCAATTTTTTCGTTTGTACATTCAACAATGATATTAGTTATTTCATCGTCGAATAATACTTTCCAAAATTGGAAAACATTCTCGCAATTAGCGGCATCGCCGATTGGACCAGGTGTATAATCAGGCAAGGGAGGATTCATTCGATCGGACTGACGCGTCGATTTGTTGAGATTCCAAACGAACTTATTCACTCCATTTTTTCCTCCTTCCCCGTACAATTTTTGTTGTGGTCTTAATCGCTCACTAAGCGGGGTATCATAGAGAGCATTTTCCTCCTCTTCTCTCTGACGATGTCGTTTTGTTAGAGGCGCATTCTCAGCTTCCTCTTCCAATTCATCTTCATCATCAGTGTCTGAATAATCCGTATCAAGCTCGTGTTCCAAATCTGAACCATTATTCTCTTCAGCATCACTCCCATCCCCGCCAATGTCGGCTTCATCATATAAAGTCTCCAACAACTCGTTACGAAGCAACCGTGGCCGAAGATTGTATGCCATCTGATAAGTAAAAACGCATGAAATAATGGAAAAAAAAATTATTTCACTTCACATGATGTACTTACAGTTGAAATTGTAGAAAAATTATGAATAACAATCGTCTAAACTTTGTGAAAAAAAACTTTTTTATACACTCACGGCACAAGGGGTAAAAAATACCCCACGTTTTCAGGAAGTCTACTTCGAACAGCTGTTCAATGCACACTGAAGCTTGCCACACAATACTATCCCACTTTTTCTCTAGTTGATGATGTCAACTGATGGTAGATGGCGACACTTGGTCCATTCTATTGAATTTAGTACGTTTTATTCGAGCTCAAATAAACACTGGAGTATTTTTTACCCCGAGTGCCAGTTAAGGAACGAACCTAACTTTCGTAGTTATTTATTCCTCAGTATCCACGAAAAAAAATAAATAGTCTCAACATTTATGTAATCTTTCTATATATTAAAGTATGAAATAAGAAAATAATAAGCTGTACATATTATTTTATTTATAAAATATAATTATATAAATCATCTATAATCTAAAAAAACAAATAATAACTTTTTTCCACTGAAATAAACAGTTTTTCGTACTCCAATTCCTATTAAAAAAGTTAAAATTAGAAGATAACGCACAGAAAACTATATTTTGATCATGAAATGCACTAAAATATCCATAGAAAATTTTTATCGGAGTTTCAATGCTCGATTACGAAAAAACTATTAGTGTTATCAATTAACGTTGTCACCGTTTTTGTAGAGAATTTTCCATTCTTTCTTTTTTATAAGTATACCTCATAGCGGTAAGATCGAGAAGAACGAAGATATTGCCAAAAAACCGAAAAAAGGTAATTTTTTTCACCGTTTTTTAGCTGTCAAAAGTTATGGCCACCCCTGGACCCGTGGGACTTTTCAGAGGTTATTTGGGGAGCTAAAAGGTACGTGTACACAAATTTTCAGCTTGGTTGGAATTTTTCCGAAGTTTTGCCCATTTTTCGTCTAAGATTCCTGGACTATAGATGGAAATCACCCAATTTCTTGTGTCCAAAAGTGCAACACAGTGCCGCAGTTGAAACACGCAATAGTGGACACAGTGTCACACCGTTTCCGGCTGTGCTCTAATTGGAAAGCACTCATATATGAAACATTTATGACTAAAACGGTCAATGTTCGACCTTAACTCCAGTCGATTTCATCATTGATTTTTTTGTACGTTCGCGCTATCTCTATATGATTTTTTTTCTATTTGATTTGTATACGTTTCTTTTTCTATCAAAAACTTTCTATCTTAATTATTGCCCCCAATTGAAAAACAACGCAATTTTTTAAATTTGTTGTATGCCTGTAAATGCTCTAATACGAGAGAATTTTCAGCCCAACTAAGCTACCCATCTCTTGAACCTTCCCTGAAGGGCGGGGTAAAGTATTAAAAATTTGTTTTCATTTTCTTTTTTTTAAAATAAATGCATAATATCTCAAGAATATTGTGTTAAAATTTTAAGTCGATCGGAGTAAAATTGACGAAGTTATGAGTATTTGAGCGTCTATTGCTCCATGCCGGGTTTTATACCTGGGCGGCAGCTGCGCGGCGCGCTATCTTGATGGAAGCCTTTTGCTCTACGGACCTGGCATCGACGACTTTGAGTGAGTATAAGAAAATTATCGAGTTTTATTTTGAATTTCTAACAATTCAAAGATAATTGAAAAATCTGAAAAAATTCATACGCATTCAGAAAAATGAACGAACCACGAAAAAAAATTGGGTTGCGGGGAAATTTGTTGACTAATTTTTTTGTTCATCATTTTGTTAATAACATTTTGGAATTATTATTATGCAAAATTAATCTTTTGAGTACCTTTAATATGCATGAATTTTCTCAGATTTTTATGCAATCGAGAAGTGTTCTCAAACTTATGTGCAATGAGCGCTAAGCGACCAAACTCTTCTGCGTTTTTCAAACCGTTTTCTGAGACTTGTCATATTTGAAGTCCGTGTACACGATAACTCAAAATCTACTGGACCAATCACTTTGAAATTTTGCACAGTACTTCTTCACATAATTCACCAGGTATTGGCGAGAGTTTTTTTTTTTTTTTAATAATTACTAATTTTTCAACAACAAATTAGCCGTTTTTTTTCAGCGAAAATCGGGTTTTTGGCTCCCAAGTGCTACGAAAAATAAAAAAATCGAAAAAAATTCTCCCGTCACCTCGAGAAACATCTCCTTCAACAAATGCATTTTGATTTTTTTGTTTCAGATGATTCTGTTGCAAGTTATGGTGCACACCGCAAACCAACTTTTTTTCGAGGCGCCTCCGGGGTTTAATTTTCACTCACTCAATTTTGAATATTTTGCAATGCAAATTTAGGAAAATGTTGTTCAAATGTTACTTTATTATATGTAAATTTTTCAATAAACAAACACCATCCGTTACGCCAAAAAAAAATCTTAAAAACATGCCTTTTTTTCGCCGAATTAACTTTACCCCGCCCTTAACCTGACTCCACTTGTTCGACAGTTCTGACCCAATTTTTTGAAGTTTTCGTAAGTTAGAGCATTTACAGACAATGAAAAAAAAGAACGTCTAAACGATCTCAAAATCGAAACACAACGCTAACTCACTTTTCAAATGGGAACAACTATTATGTCTCATTGTTGCAGATTTTTTTATTCAAGCCAAAATTTCGGATTAACAAAAAGTATTGCCTATTTTGGTTTATCAACAAAATTTAAAAATATACATTTAATCTCGTGGTGGATAGTCAAAACATACGAAATATCAGCGATAAAATCGAAAGGGGTCCGCGTTGACGTTGACAGGTTCGACTAGAAATGTCGAATAAACATAATTTAATATTGGATAAGAACCAACGTTTTTGAATTTTTTTTCGATGTTATTCTATAAGGGTGCGAAATTAATTGTGTAGTCACAGCTTTAGGGACATTACGCGAGGAGCCATATACGTAGTGATAAGGATACCTACATCTATCAATCGGTAATTGGGGTGGGGTACGAAAATTCGACGGACAAATATTTCGAAGGTCCGAAAGTTCGAATTTCACGATTACGAACGTTCGAACTTTCGGCCCTTCGCTATTCGAACGTTCGTAATCGTGAAATTCGAACTTTCGGACCTTCGAAATATTTGTCCGTCGAATTTTCGTACCCCACCCGGTAATTATACTTGTCTCGAGACGCTGTCACGTTTTTTGATAATTCCCGTAGGGAACGAAACGTGCTTGACGAAGAGAAAAAAAACCACACCAACCACATTTTTCGCCCCCGTCATCCACCAATCGACAATCTGAGAATTATCTTCTATGATCATTTTTTCTACGGATGAAAACAAAAGAAAATTGATTAATTAAATAACAGAGTTGTGAGTGTATGTTCGTTCCTGAGACACTCGTTATCGCGTCCTTGTCACGGTGCCTCAGGCACGATGTTTTAACGTGCAAGTTATAATAATATTGGAATAATTGATCATCAAAAGTGATTGATTGTTTACGAGTTTGTGAAATGTCCTAGCATTTAAATATTAAATAAGAATATAACAATGTCCTATGAACTTAATGAAAAAGATGAAAACAAATATATAACACGTACATGCAGCCAACATAATTTTGAATTTCATGATTGTACATACGATTTTTCAATCTTCTCTCCAGAGAATGCTGAGAGCTATAACGTCCAATTTTTGATGGCATTTTCAATATTGCAAAATTATGATCGAACCGTCGAAACAAGGAAGGAGAAATAAATGTCGGTGGTAACAAGCAAAATTGTAATGCTCAACATCACCGAAATTTATGTAAATTTAAGCCCAAGACACCACTATAATTAAGAATCAAATATCGATTATTGAAGAGAATTAAGGAAACGTGGGAGCGGTGCGATGTCGAAAAAAAAACTAGGCACATGAAAAATTCAATAATAAAGCATGTCAAGTCTCTGTCATTTAGAGCAAAATGAATATCTGCCCTGCATTCAATATCGCATTCTCATGATTGTGAAATAAACCGCATTTGTCATTGTCTTTATTTGTTTTTTTACTTTATATAAAATATTTTTAAACATTACATGTATTACATTACTAGAGAGGTGTTGTAAGATTTATCATCGCTTCGCCTATTTCGTCGTACAATTCTTTGTAATCTGGATGTTCTCTAATGAGAACCATTAGGCTGCCTCTTTTAACTCCCATTGCGGTGCCTATATCCTGCCTAGATGGGGTGTAGCAGTATGGTAGATTCTTGTCTTCACAGACTATCGGTAAGTGACACATGATTTCAACAGGAAAGACATCACCAGCAAACACGATCAATCTGAGAGAAAAAATAACGTTTTAATTTGACATTAAATGTATAAAGAGAATAGATAAATAAACAAAACGGAATAAAATAAATTGAAAATGGCAAAGATGCATGTTCGAGATTCTCTGTCCATATAGAATTTTTTTGCTTTGTCTCAAATCGTGATCGCATTATTTATAACTTCATACTAAAAATTGTTATGTGAGGTCTGGAACTCAACTTTGGCACACTAAACTAAACTTCTTGGTTTTCCATGAGTCTTATAAAAAACGAAGTGGCTAGTCGTCCGGAGGCCGGACGAGTAAATCTTGCCTAGTCGTCCGGAAAGATACTGTATTGCGCATGATCACTGCGCACGCTGCCATGCTTCGCATACAGCCGGGAGCGTGTTGCACAGTGTGGCATATCGCGTGGCGAGGAAAAAAAGAATTTAGCTACTATATAGAATAGATATCCCCGTTGCAGAGTTTCTGTCGTTTTTTTGGGTTTGATATAAAAAAAATGAAATTGAATTTAGCTACTAGAATAGATATCCCAGTTGCAGAGTTTCTGTCGTTTTTTGGATTTGAAAAAAAAAAGAAATTGAATTTAGCTACTAGAATAGATAATTCAGATGAACCACGTGATAATATTGGTTCAAATGCATATCGTAACCGTTCAAACTCTGGAATTTCATCACTGATATATCATATAAGTGAAGTGAATTCATAACTAGTCGGTAGCGTAGTAGGTAGCATGTTAGGTCCTTAGGTATGATAGATAGGCAGGTTGCAGGTACGAATCCCTGAGAAGACACATGAAATTAAAATGATGAAATTGTGTGTTTTTCCAATTTTTTTTATGCCAATCGGTTCAGAAGCTATGTAGATACAGAAATACACGGATTAAATTTTTTTGCTAACAATAGAAATTAAGAAAAAAAAATTTCAAGTCTATCCGCACGATTATTTTTATATTGTTCGTCCGGATCCGCTATTGTACCATTAATGCCGTTCATCCGAATGAATATTTGTATACTATTCGTCCGGATGACTTTTTGTATGATTTACTTGGTCTTTCCCGACAAATATTCGTATTTTGTTCGTCCGGAATCTTATTGCACGATTTATCTAGTATATCCGAACGAATATTCGTGTATTATTCATCCGGATATCTTGCTGTACGATTTGTGTAGTCTATCCGGACGATTATTTGTACATTGATCGTCCGGATATGCTTTTGTACCATAAATGCCGTTCTTCCGGACGAATATTTGTATATTATTCGTCCGGAAGAACGAATTATATAGAATTTGGCTACTAGAATGGATATCCCCGTTGCAGAGTTTCCGTGGTTTTTTTTAGGTTTAATCACAAAGAAAAGAAATAGAATTTGGCTACTAAACCAAATATTCGTCCGGATGAACGGCAGTAATGGTACAATAGTATATCCGGCCGAATAATATTTAAATATTCGTCCGGATAGACCAGGCAAATCGTCCAAGTTATAAGGACGAATAAAATACGAATATTCGTCCGGATGAACGGCATTAATGGTACAAAAACATATCCGGACGAATAAAATAGAAATATTCGTCCAGGTCAGTGCTCCCAGATCGAGGGAAAAAGTTACCCCCACTTTGTGACCCACACACGTAGGATCCATATATTTCCGGACGAATATTTGTATTTTATTCGTCCGGATAGCTTGTACGATTCTCTTGGTATTTCCGGACGAATATTCATATATTATTCATCCGGATATGGTATTGAACTATTAATACTGTTCATCCGGACGAATATTTGTATTTTATTCATCCGGATAACTTGTTGAACAATTTGACTTGTTGAACGGCATTAATGGTACAATATCATATCCGGACGAATAATATATAAATATTCGTCCGGATAGAGCAGGCAAATCGTACATCAAGTTATCTGGACAAATAAAATACAAATATTCATCCGGATGAACAGCATTAATGGTTCAATATGATAGCCGGACGATTAATATATGAATATTCGTCCGGAACAGTGCTAGTAGATCGAGGGACAAAGTTACCCCCACTTTGTGACATAGCCTATAAAAAATTATCAATGAATGAAAACTCTGGAGACAATGGAGAATTAAAAAAAAAACGTTTTTGCTTCAAACTCAAGCAACTTCTAAAATTTAGGACTCAACCCCCTACGCATGATTGTTCCACTTTCGAACCGCATTTATTGATCCTTACCCTTGTTCGCCTTTGCGTAGATGTTTCTGCACATCCTTCAAACCGTTTCTCAAGTAAGTTTTCTGTTTGGATGCTGAAAAAACGATATTTCAACAAGATGCAAGAATTTAATTATGCAATTATCGCTTGCATGATAAATGTACCCAATTTACATTGAAATGCTCATTGAATAAAATACCTTTTTTAATACACTTGTAAATTTTTTTGGTTAGTTTTTTCGGAGCCATGGGTTTTGCGATGGTATTGACATTGGTCAATTTCTCTTCGTAGCTCATTTCTTTCGACGCATCGCCTTCCGCGTTGTCTTCCACCCCTTCGGTTTTCACATGTTTTACCGCACTCATTTCTTTTCACAATTAAATAATTGGTCACCAGCAAGCTTTAAATGTGATAACAAACGCGACGAACCACGTGTTTTTTATTTTTCAAAGTGAAAGCGTGATCGCCATAGAGATAATCAGTGTTGCCAGAAAAAAAATTTGTTTCGTACTTAGATGGCGCGACGAAAACGTAATTAGGGTCTTTACTGGAACCCTTGCGTAGTCGAGGGCAGCACTGCTGTCACGTCCTGGCATCGACACCACCACCAGAGGAAAATATTTCCTGTCGTACCAGCATCAACCGAGTACATCAAGGCTGACGTTGCCGGCCGTGGATAAACCATCGGCAAAACCTAGAGGCTCCGAGGAGCCAAAGGAAGGGTAACGTAGTCACCGTCGGTAAAGAAGGAGCCATCAGAGACGTTAGTCGGTAATAGCGGCTATAACCACCGAGAGGTAACTGGAGTTACCTCCTACAGAGGGTAAGATCACCAAACCACGCCCTTTCGGCGCCGTAAAGATGACTACCCGACAACTCGGCTTACAGCAACGAAGACGCTTTCCTCAAGAAAAAACGGGTTTTCCCGCAAAAGCACAATTACGTCGTAAGGATAAGTACCATCCCCACTGATGGATATATTTTTAAGACAGGGATAACGCATATATAAGCGAACACGCAACTGTACAAATACAGGAAATACAAAGTTCTCAGCCAGGAGGAAAATCCCAAAAATATACAAGCGATAAGGAAGATGTAATCCTTAAAATATATACACGATAATAAGAATACACAAATTCCCTAATATTGGAAAGATAATAACACGCGTTCTCACGCAGTAGACACTGTCACGTGTACAAATACATCCCTCTTGCGCAAAACATAGGCGTACACAAAAATAATATTCATCTTTTATTTTTCAAAAACTCTTTGTTAAATTGAAATATCTAAGCATTTAGCCCACGTAAATTGCATAATAACACTTAATAATCAAGCAAACCACTTTATAGTGGAACGTGAACCTCTACGATTAATTGGGCACTTTTAAAGAAAAATTCAATATACCTTTTTGTCAATTTTATAAAACTATGATTTTTGTTGTATTCACGCATTATTAAACCGTATAAATATTCGTTTAAATATTATAACGCAATAATAGATATAATATAGTTATAATATTATGTTCATAAGTTTCATATTGTTAATTTCAGTTACTCATAATATGCATATATATATATGTGCATACACACATATGTATGCGCATATAAATTTTTACGCGTACATACATGTTACATACACGCACTGAATATTTTCACTATATATATATATATATATATATATATATATATATGTATTTTTATATATATATACATTTACGTGCATATTGTTGCACATAATTTCAAACTGATGCATTAACTATTTTTCCATCAATAATTAAATTCACCAGCGCAGAGTATGTACCATATGTATGCGTATAGTTACTTCTAATCCATCTTTATAATTATTACTATTATTATTACGTACATATGTGCACGTTTAACTAAAAACGTACATTTGCGTTTCAGCCATTATAAACATGCACAACTATTTTTCTTTACATAAGCCATTATGTGCTATTTTCTTTGTATGTTAGTAACTTTTACTCCAGTTACCAAAATCACATAATAACCATACAATTATTGTAGTTAATGCACTGCAGATGGAACATACATACACACACACACCCTTGTATTTCACGTGGAGGAACGCACGTAGGGCAGCTACGAGAGCGAGCGAGATAACAGAGTAGCGAGCGTTCCCCCACCCTTCTAAACGCACAATTTTGTATATAAGGCCCATGGGTCCAACCCTCAGTGTGCCTTTTAGCTGAGTTCAGTCAGTCTCACAAGACGCGTGCATTTGTCACAGCAAGATCTCTCAAGAATTCTCGAGGACCACCAGTCCGAAAGACACCCTCACTCTGAGCGGAAGTTCGCGGAGTTCAGTAGTGCGTTTGGAACGGTCAAATCTGAGTGAAAACCTTTTCACGCATTTAACGAGCTATTTTATCGCGGCGTATATTCCGTTCTTATATCTTTGTGTTTTGTGATCGTGTGTGTTTTTTTTTATATATATCGAGAACCAATATATATTTATATACTTTGAAACTGTGATCATCGCTTTCTGTTGTTTTTTGTGAGTTCAATTATCATTAAAAATTTCCCTTTCCTCTCTTTGGTCGTCAAAGGCACGTTGTTCGCCAAGAACCTCAGCGCACCCAAAGAAGGAGTAGTTGAATTCACTTCATCCTTTTTTGATTTCCTCTCTTGTTGCACAATTGTTCGCCAAGAACTCCTGTGCATTCCAAGAAGGAAAATTCGCTTCATCCTTTTTTGATTTCCTCTCTTGTTGCACAATTGTTCGCCAAGAACTCCTGTGCATTCCAAGAAGGAAAAATCGCTTCATCCTTTTTATTTATTTCCTCTCTTGTTGCACAGTTGTTCGCCAAGAGCTCCTGTGCATTCCAAGAAGGAAAATTCGCTTCATCCTTTTTTTGATTTCCTCTCTTGTTGCACAATTGTTCGCCAAGAACTCCTGTGCATTCCAAGAAGGAAAATTCGCTTCATCCTTTTTTTTGATTTCCTCTCTTGTTGCACAATTGTTCGCCAAGAACTCCTGTGCATTCCAAGAAGGAAAATTCGCTTCATCCTTTTTTGATTTCCTCTCTTGTTGCACAATTGTTCGCCAAGAACTCCTGTGCATTCCAAGAAGGAAAATTCGCTTCATCCTTTTTTTTGATTTCCTCTCTTGTTGCACAATTGTTCGCCAAGAACTCCTGTGCATTCCAAGAAGGAAAATGTCATTAATCCCAAGTCGTTTTCTTCCAGCACCTACCCCCCTTGTTACCCGGTCGTAATCCAATGACTAGACGACGGGGTGGGAAGAAAGAACAGAGGAAGAAAGCTCGTGCCATCGCGAACGGCGAAATTTATAAGCGAAAGGGGGACAATAAGCCCCTATATAAAATTCTAATCCAACGCGCGCTTGCCGAATTAGCGCCCCCGACAATTCTTGCGGATTGTGTCTCAAGTGCGCCTGCGTCCAAACCGCGCATCGCCGCGTACGAGCACGTCAAAAGACCAGTTATCCTTACCCGCAAGGAAACACTGCGTCCGGTCGGCAAGGCAGCGGTTTTTATCAAGCCGGTCGTTGATAATAGTGACGCGCACTCAGAAGCAACGACAGTAATTAATTCGGATATCGGCCACGCAGAGAGGGAACAGGCCGACAGATTACGCGACTTCATCAACAGAGACGAGCACCCGGCCGAAATAGAAATCGAGACCGTGGTTCTCGAATAAATCAACCCGCAACGTTACTCCGAAGGTAAGCAATCCATTATATTATATAAATATCAAAGAAATCCAGTAGTACGCTCTTGTCCCGGGCTGGCGCATTCCAGCCCAAGCGAAGAGCATTTTTATCGTTTACGTCATTTTCAATTTCACGACGTAACACTGCTACTGGTTCCACAGAAGTGGGAAGATTTAATTCTCAAATTGACTTTTAAGAATTAGACAACAAATACATTAATGAATTTGTTATCAATTCACTCGTTTCTCTTCTAAATCGACAATTTACGCATTTTGAAATTATGGACAACATAAATATATTTTTATTATTGCACAAATATAAGCGTAGATACATTAGTTATCCATACATACCGACTATCAGTATCATGCAGGGGGGTGACATCAGACCGCTGGAGTAGGCACATAAATCCCAGTACTTTTTTAACACCAAATTTCGTCCCTCGTGGCGCTAGTAGGCACCCGCTGCAGCTGTCAGTGGCAGAGTGGGGGGTCAGTGCCTCTCCTCGTTCTCCTCCGCGCGCTCGAAATGCATTGAAAGGATTGAAAGCAATTGAAAGCATTCGAATATTATATATAACCTATATAACCTATGAGGTCAACGAAAAAAAATAAAAATATGCAGAGAAATATTTGTTTTTATCGTTTTCATTCAAGTTTTACAAAATTTAGAGACTTTTTTTTTCCTGATTTTCTTTTTTTTTCGGCATTTATACGTGCACAATATCGTTGCATACGCAGTGTCAAAAAACATTGGAGGATTTCACAAAAAATATCGTGAGCATGAGTTTCACAAGGAAATGACAATCCTTTATAATCGTAGACGTCTTCCAAAACGTTCTCGAATATATTGGAAGACTCACAATGTTTTTGAAAACAGGTTTCCAGAAAAATAACGAAATTATACAATTTTGTGTTCGGATGGATCAAGCCACCACGTTGTTGCCAGTTATATAATAAAGCTTCTGGAAGAATGACACCGCTTGCCTCAGCACGAGGCGTATAAACACAAAAAATTTTCGTAAACCTCCGTAACCTCAAAGCTGCCAATTGTCAACAAACGCTCCCCTCCTAGAGCTCCGTGGGCTCCCGGATCTCCCTCTCTGTGCTCCCGCGTGAAAACTAGCGCCACGTAGAGGAACGAGAGGAACTAAGAACCCATTGCCAAAAGTGGACCACTTTTGCATTACAGGGATAGATAGCGATGTCCATAGAGGTATTATACGTAGAGGAGGTGAGCCAGCCAGAAACGCGTTATAATGGTAGAAAGAGAAAGAGCATAGGAATAGTATTCGCTTCCTTGTCTGATGACGCATGCGCAGTAAACGATTCGCCTCCGGTATTGTACTGACCCTTCCGCATTCGACTGTCAAAATTTTGTGGTAATGTATATTGTGTAGCTGTTTTTGTAAAATAATATCATTTTCGCAGCATTTGAAAGTAATCGTCTTTTTTTTTCTGCGTTCAACTTCAACAGTGTCATGAAATGCAGATTCATCGAAGTGGTCACTGCATATCATTGCAGTTTTACAGACCACTGTCGAGCCAATTGCATCCAGCCATTCTTTCTTTAACTTCTCATCGTTTGGAAATCTGTTTTTATTAGAATTAATATATATCGAGATCAACAAATAGAAATAATATCACCGGTAGTTTGGAGAATTAACACACAATGTTTTTATCCACTTACTTGTGAAAGCTACGACCCTCGTTGAGGAAAGTCGATTCCTTTTTGCACAAAATGCACGCAATCACCATCTTAGTTTTTTATATTTTATTTTTTATAATATCGAAAATAAACATAAGTGAAAAATTTGCACGCGCGTGAACGAACTGAAGCGAAATAATAGGTTAGAACATTTCGTATTGCGGCGTCAACGGACGGCGCGCAGCATGTTGCCATTGCGCATGCGGCAAGACAAGGACAGTGCCACTATTTCTAGTTTCTGTCTCTCTTTACCGTGATACGCTTCCACTTACAGGCAGTCCTATGGCTCACCTCCTCTAGTTATAATACCTCTATGGCGATGTCACCCCCCTGGTATCATGTGTATAGCCGGCCAACATAACCTTACTTTATTGCAACTTCTCATGTGCGTTGTATCCGTGTTCGTGTCCAATAAATATTATTTGGAAAAATAAATGACTTAAAAATGACAAAGTGTTGCGTACGTCATTGCCAAAAAAAATGGTAATTTTAAATGGTAAATTAAAAATGAAATTTGATTTTGCGCGGGCAAAAGATCCAATACCATTGGCGCCATCTACGCCGAGTTTGCCGAATACAGTGAACGCTCCCACAATTTAATCTCCCATAATTTCATCGCTCCCACAATTTTACTCGTTACCATGGCAACACGCTCCCATAATTTGATCACCCCTATCGCGCTTTCTCCCCACTCCAAACTCAGCTGCCGTACTGAGAGAGGGCAACATAACCTAAATTGTCAAATTTTCCACACAATTAAAAACGATGAATTAAATGTTATCATCAATTAGTGTATATTTCTCAACAAAAAAGGAATTCTTACACTTCAGAAATAATAAATTTCCGCCAAATGTGCTAAACAGATATAAAGTGGGGGAATGAGGGGAAAATCAAATTATGGGAGCGTTTCCGGTCCCGACGTATCAAATTATGGAAGCGTCCACTGTATGGACCCTAGTAGAGGGTGCTTTCAATGTACACGACACGGTGTGACACGGTGTTACACAGTGTTCATGTGCCTGATGGAACGCTGTAGGTCCTGGCACAGCCACTAGAGAGCGCTTGTGAACCTCTTTTTGTGGCTCCGTCCACGTCAAGACGCATCCACATTGTCGCAGTAAACTGGACAATTTCAACTGACGAATCAGCGCCCGTTGACCCCACAGGTTAGGCGTGGTGGCATCGTGACGACTTCCGCCCTCACGGCAGAGAGGTATGAGATAGTGAGAAAACGACGAGCAACGGAGAGCAGTGTTGCCAGTTCAGTACATTTGTACTGAATTCAGTACGTTTTTACATGTTTCAGTACGTTAGTACGACGCTGGCCAATTGAGTACGTTTTGAAATCTCAGAAAAAAAGCAAATCTATATCCTTCCCGTGCCAGGATATGCCATGACCGCACATGGCGCATCTAATCGGGTCATTCAAAGTCGGCGCATAACGAATCAAATATACATTTTGTATTGTTTTATAATGATTGTATTGGATGTGAGCATTTTTTTTCGCGATCCCTGCCTTACCGACTGAAGGTAAGAGTCCTGTCCCTATCTTACCGACTGAAGGTCATTAAGCTTGGGTATGCTATATATGTGCATATATAAAGCGCTTAAGTACGTTTTGGTCCGTTTCAGTACGTTTTTGTGGCGCTGACAGTACGGAACGATTTTCCTTTCTGGCAACACTGACGGAGAGACCCACGGGACGCACGACGAGCAAGACGCTCCGACAGTATTCGTTTTATACCTTTTTTTGGAGTAATAAAAGATATATTTCTATTTATCTTGATATTAATAAACAAGTCGTGTTCACGCTTATTTCCCGCATCTCTCCTCATCTCAAGTAATTCCCCACATTTTGTAGAGATGCTAATTGGTCTCGTACATTGAGCGTTTGAGTTGAAGCGTCATGAACGTCAGTTCGTTGTCCAGTTCTCGCAAGTCGGTAGGGTAGGATGTTGTACGACAGGAAGTTGGTAAAGAGGATCCCTCTAGATATTCTTCGGCGAAAAATATAGAGGAGGATCCTCTTAGCGTTTCGTCTCGGGTACAGTGCAGACTCATCAGCCTGCCCCAGACGCGCCGGTGTTAGGATCTGGAAGCTTGTCGTATTGTATAGGAAACGCTATGCGCCCTGGCACTTGCGAGAAAGCTGGAGTACGGAACGCCACACTTTCTTCACGTTCTACACTCGGTGCCTAACCTAAAAATTGATTATAAATTACGTTTGTAGAAACACAAATGTTACAAATCGAATATAAAAATTCCTTGTATAGAAATATGATATTTCGTCACAAGCGCGGAGACAGAAACAGCGCTTGAGATCTTGGATAGTTATCTGATAGTAAGAAAATAGTTCGAGCATTGGAAGTATTTTGTAGTTGTCGAAAATATCCTAAAACTCACGGGTAAATAACAACTATTTAATATCTAGCTAATTTTAGTAGAAGAGATACAATGTGGAAAATGTTGTATGAAAATTTGATTTTACCGCGAAGTAGTTGCAGTGTAGCATCACAAAATCAACCAATGGCAGCTCTTACGGTTGTAACTATAACGGTAGGACATACCGTCGCTGCAAGACCTGTATGTACGACCGTGGGTCGTACGGTAGGGTCTCATTTTCGCCCGGACCATCTTCGCCCGTTTCATGGGTATACCCTACCAGGACGAACGACAGTAACCGACAGTCGTTTGTCTTGTGAAACGACGGTACCCGACGGTCCAACCGTCGGAGTTCATCATTTTACTGTCGGGATGAAAGAAAAACGACGTTGGTTACTGTCGTTCGTCCTGGTAGGGTAGGGTCCTTAGACCATATACTAGATGGACTGAGCATAGCAGGAGTGGGGGTGAAGCCGAGAAGGGAGCCGCCATTTTGTGGGAAATCGGGCTATAAGCCGATGCAGTTGACTTGCGTTCACTTGCGTACATAACCTTAAAAAAAGGACGCGCAACGCAAGTGTTGATATTTGTGAAATATTTGTGACTTTGTTTTTCGTTTTTTTTTGTGAAGTACTTGTGACTTTGTTTTTTGTTTTTTTTGTTCACCTGTGCATAAAGTTTCTATAATAATTTTTTCTCATATAACTGTGCGAAAGTGTCAGGATTTTATTTCGAAAAGTTTGTGAAATGTTTTGCCTAATTTGTGGCATGGTGAGTGGAAACTACTGAACCGGTTGTTATGAAAATTGAACCACATATTCTAGACACCTAAAGCAACCATCTGAACTAGGATTATTTGAAAATGTTTATTTCAACTATGTTTTACTATTTTTTTTTTTTGCAAAACGCAGTGAAAAAACGCAATTTTGTTCGCCACCATTTTTTACATATACACTGTTAACATGTACACTGCTCGACATTAATGCCTGTTTTTTTTTTGTTTTTTTAATCATTGAAACTTAATTAACAAATTAATCATTGAACAATTTTTCATAAAAATTTACAGAATGTATGTTAAAAACATAAATGTCATTTTTAAAATCAAAGAATATTAATCCCTCAATTCTTGTAGCAGTGGCAGCTTGATGTTTGAAAATTCAGAATAAAAAAATTTTCATTGAAATTCCCTGAATTAATGTTTAAAACATAAATTTCAAAAAAAAAAAAATCTACGTCCCTGAATAGTATAGGGCACTTAAGAATATTCATACGCCCCTGTCGGCTTATAGCCTTCATTTTTCCAAAATGGCGGCGCCCTTCTCGGCTTCACTTCGTCCACGTAAAGTATACGGCTGTGCTCAGTCCATCTAGTATATGGTCTAAGGTAGGGTCTGATCTTCGCCCGGGCGATCTTGGTAGGGTGTCATCTTCGCCCGGGGCATCTTCGCCCGAGTCATGTTCGCCCGAAAGTCACTAGACTTCGATTCCTCGAAACTGGGTTACTGGCACGACCGCTACGTGTCTCTGCAAGCATATTCTGGGCTTTGAGAGATTGAATACGTGATGTGAACCCGTTCATTAAAAAACGAATTAAATGCCAAGAGCCTTGAAGAGAATGGCGCAGTCCTCAACAGATGGCGAGCCAAACCTGTCATACTAGCACGCTATGAAAAACAATCCGGAGTTCCGGAGTTCTTTGGTAAATAATGCACTTTGAGGTTACGATAATACACACGATCTCTATATTGTTATTATAAAATGCTTGAAATCGAGTTTAAGATTTTTTTTGTAATTATCAATGAAATAAATGTATCTCGCTGCTGCATTACTACGTTTCTGTGCTCCGTTAATATTAAATTGTTATTGTTAATATTAAATTTTTTAAAGTAATGAAACTGTTTATTATAATTGTCGATGAAATAAAACTCGCCGCTGTATTTCTGTGTTCTGCACATTTATTATTTACGTTATTAAAACCAAAAATGTTTCTACATTATTCGCTGATACATCTTTGTCAATGGCACCTAAAATTCGGCTAATTATATACATAGAGACATATTTAGACTATACACATTTTCATCGTTATCATCATTATCATCGGTGATAAACAAATTAGAGAAAAAAAATCAAATTACTCGTTCGAAATCGTCGCGTTGTGGCATGTAACCGAGTTTGGTAGCTTCCTCTGGTGTAATGTCCAAAGGCGGCAGCCTCGAGGTGAGATCCGGCGATAACGGACCATGATCGGAGCTCGTTTGATCGGTGAGATTTGGTCTGTAGCTTTCTGTTGGTGGCCACGTGTGTTTTCCGATATTTCCATCGAGATATCTGACGATGTACTCCTCTTTCCCCTCTGTAAAAAAAAGAACATAAATAGACATTAAAATGAGGCGTTAGATTATATAGAATTGTGGGTACGAATTATTCGACGTGAAACTTGAAAATCTAATTTGTTCCCAATAAGATTCGAAATTAAATAAATGACGAACCTTCAGGGGTTCTTTCTTCGATATGTTTGCTGATATCCTCCCAATTGCGAAAGCCAAATTGTTCGATGGCGTCGAGTAATCTGAGATGTTCTCTGGCTATCCAATTGCCTCTTCCATTGAATATGCTAATTGTTCCAGAGTCCTGTGAAAATGAAATTGCATACATTAATTTTTCAATTATGGATATTTTTATTTTTTTCAAAATTTTTAATTTTTTTTTTTTCAAGCAAAAACATCTGAAAACAATTGTGTCCTGAGTTTAAAATTTTCGAGATTCCATAAGGGATATTATGATTTCTTTTTATTTTATAATTTCATTTTTGTAATTCATCATTATCGAAATCCGTTTTTTTTCCATCGAATCACGAAAAAAATGGCAGAATGGAAGAGAAACGTACCATAAATTGAGAGGGATGATCATTTTTGTGTTGTCCAATTTCAGCACCTGCCGAAAAACACTGCGAAAGGAAAAATATCGTTAATCAGATATAGCAGAAACATTGCGCCTTAAAAAATGTCCATCGATATTCCTTGCATTTAAAGCTACATATAGTTTTATATAATCAGGCCACAGTTTTGTCAAATAATCCATGATTACTTGTAAATAAATATTGTAATTTTGTAATCCATAAAAGAACATTCACAGCGATAATAAAGATGAACATGACCTCAAAATTTTTCAAATTCATTTAAATATAATTGAAAAATGGCTTGATGGAATAAACAGTAAATAGTTGTCCAACAAATAAGCAAAGGCAAACCCCCTATTCTATTTTTATTTCATTAAGTTGTTTTTAGGAAAAATCAGCTAGCAATTTGGGCAATAAAGAAAATCCTTGTATAATGTGTATTCTCAAATTCATGTACAATTATCGAATTTATTAATGGATACGCTGTCGAAATAGTAAAAACGTCAATTTTACGCCTACAAAATTCACCAATGAAGTATCGCAGTGCATTTTTTAATACGCAGTCAGGATTTACAAAAAATCGATTTTTTGTACATTTTAGTTTCGTAATGTACAGATATTTAAGTGTATAAACAGAAAATCAAGATTTTTCAAAAACGGCATAACAGATTAGACTCAAATTTTTACACAAGCTCTATAAATATATTTCTAAGTAATTAATCGGAGGTTTTCTTTCACTGATAAATATTTTTCATTTTATAAACAATTTAAGGCAAATATTTTTATCAAAAATCACATTTTTTTTTCCGAAGCCAACATTATGTTAAAAATTAATATTTTGCTTATTCCTTTGAATAAATACTACATTATACCTCTTATCAAAGGAATCTTTTTTATTCTTTTATTCTAGATTATCCAATCCAGAGATATCTTGCTCACCACAGGGGAGTTTTTTTTACAGGACCTCGGTCGCGAAACTTATGCACGGCCCCTTGAGGGAAAACCGAACCCAACTTTTCCTCTTGAAGTTAATATAATGAAAACAAGCGAGACTGATGTTGTAACTGTGCAATTCCATTGAACCACCGAGAACAGTGTCGTTTGTCGGTAAGGAAAACCTCAGGCTGCCCAATTGTAGACAGGCCACTTGTGCCAAAACACGCCGGTCCATGGTCCTTTGTAAAAAGAAATAAAAAGTGATTAATATCACACTGCAATTGAATATACTTTCTCATATTTCCTCATATTTTTGGCATTTTTTGTACCCACATGCACACACGTTTCGGAGAAATATTTTCTACACATTTCGAAATATGAGGATCAGAATTATATTTGAAAAAGAAAAAGTGAGTTTTACCCTCCACGGTTGATCTTTTATTTCGCTGTGTCTTCTTGAAGCTACTGCTATTGGCACGCTGATGTCTCGGTTGCAATGAACTGAAAACTCGCTTGATACTTCTGAATTGTTGACTGCAGAACTCCTCGAATTTGTAAAACATTTTTAGCAAATCGGGAGTCGTTGATTTCCTCATCATTATTGGTCCCAGCCGAGATCACCGTCTATGAATATGATTGCCGGTCGTCTTGTAGACATAAATTCGTCACCGCTGTTTGTACGATTGATCTTCCATTCGTCGCGCAAGGTTACATCGAGGGACGATACACTCTTGACATGAGAACTCTTATTCCCATATAGACCCATAATTCGAGAGCGAATAGTTTACAGGCCAAGCGGGTGATCAGGTTTGGTACCGGGTTCTTCGCGGATATGTACGGAAATCATGAGAAATTATTTAATTTTGAGCTTACTCATGAGTTTTAATGATACGAGAAAGGCGTGTCACGCAATTTGGGAATAAAACTCGCAAAATTGTGAGGAAAAGGAATGAGATACGTACTGTAAGTGTCGATTTTAATGAGTTCAATAGTACCACTGGCTATTCCACTTTTGGTATCGATACTGAAGCCAGCGAGTCCAATGCCGATGTCCAAATTTTTGTGTCCCGTGCAGTCTATCGTCAGAACGAAAATCTTTCGTCACCACAACGCGACGATTTCGAACGAGTAATTTGATTTTTTTTCTCTAATTTGTTCATCACCGATGATAATGATGATAACGTTCATAACGATGATAACGATCATAATGATGATGACGATGAAAATGTGTATAGTCTAAATATGTCTCTATGTATATAATTAGCCGAATTTTAGGTGCCATTGACAAAGGTGTATCAGCGAATAATGTAGAAACATTTTTGGTTTTAATAACGTAAATAATAAATGTGCAGAACACAGAAATACAGCGGCGAGTTTTATTTCATCGACAATTATAATAAACAGTTTCATTACTTTAAAAAATTTAATATTAACAATAACAATTTAATATTAACGGAGCACAGAAACGTAGTAATGCAGCAGCGAGATACATTTATTTCATTGATAATTACAAAAAAAATCTTAAACTCGTTTTCAAGCATTTTATAATAACAATATAGAGATCGTGTGTATTATCGTAACCTCAAAGTGCATTATTTACCAAAGAACTCCGGAACTCCGGATTGTTTTTCATAGCGTGCTAGTTTGACAGGTTTGGCTCGCTATCTGTTGAGGACCTGCGCCATTCTCTTCAAGGCTCTTGGCATTTAATTCGTTTTTTAATGAACGGGTTCACATCACGTATTCAATCTCTCAAAGCCCAGAATATGCTTGCAGAGACACGTAGCGGTCGTGCCAGTAACTCAGTTTCGAGGAATCGAAGTCTAGTGACTTTCGGGCGAACATGACTCGGGCGAAGATGTCCCGGGCGAAGATGACACCCTACCGGCGATCTTGATGTTGAATTGAGGTTATCGCGCGTACCGTACGCGACAATTAATCGTGAAATCAAGTACACTAGACGCTCCCGTAACTTAACCTCCCATAACTTGACGCGTTACCATGGCAACACGCTCCCATAACTTTACGACCCCTATCGCGCTTTCTCCCCACTCAAAACTTAGCTGCCGCGCTGCGGAAATTTTACACAGGGCAATAACCTCAATGTCAAATTTTTTTTGTCAATTACGGACGATCAATTGAGTGTTACTATTAGTCGTTTTCTCGAAAAAACAGGAATTTTTATTTTCGAGACAGAACGAAATTTCTGTAGAATATTCGTATGTATACATGGATACATATGCAACTTTGCATAACATTTTATAGAAAAATGTATCTCGCGCGTTTTAACGATCGGATTAATGTATTTTTTGTTCAATTCTTTTCATAAAGAGTTATCAACATTCAATTATAATCAATCTTTTAAAATTTTGCAAAATATATCGCTGTTAGATTTTTAAATGTATGTCTATGACGCGTGAGCACAAATTTCGGGTTCAATTTCGCGCGCTTAATCTACGCATAATGGTTCAACAAAAAGGCAGTACGCCTGCGTGAAAACACGAGTGGGAGAATGAGGGGAACGTCAAGTTATGGGAGCGTCTAGTGTAATTAATTAAGCCTGGTTTATCCAGCGGCCGTAACTTAACTTAGCCGTAACTTAAGAAAGTTGAAAGTATCTATTGCCCTTGTAGCGTTTATGCACGGTTACGGTTAAGGCTAATTGCTGCATAAACGCCACAAGGGCAATATATACTTTCAACTTCTTAAGTTACGGCTAAGTTAATCTACGGCCGCTGGATAAACCAGGCTTTAATGAATCATGAAATAAGTAATAATGAATTGCGCGACGATCGATATTAACCGACATGAACTCTCTATATTGTTATTACAAAGTACGCGAAAACAAGTTTAATGTTTATTTATAATTATCGATGAAATGTAATTCGCCGCTGCAACGCTGTGTTTCTGTGTTTTGTTAATATTGAATTGTTATTGTAAATGTTAAATTGTTGAAAATAATAAAATTGTTTTTTTACAACTGTCAATGAAATAAAATTAGCTGCTGTATGTACCACTGTGTTTATTTTTCTATTCTGTACATTTATTTACTTAATATGATATACTTACTTATTGATAATTAATACAAACAATCTTGATTGCAAATGTGTAAAGGAAAAATACACCTTTTCGTGATACGTTGCAAAATCCTGGAGCAAGTTTATCCCTTTGTCAAGCTAAATTGTTTCCGATCAATTGTAACAAGTTGTTGAAAAGAGTAGCACAATGAGCAAGAAGACTATTGGTGCACATACTCCTTCATGTACTGATTATTAGGCTCGCCTAGGCTCACTCATTTGGAATAGCAATGTTAATTCTCAATCTTAATTTCGGCTACTTATCACACACGTTGCTTTCTCCTTGTAAATACCTCCCATCATGTGTCGAATAATTTCAAGTGCTGCTCGTCTCTGTGCCAGGACTTTTTGCCAAGACCAGAAAACTATTGACGTACTCGTTCGTCTACTGATTATTGAGCTGGCCTCACTCATCTCGAATGGCACTATGAATATGAAGTTGATCGACTGATGCACTTACACTTGAAATATCTGAAGAAAGTCGAGGAAGTTTGGAGAAATGTTAAGGAGGAGGAGAAGGACGACGACGAGCAGGAATAGTATCTGAAACACTTGGATGGTGGTCTATTTACTCTATTTACTCTTCAACTTGTTAATTATGTTCTGCTTGAGGCTTGCACTGGTTGTCTATCATCGGTTAAACAATGTGTCACGAGAATTTTGGCGCACAGACAACAGCGCTTGAAACTATTCGACACATGATGAGATGTATTCACATGTAAAAAGCAACGTGTGCGATAAGTAGCCAGAATTTAGATTGTGAATTGTTATTGCCATTCCAGATGAGTGAGGCTAGCCTAATAATCAGTAGACGAAGGAGTATGTGCAATTGCTCCAGGATTTTGCAACGTATCACGGAAAGGTGTATTTTTTCCTTACACATTTGCAATCGAGATTGTTTGTATTAATTATCAATATGTAAATATGTCATATTAAGTAAATAAATGAACAGAATAGAAAAATAAACACGATATTAGCGCAATGAGCGAGAAGACTATTGGCGCACATACTCCTTCATCTACTGATTATTAGGCTGGCCCAGGGGCCCAGGCCGCCCAGGGGGTCCAAGGCATAGAGGTATTATAACTAGAGGAGGTGAGCCATAGGACTGCCTGTAAGTGGAAGCGTATCACGGTAAAGAGAGACAGAAACTAGAAATAGTGGCACTGTCCTTGTCTTGCCGCATGCGCAATGGCAACATGCTGCGCGCCGTCAACGAATTCAGACGTACATAGAAGCACAATTCCTATGCCTCCAGACGAACTGGGGTACACGCGTTAGTTCTGCACCCCAGTAGCTAGAGGCGCTGGCGGCGCCGTATGCGTGTATTGTACACCAACGGCTCACCGATGTAACACCTAAATATTTTTCACCGTAGCTCCGCCTCTCGCTTCATCTCTCTCTTGCTCCCGGCCGCTTACGCACTGGGGTACTAGCACGGTCTCGCTCTATCACGCACTCTTTCTTAGGTCTCTCGCTTCATCTCTCTCTTGCTCCCGGCAGGGGGTACAAGCCACCGTAGTAAATGGTGAGGCAAAGTTGCGCTGGTGGCGCCGTAGTAGACAGCCTAGGAACTAATGCCTATGACATATATATATACATATGTCATATATATAGGCTTACCCCCTCTCCACGACCCAAAGCAGGTTTATTATTATTATTATTATTTCGTTTTTAATGTCCCAGGATATAAAAATATAATAAAAATGCCAGTATTTTGTATTTCAATATATTTAAAATATTTCTTATATTTATTCGTCTTAATATATGTTTATTTGCAATATTCATTTTTACACATCACATATTTAACAAGCTTCTATGTAAAAGACAAACTTAAACTTTGTTTTTCTATTCGCGTATCACATTAAATTAATCAGTTATAACTTTGCAAAGTTTTAACCGCACAATTGGTTTTTACATAAAATATTTATAGAGCTTTTATATGTAACACAAACTTAACAAGTTTTTGCTATTCGCGTATCACATGATATTAATCAGTTATAACTTTGCAAAGTTTTAACCGCACAATTGGTTTTTACAAGAAATATTTATAGAGCTTTTATATGTAAAACATACAACAAATTTTTACGATTCGCGTATCACATTTAAGAAATCAGTTATAACTTTGCAAAGTTTTAACCGCACAATTGGTTTTTACATAAAATATTTATAGAGCTTTTATATGTAAAACAAACTTAACAAGTTCTTGCTATTCGCGTATCACATGATATTAATCAGTTATAACTTTACAAAGTTTTAACCGCACAATTGGTTTTTACATGAAATATTTAACGAGCTTATATATATAAAACAAAGTTGATAAATTTCTACGATTCGCGTATCACATTTAAGTAATCAGTTATAGCTTTGCAAAGTTTTATCCGCACAATCGGTTTTCATATGAAATATTTAACGAGTTTTATATATAAAACAATTATGTTGACCAATTTTTACTATTCGCGTTTTACATTAAATTAATTAGCTATAAATTTGCAAAGTTTTAACCGCATAATCAGTTTTTACATGAAATATTTAATGAGCTTTTATATATAAAAAAAAACCAAACTTAACAAATTTTTGCTATTCGCGTATCACATGATATTAATCAGTTATAACTTTGCAAAGTTTTAGCCGCACAATCAGCTTTTACATCACATATTTAACCATAATTAGTTATAATTGTACAATTTTCGAACGGCATAACCAGCGGCGTATCGCTTCACTAGAATTACTCTATACTATACGTTATAAGAGAGGTCACATTAGGAACACGGATATTATTGAAGATTGTATACAGATTGTGTATATACTCGTGGTAAGTTACCTTGCAACACTTCCCATTGCGTGTTTAGCGTTCCAGCTTGAGGATCCTGGTTCGGAGTAGTATTGAGCAGAATAGTGTCTGCATATGTTGACACGTCAAGTTTTTCTGGAAAAGAATTCAAAACAGTTTTTAAATAAATCGATTCATTACTTTATTGATGGAAGAATAATTTTGCTGTTATCTTGTCGAATCCTTCTTATGAGAAAAATATTACTTTTAAAAGGACAGCGGAACTTAGCACAGATAATTTTATTGTACGCACAAATAAAATTGTCTGCGCTAAGTTCCACTGTTCTTTTAAAAGTAATATTTTTGGTCGAAATGGAGCATTCAATATTTTAACTAACACCAACCTTTTCTAACACCAACCTTCATTCTGATATTAGTTTAAAGTATTAAACAAAGATCATGAAATTACCTGGGAGATTCAGAGTCGGAATTGCAGTCGTGCTCAGTTTTTTTGCCAACACATATTTTTGTTCAAAGTGAGCCAACCCTACCAGGACGAACGACAGTAACCGACAGTCGTTTGTCTTAAATTCCGACAGTTCCCGGCGGTCCAACCGTCGGAATTCATCACTCAACCGTCGGAATTTAAGACAAACGACGTTGGTTACTGTCGTTCGTCCTGGTAGGGAAACACAAACGTCGACAAGTTATATGTATCAGAGAAACATTCAGCAGCTGAGGATTCCCGCTTGCAGCCAGCCACTTCAAAAACCGATCAAACTCCATCATGGGGTTTGGGAATCTAAAGAAGCGTTTAGCTTCTGACGAACATCTCGCTACGAAACACTTCCCCGACATAGCTGTTACAAACAAAAAACAGAAATGTTTTTTTACATTCTTAATACTTATAAAAATGTTGCAGTTTGTTATCAATACTACATATTTGCCAAATAAAGAAATATTCTGTTAAGAATTCAACTCAACTTCAAAATACGAGAAGAGGTTAGTTTCATAAAAAAATGAGATATATTTACCTTGCTTTGGTGAAAATAAAAAATAATGATGAAAACGATCGCCCGATACGATATACTTGACTTTTCTGCAAACTGAACAATATATTTTCAAAAGAATAACAAAAAACAGTCCAAAAAACGCTGCGATAAACACACCCTGACTCACTATGATGACGCGCTGCACGCAACAATCTAAGATGGCGGACACCTGCCAGCCTGCGCGAGCGAGATAGAAAATCGATGCAATGGCTTATGGGTAGCGACACTAGCGCTCCTAGTATTCAGCCTAGGCAAAACTTTGCCTCGGCCCTTCCCATCTGTGCTTGGACCCCCTGGCTCCCGGCCGCTTACGCACTGGGGTACTCGCACGGTCTCGCTCTATCATCATTCTTCGCTCTCTCGCTTCATCTCTCTCTTGCTCCTTGCGGCTTATGCAGTGGGGTACTAGCACGGTCTCGCTCTATCATATACTCTTTCTCAGCTCTCTCACTTCTCTCCCCTCCAACTTCCAGTATCACACCACGAGTTAAAGGTCCATTGTCAGTCCGAGCCGGCACGTGCCTTTGTGTTCATTGTTTCCTTGGTTTTTGAAGATATTTAAAGGGTCTTTATGTAATTAAAATGCCGTCTCGGAACATTTGTGTATACCGTGGCTGCTCCAGCAGCAAATGGAAAGAACCACATGTCACGTTTCACCGTTTTCCATTAGATGAATCGACGTAAGTCTAGTTTATTTATTGAAAAACGATGTTTTATTTGAAAACATCTGTAGAGAGAGACACATTAATCCCACTGAAATTGAACAAATTAAAATTTCGTTATGAAACGCGTACGGAAAAAGATTAAATCCGTATAATTGCGGTCAAGTAGGTACAAAGGTTTGGTTTATTGGATATGATTCCCAGAGGTGCATTTTTTTAATAGCATGTTATGCCATGACACATTTTTGTTTTGTGCGTGCTTTAAATATGTGCGAGAGAGAGAAAGAGAGTCAGAAACGGCGACGTATACTTTTCTCTCTCTTGAGACCGCCCACTGGGCGTACGCTGTTTGACGTGACGTCACGATCCGATCACAGCGCCGCCAAGCGACAGTTTCTGTCCGAAAAAACTTGTCTCGGATCGAGGCATAGGAATTGTGCTTCTATGTACGTCTGAATTCGTTGGCGCCGTCCGTTGACGCCGCAATACGAAATGTTCTAACCTATTATTTCGCTTCAGTTCGTTCACGCGCGTGCAAATTTTTCACTTATGTTTATTTTCGATATTATAAAAAATAAAACATAAAAAACTAAGATGGTGATTGCGTGCATTTTGTGCAAAAAGGAATCGACTTTCCTCAACGAGGGTCGTAGCTTTCACAAGTAAGTGGATAAAAACATTGTGTGTTAATTCTCCAAACTACCGGTGATATTATTTCTATTTGTTGATCTCGATATATATTAATTCTAATAAAAACAGATTTCCAAACGATGAGAAGTTAAAGAAAGAATGGCTGGATGCAACTGGCTCGACAGTGGTCTGTAAAACTGCAATGATATGCAGTGACCACTTCGATGAATCTGCATTTCATGACACTGTTGAAGTTGAACGCAGAAAAAAAAGACGATTACTTTCAAATGCTGCGAAAATGATATTATTTTACAAAAACAGCTACACAATATACATTACCACAAAATTTTGACAGTCGAATGCGAAAGGGTCAGTACAATACCGGAGGCGAATCGTTTACTGCGCATGCGTCATCAGACAAGGAAGCGAATACTATTCCTATGCTCTTTCTCTTTCTACCATTATAACGCGTTTCTGGCTGGCTCACCTCCTCTACGTATAATACCTCTATGGTCCAAGGCTTGGACCCCAAGCACAGATGGGAATAAGTGAGGCAACGTTCCGCAGGGCCCATCCGCTGGGAGCGCTAGTGTCGCTACCCATAAGCCATTGCATCGAGTTTCTTTCTCATTCGTACAGGGGGTACAAGCAGTGATGCAAAATGACCGTCATTTTGAGTTCGCGTCAGTCACGCGTCACCTGACCGTCACGTGACCGTCACGTGACGCCATTCTCGTTTTACATAATTTTCTACGTGAAAATGACGGTCATTTTTACTTTCGTCATCTGACAAGACAAGCCTGACAGGGACTTCTATCTAGATGGAAAATGACCGTCACGATTTTTTCGGTCAGTTTTTTCGGTCACAACACTTTTAGATTTCATGATAATTGTAAAATTAATTATTTTCATCGTGATTGTTTAAGTAAATTGGGAATTACAATATTAAAAACATTGGAATAAAGGAAGACAGGAATTTTTAATACTTTTTAAATTATAAACGTCGTATTATTATTTTTATTTTCTTCCGAATGGCGGCGGTGTTTGCAGTGTGTGCGCATGCGCAAAAATGATATCGGGCGGTCAGTCATTTTCGTCATTTTTGCATCCGTCATGTGACGGTTCTGTTACGGTCACGTGACGGTCACACGACGGTCACGTTACAGCTTCACATCACTAGGTACAAGCTACCATAATGAATGGTGAAGCATCGTTTGTGACGTTCTATCAACGAATTCAGACGTACATAGAAGCACAGTTCCTATACCTTCGGACGAACTGGGGTACACTATGCTAATGGGGTACAAAGTATACCCCAATAGCATAGTGTACCCCAGTTCGTCCGAAGGTATAGGAACTGTGCTTCTATGTACGTCTGATTTCGTTGGTGCTGGTAAGCACCAGGGGGCAGTGCAGCCAGATCGGGTGTAAAATCGACCCCCACTCTGCGGCTTTGCACGGTGCCACACAATGATGGCCGCCCGTGTCTGTGAGCGAACGACGTTCGTGTCGCTTCGGGAGAGCCGAGCGCGGCCGAAGCGTCGACTCCTCGCGCGCCCCTGTTCTCCCACCCCATGGCGTCAGATATACGAACACACGTAGAAGTCGCACGTCCGTGTGCGACAACAATGTAAGCCGAAGCCGAAGCTGCCGAGGGCCCGAGGCTCCGCGGAAAAACGCGGTGAGACTCGAGGCGTGACGTCACCCGGGATCACGAGCGGGTTTTTTTAAATTTAAATGATTTTTTCCCTCAGTGCTCTCCGTTATCAATGAAAACGGAAAAATTAATCGGGGAACATTATAAATTATTTTTCAGTTCATACGTCGCTTGAAATGTAATAATAATAAATAATAAAAACATTTTTCTTCAAGAAATTACTTACGACTTATTTACAAGCGATCCTAAATAAATAATTTAAAATGGAATTCAAATGTAAACCTCTTTATGAATTAAATTATTTCTTTGAAATAATTTAAATTTAAATTTGAATTTAAATATTTTTACGAAAAATATTCATTTGTGACAATAAATCAAACCAAACATTTAACAATATTTTATAAATTATTGTTAATCGATTTTTCAGCACTTTAATCCAGTGTCAGAAACATGCCAGCGACGAAAAATTATTAACACCCTATTATACCCCTACAGCACATAACATTGCTGCAACGTTGCAGCAATGTTGTCATATTGCACGTGCAATGAAATATTGCAGATATGTTGTGGCAACATTGCGTACGCAACATTGCACTGAAACTTCTCTGCAATGTTTCGGGAATGGTCCTAAGCAAAATTTCTGCAATATTTTGTTGAAACGTTGCTGCAATGTTGCAGCAATGTTGTCATATTGCACGTGCAATGATATATTGCAGATATGTTGCGGTAACATTGCTACGCAACATTGCACTAAAACTTCTCAGCAATGTTTCGGGAATGTTTCTAAGCAACATTTCTGCAATATTTTGTTGAAACGTTGCTGCAATGTTGTCATATTGCATGTGCAATGATATATTGCACAAAATATTGCAGGAATGTTTCCTGCAATATTTTGTTGAAACGTTGCGAGTAAATTGCAGCAATATTAATGAGATGGAACTTCAAATTTTACAACTACACAAGCGTAATAAATATGAAAAATATCTAATAAAAAAGATCTATTCATTTATTCCTCATAAAACATCAATACGATTAATTTCACGTCATTTTCTTTTTCTTTTTTCATATTTCTTTTTAAAATTTTGTTGTGCTTTTGACATTAATGAGACATGTGATATTGCAGCGATATAATATAATTGAGACATTGTGATATTCGTATTGAAAAAATGTTCAATATCAAAAAAGCTATGAAACCAAAATGTTTATTAACAAAATTGGTTGGCTTCCAGATGGATGCCGCGTTCAGTTTCAGCAATGTGCCGACGTTTCGCAAACGTTGCAGTCTGCACATTGCTGAAACTAAACGCGGCATCCATCCGGAAGCCAACCAATTTTGTTATGACTCTGGCCGTGAAAGCCTTTAAACTTTAATACAAAATGGTTTTTGTTTCTGAATTATTCTTATTCGCAAAATATGACTATATAATGTAGCGGGATGACCTGGGGCCTGCCACGATCTCGGCACTTCGCCTGAGATCCGTTAGGTGGCGGCGGTCGGTGCGCGCTCTCGCGCTGGCGAGAGCGCCACCGAGCACCGATAAAGGTCCGGTATCGGGGTCTTAATGAACAATCAATTGTTGGATCATTTACACGCGCCCTGTGATAGCGCAGTTCGATGGACTGAAGACTACATATTTTTATTTTATGCAATAATTCAAATGATAAAGTTTCCATTGCACGTAATATTCCTGCAATATGGCATATTCAATACGAGTGATATTGCTGGAATATTGCATATTGATTGCATGGAATATTTCTGCAATATTGCATATTGATTGCATGCAATATTTCTGCAATATCGCGGAATATTGCAGCAATAATTCAATCGGCGGACACAGCAACATTGCAGCAAGGTTGCTGCAATGTTCCATGCAATATTGCAATGTTGTCGTGCAACATTTCAGCAACATTGCTGCAATATTGTGTGCTGTAGGGGATATAGTATTCGATTTTTTTAAATTTAATATAAACAGTAAATAGTACATGCAACATTTTTCATATTGCATATTGCACGTACATACCTCATGATTCAAACAATCTTGATGTACAAGAAAATAGCAAGTAATTGTGAGCGTCGAAAGAGCGGCGTGGATAGTGTGCTCGCTCACACTCTTGAGGGTGCGGGTTCGATCCCATCGCCTGCAATTTTTTTTTTTTTAAACATACATTTTTGGATTTTTTTTTTTTAAATATGGTGAACTGTTCATTTCCGGAACAACCACCATAGATGGAACATTTTTTTTTAAATTTAAATTTAAATTTCTCAACTCTTGATCAAAATAAATATTTTACCGTAGGTTAAAACGAAACAATACTATTCTAAAAATCTCAGGATCTTTTAAGATTAATAAAAGATAGTATATAAAAAAAAATTAATGAAAAATGTAATGTTAATCGTGGATTTGCACGATTTGTAAAAATTCAGGAATTCATTTGAAAAAAAAATTTAAAAAACCTTTCGGGAAATTTCAGGATCTTTTAAGATCAGTGCAAGGTATTTTATTCAAAAAATTGAACCAAAAAAATATTCCGGAAAAAAATTTTGAAAAATGATGAATTAGGAGAATTTTAAATTTTCAAAAATCGAGAAAATCCTGGCTGGACATTACATTTTTGGTTCAATTTTTTAAATAAAATACCTTGCACTGATCTTAAAAGATCCTGAAATTTCCCGAGAGGTTTTTTTTATTTTTTTAAAAAATGAATTCCTGAATTTTTACAAATCGTGCAAATCCACGATGAACATTACATTTTTCATTAATTTTTTTTTATATAATATCTTTTATTAATCTTAAAAGATCCTGAGATTTTTAGAATAGTATTGTTTCGTTTTAACCTACAGTAAAATATTTATTTTCATCAAAAGCGTTGAGAAATTTAAATTTAAATTAAAAAAAAAAAATCCAAAAATGTATGTTAAAAAAAAATAATTGCAGGCGATGGGATCGAACCCGCACCCTCAAGAGTGTGAGCGAGCACACTATCCACGCCGCTCTTTCGACGCTCACAATTACTTGCTATTTTCTTGTACATCAAGATTGTCTGAATCAAGAGGTATGTACGTGCAATATGCAATATGAAAAATGTTGCATGTACTATTTACTGTTTATATTAAATTTAAAAAAATCGAATACTATATAATAGGGTGTTAATAATTTTTCGTCGCTGGCATGTTTCTGACACTGGATTCAAGTGCTGAAAAATCGAATAACAATAATTTATAAAATATTGTTAAATGTTTGGTTTGATTTATTGTCACAAATGAATATTTTTCGTAAAAATATTTAAATTCAAATTTAAATTTAAATTATTTCAAAGAAATGATTTAATTCATAAAGAGGTTTACATTTGAATTCCATTTTAAATTATTTATTTAGGATCGCTTGTAAATAAGTCGTAAGTTTCTTGAAGAAAAATGTTTTTATTATTTATTATTATTACATTTCAAACGACGTATGAACTGAAAAATAATTTGTAATGTTCCCCGATAAATTTTTCCGTTTTCATTGATAACGGAGAGCACCGAGGGAAAAAATCATTTAAATTTAAAAAAAACCCGCTCGTGATCCCGGGTGACGTCACGCCTCGAGTCTCACCGCGTTTTTCCGCGGAGCCTCGGGCCCTCGGCAGCTTCGGCTTCGGCTTACATTGTTGTCGCACACGGACGTGCGACTTCTACGTGTGTTCGTATATCTGACGCCATGGGGTGGGAGAACAACAGCGCGCGAGGGGTCGACGCTTCGGCCGCGCTCGGCTCTCCCGAAGCGACACGAACGTCGTTCGCTCACAGACACGGGCGGCCATCATTGTGTGGCACCGTGCAAAGCCGCAGAGTGGGGGTCGATTTTACACTCGATCTGGCTGCACTGCCAGGGGGTACAAGCCACCATGGTAAATGTTGAGGCAAAGTTTGCGCTGGTGGCGCTCGTAGTAGACGGTTAGAGAACTATAATACCTATCACATATTTATATGCGTATGACATATATATATATATATATATATATATATATATATACAGATTTACCCCCTCTCCACGGCCCCCGAAGCAGGTTCATTATTATTATTATTATTATTTCATTTCAAATGTCCCAGGATACAAAAATATAATAAAAATGCCAGTATATTCGTGTTTTAATATATTTCAAATATTTTGTTTAATTATTCATCTCAATATATGACTATTTACAACATTCATATTTACACATCGAAATATTTAACAAGCTTTTAGATAAAAAACGCGCTTAAAAATTCTTTTTCTATTCGCGTATCGCATAAAATTAATCAGTTATAACTTTGCAAAGTTTTAGCTGCACAATCAGTTTTTACATTACATATTTGACAAGCTTTCATGTTATAAACCAACTTGAAAATTGTTTTTCTATTCGCGTATAACATAAAATTATTCGGCTATAACTTTGCAAAGTTTTAACCGCACAACCATTGTTTACATCAAATATTTAACGAGCTTTTATACGTAAAATAAACTTAACAAATCTTTTTCTCTTCGCGGATCGCATAAAATTAATCAGTCAGAACTTTGCAAAGTTTTAGCTGCACAATCAGTTTTTACATTACATATTTCACAAGCTTTCATGTTATAAACAAACTTAAAAATTGTTTTTCTATTCGCATCCCACACAGCACAAAAGTCAGATATACTTCCTCGCGAACTCTTTTTTAAGACTACTTCTAGAGCAACGCGTATGATATCTCGCAGACGTGTTAGTCTGAAGAAGTCTGAAGTAAGAATAACTTAAGAGATCTTCGGAAGGAAATCAACTGTCAGATATCCTTAGAAGATATCTTCAAGATATTCCGTAAAAGACATCCAATGCAAAGCCAGAAATACTTCCTCGCGAATTCTTTTTCAAGACTACTTCTAGAGCAACACGTATGATATCTCGCAGACGTTAGTCCGAAGAAGTCTGAAATAAGAACTACTTAAGAAGAGTGTAAAAAGGTCAACATAACCTCAAAAATTTCTTGACGCATTTTTCTCGGAGATGGCTTGATGAAATGAAAAAAGATTAGTGGGGTCGCCTGCGTAATTAATGTGTACAGGTCATGGCTCCACTATATTCTTTTTTTATTCCATCAAGTCATCTCCGCGAAAAATGTGTTAAACGTTTTAGCTCTATCTCTCTCGCACTCACGATAGCGGAAAGGCGGGGGAGGGGGTCGAACCTGCCCTTAAGAGATCTTCGGAATGAATATTAAAAAGTTATTAGAAATCGCATATTCAGATGAACTACGTGATAATATTTGTTCGGATATATATCGGAACCGTTTAGATTCTGGGATTTCACCACTGATATATCATATAAGTAAAGAGAATTCATAAGTAGTCGGTAGCGTAATAGGTAGCGTGATAGGTTCGCAAGTAGGATAGATAGACAGGTCGCAGGTTCGAATCCCCGTGGAGGCAGATGAAATTGAAATGATAAAATCGAGTTTTTTTCTAATTTTTTTTTAATACAGTCGGTCCAGTAACTATGTAAATAAATAAAAATACGTGTTAAAAAATTTTGCAAACGATAGAAATTAGAAAAAAATTAATTTTTGATAATTTTAAAGGAACCCTTAAAAAGTTATCTTGACGATGTCTTGTGAAGAAATCTCGAAATAGTAGTCTTTACGATATCTTTTTTGAGAAGTCTGAAAAAGTTATCTTCAAGACAACTTTTCACAGATATCAAAATCATCCCTCAAAGTGGCGCATTCGACTACTTTCGGAACTCATTAAGATGTCTTTCGAAAAATGTATTCGGATGTCCGAATCTTACATAAGAAATCTACAGCGATTCTTTTAGACGTCATATTGCTGTGTGGGATATCACATAAAATTATTCAGCTATAACTTTGCAAAGCTTTAACCGCACAACTAGTGTTTACATTAAATATTTGACGAGCTTTTATGTGTAAAACAAACTTAAAAAATCTTTTTCTATTCAGGTATAACATAAAATTAATCAGTCAGAACTTTGCAAAGTTTTAACTGCATAATCGGTTTTTACATCACATATTTAACAAGCTTTCATGTTATAAAAAAACTTAAACATTGTTTTTCTATTCGCGTATCACATAAAATTTATCAGTCAGAACTTTCCAAAGTTTTAGCTGCACAATCAGTTTTTACATCACATATTTGACAAGCTTTCATGTTATAAACAAACTTAAAAATTGTTTTTCTATTCGCGCATCGCATAAAATTATTCAGCTATAACTTTACAAAGCTTTAACCGCACAACCAGTGTTTACATTAAATATTTGACGAGCTTTTATATGTAAAACAAACTTAAAAAATCTTTTTCTATTCGCGTATCACATAAAATTAATCAGTCCGAACTTTGCAAAGTTTTAGCTGCACAATCAGTTTTTACATCACATGTTTTACAAGCTTTCATGTTATAAAAAAACTTAAACATTGTTTTTCAATTCGCGTATCACATAAAATTAATCAGTCAGAACTTTGCAAAGTTTCAGCTGCACAATCGGTTTTTACATCACATATTTGACAAGCTTTCATGTTATAAAGAAACTTAAAAATTGTTTTTCTATTCGCGTATAATATAAAATTATTCAGCTATAACTTTGCAAAGCTTTAACCGCATAACCACTGTTTACATTAAATATTTGACGAGCTTTTATATGTAAAACAAACGTATAAAATCTTTTCCCTACCAGGACGAACGACAGTAACCAACGTCGTTTGTCTTAAATTCCGACGGTTGAGTGATGAATTCCGACGGTTGGACCGCCGGGAACTGTCGGAATTTAAGACAAACGACTGTCGGTTACTGTCGTTCGTCCTGGTAGGGTTTCTATTCGGGTGTCACATAAAATTAATCAGCTATAAC
Source organism: Alloplasta piceator (assembly GCA_946863875.1). Lineage (NCBI taxonomy): Eukaryota > Metazoa > Arthropoda > Insecta > Hymenoptera > Ichneumonidae > Alloplasta > Alloplasta piceator. The sequence goes on along the minus strand of OX333072.1, from coordinate 41,628,244 downwards.
TTCCCAAAGTTTTAACCGTACAACCAGCATTTACATCAAATATTTAACGAGCTTTTATATATAAAACAATATTAACATTTTTCGCCAACATATATTTTTGTTCGAAGTGAACCGAACACAAATGTCGATTTGTCACATGCACCAGAGAAACATTCAGCAGCTTAGGATTCCCACTTGCAACAATTAAGCCACTTTAAAAACTGATCAGACTCAGTCATGGGATTTGGGAATTTGAAGAAGCATGTAGCCTCCGACGAACATCCCGCTATCAAACACTTCCTCGACATAGCTGTTACAAACAACAAGTAGAAAGGATTTTTTTAGATTCATAATTCTTATAAAAATAGTGCAGTCCACCTTCAATATTATATATTTGCTTAAATTAACAAATATTCGGTTGAGAATTCAACTTGAGATCAAAATACGAGAAGAGGTTAGGTTAATAACAAAACGAGATATATTTACCTTGCTTCGGTGAAGATGAAAAATGATTATTAAAAAGATCGCCCAATACAATGCACTCGACTTTTCTGCAAGCTGCACAATATATTTGCAAAAAGATAACAAAAAACAGTCCAGAAAACACACCCGAGCGCACTATGAAGACGCGCAACACGCAACAAACCAAGATGGCGGAAATTTCGTTGCCATGGATACCATGGGTGAGTGCCGTGAGTGCGTGCGAGCGAGATGGAAAATCGACGCAATGGCTTATGGGTAGCGACACTAGCGCTCCTAGTGTAGAGATCCTAGTCGGTCTCGTGCGTTAAGCGCGTTGCGCGTTTGAGTTGAAGCGTACATGAACGTATGTTCGTTGGTTCAGTTCTCGTAAGTCGGTCAGGAAGGAAGGAGGTTGGTAAAGAAGATTCTCTCGATACTTTTCAGCGAAACATATAGAGGAGGATCCTCTTAGCGTTTCGTCTCGGGTACAGTGCAGACTCATCAGTAGGGCTATGCAACTGTACTCTGCCCCAGACGCGCCGGTGCTGGTAAGTCTGGAAGCTTGGAACTGTTATATATACGAAACGCTGGGTGACCAGTCGTTTACGAGAAAGGACCAGGTACAATTGCGGATGCGCGCGCCACACTAGTAGACGGTTAAGGGCAGGCTAAAGACCCTCTCTCTCGCTCTCACACGACCCCTATCATCCTTTCTCTCTCGCACTCGCACGAAAAATGTCGGTATTTAGCCTCCTCTTAAGGCGAAACTTTGCCTCACTCATCCCCATCTGTGCTTGGACCCCCTGGAGCTCTTTCGAGTGACTGGTGCTTACTGAAGAGCTCCAAAGAGCCACAAAGAGCTCGAAGCAATGAAGAGAAAGAGAAGATGGACGAGCTGCAGGCCAAGATGGTCAATCCGAATTTCACCATCGATCATCGTCGCTCTGTTGGGTAATTATAATAATTTTATTCAAACAAGATATATGTTATAATCTTCTATTTGGCGTTTATTTAAAAAGTGACTTATACATATCGAGTTTTTCCGAACAAGGTGCTCTGAATAAAACGGGACAACATACATGCTCCGAATAAAATGGGGCAACGTGCTCCGAATAAAACGGAGCAACGTGCTCCAAAAAAAAAACGGAGCGTCATCATGCTACCTCTATTCATGTATTCTGTCATGTAATAGCATATTCAGCTATTTTAATGTATGTTAACGAGATCATTGGAAGGAAATCATTTTCATAGAACGGGCGAAGTAATGCTGATCAGTATAAATTATGGTTAAAATTATAAAATAACAATTAAAACAAGAAAATATTTTTCATCATCGCGCACGTGCTCGATGCTAAGAATTATTTTATCACTCATAAAAATGCTTTCTCAAATCATATTATCGTTTCAATCTTACAAAGCCCTTTATTTTTCGTTTCATTCTGTACTGTATTTAGTCCGCTTTGTTAATAGCACTCAAACGATTACCGTGCATGTTGATACTTCGCATTCTCCATCTTGTTCTGTAGATGACACGGTACTGCAATATATACCTAACCGCTCAAAAGTATTAGCCCATCCGCCGAAATTTGTTGCCACACTAAAAGTTGGATAGTGGACTCAAGAATAAAGATGGGAATTAAATTTCCAAAACAGCGTTTTTAAGATGCCAAATTGACGTCTATTTTGCTTTTTTGGAAAATTTTCTACCATTTTTTTTTGTTCCGGTACGTCCTGTCGAACATGGCCGTTTTTCGGGTATTTTTTAGCCACCAAAAATCATTTCCACAGCTTGAGGAATTTTTTTTTTTCAGCCAAATGAAATTGGTTTTCTTTGCAATTTGTAATTTATCCCAATTGTTCGGAATTGTTTTTCAAATTATTTGCACAATTTTTTAAAATTTTGCTTCCTCATAAAGGAAGCTTTCTTGTCGTCAAATTTTTTTTCCAAATTTTCATGTCAATTTGTTCTAAATGTTTTACCTTTTAACATTTTCTCCGAAACTCCGCAATTGTTGAAGTAGGCAGTTTTTTCTAAAACATGTATTTCCTAACTAAAAATGCAATACAGGGGTGTAAAAAAATCGTACGACTGTTTCTGAAAAATGAAAATATAGTTTTTTTATCCGTTTTCGGTTTACCATAGAAAAAATCGAAAAAAAAATTCTCCTACGGAGATGCTATGAAAATGACTTTTGGAGACTAAAATAAGCCATGTTCAAGAGTACGTACTAAGCTGAAAATATCGTAAAAAATTTTCAAATAAAGTAAAATAAAAATAAATTTGTCCTCGTTGTAACACTGCTTGAGAAATTTGATTATTTATATTTTTGAGTCCGCTATGTAACTGTTTGTGCGAAAACAAATTTCAACGGATGGGAACATATTTTTGAGTGGTAGTGTATGTAGACATTACTTGACGAACATCCAAAAATGGACGAAATCAACGAAAATTATAGTTTGGTTAATATTCTTTCTCAAACTGGAGGAAATTTTGTTCAGATTTCTCATTTATTCTGATACTCTTCCAATTTGCATCATTGAAGCGCAATGAGAATTTTTTTTAAATTATTGATACCGTTCCACTGTGGGCAGAATCACAGAAAAATCGGCAAAACCCAAAAATTGAGTGTTCTTATTTCGTATTTCTATGTATGTCATTTCAAAGACCAGGTATTTGTACGCCCTATTGTAAAAGGACCGGTCCCTACCCTTCGCGGTACTCGACTTACGACAGTCTGAACTCGACCGTTCGAGAGTGAAGAACGTAGCGATTTTGTACGCTGAAATTTTCGATTCGCGCAAAGTGAAATATATTTTGTTCTACGCTACCGATTTCAAATCGGTAAAATGGGAGATAATCTTGAAGGTATGTAGAATATTATCATGTCAAATAGTTTTTTGAAATTTGAAATATTGTATGTACAGGGTGTATAAAAATGATGTGTCACCACTTCGCCCAGTAAATCTCCAGCTCGAGATCGTTGGAGATCTATCAAAACTTGTAGCCGCAAAATTGACCTTCACCCTGAAAATCAAGGTCAAATTTTTTTATTGGCTTAAAAAATTCTACTTATTGAGGGGAACAAAAGTCAGAAAGGAACCATAGGTCGGAGATGCGTCCTTCAACCCGAAACGACAACGTTAATTCGAAAAAAAATCGAAAAAGTGCGTTCTTACAAAATATTGTTCACGAGAACACGGAATAAGAATTTTAATTATTTTAAAAAAAAGCCTTTCAACGCAGACCAATTTTTATTAATTGGAATCAAGAAATGTCGGGATTGCATGACGCTGTCCACGCGGAGGTGGATGACAGATGAATCGGCATGAGATGGGTGACACAGATCTTTGCGATTTCCCTTTGTCGCGTTACCACTACGAGAATCCAATTCCCTAGCTCATGTTTGCCGAAAATCAATTAAAACATAGTCCCGCTGAATTAACCTTGATCCTAAAACTCAAAGTCAGTTTCAAAGTCAATTCATCTTGGTAAGAGGCATCTAATTCTCGTAGAAACGACGAGTTAGGAATGAACCTTTCAATATCAAGCCATCAGAACATATAAAATGTGCATTTTACGTTTAGTTCGGAGGGATAAAATTCGGAACTAAAGCATAATTAAAAAGGCAATCGATATAACTAGAAAGCCTTGATGTCTGGCACACAGCACGCCTGCTGTTCTGTGAAAACAAGGCTTTAGATGGCCAGGTTCGCGATAAACGATTTTGAGCTTAACAGTAGTTGATGTCACCTACACATTTCAGAGTCATATCGTGCTTGTGTGACTGTGCACGAGTTGCTTAAACATATTCATTAGCGGCAGACCATGAGCTTTACCCGGAATACACCACATCGAGGTTATAAAAAAAAATCAACAACAAAAATCTGTGCTTTGTCGTCGCAGTCCCGTTGATCTCAACAAAAACACAACGGCCCTTTTCAGGGTCAAGGGATATCAGGCAGACAACCTCCACGTGGTATATTCCGGGTAACGCTAATGGTCTGCCCCTAATGAATATGTTTAAGCAACTCGTGCACACTCACACAAGCACTATATGACTCTGAAATGTGTAGGTGACAACAACTATTGTTAAGATCAAAATCGTTTATCGCAAACCTGGCCATCTAAAGCTTTGTTTTCACAGAACAGCGAGCGTGCTGTTTACAAGATTTCAAGTCTTTCTAGTTATATCGATTGCCATTTTAATTATGCTTTAGTTCTGAATTTTATCCCTCCGAACTAAACGAAAATTGCACATTTTTGATATATGTTTTGACGGCTTGATATTAAAAGGTTCATTCCTAACTTGTCGTTTCTACGAGAATTAGATGCCTCTTAACGAGGTGAAGTTTTCCGTCAACCAAAAATTGACTTTAAGTTTTAGGGTCAAGGTTAATTCAGCGGGACTATGTTTTAATTGATTTTCGGCGAACATGAGCTGGGGAATCGGATGCTCATAGTGGTAACGCGACAAAGGGATACCGCAAAGACCTGTGTCACCCATCTCATGTCGATCCATCCACCTCCGCGTGATCAGCGTCATGAAATCCCGACATTTCTCGATTCCAGTTAATAAAAATAGAAGTGTCTGCATTAAAAAGCTTTTTTTATAATTATCAAAACTCTTATTCCGTGTTCCTGTGAACAATATTTTGCAAGAACGCCCTTTTTCGATTTTTTTCGAATTTACGTTGTCGTTTCGGGTTGAAGGTCAATTTTGCGGCTACAAGTTTTGATAGATCTCCACCGATCTCGAGCTGGAGATTTACTGGATGAAGTGGCGACACATCATTTTTATACACCCTGTATAAAAGAGTGTTCAATGTATGCATTTTAAGCAAGCTTGTAAATTTATTTTTCCAAAAGAAGTATAAAAATAGTTGTGATCCCAGGAGATCCCAGACTTTTGAACATTGTAGCCTATTGATAATGTTATTAAGATTAGAATTTATAAAAAAAATTCTGCAGATTGTTGCATATCTGGCTTTGGGAACCGGAATTCTCATGTCGCGCAACGCTTGGCTTCTTTGTTCAGGCTGGGCGCATAGTCCCCAGCAGGTAAACGTATACCTGCTGGGGACAATAGCCGGTCCTTGTGGAATATAGAATAATTTTCTACCCATTGATCTATTCGTAAAGAGTCATGATTCATGTAACGGGTGTTCAAAATGTTACAATAATTTATTCTATCATTTACAATTAGATTAAAGTTTTTCCCATGAACACATTCATTTTTAGTAAATGTTTATCATACTTGTTTTATTCTAGGTTCACGTGCCATGGATTACACGTGCACTTATCAGGATATTTTTGGAATGATTAAGGAGAAATTTAAATTGTGCCTGGATGAGCAACTTCAGATTTTTGAGGAAAAAATTACTCTTGAGTCATCCGAATCTTTCACGATTGACAACAATGAAAAGGATTCATTAAAAAAATTACTTTGTAATATCAAAAGTAGATGGCGCGAAGTGCACAGAAGCCACGATGCATTTTTTAAAAAAAATGAAAAATGGTTGCAAACTTCAATAACTATTTTGGTAATTAATTTTATTGATGTTTCGAAAACTCGAGTTATGGGTCAAGATGTATAGTATAACGCTCGCGCTATTTTTTTCAGAATTGTACGAAACCAATTGGAGAGCCATCAACTTCAGGTGTATCTGGGCGACCTCGAAAATTGAGTTTCGAAGAGTCGAGTGAACGTACCAAGAAAAGAAGGGCTTTAGAAGTCAGTGAAAAGCATTGCGTGGAGGAATTAAGTTTGGCCACCAGGATGAGACTCAGTTCTGCAGGATTAAACGATGCTGCCACTATTTTAAAAAACATCACAACAAAATCTCCCTCAAGAGCTGCGAGATACCGAACAGCATATGAATCGTCGATAGATCCACGGCTAGTTGAGATGTCTGGAGATGAAGCACTGATAGATTTTGTAAATGCAAAACTAACAAAACAGCAATACATAGACATCAGGCGATCTTTGAGAAATAAAAAAGTTGCTATTTATCCATCGTACGCAAAAGTCGTTGCTGCTAAAAACCGTTGTTACCCTTCAGATATAACGGTAACTGAGACTTTAGCCGAAGTGAAATTACAGTCTTTGATTGATCACACTTGCGACAGAATTCTAAAGTTGCAAACTGACGTGATTAACTCTTTGCGCCCTGAAGAATCGAAGAATTTAAGACTAATTTGTAAATGGGGTTGTGATGGAAGCTCTGGGCACAGTGAATACAAACAAAAGTTTACGAATGCTGAGAGTTCTGATGCGAGTATATTTTTAACGTCTTCAGCTCCATTGCAAATTTTAGGATCGGATATCTCAAAAAAAGAATTCGTCCTTTGGAAAAATCCCAGGCCCTCATCTCCACGGTATTGTCGCCCTATTAGAATTCAATTTTTAAAAGAAACTGTGTCGTCAACGATTCAGGAACGGCAACACGTTGATAATCAGATCGAGTCTCTCACCCCTTTTACGACATTTATTGACGGGAAGGAAGTTACTGTTAAATACGAGCTGTATTTCACTATGATTGACGGCAAAGTTTGCAACTCCGTGACAAATACAAAATCCGCAATGAGAACAGCGACCATGCAAGACGTTTTCAATCGACTCCTCTTAACTTCAGATCCGTACATATCGAGCATGGGCAAGCAGTATCCGAAAAAAGCAAAAAGTTTATCACCAGAAGCATTGCAACTTTTGCTCTGTACCGATAGTTCTCGCGATAAGTATGGTTTAGGTGAATTAATGGAATACACGAGTGACGAATCAGAATCCACCAATTCCTCTGACGACGGCGATCGCGATTCCGACGCTGACGATTATGATTAATATTGAAATCAGGAATAATTATTAATAATTAATATTATTATTATTATTATTAATTATTAATTATTCTATGTAACGCACGTATTATTTTCGGTAAAATTTAATTCGTTAAGTGTCGATTGCTGTTTCAAATGTATTTAGCAATAAAATTCGTTAAAAATGATTTATAACTAATTTTCCGAAATTATTTGAAAACTTTCCCTCACTTCCAGACAATCGTTTTGTTTTCCCCAAATCTCATTCAAAATTTATAAAAAACAACCTTCAAAACACAAATATTGATTTCTGATAGCAAAAGTTGCTTATGAGTAAGATAAAAATATATTTTCGGTTCGCCATTTTGTTTTTTTTCGAAATTTTGATTCAGGATTTTCAATAAGTGACTTTTAAACCGCAAATTTACCGATCCCTACACAAATCGGATGCTTTTTAGTAATGCAGATAGTCACTTCCGGTCCGCCATTTTGTTTTTTCGAAATTTTGATTAGAGATTTTCAATAAGTGACTTTTAAACCGCAAATTTACCGACCCCTACTCAAATCGGATTCTTTTTAGTAACGCAGATAGTCACTTCCGGTCCGCCATTTTGTTTTTTCGAAATTTTCATTCAAGATTTTCAATAAGTGACTTTTAAACCGCAAATTTACCGATCCCTACTCAAATCGGATGCTTTTTAGTAACGCAGATAGTCACTTCCGGTCTGCCATTTTGTTTTTTCAAAATTCGGATTTGAGATTTTTAATCAGTGACTTTTAAACCGCTAATTTACCGATCCCTACTCAAATCGGATTCTTTTTAGTAACGCAGATAGTCACTTCCGGTCCGCCATTTTGTTTTTTCGAAATTTTGATTCCAGATTTGAAATCAGCGAGGTTAAAAACTTAAGAATCACCATTGCATTTTTCAGTACGCACATCGGCCTAGTTTTGCCGATTTTTCTGTGAATCTACCCACAGTGCGTTCGTGGGCTTCTTGCACATTCAAGAGTATTAGTCCTGAATGGAGATCCCAATAATCTTTCAACAAATTTTAGTCGGAACATTTATCGCTGGGATCGATTAATTGAATTGCAAAATATATTTTCGTTGGATTCCGACAATGCAAACTTCAACGTCATTTATTCTGTAGTGTTCTGATGAATAATTACTTTCAGGTCCGTTTTGAAGCACACAATGGCAGCCGGACTTTTCTTTGCGAAAATACACCACAGATCTGCTGCATTCACTATGGCAGCCCTTGTCTGTCTGTCATCATGGCAGCACTCCCTGTTGCAACTGATACCTGTTGCAAAGAGAGATGGAGGAAGCATCAATTGGAGGTAAATTTTTCCAGAATATTCTCTGTCACACTTCTGAGCAGCTCATTCGATAGTTATTGAAGTCGCAACCATAATGCGGACCAAGTAGTTTGTTACTTTTGAACACTCATTGCATAAAAAGTTACCTGTCAAATTTGTAGTCTTCATATATGATCAGAGCCCAGTGAACACGTTATGTTGCCGCAATGTAACATGGAAGTTACATGTAATGTTACAATGTTATCCCTATGTAACGTTGCTGTTATATAACATGCAAGTAACAATGTTATGTAACATTTGTTACATGTAGGTTACATAACTGCAATATAACTTTGTTACATTACAGCAATGTAACATATGTTATATTGCGGCAATATAAATTTGTTACATTACAGTAACGTAGCAAATGTTATATTGCGGCAATATAACATGGAAGTTACATGTAATGTTACAATGTTATTCCTATGTAACGTTGCTGTTATATAACGTGCAAGTAACCTGTTATGTAACATTTGTTACATATAGGTTACATCACTGCTATATAACCTTGTTACATTACAGTAATATAACATATGTTCTATTGCGGCAATATACCATAGAAGTTACACACTGTAAACATTTTTACTACGAGGGGTCAGGGGTCGCGAAATTAAGTTATGAGGGATGACGTAAGTTATGAGGGGTCAGGTATTTTGGAATAAAGTTTTGAGAGTTCACATGACACTAGGGGTCAGAGGCCCCCAAATTAAGTTATGAGAGGTCACAGCTCTTTCAAACATGTTTTGAGGGCTTACATCATTTATGAGAGGTTAGAAGCTCTGAAATTAAGTTATGAAGGGTAACGTAAGTTATGAGGGTTCAGGTATTCTGGAATAAAGTTTACATAACTTATGAGGGGTCAGGGGATTGGAATTCGCAAATAAAAAAACGAACTTTCATGGTTTATTGCTCATTCAAATGCATATACTATTATTATTATTGTTATTATTATTATTATTATTATTATTATTATTATTATTATTATTATTATTATTATTTTACTACCATTATTATACTACTATTATTTGTTCGGCACTCCAGCATTCATATATTATACAAGTAGAGAGAATTCATAAGTAGTCGGTAGCGTAATCGGTAGCGTGTTAGGTAGATAGGTAGGATGGTAGGTAGGGTCGAGGGTTCGATTCCCAGTCTCTGAGAAAAGTTAGATCAGACAATTCGTGCAGATTTTTTTTTCTATGAATCTCTTTCGGGCCGGTAAACTATGCATATTAAATTATTTTGCGAGAGCTATATATTTTTTATAACATGTTCAACAACAATTAATTCTATTTACAGTAACGTAACACAATTACATAACTGTTACGTAACTGTTACATAACTGTTACATAACTGTTACGTAACTGTTACGTAACTGTTACGTAACTGTTACATAACTGTTACGTAACTGTTACATAACGTTACATAACTGTTATGTAACAATGTTACATTGCTGAGTAGGAAATTGTAACTTACATGTAACTTACATGTAACGTCCATGTAATGTTACATGTTACAAACGGTAACATTGCCGTTACCTTGCTGCAACATTACTGTGTCCACTGGGAGGATATCGAATAATGTAACCGCTCATACAAACTACCAATATCTCCTTTCCTGGTGTTCCATATCGATAGCTCATCCTGGCAGCACTATGAGAAACCATTTTATGTGCAACTGTAGTCGTAAAATTTGTTCATAATTCCAGTGGACAAAGTTTCACTGCGCCAATGAATTCAGACGTACATAGAAGCACAGTTCCTATACCTTCGGATGAACTGGGGTACACTATGCTAATGGGGTACAAAGTATACTCCAATAGCATAGTGTACCCCAGTTCGTCCGAAGGTATAGGAACTGTGCTTCTATGTACATCTGAATTCGTTGACTGCGCTTGACCGTAACCTCAACATCCTTCTGACATTTTTCTCATAGATTGTTGGATCCAATAAAAAAACAAATAGCAGGGTTGTCGCTGTAATTAAAGGATACAGTCCCCATCACTATTTCTTCTTCATTTCATGAACTTATTCAAGAAAAAACGTAGTAGAAATTCCAACTCTCGTTCGCGTTCACGAATAGACAACTTTCACGGGGCCGGGGCAGACACCCTCGCGGCCCTTAAGAGGAGGCTGAAGACCCCCTGTTGTTCTCACATGATCTCTATGGTGCTATTTCCCTTGCATTCATGCGATCGTTATCGTTATTTATTGTTAGGCTTCCCTTAGAAAAGCGCATCATACTGGCATTATCGCCTCAAAAATACCATTCAAATTTCCCTCTCATCAGAGAATGGGTATCATATCAATGAAATTTTTGTCGATCACTTTTGTCGGTAGCGATTATCGTTGTGGATGCGCGGTATTTTGTAATTATTTATTACAATTTATTATTCTCAATTATTATTGGCTAACTATGAGTGGGTCTCTATTTTCGCCAGAACCATATTGAAATCGAGTATTAAAAAAAAAGTTTTCGATACCACAGGGATATAGTGATAATGTCGGTATTTATTATATCCTCTTAGAGCGAGGCTACATACCAACATTATAAAATCCCTACATAATCATTTCAATAACAATAAATGTCCCGGTGAAGAAAAATTAATGTTTTCTGTCTCATTAAACTGCGTGTTACTTGAACCGGAAGTAGCATAATCTAGGACAAAATGCGAAAATCAAGCATGCTTTAAAGTAGTAAACAAAATTTTTTATATTACTCAAAGCTTATTTACATTTTTTACTATTGAAACAAATAAAAACGTGGTCTTTGTTGAAAAATCTCAATTGAACATAAATTATTGTTCGGCTCATGTGCGAAACATCCGTCGTTAATAATACATTTTCATTGGTTAATGGAACGGACATTACCTTGAGTAAAAAATAATCAAATAAAGAACAAATGATTCTTAAAGTTAATAACTGTATCTTTTGTCGACTTGATTTATATTGTATAATTAATTATAATTAACACAAAATACATGTGTCATTCAGATTCTCCATAATAATGGGTTTTTTAAAAACGAATAGATGAACGGTGAATTTGATGGAGCACACATCCTTAATCGCATTTTACGATAATCCACGTGTTTGCATTTTTTTTCCAATTCGTTCCGTAATCGCCATCGTGAATTAATAATTGATTCGTGCATCGGTAATTTTTTCGAGTAATTTTCTTTCGGTAATGACAAACGGTTTTTTTCAATCCACTTGATATGTAATATTTAACAAATACGTGATTATTCATCCGACGGTCCAAGTGTGTCAGTAAACACTGTGCTTGTGTTAGTTTCGTATGGTTTTGTTTGAGTTCGAGTTTTTTCGGACTAATCTACACTGAGAAAACAGTTTATAGTAAAGAAATATATTTAGTTGGCAATTTTATTTCAATATTCCTTAACTGTTACAAAATTTGTTTGCGGTTAAGAAATATTCGTGTTCTCATGACAAAATGTTGTCAAAATAATTTATTAACTGTTAAAAAATATTTATTTCGCCATATCCAACTTTACATTTGTTAACAGTTAACAAATCCTGGTACATAGATTTATATTGTTTTCTCGGTGTATGGGTTCCGGTACAGGGCCTCCAGGAGAATATAGCGTCAGCCAGTGATGCAAAATGACCGTCATTTTGAGTTCGCGTCAGTCACGCGTCACCTGACCGTCACGGTCACGTGACCGTCGTGTGACCGTCATGTGACCGTCACGTGACCGTAACAGAACCGTCACATGACGGATGCAAAAATGACGAAAATGACTGACCGCCCGATATCATATTTGCGCATGCGCACACACTGCAAACACCGCCGCCATTCGGAAGAAAATAAAAATAATAATACGACGTTTATAATTTAAAAAATATTAAAAATTCCTGTCTTCCTTTATTCCAATGTTCTTAATATTGTAATTCCCAATTTACTCAAACAATCACGATGAAAATAATTAATTTTACAATTATCATGAAATCTAAAAGTGTTGTGACCGAAAAAAATGACCGAAAAAATCGTGACGGTCATTTTCCATCTAGATAGAAGTCCCTGTCAGGCTTGTCTTGTCAGATGACGAAAGTAAAAATGACCGTCATTTTCACGTAGAAAATTATGTAAAACGAAAATGACGTCACGTGACGGTCACGTGACGGTCAGGTGACGCGTGACTGACGCGAACTCAAAATGACGGTCATCTTGCATCACTGTAATCACATCACTGGCGTCAGCTAATATTTCCATGATCGTTATAGGATTTCTTCGATGCAGCAATGCCACCCGCAGCAAAAGTGTCTATCAACGATGCGGTCGAAATGGTCAAGAGGTTCATTGACCATTTTCGTACGGAAAAACTCCCACAGTGGTCGGATCCCGTGTGGCATGAGATGGCAGAATATCTGCAAAAATCGGGACTTGACTGGAATGCCAAATGCATACACACCAATGTTGTTTACAATCGCCATAATATCTTGACACTGGCACGAACACAAATGGGTAGAGCTGTCGTACACTCTACATCGGATGATTACAACAAAGAGTTTGAGAACACTGCCATGAGCGAGTGGAGTGATGGCGAAAATAATAATGTCTCAAATGGTTCGGAAATGTTCAGTGAGTTTTCCAAAAATGTATCACTGAAGCAGATGGTTTTAAGCGAGGATGACTGGAACATGATCAAACCTGTTGACGATGATCATCTAATCTTGAAACGAAATGTGTGGACAAATGTCATGGCTCTGGCGATGTGGTGTCAGTTTCGGATGCCATGTGCATTTAATTTCAAACGTGGTGAAATTCGAAAATGTTTAAAAACACATTCGTACAAGATGTCCTTTCAAGCGGCATGTAAAAGTAAAAAATGTGGAAATACATGCAAAGGATTGGCGGAAAAAAAATTTCGAGGCGAAGTAGGTGTAATGTTTTCACTTGAGCTGCGAGATACACAAGGAGCGAATCACGAAGAAGTCCACCGTTACTTGAATGGAGATAGAATACAGGAAGCAGGGAAAAATTTGAAATTCGAAGGGTGCGCACAGTACAAGAAGATGAGTGCTCGAAAGCTTATGCGACCAGGTGATATAGAGCCCCCTATTTTGCCGAGCAATGACGTGCTTCGGCGAGCGAAAAAACAATATATCGACAAAGAATTGGGCATCAATCCTACTGAATCTCGCGACATCATACGTGCGATAGAAGACATGCGTCCAAATCCACGTTTCAGCAATTTCATACATGAAATTGGAAGTTTGCCCTTTCACGTGATATACGGCGCCCCGTCGCAGTTTCACGTGTATCACGAATATCGGCGGTTGATGAGGTCATCGTTCACGATAAGTCTGGATGCAACAGGTGGATTGGTCAGTAAACTATCCCGAAAAAATCGAACGAGATCGGGGCATATTTTTTTATATGTAATCGTCATAAACTTTGCCGGAACCACAGCACCCGTGTATCAGATGCTCTCCGAACGTCAGGATTCGGTGACCATCATGACTTGGCTCCTACGATGGTTGCAGAATGGCCCTGCAGTGGCTCCAAAAGTGGCAGTTTGCGATTACTCGAGGGCCCTTTTGATTGGAATAAGTATGGCTTTTAATAAAATGTCCATCAAAGCGTACATTGATAATCGATTCAACGCAATCGTCACTTCCAAGAGCATTTTGGAACCGCCAACGACCTTGATACGAATTGATGTTGCACATTTTGTGCACATGGTATGCCGGTGGAAGTGTTTTAAAAATTTGCAACATAAAGCCATAAAGGACTTTTATTTGCGATGTGTAACATTGCTGGTAGAATGCCACGAATTTTCGCGTTTCGGAAAGATTTTTCACCTCATCTGTCTTGTTGCACTTCAACCCTATGAAAACTCTCGGGTTGATTTCGAAGACACAGAGATTACCCCTAAAGACGCGAGAAAAATGTTGGAGAAATTCATATCGAGAGGAAATATCGAGAATTCAATGAATTTCGATGAAGAAGATAAACGGGACACTCCGATTTCTCAACAATTTTCAGAAGAGGATGATGAGAGGGAAAATGCAACAGAGTTCGATGATGCGAGGGAGGGAAATTCGTCGATCGACATATGGATCGACGACTTAATGACGAAAGCGCGAACAACGAATCTCAAGGGCAAGGATATAAATCCTTTTTTTTTACCTGATTTTTTCGATCGATTTGCTGATGTTGCCAAGGAATTTCCATTGTGGACCGCAGTTGGAATGCCTCTCGGCACGAAACGTGCGACATCGGCCTACGTTGAGGGGTTTTTCAAGGAAATAAAAACCCACACTATGAAACATTACCCCCGGCCTATCTCGGTTCACAAATTTCTCAAAATAAGCGCTGAGGATATAGAAGGGATCAATTGCATAATGTCGAGCAAGATAGTCCGGCATAATAATGAACGTTTACACATTTTACAACCAGAAAGTGAGGTTGACGATGCGCTAGAAATTGCCGAAAATTCTAGTCCTGCGTTAAAAAGTATTGAGCCAAAAAATGATTCCGATTTATTCTCTTATGAAAATTGGAAAGGCAAAGGCGACGCACTGAGATTGCATGTTCATCAGGAAGCTGTAATTGCAAATGATCCATATGGTGCAATAGAAATGGATGTGCAACATGAAAACACAAGTACGATGCTCGACGCTATACACAATGATCACTCGTACACGACACCCAGTGACTCAGGGACGATCCATCACAAGGATGTCAGCTACGACAATTTCAAAAGTAATTTGAAGCACGATGCCGGCTGTACATCCTCGTTGAATGAGATTATGCACGAAACGCCTAAGTCGATCCAAAAGCCTAAGCCGATCTACGATTCCAAACCGGTCCAAGAATCCAAGTCGATTCAAAAGCTTGAGCCAATCCAAGATTCCAAACCGATCCAAAAACCCAAGTCGATTCAAGATCCCAAGCCGAGCAAATATTTCAGACCATACCCAGAGATACAGCAACAGAACGCAGTTTTCATTGAGACAAAAAACGAATTCAAAATAGCTCTTTTGCCCAATGGCTCAAGTTCCGGTACGGTCGTTATGGATAACAACAAATATGATGTACGCAGTACTTGTGCTTCTGACGCTGTGATCCAGATCTTGGCAACGGCTGCCATAGATTCAAACGAATATTGGAGATTCGTGCAGAATGCTAAGAGCAGCACTTTCGAATTCTTGTTAAATTTCATTTATAATGGTGCCTCGAAGGATTTATTAAAGGATCGTGCGCGAATTTTGGCCAGGTCTAGTCCACCTACACCTGAAGTACAACTCCGGGGACGAGTTATCTCATATTTAATCAATTGGCACAAAAATATTGCCAACACCGCGGAGATTATGCTGCGCGCATATCCTAGCATAATCGACGTTAATGAATGCTCAATTTGTCCCAAACGCGAGAGTCATCGTATCGTGATAGCACCAAATCATAACATTATCTTTAAAAAAGGTTTTGCTGCGCTTGAAGAGGCCCTCGAATTTCGCTCAACGTTGTACGATCTGAAATGCCCAAATAACTGTCCAGGTACAGTTACTCGCACGCGTATATTGGAACACCACATCGTCATCGAACTCGACATACGACATCCTGAAGATTTAACTATGTCTCAAAAGTGTTTACTTGGCGATTTGCCAAAAATGATGTACCTGAGACAAAATCAAACTACAGTTCTTGCATACCGGTATGTTGATTCTTAAAAACCTAATCAACCTAAAATCAGCCTTCATGTCGATTTGTATTCTCCAAATTGTCAAAAATCTATCAAATTTTATCAAATTTATCAAAAAACTATCGCACACTCTTGGCGGCTTGGAGGATCGTGGCAAACATTTAGCGATATGGCCAAATACCCGACGACATCAAAATTGAGAACTCAGATTGAGCCACATCTCGCGATTTATATTCGCACAACGCACCAAAACTAATGAGAAATCTATGAGGTTCACCGCACTGCTCAGGTAACTTCTCTGATGACTATTATTTTTATCATCGAGGCTATCTGTGTATTGAAATGATTGCACGATTTCTGTTCAGTTTCAGTTTCATTATGGGTGGAAAAATCAGGAACGACGTAGGGAGAGGGAGACACTGGAAAAATTGAAAAACGACAAATTTATTGAAAAGGGAAACGAGCTGATGTTGGCGCAAAATCTTCATTCATATTTGCAAGTTTGCCTCAGCTGCGGAATAATGACAGGAAGGGCTTACCAGACGCTGATGCATTATCGAAAAAATGGCTTCAAACAGAAAAATGCGACGAAGATAGTCGACGTCGGCCTTTACAATATTACGCTACATACACAGCATTCGCGAATATACGCAATAATTGCTGTGCATCATGAAGGAAGATTCGATAAAGTCTTCGCCTGAAACTTACGCCGCAGTTCTTGAGGCTCTGGGAAGATTGCGAAAACGTGAAAAGGAGACAGGTGAGAGCGAACTTTCGGGTGCGTTCTTAAACGCAGTTGTCAAGCAGATCTGCTCATATCTGCTGCATCCAGATACATCCAAGATGTATGTAGAAAAAGTTGCTGCTGCAGTGTCCCCCAATTTTTCATTACCAATCTAACATTGGTAATAAAAGAACGCTGGAAAATACTAATAAAAGAACGCGTATGTGAGCAGATCTGAGCAGATCTGCTCGACAACTGCGTTTAAAAACGCATCCTTCAACTGATGAGAAAAAAAAACTTTAACAACAATTTTTCAAGAAAAATATTTTCCCGAGCAAGGTTTATTATCCTTCGTTTGCTTCTATTCAGAATTCTTGGAAGCAATCAAATTGGAGATTGAGGAAAACGGCATAACGTTTAATGATATCGTTAAAATACCAAAATACGTGCTTGATCAGCGTAAACATACGATGAAAAATATAAAATTATTTCAACCGGATTTTCAACCGATGAACGAGATTCTCGATTACACATACGATTGTCGTCTACCGGAAAAAATCAATCTTACGGAATACCTCGTTAATCCAAGTCTGGAGAATAATTTGTTCACAGTCGAAGAACTTCGCGAAACACTCAACGACTGAAGAACGAGGTTGCCGGTGACGTAGTCGTGAATAGCATCGAAAAATAAATTGAAAATGGATTATTAGAACAAATGAATCAGCAAAAAAATTATTCAAATCACGAGAATGTTCACCATTTTCGCTTTCTTGTTAATAGCGCGCAAAGTTTCAGGATTTTCAAAATCCATCACACTTTTAATTCATGATTTTGGACGCACTAAAACTGCTCACTAGTTTGTATCTCTGGAGAAACGTTATTCGTCAAATATATTTTGTCGTCAGGGTGAGATTCTGGAGTTGGACAGACGGATAAGCGACTCTACCGCCAAAGTAATCGACAAAGGGTAGGAACTCGTCAAAGCGAGAAAAGTCGAGAGTAACATGGCCGCTGCGGTTGACAGTCGCACCATGTGCCTGCCTGTTTTGGCTGCTTATGCAAAACTACAGAGGCAGCTCAAGGACAAGCGTTATTATCCAGCTCTCAAGACTCGAACAATTGGAACATCAAGATTTGCCTAAAGTTACAAATTATCGTTTTTCTTCGCAAATCACCGAACAAATACCTCTGTAGGTCATCAACCTTTAAAAGAATTGAAAAGTCATTAGGATGTCAATTGTTATAGTTTTTTTTTCAGATTGCGCGAAAATATCAAAGAAGCCTCGATGTCCGACTTGAGAGACTTTCTGGAGAATATACCAAAGTATTTTCCGAAAATTGGGGAAGTTGCTATGCGACATGTAAGTTTTCAAATATATTTCATAGAAATGAACGATGCTGAAAGTTTCTATCGTTTTAATGCAACAGAAGTAGTTTATTTTTTAATAGAATTCATTCTTCCTGAGAAACTTATGAAGCAAAAAATCGTTGAAATGTATTTTGGGGTCTTTATTAAAGACTTGGGATTTTAGATGCACAAGTAAAACGCAAATCCCTTTAAAAATTAGTTGAAAAAACTTGTTTTCGTTGCATCGCAACGATGCTTCAGAATCATATCGAATCATATCGAGGATGCTACTGAATAGAGAACTTGCATGTTTTTTTTTTAATTTTTTTATTCGAAAGTAGGATAAAAAATAATGTATTTCCCAAGACATTTTTTTTTAAAAGAAAGTTGACGCTGCAAATAAATATTCTTTGACTCTAATTTTTCTCGAAAA
Source organism: Alloplasta piceator (assembly GCA_946863875.1). Classification (NCBI taxonomy): domain Eukaryota; kingdom Metazoa; phylum Arthropoda; class Insecta; order Hymenoptera; family Ichneumonidae; genus Alloplasta; species Alloplasta piceator. The sequence continues at coordinate 41,609,460 of OX333072.1, read as the reverse complement.
TTTTGAATTGGCAACCATATTGTTGTACCCAACTATCAGCGCTGCCAGTGTCGTGTCCGGGAACCACGTCTCATTGTAAACAGTTTCTGCTCTCGGTGACGCAAAAATCTAACCTATAACTTACGTATAACCATATAACCTACAGTATAATATTCTTCAATATTATTATTTACATCAAAAGTATCACAGAAAAAATAAAAATTGACTAAGCAATTATGGATTCATTCACCCCGCAACCAAACTTGGATTGTTTCATGTCTTGTTTTGTACGACTTACACAATTTATTATGTGCAGTCGAGTGTCCTTATGCTGAGGCAACGAATTCAGACGTACATAGAAGCACAATTCCTATGCCTCCACACGAACTGGGGTACACGCGTTAGTTCTGCACCCCAGTAGCTAGAGGCGCTGGCGGCGCCGTATGCGTGTATTGTACACCAACGGCTCACCGATGTAACACCTAAATATTTTTCACCGTAGCTCCGCCTCCTCGCTTCATCTCTCTCTTGCTCCTTGCGGCTTTATGCACTGGGGTAATGGCGCTTTCTCGCTCTATCACGCACTCTTTCTGAACTTTCTCGCTTCATCTCTCTCTTGCTCCCGGCGGCTTATGCACTGGGGTAATAGCACGTTCTCGCTCTATCACGCACTCTTTCTTAGGTCTCTCGCTTCATCTCTCTCTTGCTCTCGGCCGCTTACGCACTGGGGTACTAGCACGGTCTCGCTCTATCACGCACTCTTTCTCAGGTCTCTCGCTTCATCTCTCTCTTGCTCCCGGCCGCTTACGCACTGGGGTACTAGCACGGTCTCGCTCTATCATCATTCTTCGCTCTCTCGCTTCATCTCTCTCTTGCTCCTTGCGGCTTATGCAGTGGGGTACTAGCACGGTCTCGCTCTATCATATACTCTTTCTCAGCTCTCTCACTTCTCTCCCCTCCAACTTCCAGTATCACACCACGAGTTAAAGGTCCATTGTCAGTCCGAGCCGGCACGTGCCTTTGTGTTCATTGTTTCCTTGGTTTTTGAAGATATTTAAAGGGTCTTTATGTAATTAAAATGCCGTCTCGGAACATTTGTGTATACCGTGGCTGCTCCAGCAGCAAATGGAAAGAACCACATGTCACGTTTCACCGTTTTCCATTAGATGAATCGACGTAAGTCTAGTTTATTTATTGAAAAATGATGTTTTATTTGAAAACATCTGTAGAGAGAGACACATTAATCCCACTGAAATGGAACAAATTAAAATTTCGTTATGAAACGCGTACGGAAAAAGATTAAATCCGTATAATTGCGGTCACGTAGGTACAAAGGTTTGGTTTATTGGATATGATTCCCAGAGGTGCATTTTTTTAATAGCATGTCATGCCATGACACATTTTTGTTTTGTGCGTGCTTTAAATATGTGCGAGAGAGAGAAAGAGAGAGTCAGAAACGGCGACGTATACTTTTCTCTCTCTTGAGACCGCCCACTGGGCGTACGCTGTTTGACGTGACGTCACGATCCGATCACAGCGCCGCCAAGCGACAGTTTCTGTCCGAAAAAACTTGTCTCGGATCGGAGCATAGGAATTGTGCTTCTATGTACGTCTGAATTCGTTGGCTGAGGCCTGCCCTGAGGGACATTGCATAAACGCTTGTCTGCTGGACAACGAGTGTGCGATGAATGCCGCCTGTCAGGGCAAGAATCATCATTCGTCGTGTCATTGTGGTCCCGGTTATTTCGGCAATTCCGAGATACTGTGCGAGAGAGCCGAATGTACGAGCGACGACGAATCGACGAATGTCCGCAAATTCTGGCGCGCGAAAACAAACGATGCGTCGATCCGTGCTCTGAACGTTCGCCTTGCGCTCAGAATGCACAATGTTACGTGAGAAATCACGATGCCCTCTGTCGCTGTCCTGAAGATACATCAACCAGTGATCCTTTCTCGTACTGCGAGCGTTCGTCACATACGGGCGAATCGGAATGTCTCAAGGACGTCGAGTGTCCGAGCAAACTCACGTGCATTGATGAATTCTACGTCAATCCTTGTCACGTGATAAGACCTTGTTTGGAAAATGCGAGATGCGATGTACTCGATACGACATCAGCCAGAACGATGGTCTGTACTTGTCCCGAAGGATGGATCACCGATTCCGATAGAATATGTCGACAGAGTAAAGAAATCAAAATTTAATCAAAGTTTGCGTACATTAAACAAATTGTAAAATTTCCCAAGCCAAACGTAAAATTTGTCCAAGCCAAAACCAACTCTATTTATAATAATTTGAAAATATAGCTTGTGATACTAAAATTGACAAAGCCATACTTATTCATAGATAAAAATTTGTGAATGCCTAAAAAATCTAAAATCACAGTATGCAAATTCTTCATGTACAATTATTCAAAAGTATTTATTGCCAGTCTTCAAAAAATCCAAATCCATACCTACAAAATTTCAATTCAATAATTAATGATAGTGGAGTAAATTATGATAGCGGAATAAATGTTATGATGAAAAGTTACAGGCATACAAATCTGGTAAATTTGACGATTAACCATTTAGAATTATTAATTTTCAGTTCGTGAGCGATGCAAGCAGGACTACGAGTGTCCATTCCAAACGACATGTTTTGACGGCGAATGAATAAATCCATGTACAAAGATCGAACCTTGTGCGACAAATGTAATTTGCAAGGTTCTCGATTCCAAAACATTGAGCACCATGGTTTGCGAATGTTCCCATGGATATCATGGTAATGCTGTTGTACGATGTGACAAAAGTAAGTAAAGCCATTAATTCTGACAATTGAAACATTATTTTTCAATCGTTTTGTGAATGGAAAATAATTTTTCAATTATTCATGCAATAAAGTATAAATTTTCAATCGAACATTCGATGCATTGTTTTCATCATTTGAATTGCGTCATCAACGACTTTTTCATTCTTCTAGCGAACGTATGTGACGTCGAAAAGGGTCAAATATGCGATGAAAATGGAAATTATGTCTGCCCACCTGGTACTGCCAAGGACGAGCATGACAATTGCTTACCTTATTTCAAACGGAAACAGGAATGATCATCCCTCCCGATGGACGTTGCGTTTGTGCCCTTGAGAGAGGAATGATAATCGACGAATACGGAAGATGCGTTTGTCCTATTGAGCATGGCTATCGTCTTGATCGCGAAGGATATTGTAATCCATGTAAGTCATGAAAAAAAAAAATTCACTGGATAAAAGAGACATTTTTATTTTTCTTTCGACAACGTTGATGAAATTTTATAATTTCTCTTTCAAGATGTTGCCGTATGTCGAAATGACGATGAATGCGCCGACGACAGATATTGCGAAACGAAAACGGGAACTTGCGAGGATCCTGACCGCGAACCGGTCTGCGCAACGAATACGATTCGCACGGCGAAAAAGCATCGTCCAACGTGCGCTTGCATAAATCGTTATGTCGACGATCCATACGTCGACTACAGTGAGTAGTTTTTTCAGACAGAGATTTTTTCTGCGCAAACTAGATTGAATATGCAAAAATACATAAAATCCGAGATTTACGCTTTTTTTCGTTCATCTAAAAAAATTCATTAGAATGTTTTTTTCTGCATGTCACTAATTACTGATGAAACTAATTGTGACTAACTATAGTTAAAGAATTAACAATTATACGACGGGAAGCATTTTCATCGCGCGTAACGTTCGAATTCGTTGCTTATGGTACCGTAACACGTAGTTTAACGAAATTTAATGTACTAATTGACTGACTTTCACTCTCACAACAGCTGAAAAATCCAAAGATGCGCGCACCGATTTTCCGATACCGGATATGGGAGCGAGCCATCTGTCGGACGGTGTTCAGGTACAGATACAAGTTCAGGATCATGGATTCGAGGGTGTTCTTATACGTAAAGGGACACAGCCAGAACGAACTGTGTCGAAGAATATTGTCTGTGCCAGCCGAAACGACTAACAAACGGAAATATTCAAGGTTGCCTTTGGCACCTGCGGTCCCATTCACGTAAACATTAGTAAATGTTTATAATAATCCACCAACCGAAATCCACCAATGAGCACTGTTGAAAAAAGAAATCAACATAATTTTGGGACGTAATAGTTAGGACTCATTACCGAACAAAAATTTATGAGTTTTCTGATATAAAGAATTAATTTGACAAATTTTATAAAATTTTATAATTTTATAAAATTTTATAAAATTTTATAAATATTAATTACTTTTATAAATATTATAAATTTTATAAATATTAATTACTTTTGGTTGAAAAAAATAGGGCCAGGCGAGTTTCGTGCTCATTATTCAGAAACATGCTCTACTCCTCACTTAGAAGGCTCAGCCTTATAACGTCAAATGTATATATCAAACTGGCGAATTATCTTTTTTTAAAAAACATACAAACTCGTCCAACCTCTCCTCATCAGTCTCAAACCGTAATATTAATTTAATTTTTAAGCATATATATAGCTGCACATATGTATATTTATCGATTTATCGATAAACGAGGAATGCGTTCCTGACCACGCGTCCTACTGGTTGGTTGACGTGTTTCAAGGAGCATCTCTTCCAGTGACTATATTATTATGTTCTCGGTGTTTTTTTAAATAAATATTTTTCTACCTTCGATTCAAAAATGACGAAAACTTTTTCAATCTCAATAGAGGATAGACGAACGGGAAAAATAAAAATTCCCATCGTACCTTTTCCTCTTCTTCACGTTGGAGAACGAGTGTCTAGATTGTTTTTTTAGTTCGACACCCAATACACGATAAAACTCCACAAATTACAGTGATGGGTTCTCGTCCGGGTGCCTTCTGTCTTGATTAGTAAATTCAACGTGCAGTTGCTTATACACGAAAAAAAAATACTACTTCTTCTAGTTGTCTGTCTCTGGTCAGGTCTTGTCTAATATATATATTATAAATATTAAACAACGAAAAGCAAAAGGAAAAAAATAGGAAACAAAAAACAACGAATTTAATTTCTGTGTAAAGTCAAACGAATTAGTCAAATATAGCTTTCTTACACCGTCTATTAGACAATTGTACATTTTATCTAATAAACAAGCTTAAGTAAAATAATAATAAAAAAAACAGGCAATTTTTTGTTTTTTTCCTTGTGAATCCTCGATCTTCAATCTGCCGATTTCCCGACGAGAAAGTAAAGATCTTCAAATTATGAATTTCTTTATTGAAGACCATTAGCACGGATTATTAAATGACGATTGGAAAAGATCGGATGGAAAGTATTTCGAAAAGTATACCTTGTGATTCTTCTGGGTTCGGATTAAATGGATTCAGCCTTTAATAACGGCGATGGGTCTTAATTTAATACATTTTTTCGATATTCCAGCTGCATGAGAAGTATCGACAACGTTCATAACGTTCTTATACGATTTCGGCGCTTCCTCCATCACTAATTACGGCGACGCCACTCTGATCGTTATTCCGAGGTCGTCGAGCTTATTGAGAACTTGCTGATAGTCCAAATTACGACTAGATTTTGCTCTTGATAAAGCTCGACCCTGGAGAAAGAATAGGAAGAAAAAAACATGTTGTTATTGGAAAAAATTCAAAAGTATTGGGGGGCTTGAGCATTTTCAAATTAATCTTACAGCTCCGTGACAAGTCGAGCCGAAGGTTTCATGCATCCTTGTGCGATACCCGTGAGTACGTAACTGCAAATTCCCCATTGTACAGCCTATGAGTACCGGTTGTCCGGTTAGCTGATAATCCACCGGAATCAAAGGATGATGCCGCTGCGGCCATAGAACTTAAATAATCTTGACCCTCCTGTGAACGTATGTGAGCGCAAGCGAGTTGTCGGTCATTAGTTTCGATGTTATCGCGTTTTATTGCCTTTTCCATTTGAACGAGAACATCTACAAAATTAATAAAGGTCGTGATAATATTCTAGCAGAAAGTCTTTTTTTCTAATTGCAATGAGTGAACGCACCGGTTGCAACTTGATGACCAAATCCTCGGCTGCCCGAGTATCATTACGCAAATCTGTCCCTTTTCCTCGATTCTTATTTTCGGTGCCGCAATTTTGTCGTATATGTCGTCGACCACTTGAATCTCTGCGTAATGATTGCCAGTGCCCAAAGTACCCATCTGCGATATTCGAAGAATATTTTTTCCAAATACCGGTAAACAATTTTACTGGGAAATCAATTCACTTTTCCAGAGATTTTCTTGCCATTGGGAGACTTTCGATGGCATTCAACATTCTTCCGTACTCCCGGCAATGTTCCTTGTCCTTAGCCCAGATGTACCCCCCCCCTCCCCTGACCCTGAGAGTCCAATCCATTCCGATTTCTAGGGTCTCTTCGAGATCTCGTGCGTTCATTGTGATTATACTTTTAGATCCGACACCAACGGGTACATATGATGGAGTAAGCTTTGAGCTATGCATTCCTGAAAAAAAAGATTGATAAAATGAAATGTGAATTTTTACATGAAGTGAAAAAAAAAAACAATCGCGGACATTAAAATTTGCAGATAGTTTCGCATTTTTCACTACTCCTGAATCTTCCTTCGTGAGCTTTCTCTATTTTGGCTTCATCTATCTTTGTTTCCAACTTGAAAATCCCGAGTGTTTTTCAAGTTTTGAAAATTCAATAACGACCATCATATGTTTCAACTATTAAATTTTTCTTCTGCCGGGTACGTACCTTCACAGGTGTGACATCTTCCTCACAGAAATTCGTACGAAGTAGACGAACACCGCAATTGATATCAAAACCCACACCACCATATTTCCTGAAAATATTTATCTTCTTGTACATCGATCGACTTTGTAAACATTAGAAAAAAAAAACTCTGAAATGACCAATAGCAAAACCATACCCTGAGTGAATATCTGGGACACGGACGAATCTGCTGGTGATACCAAGTAAAGCAGCAACTTTAGCGATCTACTTCACTCACAGGAAAAATCCTCTCACCATTCCGCTTGCAAGAATTTCTCAGTAACCTCCAACATCAGAAATTCCAGGGTCAATTGTTCAAGTAGAATACACGTTTGACCTTTATCCATCTTATGATTAATCACACCGCAATATAATTTACAAGGAAATTGATAATAATGAGATAAATGGCAAACCTTCATATTTGGCTGGAACCCTACCAGGACGAACGACAGTAACCGACAGTCGTTTGTCTTAAATTCCGACAGTTCCCGGCGGTCCAACCGTCGGAATTCATCACTCAACCGTCGGAATTTAAGACAAACGACGTTGGTTACTGTCGTTCGTCCTGGTAGGGAAACCCTTTTTTATTCGCCAACTCGATTCACCAATTTTCTCCAGATACTTGCGAGCTCCTCATCAAACTGTCGGACGACCATTTTTCTGGTGAATAATTCCAAAAATTACAGAATAATCGTAAATCAAATTTCAAAATTTTTTGTTCATGCTAGAGTATTTTGCATTGTTTTATATTCGATTTAGACATAAAGACTAAGACAAAATTGTAATAACTGTTATAATAATGACAAAAACATACAGCGAATTTTGAGGTTATGTTAACTCCAACGATAGTGCGACACAATCGTACGCGTGCATTATCGTCTCAAACAATCAAAAATACGGCCCATGGATAAAATAGCATCCCTAAAATAGGAAACAATGCTCACTCACCATAATCAACGAAGATTGAGTTCCATAGAAGCGTACTTCTTACGGGCCACTTGAAGCAAAGCTTTCCACGACTCGTGCAGCCGTGGGATGGCTCTGCGATCGACCTACTATGCCGACTGTCGGTAAGGTCGTCGATACTCCGCCCATGAACCTCGTGTTCTCGGCAACTTGCATGTGGCGGGAGTCGCATTGCTTCGTCTCTTTCCCCTATTTCTTTACCGCCCCTATTCGCGCATATAAATAATGACTCAAATGAAGGGAGTGAACTATAGTTGTAAAACTAGAAATTATTATTCATGAAAAAAAAATTTTTGAACGCCTGAAAAAAGTTTTGAAGCCATTAGAAAAAAAAAAAATCCTCAACGAGCTGGTCTCGATCGTAGGCACACGATGCGGACATCACACGAGTCCCCACTTAGCGTCCTCTATCGATCTGGTGCGAGAGAGAGCGCTATATCCTCTTAAACGGGAGCGAGAGAGAAAGCACGAATACCCCGACTCGTAGGGCGGAGCCTACAAGTTGGGGTAATCACGGACACGGACGCATACATGCGAGTAGTGTACATGAGCGCACACAAGCACAGGCGCCGGTGGTGCCATCTAGAAAGTTGGGGTAATCTACCCCAACTTTCTTTGCTTCAAACGGGCTGCAGGCTGTACGCTTCTATGGAACTCAATCTTCGTTGCCATAATCAAACCATATCACTTGATTAATCCAGCAAAAACATCAGAATCAGAATAGTTAAGAATTAGAAATTTTGAAGCTACCTTCACGCTCGAAATTGATTTACATTTTCAAAAAAAACGACGGACCGCCAAATTTTCTAATTAGTCCGCCAATTACCGCCAAAATATTAGAAAAAGAAAAAATTGAAAAAGTCAAAATTGCATTGTCTTCTTCTTCTTCTTCTGATTGGGGCTGGCTCTGGATCTGGATGTTGCACATAAGCAGCGTTTCCATACGGCCATGTACTAAATTTTTTTATAGATCTGAAACAGAAAGGGCGGACAGCGGCACAGTCGCCTAGGCGACTGTGGCGCTCTCCTCCAAAAGACGTACGAAGCTTGGGCGAGCTGAGAGCTCGACACCTGTATGGCAGGTGGGAATTTTGAGGGTAAAAAGACTAGAAACGATGTTCAATGCAAAGAAAGATTACGGATAGAAGTTAGATAGACAAATTGTTTGACTTGATAAATTGCATAATTGGTTTGATAATGCGCATGCTAGGATTAGCGATAAGAGATTCGATATTGTAAGGAGGAAAAATTTTAAGAGAAATAAGAGATCGAATGAGATGAGGGCGATGGGTGTCAAAGAGAGGGCAAGCCCAAAAGATGTGATTAAGATCCTCCGACTCGTAACCGCACGAGCAGGACGGCGAAGACGTGTAATTCTTCCTGTAAAGACTAGCCTGTAGATTGTAATGATTAGCGCGCATTCTGCAAAAAGTAACTAAAGAGTTCCGGTCCAGGTTCTTCTTATCATGGAACCAGGGCTTAGAAGAAGGATTGTGAAAGTTATTAATGTAAAAGGTGCCTTTTTGCTCGCCATAGCGGCTCAAAAAGCGAGAAGTTGTTTTTTCTGAGTGTGATCGGGCTAGAGAAAAGAATTCAGATGAGGGAAGAGATGTTTCAAAGGAGTCGCCAGTTGAGATAGCTGATTTTGCAAGAGAGTCTACTGATTCATTTCCTGAGATTCCGATATGGCTCGGAATCCAGATTAAGTTAATTTTTAAATTGAGTTTAACGGCTTCGTTTAGAGCCTTGTAAATTTCGATTGTGAAGGGTGAAGAATAACTTGATGATGAGAGGGTGAGGAGAGAGTGAAGGTTGCTGAGCGAGTCTGTGAAAATGTGAGAAGAAGGTATTTTATTAGAAACAATGATATTGATTGTGTGGAGGATAGCTAAGGCTTCGGCTGAAAATATTGAGGCATGCGATAAAATGCGATACTTAAGCGATGGAAAGAGAGGGGCAAAAAATGGCGAAGCCGACATATTTGAAAGGCTTCGCTTTAGAACCATCGGTGAAGAAATGGGTCGAGTCAGATGACCCGAATAAGGAGAGGAATTCAGAGTTGGGTGCAAGTGAAGCCTGCAATGAACGCCCGGTGTCAATGTCTATAAACGGAAGAGAAAGATAAGATGAAGGAGGAATTTCATAAATCAACGGAAAAGCATGTGAAACAATACTTGGTTTGAGGTGAAGAAATTTGCGATACGCTTTAATAAGAGGAAGGCGAGTGACTAACGAAGGTGAGTTGAGTAAGTTACGCGATCTAAGGGTGAGAATAATGGAAGGGATAGAATAGAGTAAAGGATGCTCAGAGAAGGAAAAAGTCTTCAGGAGAAATTTATCGCTGAGCTGTTGGAACCGGGCTGAGAGGAGCGGTTCGCATGATTCGGCAAGTACTATGTTAGTAGGAGTAGAATTTCGGAGACCAAGAGAGAGTCTTTTGGCTTTTCGCTGAATGACTTCTAATTTTTTAAGCAAGAGGTGGTTACTAGTGGGAATAACTATAGAGCCATACTCCATTGAGCTGCGGATGAGGGCTCTGTAAATGGAGAGAAGTGAAGATGGGTCAGCGCCCCACCAAGTACTACGTAGGCATTTAATAATGTTTAATAGGTTTTTACATTTTGAAATTAAGGAAAGTAAGTGAGGTTTCCAAGAAAGACGGTAGTCAAGTGTAATTCCTAAGAATTTAGCCTGAGTAGAGCCTACAACGCAAGTCGAATCAATTACAACCGTGGGTGAGAGAGGGTCAAAGCGCCTGAGGGAAAATACAACTAGTTTAGATTTGGAGGGCTCTATACAGAGACCTCTCTTGTGCAGATGAGAAGAGACTCCGTTAAGGCTATGTTGTATCGATGAAATAGAGTCTTCAAGGTAGTCCGATTTAGAGAAGATAGCGACATCGTCCGCGAATTGGAGACATTGGCTGTCTAAGTGAAGATGGTTTTCTAAATTGTTGGTGTATAGAATGTAGAGAAGTGGACTGAGGATGCACCCCTGCGGGACACCCCTATAAGCATGGAAAGGGCCGTGTATTCGACCTGCAATTTTGAACGAGATTGTACGAAAAGAAATAAGATTATAAACGAATTTACAGAAAGACCAGGGCAGGCCCAAGTCCTTAAGGTAGTTAATGAGAATACCCGGATCAACGTTATCAAAAGCGCTGGAGATGTCAAGAAAAATGCAGGCCGTGAATTGATTGTCGACAAAGCTATTGTAAATTTCCGTTGTAAGAATGGAGAGATTGTCGTTACACGATCTTGCTTTGCGGAAGCCGAATTGAGAGGGTGAAAGAAGCAAGTTGCTTTCCAACCATTGAATAAGCCGAGATTGGATAAGCCTTTCCATGAGTTTAAGGAGACAAGAAGCTAGAGATATCGGACGAAATTTACCTGCGGTAGATTTGGGAATGAAGAAAATTAAAAATTCGCGCCAAGTGTCCGGAAAAAGGCCCTTTTGTAAAAAGCTGTTAAAGGTGTCCAGCAGGAGCTTGAGGATAGGGTCAGGTAAGTTAGAGATGATGGAGAAATCTATTTTATCGACACCCGGGGCCGATTTACAATTACTTCTGCGAATAGCGGACTGCAGTTCTTCAAATAAGAAGGGAGAATCGAGGTGGGGATTATTTGAGAATGCGGTTGAAGGTGGAAAACTAGGGAAAAAACAGGAAGGGGGACAAATGTTAGGGATAAGTTTGGTTATTTTATCCTGGGAGTCGGTATTGCTGGCGAAGCCAGTTGGATCGAAAAGGTTCCTGTTACGAAAAGATTTAATTTTGGACCAAACTTTGTTGGAAGGAGATCTAAAGTCTATAGATTTAGTAAAATTAATCCAAGATTCTTTTTTAGCTTTTTTAAAGGTTTTTTTTGCTATTGCATCTGGTTTCGTAGCCTGAGTTAAGTTATTTAGGTTTGCAAGACGTCTAAATACGGCCCAAGCACGTTTACGATCTTGGTGAACCGTTTCGCATTCTGAATTCCACCAAACCGCTGGGTGGGATTTAAGAGGCCGAGATTTGTGATTAGGAGTTGGACAGGAAGTAGTGATTGAAGAATCAATTGCCTGTACTATGTTATTGTATTGAGTAAGAGAGCAAGGGTCCGGTAGTAAAGGAGCCTTAGAGATGAGAGATTTTTTGAATTGTACCCAGTCGATTTTTTTAAGGGAATAGCGATGTGAAGAGAGCGAGATGGTGGAGAGAGTAATGCCGATAGAGATGGTGATTGGAAAATGGTCGCTAAGAAGGGAGTCAGAGCCGACCTCCCATGTGCAAAAAGGAACCAAGTGTGAGGAGATTAAGGACAGGTCAATAGCGGATGGTGTAGTGTTGAGGTTGGGAGGGTCATACGTGGCTGTGCCGTCATTTAGACAGGAAAGTTCAAAGTCGATAAGTGAGTCTGAGAGAGAGGTGCCGGAGGTGCAGTCCGAACGACAGCCCCAAGAAGAGTGATGGCAGTTAAAATCGCCCGCGATGAGAAAATTTTCGTTAGGTGAAAGAGAATTGAAAAGTCGGTGCCATCCCTAGCGGATTGGGTGACGATGTTTTCACCCTGAAAAACCACTGAATCACGGTGATTTTTTACGGTGACAAAGTGCCCACAAAATCACCGAGATCCTGGTGATTTTAAGGTGATTCCAACGTGATTCCACGGTGATTGTCACGGTGATTTTGTGACGGTGACAATCACCGTGAGAATCACCGTGGAATCACCTTAAAATCACCAAGATCTCGGTGATTTTGTGGGCACTTTGTCACCGTAAAAAATCACCGTGATTCAGTGGTGACTTCATCCACTAGGGATGTAGGAATGTGTATGTTAGAGTTAGGAGTTTTGTACAAAGCAACTATAGTCAAAGGGCCTAGAGAGGTAGGAATCGCGATAGAAAGAGTCTCGAGAACATGCGGTACATGTAGTGTAGAGGTGATTAATTTGAAAGGTATGTCACGCTTAAGACAGATGGCAAGGCCACCGTGTTGTTTACGAGATCTATTTTTGACAATAACGTGAAAACCATTTAGTTTAGGTGGATTTGGGGAATAGAGCCAAGTTTCACATAGGATGATAATGTCAAATTGATTAGCAATGTTCAATAGAAGACCTTGTTTGTTGTGGAACCCTCGGCAGTTCCACTGAAGAATTTTTAGTTTTTTAATAAGAGCCATTTTGGAGCTGGATAGAAGCAAGAAGGGCGTTCAGAGCTGTAACGATGGGGGTGATTTGTTCAGAAAGGTCGAGTGAGCTGAGAATTGGTGAGATCAGTTGTGTGATGAGCGGAATAAGCGTGGGGATGAGGCTGGGATTTAGCATTTGCTGCGGAGGCGATTTGTCACGCACTGCTACGGAGTGTGCGCCTTGCTGAAGGGCAAAGCCGTTGTGAGCGGGTGAGGGTGTGTGACCGTGAGGCGCGAGGAGCAAACTTGCGTGTGCTGTACGAGTCGATGCGGTTGAGTTGGATGTGATGATCTGGGGTCTGATGTTTTTGCGCGAAGCGCGTGGCTGAGAGGAATGGGTGAGAGTGTCCGAAAGTTGATGGTTTTGATGATGTTGTGTAGTTTGTTGCTGACGCTGTTGTTGTAGCTGCTGCTGTTGTTGCTGCTGTTGTTGTGAGCGGAGGTGTTGTTGATGGAGTGAAGCTGAAACCGCAGTGGGCGCGGATGACGTGATGTTTGTAGGCTGAGGAACAGGAAGCGCTGGATAATGGATGCTCGTGCGAGGAGGCGGAATAGCCGAACGAGGAACTGAGTTGGCGATGAGCTGCCTTGCTTCGGTGTGAGAGATGTTTCTTTCTGCTGCAGTTTCTCTGATGGCTTTTTCGTGTAGAAAGGCCGGCCAGGATTTGCTGGTGGGGAGATGTTTTTCCTTGCAGTTTGCACAGCACGGCGGACCGTCCTTGTTCGGACAGGCCTCGCCGTCCGCGTGTTTCCTGCCTCCGCAGCGAATGCATTTGGATTTGCTTTTGCATTGATTGGAAACGTGGTGGAAAATAAAGCAGTTGAAGCACATTTTCACCGGACTGTGCCAAGGATCCACTGGATGGCGAACTTGGAAAAGCGAGACGAAATCAGGGCGCAAGCGGCCTTCGAATTTAAGATACACGGTTTGTGTAGGAATCAACTTGGACTCTGCGCCATCCGTCACTTTGCGGTTTTGACGTCGAGCCGTAAGGATAGGTGCAGGTGGGTCGGAGTGGAGGATAAGCTCCTCAACAGTAATATCCAGGGAAACTCCTCTTATGAGGCCCTCGCAAGTAACGAAAGAGTCGGGAATGAAAGCTACGAGGTTTTCCGCAGAGAGAACGGGAAGAGAAATCAACTCGTTAGCCACTTTGGCGTTGGCGAGAACCACGGAACACTGGTGTTTGCCGGAGTTAAACACATCGATGATTTGATTCTTGTTGTAGCGACTGAGAAGGATCCTGCCGACACGAGTGGCGTTCATTCGAGGTGTTTTAGCATCAAAACTGCGTGGTTGAAAGAGAACCACGAAGGGGCCGGAACTCTTCAGCGAATATCGGTTCTTAGTAAGACGAACAGGTAGCTCGTTCTGCGCGGGTGAATCGTCGTTCTTCTTATCGGAGACTTGAATTTTTTCTGAAATAGGAGTTTTCGACGGGGCATTCTTCTTCGAATTTCCGTTTTCGCCCTCCTGCTCGAGTGCACGTTTGCGATTGAGGCCAAGAGCCTCGTTGCGGAGGTCGTCGACCTGCGAGGAATAATCCATATCGCTATAATTGTAGGCGTCATTGGCGTCCGAATAGGACAGATCATCGATTGAGGAGCTGGTCGACTCGGAAGCCTTCCCCTGAGCCTGAAAAGACAAAGCCATGTCTCGCCGGACGGCTGAGACAGGCTGAGATTAGAATACTATGGCAAGAAGTGAGGTTAGAAACAGAAAGAAGAGTGAAAACAACTTATATCCGCTTATTTTTAGAAGAAAGTTAACACTTTGCGAAATAAAATATGCAAGACGAGGTTTGAGATCTCCTTGCGAATAACACACGATTGGAAACAACACACAAAACGATCAAATGAGAAACTCCGATTGTAAGAGGCGTCTGAACGTGGCCGTGGTAAAACCGGAACTCCAATTGCATTGTCAACTTAAGATCAGTGTACATGAAGTAAATTTGAGAACTAAATCTTCCCGCTTCTGTGGAACCAGTGTAGAGATCCTAGTCGGTCTCGTACGTTAAGCGCGTTGCGCGTTTGAGTTGAAGCGCACATGAACGTATGTTCGTTGGTCCAGTTCTCTTAAGTCGGTCAGGAAGGAAGGAGGTTGGTAAAGAAGATCCCTCTAAATAGTCTTCAGCGAAAAATATAGAGGAGGACCCTCTTAGCGTTTCGTCTCGGGTACAGTGCAGACTCATCAGTAGGGCTATGCAACTGTACCCTGCCCCAGACGCACCGGTGGTGGTAGAGTCTGGAAGCTTGGAACTGTTATATATACGAAACGCTGGGTGACCAGTCGTTTACGAGAAAGGACCAGGTACAATTGCGGATGCGCGCGCCACAGCACTCCCTCCCAGTAACAACGTTACGAGGACTCCTGGAAGGAGAGTGGCGCGCGAAGGAGCGTATTGGAGCGAAGGTGCGGATAAGGCATGCTCGTGAGGAAAGTGCGTCTCGTGCTGAGCAGTGTGCGTGTGCCGGTCCTGTAGGTCCCTCGAGCTCGTACTCCGTTGCGTTGCTTTGAATTTTTGTGATTGTACTGTCTGTCAATCACGTTGAGTTTGCGTGTTCGTATCACGTCGGGGTCACCAATGTAGAGATCCTAGTCGGTCTCGTACGTTAAGCGTTTGAGTTGAAGCGTACATGAACGTAAGTTCGTTGGTCCAGTTCTCGTAAGTCGCGTCAGGAAGGAAGGAGGTTGGTAAAGAAGATCCCTCTAGATATTCTTCAGCGAAAAATATAAAGGAGGATCCTCTTAGCGTTTCATCTCGGGTACAGTGCAGACTCATCAGTAGGGCTATGCAACTGTACCCTGCCCCAGACGCGCCGGTGGTGGTAAAGTCTAGAAGCTTGGAACTGTTATATATACGAAACGCTGGGTGACCAGTCGTTTACGAGAAAGGACCAGGTACGATTGCGGATGCGCGCGCCACAACAGTTTTATCATGATAGATTGATATCTAGATATTTCAAAGCTATGATGATTTAATTATTTCAGCAAAAAATTCTATCGTGTTCTGCCCGGGGGCCCACTGATATTAGTGGTATATATAAATTCTATGGTAGATGTAAAAATTGGGAAAACTTTTTTTTCATGAAGCATAATAATGTAATTTTTTTTCTCATCTTCTGCGAATACTATAGAAGTTTACTTTAAAAGTTATATCATGAACAAACCAGACTTTTTTTTGTACTGTCTTTCCAAGTTTTTTAAAATGATTTTTATAACTTCACGTAAAACTCTTATGCGATATGCAGAGGATAAGAAAGCATAAGTAATCATCACTTCCAAGGGCCCTCGTTCAGAAAAAATATATATATATTGTATTATTCAGAAAAATCTTGGATGTCTTAGCTTATTTTCACGAAATTTTAATGTCGTCGGCACATTACGAGAAAAAACAATTATATTTATATCTTTAGGTCTATGGTCAGAAACAAATATTAAAATTTTCCGAAAATGTGAATTGTTATAATTTTGAGGAGGGTTACTTTTCTCAAATATGAATACATTTTTATGTAATTATAATAACTATGACAATTTCCAAGAACCATGGGCTTACAGATAGGAAAATCAAAACTCTGGTAACGTTGAAACATCTGAACCCAAATAACAACATTTTAAATAACAATTTTTGTTCCGCACAATCCGTAGATTACATGGAAATCCGTGAAAAAAATATATCATGAGTGAGCCAATGCACTTATTCGATTTCTTTTTAAAGTTGTTTAAATAACTGCTTATAGCTTTGCATAAAATTTATGTTATATCCATAGAATATGAGCAAAGTAAGTAATCCTCATATTGATGACTCCAGATAAATATAAAATTAAAACAAAAATCAAAGTTATTGTGACAATGAAAAATCTGATTTTTTCATGATATTGGGAACTTCAGGAGAGGTATGACTTAATTCTGACGTCAGCAATATAGCGACGCAAGTAAATAGCTCGCTCGCGACTCGTATGTGACAGCGTGGTTTAGAGAGATTTGTCGTCGATTATTCTCAGCTCATTACAGATTATGCTACTCACTCCCAGACACAAGTGCGGTAGACGTGTAAAAGCAACTTTCGACCCTAACCTAAAAAATAACCACGTTCTGCATCCAAACTCCGAACTCCATATCTATATTATTGTTACGTGGACAATCTCAACAATTTTTAGAATAATCTCGAATTTATCCTAACAAACCTCGACGTTTCCCTAGTAACTTGTCTAACCACTCATTCTAACCGGTTATCCAACCGGAAATCTAACCAGTTTGAATTTGTGAAAATTCTACCGTCTTTCTAACCGGACTTCTAACCGCTACGCTTAATTTACCCAAGCTAGAATGGTGGTTAGAAACGCGGGTAGAATTTCAAATTCCATCTGCTACCAATATCTAACCATGCCTAACCCACTTTCTAGCCGCTCTTTCTTACTACTACGCATAATTTACTCAAGTTAGAATAAGGGTTAGAAAAGAGGTTAGAAATTCAAATTGCAACAAGCTGTCAAAACCTAATCCCCCTTTACCGGCTTTCTAACGACCACGCGTAACCACCGGACGGTTATAAATTCGAAATAAAATCTGAGAAGTGATTTTACGTACCTGGAACGGTGGTCACCAATTGAAGATGCATGTACCTGTAATTGGCATATTGATGTGGATATTACAGAGTCGATGGTGCGATACACAGTATCGTAAAATCGTAATTTTATGTATTATATTTTTTTTTGTTGCGTAACATTCACGCAATACCAATGTTCACGCAATACAATATTCTTTTTTTTAACACTATATGTTTTATTATCAAATCTAGCGAATATAATACCGAAAATTGAGTCTTGGTATGATCATTTTTCCGCGGTTTCTTCATGTACAGTCTATGATAATAAATATGTTTCATGTTTTTTTTTAAGTTGAATTAAGATTAATATAATATTAAGATTAAGATATATGACACCACTGTGATGAGCGTTGCTTTTATGATCTCAAGCTGGCAAGACACTGGGTACACTGCAGGCGAATAAACATTTTAAGACGAGTCCTGAATGCGCACTGACGCGGACCACGATCGTTCGAGCGCCACGAAAGTAGTTTATTTTGTCGTCCAATAACTTCGCGAAGACATTCCACAACGACGCATAAAATATCTTTATTTGTTAATAATATATATCTGTTAACAGAAACGTGCTTTCTTATTAAAGAACATTCGCGATACGCCATCATGCCTCGTCTTGGCTAGTCTCCCGTAGTGGCGTCTCCGGGACCTGTGATAAGTTAGCCGGACAACTTTAACTTTTTTAAGTTTTTATTTTACTAATCGTTTGGTGGTCGTTTGGTGGTGTTTGGTAGTCTAATTAGAACGTTTGATAGTCAATAGTTTTTGTTTTATACTAAAAACAAATTCTGGCGTTAAGTTAGCCGGACAAATTTTATTTATCAACTGATTTGGCGCGATAAGGGGGTAAATCGATGCGGAATCGTTTGGTAGTCACGAATTGCTTAGTTAAAAGGTTTGGTGGTAATTAGTTACGACAAAAACCTTAAAAACAAAAAACCTTCAATTAACGTGGGAATACGTCATCGGCCGATGACTGAGAGCATCCAATTGATGTGTGCAATAAATACAGCGGCATGTACATATCGATCGTCGCAGATCGTGTGGGTGTTTTGTTATTATAACGACAGCATAACGAGTTACGGAATTCG
Organism: Alloplasta piceator; assembly: GCA_946863875.1. Classification (NCBI taxonomy): domain Eukaryota; kingdom Metazoa; phylum Arthropoda; class Insecta; order Hymenoptera; family Ichneumonidae; genus Alloplasta; species Alloplasta piceator. The sequence continues at coordinate 41,590,928 of OX333072.1, read as the reverse complement.
CTGGTGGTTGTCGATCGACGACGCTTAATTTATTTCGTGAACGTACAAACCTGAGGTTAATTCGTGTTTGATCTACATAAAATTATAGCAAACAAATTTATCAATTTGATTTTATTATTTTCCTAATCGTTAGAGAATCATTTGGAAATGATCGGGGGCCTTATAAAAACGTAAGGGAGTTTTGAAAAATCGCAGGATCAAAATTGAGGCGTGAATTTTGCCGAACAGTTTCATAAATGATTTCCTGTGATTTTACTCCATTAATCGAAAAGTGATTGACTGTCAAGTAAAGCTTAATTGGAATAGTTTTACAATCAAGAGAAACCATCGATCTGTCTTACCCATCCGTCACTTTACGCCGCCCCACAGTTATTACCACGACCTGTCAATTACGCGTTTCTTTTCCATTTTTTTTATTTATTATCGTTTCGCAAATATACTCGAAAAAAATTAATTACAGGCGTGAAACGAATCAATAATCGGTTTACTTTGTGTACTGATAATGAGTCCAGCGAGTATCAACTGGGAGAAAAACATTGCTAAAGGTTCGTTGGATTTTGAGGTTACATTCTCGATCCAAACAAATTTTTAACATTTATCTTTCCCATACGAATATTATTTTTATTTGTCTAGGCAGAGGTAGGATCGGAGCCTCTTGCGGATGGTGATAACGTTAATCTTCTATTCTGGATGATCAATAACATATATACACACCGCAACACTTACTCTGGTAATACTTCGCAAAAGTTTTGCCCTGCAACGGTAATGCACCAAGAATATTTAGAAATGTGGCGTTGCGGGCATCGTCCTTCATCATGATTCAAAGGCCATGAGAAAAAGAATGGTTGCAATTTTTGGATTAAATTGTTTTTAAAATGGTAAATATTTATCGCTAGAAAAAACTTTCAATTAATCAGTGAAAAATATATTTATAAACCCAGACAGACATTTTGCCCCATATTGTCGGCAACAGCATGTCACTCAAGAGCAAGCCGTGGCGTCAGTAAGTAGCTTTCTACTTCCGCATCAAGCTCGATTCTGACGACACGACATTACGTAATAATGTTGCAATAATACTGCAAAAATGAAGGCTAGCTGAACTGCAACATAAACAGCACGACGTGCTGCGATTAAGACGCGAATACGCAGCGCGACGTGCTGCAATTAAGACGCAAATACGCAGCCCGGCGTGCTGTTATTTTGCTGCATTCTAACGTTAGATCTTAAGATAGTTATATCGCAAATCTGACGGCACGTGGCGTCAATATGCTGCTTAATTCGGAAGTAGAAAGCTACTTAATTGTGTCATGCTATGCCGTCAGAATTGCGTTACTGTGCCGTCATGCGATTTTCTACAACAGGTTTGTCTATCTGGGAAAGCTTGTGTGAAAAATCTGAGACTGATCGGTTATGCTGTTTCTGAGAAATCTTGCTGATCACCATTACAAATACAGTTTTGAGAAAAACGCGTTCAAAGTTTCAAAAGAACGTTACTCATAGTAATAACGGGTTTACAAGCACACTGGCAGCCATATGTATGACGCAGTTTTGTTTCGTAACGAACAGAATTGGAGCTATAAACCCCTGTTCTGTTTGTTATACTGGCAGTCCAGTGTATGTCTATAACTTGGAAAATGTTTGTCGGATTGACATGAAATTTATCTGTGTTTAGACTTAAATATATGTACATAACGACAATGAAATAAACAAAATTAATGTTTTGAAAATCTCAACTGCGTATAATCTCCTAAGGAATTTTTCACATAAGTCGGATCAAATGGAATGTATACAATGCGACATCATACAATTTCATGAAAATTCCATTTGCAATTCGTGCAAAAAAAAAATTATTTTTTTATTTTTTGGACCTGTCATATGGGATGATTGTCTTATATGCGAAATATCGTAAATTGTTCATGCATGCGTGATGCGACGGTGACGAGCCGGTAAAATTCAACGGTGACGATTGCGATGTCCAAATATCGGTGAAAAATCGCCCCCACGACAATCTAAGTGCAAACTTTCGAGTCCTCACAAATGGCACGTCATTCTTATCAATCGAGTCTTTCGAGATCAAAGATTCTCGCACCAGTGTCATTCTTCTCCACGAATTTTACAAATTTTGGTTTACCTCAAGACGTCGGAAAGTCGGCCGTTAAACTCGCCGAGACTCACAGAATCGTCAACTCGAGCTTGATGTTCGAGTCCGAACAACAGATCAATATTCCACCGTGCTGAAAATACGACAATCGAGAGTAAAACTATTGTATGGGTCGTCTTATTCTGGATGATCGATAATAAATATTCAGCTGAACAAATATAAATTTGTTCACGTTTATGTTTAATATTTAGTATATTTCAAAATATGTGGTCTTTATATATTTTGATATATTTTATCGTTGATACATTTCTATACAAAAATGTATCGAATGGTTGGGAAAAATTATGTTTTTCAAAGGGCAAGAATTGTAACCGTTAAATTTTTCCTATCAATATTTTGAACAATTACTCCTCAAAGAAATCGCGAAATATATGGAGCTCGAATTTCATGGAAACCTTTCATGGATTTTAGACATTAAGTTGAAAGATAAGGAACACAGGGAATTCGTATTCTTGACATTCTATATTTTATATTTCTTAAAATATGTTGTATATGATTTTCTACAAAATATGATAAGCTTTAAGCAGTGCATGAAATTTTTGAACATGATTCAAATGATGATACCGACTGTTCAACATAAAATATGAAGATAATTGAAGAATCTGAATTTTTCGAAAAATCTATCCTATCTGTCAACAAGGAAATAAAAGGGGGTTAAATTCGTTTCCTTTTGAATTTCAGATCCTGGATTAGCGATGGGCCTTCCATTATATCACCGTCTCGCGGAACTCGCTGGTGGCAACAGCGTCGTTCTCACTCTCGAGGGTCATCTTTCCAGAAGTTTGATAACAAGTTGCTTTAATAAATTAGCTGAATCCAATGACTTGCTGTTCCAAGGCTATCGGAAGTGTGGAAATTTGGGATCTCGGGTGCTTATGTCACCTCTGTCAATGGTAATACTCCGGTTTACGTTTCTCACCGCGAACTGAAAGAAACTAAAGTGTGTTTGTAATTCATGTAAAAAGCCTCGCTTTCCTCATCAGTGCGGATTTGGTCAAAACTGCAACACAATTGTCAAATTGGCGAGATTTTTATTTTTCGCGAAACGTTTGCCGGTATTGTAACTTTCGTAACGTTGCAGATATCAAACTTAGTTTTTGTGTGCAGATACCGTTGATTATAAGAACGGAGTATGTTAAAAATAAAAAATAAATCGTTTCGGATCCAATAGAATTTCAAAATTTTCGAGAAATGCTTGCAAACATTTTAGCTCTTGCAATTTTGTAGCTATCGATCTGAAATTAAGATCAGCCAAAATTTAATTTATAAAAAAAAAACGCTTGAGAAGATCGAATTTAATAAAACTTTGGATTTATTAAAAACAATTCGCAACAGCTCCAGTTTCTGTATTTTTTTAGCTATTGAGTGGAAATTCTTTTTATAGACAAGTAAATAGACAAGTAACAAGGACAGTTGACATCGAATGTTGAAGAATCATCCAAAGGATTCAGATTTAACAAAATTGTAAAATTTTCAAGAAGTCATGAAAAAATCGTCCATTTTAGAAATTTGCTTATAAAGGAAGCTTGGCAAACAATAAAGAAAAATGAGAGAGAATTTTGAATTTGTATGATTCTCTTTCTATCTTTCAGCCGTATACGAAAAAAGGCTGATTCCTGCAACTGCCGAACTTAACGATATCAAAAATCATCGAAATTTGTGGTTCCTTATCGATGGTCGACATCGGCAATTCGAGCGCGATATCTCGACATCTGATACTAATTCTTCCGACCAATAAAACATCGAGTATGCATGGTGTTACTCCGGACGATAATACGGAGAATGAGGACATGAGTGACGAGGGTAAAGCGACATCGTTTTGCGTGCTTTTGCACGGTGCAAAGTCGAGAATATGGCGGCGCTGTGCCTGCTCAATGACGATTGACACTGTTTTATATACTCGTGGGCTGGTGTGAAGAAAAAATCAAATTAAATGCTCACCGTGCTTCAGCCAGGTCTGACCAGTCTGGACGTTGTTCCTTGGGTCAGGAATTTCCGTAATTTGGGTCCGATCGACGATGTTGCCGGCAAACCCGGTGAATTCAGTTTTCCGGTGAAACCAACGGAGTCACGTAGCTATTCACAGAATGCGCTACCTTAGATACGACAAGTTGGCTTGCAATCCGATGTACAAAAGAACTGGGAGAAGCGAGAAAATTACCGAAAAAGCCGCAAAGATTTTACAAGGTTATTACACAATTTTTATATGAATGATTAGCCGTAATACGTTAGAGAATATTTTTTTATAATTTAAAAAAAAAATTATTTTAGGAATTGCACAGAGTTCGACGCCCCGCCTTGTCGATGGGTTTCGTCGAGCTGGTGCAAAGACTCGCTTCCGTTTTCGAGAGAGAATCTATTCTACTACCGTCGAATTTACATTTCGATTATACGATACAAATGGGCCACGTTGATGAAATGCTCATAAAACCTTACAAGAGCTGAAGAACAACATCACACCAGTCAGAACAAAATTTCATCCGGGCGATCAATGAATATAGTCAATCATACAATAATGATTTCAGTAAAGTCTATTTTTTTATCGTTTTATTTTAAGAATTTTCAATAAATTATTCCAATACTCATTTGAAAAATCTCTCGCGAATGGTGATGAAATAATAACGAACAAAATATTTAAAATCAACCGTTCCATTCGTCGCTCCTATCTCTGATCGACTCTGCCATCAATTGAAAAAAAAACACATAATAATCAATTCCTCGAAATTTATTCACGTTAAATAAGCATTCTGGATCAAGAGAGGCGGCAGCATATTATTGCCCCAAAATTTCTAAGAAAGTGAGATAATTACATTAACAATCAAGCGAATTCTATCCTATCGAAAAAACTTCAAAATGCAAAACGTACATTTTTTCTTTAGGTAAAAATAACAGTACAAAAATAAAATATTCGAAAAGAACCTTGTCCTTAAATTAACATTTATCTAATATGAATTTATAGAAATATTGCACGCTGAAAAAATAATTGCGGTTCAATATTAATTTTTTTTATTCCTTCTCTAATATTTTCAGCATTGTCACAGATTTTCCAGCAAATAATTTTGCCCTCAATAAAATATGTTGAAGTTTGCGTAATTGAAATATGCAACGAAAATATGGTCCGTTTCTCGAAAGTATAAAGATAATCGCTGGAACGCCGAAAAATTTCGAGCAATCGTTGATGGAACAGAGATAATGGTTTATTGCAATTATAAAACAAATTATAAATTAAAAAATAGACTGGTTATATAGTTGAGAATCTCACTTTCTACAACTGTTGAACAACAATTTTACGTCTTATTATCTTATCGTTTCTCTATTCTTGTCGAGTATACACTGCGAGATGCATTTCAATCACGTTTTTCGGGCTCCACATCGTTATCTTCGGTTGCATATCATCGTATTTCTCCCATCTTCCGCTCAACCGTCGACAGTACGCAACGAAATGCCCTGGTGTGTGTCCCACCACTCCAGATAGCCTAAACAGAAATTCTTTGTCAGCAATAAGTCATGGAAAAAATAAGCTTTCATCTAATTTCTATAATACCTTGTCAAAAGAACTTACCTAAAGATAACATTGGAATTATCTTCTTGGCGAAAGGAGATTGTCGGAGGAAGCTGATTACCTGAGCAGCGCATTCCTCTATCCGCCACTCTATTATTCGTTGTATCGCGAATGTCGAGCTCTATGAACAAATGGCGATTCAGCTTACTGTGAAGTGTGTATTTACTTTTGCACATGTGACACGTAATGTTATGAATTTGTGGCCAGAAATCCAGCGCCTTCTCCAAATCTTTGAAACCATGTTTCGTGATGATTCGATGATTTGGTGCCATGACAGGACACGTATTTTCAGAACGAGGGCAAACCAAGCATTTTTTCGTTCTAAAAACACTCGGCTCGGATGCCATTGCATTATTTACGGTATTTCCGATACTATCCCATGCATCGATCTCGTACGATAACGCCCTTTTTTTTGTTTCCATAGCAACGATGTGAGGGTGCCATGATTTTAATATGGATATTCTACTTTTGAGCACTGTGCGAGTCACTCTGGAACAAATCAATTCTAGAGCCAGCTTGAGTGTTTCGTTATTTGAATTTTTGGCAAATTTGGCATACGCGGGATCGTCCAATATGATGGTCATTAAAATATGGACCAATGAATCAAAACTACACGTAGATTTGACAAAAAATAGTTTGCCGTCGATTCTCAAGGGCCATCTAAACTTATTGCCATTAAGAAGTAAAAAGGCTTTCCTTGGATTTATGAGGTGACGATTTCGTTGACGAATTTCTGGACACGGCTGAAAGTGTTTGCCGATCTTGGACTTTTTTTCGTTTGCCTCCCGAATTCCAGAGGGTTTTTCCGCCTCTGAGAGCGTTGGTACAATATGGACTGGGCTGATTTCACGAGAAGATTTTCCTTTGTCTGAATCCAGATGCGCTCGTATGTCTTCGTTCGTTGCGCAAGCCAGTAAGTTTGTATCGTTGGATTTGCCGTACGCGTGATCGGATAATATTGTTGAGCTGAGGTCCATGGAATGTACGTTCATGGCTTGTTCGATGCTCGAGTGAACATCACTTTTGGTCGTCTCTTCCACGCTGTAATAATCAACATCGTCGATACATTGTTCTGCAGCTTTTCTTCGCCAGTTTTCTGTTGATGCCAGATCAGAATCATCGAGAATTCCTCGAATTGCACCGACATCAGAGAAAGGGGAAGATGAAAAGGCGTCAAACTGGCAATTCTTGGACTTTTTTTCGTTTGCCTCCCGAATTGCAGAGGGTTTTTCCGCCTCTGAGAGCGTTGGTACAATATGGACTGGGCTGATTTCACGAGAAGATTTTCCTTTGTCTGAATCCACATGCGCTCGTGTGTCTTCGTTCGTTGCGCAAGCCAGTAAGTTTATTTCGTTGGATTTGCCATACGCGTGATCGGATAATATTGTTGAGCTGAAGTCCATGGAATGTACGTTCATGGCTTGTTCGATGCTCGAGTGAACATCACTTTTGGTAGTCTCTTCCACGCTGTAATAATTAACATCGTCGATACATTGTTCTGCAGCTTTTCTTCGCCAGTTTTCTGCTGATGCCAGATCAGAATCATCAAGGATTCCTCGAATTGCACCGACATCAGGGAAAGGGGAAGATGAAGAGGCGTCATTCTCGCAATTTTGAGTATTATTTTCATTTTTTATTAAATCCATTCTTCTCGTCGCCATGGTGTGATTCATTATTTTCGCATTAAATATAGGAGATGTTCCTTTCAAATTGTCCGCGTGCATCTTAAGAAACAGATCGGCACGCATCGGTGGTTTCACTTTTTTTGGCAAACATCTTGTTTTGAGTTCGTTGAAGTATCCTTCCACGAAACTTGACGATGCGTGAGGCGCTCGATATGGAAGGGCCACGCTCGTCCACAATGGAAACTCTTTCGTAAGCATCGCAAGATTTTGAACGAATTGTGGTAGATAAAAGGCATTCAAATTTCTACCAGAACCTATCGCGTTTTTTGCTTTCACAAGCTGGGGTCGGAGCCATCGCTCAATGGGAGTGCCGTCGTTAGGATCTTTATCCCATTCTGGAATAAAATTCTTTTTAAAGATCTCCGTTTCGATTGGTTCTGGCTCGGACGTGTCGTCAGTGTTAAGTACATCTCTCATCTTTGCATAATTGGTTTCATCTTCCTGAACTTTTTTCATTTTTTCCTTGATCTCTCCGAGCGCCATGTAGTTTTCCAGTCTTTCCCTTCCTTCCTTCGCCGTCTGTGCCAAGGAAATTTCGAGTAGAGCGTCTCCATGCGTTTGTAATCCCACGACGCATGTCAGGACCAATATTTTTTCGATATCTGCAAGTGTCTGACAATCGACGAGCAGCGCAACACAACGAACGTAAAATTCTTTGATGCACGGGTGTGTTACTTTTTTGAAGCACTTCCATCGACAAACCATGTGTATCAAGTGCGCTACATCGATCCTTATAATCGTCACGGGTCTTTGTAGCTCGTTATCGCCTGCAGCTATCAAGAAATACAAGTTGACATACGACTTTATTGTCTGGTTGTTAAAAGCCAAAGAGAGAGCAGACAAGAGAGCACGAGCATTGTCACAAACTGCTTGCTTTGGCTTGGGCGCTCCCTTACGTAAAAACTGTTTTAACCAGTACTCGATGAACTCTGTGTCATGTTTCTCCGAGATCATTTGGCAAACTGGCAATGTAACTCCCTCGAAGTTTATAACAATGACATATAAAAATATACGACCAGATTTTCCATCGTGACGTTCGATCCTTTTCACCAGACTCCCAGTCGAATCGAGACAAATGATCGAACGATCTTTCATTACCCGTAAATATTCTTTGTAGGCGTGCAGTTGAGCTGCAGTACCGTAAAATGTGTAAAATGGCCTTGAACTAACCGAGTCGATGAGAGCTTGATATTTGGGATGCAAGTTTATGTTTTCGATTGTTCTAATGATATCACGTCCGCCTTCGCTATCAATGCCATATTCTTCATCAATAGCTTCTTTTTTGGCTCTTCGCAAGACATTTCCGCGGGGCAGCCAAGGAGGTTCTGTGTCCCCAGGCTTCATATTCTCACGTGCTTTGCGATTCCTCCATCCGGAACAGCCCTCCGATACCAACTCTTTTCTCGCTTTCTTTCTAACGTCGCCGCTAAAATTACGCTTAACTTCCGCATGATCTGTGTATCGTGTATCACGTGCTTGCATTTCAATGATGAATCCATCATTGTCCACTCCGACTGTAGCATTTCCTTTGAAAATATTTTTGCAATCAGGATCTGTGCACTTGCCTTCCATGCTCAATTTGTACGACGTTCAGTCGGACGAGAGAATCGACTCCGCCCGCTTAAACGAAATCGCACAAGGCATTCTAAATTGGTTCCAGAATGCATCTGCGATTGTATTTGTCCAAACTCCCGGTTGTAATATTTGTTTTTTTCGTTTTCCATAAATAACTGTGCCGTTTGGCTTGATGTCATTCCATTTTTCGCGCGTTATACACAAATCAAACTTGTCCGTTCCGTTTTCATCTTTATCATCCGAAAAGGACGGATCCTTGTTCGAACAATCGGAATTCCCCATCGTCGAATCATCGTGAACTGTGGAATCATAGTTCGGTGTTTCGGTGGCTTTGACCACGATACCCTCATCGGATCTGGCTGTGCTGAGTATGCAACGACGATTTTCGCGCACATTTATGTACATGCAATGGGCATTCCAGAAGCGTGATTTTTCCGGATTTTTCTGTCGAAGAAAATCGCTCATCTCTTGCCATACATGAGATGAGTAAGACGGAAGATCATCAGAGCGGAAGTGGTCAATGAAATGTTTCACGACCGCAATTGCATCCTCTTGCGACACCGCCGCCACTCGGGGCATTGTGTAAAAAAAACCTGTAACAGGGCATAAAAAACATGTTAAAAGTAAACCAAGTACCTCCAGCGGGAATTGATATATATAGTTACAGTGGCTCATTTTTGCACATTTTTCATTTTACAGATGCTACTTGAAATTCTGAATGAGTTAGGAAAATATATAGAAAACAACGATTAAAATTTTTCAAAATTTAAGATTTTTCAAAATAAATTAAGGGGACTGAGTCGGTTGAGAAATTGCAACTGCGTAACTGCAAGATCTTGTCGACAACTCTGCATAGAAATGTAACCGACAGCTTATATTCTTCTACGCTCTCCAAGCTTTCTTTCAGGTGAAAGAAAAACCCTCAAGGGCTACCATCATCCTGATGCGCAGCATTTTGAGTTTTTTCAGTCTGCGCGTGATTCAGAAAAGACCGATCAACGGATCGAGGTCTAACTAGTCTCATTTTGTTCGCAACGAATTCCCATCGGGGATGAGTGTGGCATATTTTTTGTTAAGGTTTCCATTTCAAAGGGACAAAGCAGTTTTATAGTTATTCAGTCAATTTTGCTTCTCTGATCAGAGTACCCTTTATATTTCACACTTCAATTGACCTAAAACAAAAATGTGTCACACTCATCCCGGATAGGAATTCGTTGCGAACAAAATGAGACTAGTTGGACCTCGATCCGTTGACCGGTCTTTTCTGAATCACGCGCAGACTGAAAAAACTCAAAATGCTGCGCATCAGGGTGATGGTGGCCCTTAAGGGTTTTTCTTTGAGCTGAAAGAAAGCTTGGAGAGCGTAGAAGAATATAATCGGTTGGTTACATTTCTACACAGAATTGTCGACTAAATCTTGCAGTTTCGCAGTTGGAATTCCTCAACCGACTCAGTCCCCTTAAGGAATATTGAAATAAATTGCCATCTAAATATATTTCTTTACTATAAACTGTTTTCTCAGTGTAGATTGGTCCGAAAAAACTCAAACTCAAACGTATAACTTCGTATAACTAACACATGCACAGTGCTTACTGATACACCTCGACCGTCGGATGAAAAATCACATATTTGTGAAATATTGCATATCAATTCAAGGGATTGAAAAAAACGTTTGTCAGTTTCGAAAGAAAATTACTCGGAAAAATTAGCGAGGCACGAACCAATTATTTGTTGGAAAACAACAATTGGAAAAACAATGCAAGCACGTGGGTTTTCGTGAAATGCGATTAAGGATGTGTGGGCCATCAAATTCACCGTGCATCTATTCATTTTTTAAAACACATTATTATGTACAATATGAATGATACATGTATTTTGTGTTAATTATAATTAATTATACAATGTAGATCAAGTCTACAAAAGATACAATCATTAACTTTCAGAACAATTTGTTCTTTATTTGATTATTTTTTACTCAAGGTAATGTCCGTTTCCAGCAACCAATGCAAAAATGCAATCAACTAATCAACCAATAAAAATGGATTATAAACGACGGATGTTTCGCACTCGCACATGAGCCGAACAATTTATGTTCAATTGAGATTTTTCAACAAAGACCACGTGTGTTTTTCTTTCAATAGTCAAAAATGTGAATAAGCTTTGAGTAATATTTAAAAAAATGTATTTGCTACTTTAATGCATGCTTGATTTTCTCATTTTGTCCTAGATTATGCTACTTCCGGTTCAAGTAACACGCGGTTTAATGAGACAGAAAACATTAATTTTTCTTCACCAGGCCAGGACATTTACTACAGCACGAATGACGAAGAAGATGAGAATGGTAATTTTGAAATGATAATGTAGGGATTTTTTAATCTCGGTATGTAGGTCGGTATGTATTGGAGGATAAATATCGACATTATCACCCTGCAGTATCGAAAACCATTTTTACAATACTCGATTTCAATATAGTTCTGGCGAAAATAGAGACCCATTCATAGTTAGCCAATAATAATTGAGAATAATAAATTGTAATGAATAATTACAAAATACCGCGTATCGACAACGATAATTGCTGCCGACAAAAAAGACTTTTCTTAATTTAGACATTATTATGCGTTGCTTTGGATTAAATTTTAGTGGGACTTCATTCGAGCCGCAATACCGCGGTTGTCTCTCGAAATGTTATTGATACCCATTCTCTGATGAGGGAGAAAATGTGGATGGTATTCTTGAGGCAATAATGCCAGTATGATGCGCTTTTGTAAGGGAAAAGGCTAACTATAAATGACGATAACGATCGCATGAATGCAAGGGAAATAGCATCATAGAGATTGTGTGAGACAAGAGGGATTCTGCTCCTTGAAAGTTGTCGTTTCGTGATCGCGAACGAGAGTTGAAATTTCTACTACGTTTTTTCTTGAATAAGTTCATGAAATAATGCAGAAATAGTCATGGCGATTATCCATTAATTACAGCGACAACCCTGCTATGTTTTTTTATTGGATCCAACAATCTATGAGAAAAATGTCAGAAGGATGTTGAGGTTAAGGTCAAGCGCAGTGAAGATAATGGTTTCTCATAGTGCTGCCGGGAAGCCATCAATGTGGGACACTAGGAAAGGAGATATTGGTAGCTTATATGAGCGGTTACATTATTCGATACCTTCTAATTATATTCAAGAACTACAGATTTGACAGGTAACTTTTTATGCAATAAGTGTTCAAAAGTAATAAACTACTTGGTTTGCATTAAGGTTGCGACATTCAATCACATTGAGCTGCTCAGAGGTGTGATGGAGAATAATCTGGACAAATTTACCTCCAATTGATGTTTCCTCCATCTGTCTTTGCAACAGATATCACTTGCAACAGGAAGTGCTGCCATGATGACAGACAGACAGGTACTGCCATAGTGAATGCAGCAGATCTGTGGTGTAATTTCACAATGAAAAGTCCAGCTGCCATTGTGTGCTTCAAAACGGATCTGAAAGTAATTATTCATCAGAACACTACAGAATAAATAACGTTGAAGTTTGCATTGTTGGAATCCAATCAAAATATATTTTGCAATTCAATTGATCGATCCTATCGATAAATGTTCAGACTGAACTTTGTTGAAAGATTATTGGGATCTCCATTGAGGACTAATACCTTTGAATGTACAAGAAGGCCACGAACAGTATCAATAATTTTTAAAAAATTCTCATTGCGTTTCAATGATGCAAATTGGAAGAGTATCAGAATGAATGAGAAATCTGAACAAAATTTCCCTCAGTTTGAGAAAGAATGTTAACCAAACTACAATTTTAGTTGATGATTTCGTCCATTTTTTTATGTTCGTCAAGTAATGTCTACATAGACTACGACTCAAAAATATTTTCCCATCCATTGAAATATGTTTTCGCACTAAGAGTTACATGGCAGATTCAAAAATATAGTTAATCAAATTTCTCAAGCACTTGCAAAGAGGACGAATTAATTTTTATTTTACTTCATTTGAAAATTTTTTACGATATTTTCAGCTTCGTACGTACTCTTGAACATGAACGTTTTTTTAGCCTTATTTTAGTCTCCAAAAGTCATTTTCATAGCATCTCTGTAGGGGAAATTTTTTTTTCGATTTTTTCTATGATAAACCGAAAACGGATAAAAAAGCAATATTTCAATTTTTCAGAAAGTCGTACGATTTTTTTGCACCGCTGTATTGCATTTTTAGTTAGAAAATACATGTTTTAGAAAAAACGGCCTAATTCTACAATTACGGAGTTCCGGAGAGAATGTTAAAGGTAGAACATTTAGAACAAATTGACATGGAAATCTGGAAAAAAATTTCACGAAAAGAAAGCTTCCTTTATGAGGAAGGGAAATTTTAAAAAATTGTCTAAATAATTTGGAAAACAATTTCGAACAATTGGGATAAATGACAAAATACAAAGAAAACCAATTTCGTTAAACTGAAGAAAAAAAATTCTTCTAGCTATGAAAATGGTTTGTGGTGGCTAAAAAATACCCGAATAACGGCCATGTTCGATAGGACGCACCGGAACAAAAACAAATTGTAGAAAATTTTTCAAAAAAGCGAAATGGACGTAAATTTGGCATCTTTTAAACGCTGTTTGGAAATTTAATTATTATGATGGACTATTCTTGAGTCCACTATCCAACTTTTAGTCCGGCAACAAATTTGGACGGATTTTAGCAAATACTTTTGAGCGGTAAAGTTGCAAAACAAGATGGAGAATGCGAAGTATCGACATGCACGGCAATTGTTTGAGTGCGTTTAACAAAGCAGATTAAATACAGTACAGAATAAAACGAAAAATAAAGGGCTTTGCAAGATTGAAACGATAATATGATTTGAGAAAGTATTTTTATGAGTGATAAAATAATTTTTAGCATCGAGCACGTGCACGATTAATGGAAAATATTTTCTTATTTTTATTTTTATTTCATAATTTTAACCATAATTTATACTGATCAGCATTACTTCGCCCGTTTTATGAAAATGATTTTCTTCCAATGATCTCGTTAACATAAATTAAAATAGACAGAATACATGAACGGAGGTAGTATGATGGCGCTCCATTTTTTTTGGAGCACGTTGCTCCGTTTAATTCGGAGCACGTTGCCCCGTTTTATTCGGAGCACCTTGTTCGGAAAAACTCGATATGTATATGTCACTTTCTAAATAAACGCCAAATAAAAAATTATAACATATATCTTGTTTGAATAAAATTATTGTAATTACCCAACAGAGCTGCGATGATCGATGATGAAATTCGGATTGACCATCTTGGCCTGCAGCTCATCCATCTTCTCTTTCTCTTCATCGTTTCGAGCTCTTTTGCGTGCTTCAGCGCTCACCAGCCCACCTGCAGTGCTCAGTGCTCACTACAGCATACTCATACAACCACTACAACTACAACGTAGATCACGTACGCCCGCTCGATTTCAAGAGTATCCCCACTCCTCTGACCTAATAATTAAATTAAATTTCTCACCAACTTTACGTCCATTACAACGTAATAACCAAATCAAACAAGTTTCGGAAATGTAGTGTAATTTTTTAATTTTTCCAATTGTTCGGACGCAAAATTTATTTTTGTAATTATTTAATTTTATTTCGAACGTAGAAAGTGTAAAACCTGGAATATTTATCCTTTGGCCAATCGGAGAATAGAATGGGCCTGAAATAAAAGTCATGCTGCAACGTGCTGTAGTTGTAACGAAGATAGAAATAGCTCCTCGTCTCTTTCTTTTCTGCGTGCGGCCATCGGCGCATGCGTGGTTTACTGTATGGTTAATACATTTTAATTCTCAAGAAAAACCAGGGTAGGACTACAGTGGCTTCTTATTTCCCTAAAGTAAATTAATTTGATAATACTTTTATCCGAGTAACTAATTAATAAAGTGTAAATACACTTCATTAATTGACTTTTTTATATCGTTAGGTGCATGGAGAAGGAAATCGAAAAAAAGAAAAGTTAAGTCGTTTCTTTGTCGTTTTGATACGAGACGCGAATTGTTCGAAAAAGATAAACAAAAAATTATGTACCTACATTAAATTTCACGGCATAAATTATCTTTCCAGCGAAATGTTGCACAATTGACAAAAACACAACAGCCATTCGTTTCTGTACAAACATTCAATTTTCGTCCGGTATTGTGGCGATAATGACCTCGACAATTAAGGGTATGATGTACATTTCGAATTTGCGGAAGTTTGGCCCTCGGAAGAACGGGCACAATGATAATGTAAAAATAAAATACGTTTCAAGAACGAAAACCAAATTAAGGTACTAAGCCTATTATTATCGGTGAACGTATCAAAGCGACAAAGAAACGACTTAACTTTCCTTTTTTCCAATTGTCTTAATTACATAAACAAGGTCAAGGTGAAGGGATGAGAGAGAACAAGAGAATAATCGAGATAATGCTTTTGGCCCTCATTGTAATAAGGCAGGTCCTCGATCATCTTAATTGTCATAATAAAATCTGGAACGCGCTAACGGTTTGTGAAATTTTCAAACTTAAAATCGTTTTGCACGTTTATGATAAGAGGGAGAGAAAAAGAGGGCCCTGCACTAATTCAGACATTGACGAATTTAACTCGATTTTTGCAGGATCGTATTTATGAATAATCATAATGTGTTTTCAGAACAAAAAAATTATTCTAATCATTAGCGAGGATGGAAAAGTATCACAAGTTTAATATTGCGATTCATAGTAGAACGCCAAAATGTACAAAAAAATACACGCTATTCTGCAGAGCAAAACGATACATACAGTTTGTTCTAAAAATAACAATCAGCGTCTATGGTCATCAGTTGGCAAATTTACCCTGCTGTTGAGAGGTCATTTGTGTAGAAAAAAGAAAAAGATCGATACGGTATGTATATATATTGTATATATAAATATGTAATGTCACTTGTCACTGGCGTGCGAACAAAAATCCTATTGAAAATTATTTGATACCAAATTCAACACAATTTCGTTTACGCTCAGACGACAATGGAAAAGAGAATGATTTGTCATTTCTTATGTTTGTTTGTTTGTTACTGTTCTCTTTATCTATTGGATGCAGCAGGAATTTTCTTGTCCGTTCTTGAGCGTGAGTCGAAATTTTGGATAATATTTTTCCAGATACGCCAATTGCTTAGGATGTATGGCTCCTCTTCTCATCCTGAATTAATAAAGAAGTATTAAAAAACGACTCGAATTGAAGATTCACAACAAATTGAAGAAAAATTGAACAGTAGATGTAAAGAAAAAGTCACTGAGGCCGTGACAATTCAAGTTTAAAAAGCACCAAACTTTTTTTATGTCAAAAAAGAAACATTCCCGGACTTGTGGCAACTTTCAATATAATAGAAAAATAATTTAAGATATTGAAAAATGAAAAAGATGAAATAGAAATAATAATGAAGGTGAAATTTTTAACATTTCTTTAAGACTTTGAATCTCTGACTTTTCAGGCATTCGCTCTGATTATTCAACAGGGGTGTCCGTTGAAATCGATTTTTACGTATTTTTTAATACTTTTTTTTTACCTTTTTCAATGAAAAAAGAAAAGTACAACGAAACTTCAGGCATATTTCTTTTTTTTTCAAGAAGAAGCAAAATCCTAAGATGTGACGAATTTGAACAATTATTTGATGAGGAATCGTAACTGACTCTTTTATCAGAGCTATGGCGTCTTCATACTTGAGACCAAGCTCGACCTTGGAGAAAGAATTGGAAAAAAAAAACATGTTTTTGGAAAGAAATTCAAAAGTACTGGAGGACTAGAGGATTATCAAATTAATCTTACAGCTCCATGACAATTCGAAGATTTCCTGCATTCCCTGTACGGTACCCGTGAGTACGTAACTGCAAATTCCTATTACAGACATATGTGTACCCGGTTGTCCGGTTAGCTTACAATTCATCGGAATCAAAGGATGGTGGGGCGAAAATGCTCGAGTAGATCTTTGGCATAAAAAAAAGAAAAAATAAATAATCACTAACTTTTGTCGAAATTTTCATACAATCTTTCAGAGACTCACCTTTCTGTGAACCAGAAGAGTTTTGAGTTTTCTCCCGACCACGTGTTTGTCTACTTTGGCGATATTGTGAGACAAATCGGAAATAACGTGCGTATCGGATGATTGATGACATTCCTTCGGGAATGCCTGTGAAGAATCATTTAATATTTTGATGTACCAAATTTATTCACGATCTTCATAAGAAAAAGTTCAAAGGACTCAACGCACCTGACGACTGAGAAATCATGGAACTTCTATTGACCCAAGCGAAATTTGCCGCTGCGGCCATCGAATTTAATAATCTTGACCCTCCTGTGAACGTATGTGAGCGCAAGCGAGTTGTCGGTAATTAGTTTCGATATTTTCGAGTTTTATTGCCGTTTCTATTTGTAAGAGAACACCTACAAAATAAAAAAATGTGATGATTTTCTAACAGAAAGTCTTTTTTTCTAATTGCAATGAGTGAACTCACCGGCTGCAACTTGATCTCCAAATCCTCGACTGCCCGAGTGTATCATAAAGCAAATCTGTCCCTTTTCCTCGATTCTCATTTTCGATGCCGCAAATTTATCGTATATGTCGCCGACCACTTCGCTCTCTGCATATTCCAAATACCGGTGAACAATTTCAGTGGGAAATCAATTCACTTCTTCAACGATTTTCTTGCCTCGTTTATTCGCTCTCATTGAAACTTTCGATGGCATTCAACATTGTTCCGTACTCTCTGCAATGTTCCTTATCCTCAGCCCAGATATAACCCCCCTTGCGAGACCAATCCATTCCCATTTCTAGGGCCTCTATGAGATCTCGTGTGTTCATTGAGATTATACACTTAGATTCGACACCAATGGGTATATGATCAAATAAGCTTTGAGCTATGCGTTCCTAAAAAAAATACACTGAAAAAAACGTACTGCCGCAGTGGCTATTTTTTGGTAAGCCTCCGCAAACTTTACCGCTACGGTCCCCACCAAAGCACAACTGTGAGCCGAGCCATTTCGTATCGGCCCACGAGCTATATTTTAGTTTGCTGACGGTGGGCAATCGCGATTTGCGCACGGTGGCCAACCGGCATGCTAATCGTAGATAAACAATATATCTGGATGGAAAGTATATCCTGTTTTCTTATTCAACCAGATATATGCCGGATAACCACCGTATGAGAAAAATATATATTCATAACCTAAATATTCAATCGATAAGGATTATTAATTAAAAATATTATATTTTTTAATTATTAATCGTTATTGATTATTCTCGCGTGATTGAATTGAATATTTAGGTTATAAATGTATGTAATATCAAATATGAAAATAATGAAAATTTAAATAACAATAATATTAGGAAAATGAGTAACAGTTTGATATTAGACGTAAGAATGTATTTCAAAGACAACATAAATTATTACAAAAAGTAATTAAACATAATATTATTGTGACATCACATATGGTAAAGAGTTACATCGTAATATTAATTTATAATTATTTAAATGCATGTGCGTTTGCATCCAAAAAGGCGCGTTCCACGTTCTACGGTTCTACCGCAAGTCCACACGCTCGCGACGCTCACATGCATACTATAGCGCCTATTCACTGGTATCGGCAAATCAGCTATATAAGGTAACGCTCTAGCGCCAGTTTTAATGCTTGAAACGGCAATATCATTGTAGCGGTACTATGAAGTATTAAAATTTGGCGATCGGGGCAGTACGTTTAGCTCGAGTTACCACCAGCTGACAGCTAAACAAAATACCGTTGCTGCGGCAGACCAGTACTTTTCAGTGTACTGATAAAATGGAATGTGAACTTTTACATAAGGTGAAAAAAAATCAATCGCGTACATTAAATTTTGCAGGTAGTTCGCATTTTTCACTACTCCTTAATCTTCCTTCGTGAGCTCTCTCTATTTTGGCTTCATCCTGGGTGAAGCTTAAGAATTCTAGTTTGCACAATTCTTTCCTTCTTTATTTCCAACTTGAATATCCCGAGTTTTTTTCAAGTTTTGAAAAATCAATAACAACTCTCATATGCTTCAACGACCAACTTTCTCCTGCCGAGAACGTACCTTCACAGATGCAACTTCCTTAAAAAAATTCATAGGAAGTAGACGAACACCGCAATTTATATCAAAACTCACACCATCGGGTGATACGATGGATTTAGTATCGTTCGTGTCAAACGCCGCCATATTTCCCGAAAATATTTATTTTCTTGTACAACGATCAAATTTGTAAACTTTAGAAAAAAAATACTCCGAAATTACCAACAGCAAAACCATAGCCTGAGTGAATATCCGGAAGTCAGACGGATCTGTCGACGATACCAAGTAAAGCAGCAACAGTAGCGATCTGTTTCACTCAGAACAAAAATTCTTTCACTTTTCCACCTGCAAGAATTTCTCAGGTCCTCCAACATCAGAAGTTCCAGGTTCTTGTTCAAGTGGAATACACCCGCGACCTATATCCGTCTTAAGATTAATCACACCGATCACACCGCAATATAATTTACAAGAAAATTGATAATAATGAGAGAAACGGCATACCTTCATATTTGGCTGGAAACCCTTTTTTATTCGCCAACAGCGATAGTTGATTTTCTCGAGATACTTGAGCTCCTCCATCAGACGACCATTTTTTTCTAGCAAATAATTAAAAAAAATTACAGATAATCGCAAATCAAATTGCAAATTTTTTTGATCATTCTAAAATATTTTGCATTATTTTATATTCTATTTAGACATAATGACCAAGACGAATTGTAGTAACTGTTAAAATAATGACAAAAACAAACAGCGAATTTTGAGGTTATGTTATCTCCAACAATGGCGCGACACGATCGTACGCGTACATTATCGTCTTAAACAATGAATAATACGACCCATGGATATAATAACATCCCTGAAATAGGAAAAAATGCTCACTCACCTTAATCAAACCTTGTCTCACGATTAATCCAGCAAAAATGCCAGAAATGTCCAAAAATAGCCGGCTCAGTATAGAAGGTAATTTCAAGTTGGCGGTCGAAAATCGATACTATCACAAGTTCTGTGAATTTTTGAGTTTTTTTCAATAACTTATGTTATTTCAAATGTTTTCATTAATGTCACAATCACTCACGAATGAGTTACAAACGAATTGCAAACGAATCACGAACGATTAGATAAAATAAAGTTTCCGAAAGTTCGAATTACCCGCCCAAGTTTGTTGCAGGCGTCTGCGCAGTGGGCGCTGATCACAGTGGAAATTCATCAAAGGTTTTTTAACCGTTTTTAAAGAAATTATGTTATCACAAACGTTTTAATTAATGTTACAATCATTCACAAACGATTCACAAACGATTACAAAAATCCAAATTCCCGAAAAATAATTTTGACCGGCCAAGTTCACACAACTGCACAAGTTATTAGACATGTATCGGGTCAATTAACTACGCGGTCATATGACCACCGCGCAGGCCCACGATGAGCTATCGCAAATTTAATATTTATTATTTTTAACGTGCTATTTCATGGGCAGTGAGCAGTAGCAGCAGTTTAGTGAATTCACTCAAAGTTACTAGCAACTTCCGTTGCAAGTTTTTGCTGCTACTGTTCGTTTGTCCGAACAGCAGAGCAGCAAAGCTAGCAAAACTGAGCCTATTTCATGAGCAGCACTGCTGCTGCGTAAAGTCACTAAACTTTCTAGTAATTTCCTAGTAAGTTCCGAAACTGCTGCTACTGCTCACTGCCCATGAAATAGCACCTTTATACCGTACCGAAATCCGACAAACGTTCTGATCATGAAATTCATAACCGACGAACGATTCCGCTTCGATTAGGCTTTTAAAAATTGCCGATGTCTCAAAATTTTAAAAAATCGGCCAACTTCACACGGATTTTTGTTTTCAATTTTTCTAATTAACAAATATCCGACATGAAATATCCGGAATGAAAAACGTGACATACAAGGGTGCCTACCCCCACTACCGTCGTTGCAAGACCTGTATGTACGACCGTGCGTACTCTCACGTTAATTGAAGGCTTATTGTTTTTAAAGTTTTTGCCGTAACTAATTACCACCAAACCTTTTAACTAAGGAATTCGTGACCACCAAACGATTCCGCATCGATTTACCCCCTTATCGCGCAAAATTAGTTGAAAATTAAAATTTGTCCGGCTAACTTAACGCCAGAATTTGTTTTTAATATAAAACAAAAACTATTGACTACCAAACGTTCTAATTAGACTACCAAACACCACCAAACGACCACCAAACGATTAGTAAAATAAAAACTTAAAAAAGTTAAAGTTGTCCGGCTAACTTATCACAGGTGTCTCGGGAGACTAGCCAAGCCCACAGCGCCCTGAAGAACGAAGGCAAGATGGCGAATCGCGAATGTCCTTTAATAAGAAAGCACGTTTATGTTAACAGATATATATTAATAACAAAAAAATATCTTTTATGCGTCGTTGTGGAATGTCTTCGCGAAGTTATTGGACGACAAAATAAACTACTTTCGTGGCGCTCGAACGATCGTGGTGCGCGTCAGTGCGCGTTCAAGACTCGTCTTGAAATGTTTATTCGCCTGCAGTGTAGTATCTTGCCAGCTTGAGATTATAAAAGCAACGCTCATCACAGTGGTGTCATATATATCTTAATCTTAATATTATATTAATCTTAATTTAACTTAAAAAAAAACATGAAAAATATTTATAATCGTAAACCGTATATGAAGAAACCAAGGAAAAATGATCATAGGAAGACTCGATTTTCGGTATTATATTCGCTACATTTGATAATAAAACATATTGTGGTAAAAAAACAGAATATTGTATTGCGGAAATGTTACGCAACAAAAAAAAATAATGCATAAAATTACGATTTTACGATACTGTGTATCGCACCATCGACTTTGTAATATCCACATCAAAATGCCAATTACAGGTACACGCATCTTTAATTGGCGACCACCGTTCCAGGTACGTAAAATCACTGCTCAGATTTTATTTTGAATTTCGAACCGCCTGGTGGTTACGCGTGGTGGTTAGAAAGCCGGTAAGAGGGGGTTAGGTTTTGACAGCTTGTTGCAATTTGAATTTCTAACCTCTTTTCTAACCCCTATTCTAACTTGAGTAAATTATATGCGTAGTAGTTAGAAAGAGCGGTTAGAAAGTGGGTTAGGCATGGTTGAATTTTGGTAGCATATGGAATTTTAAATTCTAACCGCCTTTCCAACCACTATTCTAACTTCGGTAAAATTACGCGTAGCGGTTAGAAATCCGGTTAGAAAGACAGTAGAATTTTCACAAATTCTAACGGCAAGCAATTCTAACCGTTAGAATGGCGGTTAGACAAGTCAGTAGGGTTCGCATAGTCGACAGGGCTTTGCGCTTCCTACTTAGTCAGTTCTTAGATTTCGCTACCAGATAAATCCAACTTTGGATCCCCATACTTTATCCAGCATCTCCGTGTCAATCCTTCTCGCAGCATTTGCATATCATCTACAGATTGCGAGAATCATTAATATTAATAAAGGGCTCTCGATCAAAAAATATTCGCTTTCTACTTTTCTTTAAAATCGGAATGAAAACACCCAAAATAATTTCAATTTTTCTTGTACTTCATGGTAACTCTAATTTGTATCATAATAAAACTTTTTATGAATTTTCGAATATAATCGGCAGATTATAAAAAATAAGACATCAATATCAGGGGGGATCTCGATCGAAAAAATATTTCTATTACTCTTAAAAAGTATAGTCTTGAGTCTCATCATCGTCAATATTATAAAACTAAACTATTATTTAGATATGGGTTTTTCCGATGATATAACATGGAGAGGGGGTATTCTACCGCTTGGTGTACAAATAATTTCAGACAGGGTCTGACTTCACGTGATATCGTGTATAAAATTCAAACAAAAAGCACGGCTGAAAAAGTATATGGTGACACTGATCCGCGTAAAAAATCAAACAACGAATTTGAGAAAAACTTTTTTGAACTCATAAATTATGCAGTTTTCGGGAAGATAATGAAAGACGTTAGGCAACATCGAGATGTTAAGGTTGTCAGGAAATGGGGTAGAGCTTTTTGGTGCAAGGGCTTTAATCGCAAAGGTGACATTTCACAGCTACACGAGCTGGAGTGAAATTTATGAAACCGACATATCTGAAGTTTGCAATTCTCGACATGTCAAAAATCGCCCCTCCCCACACAGCACAAAAGTCAGAAATACTTCCTCGCGAACTCTTTTTTAAGACTACTTCTAGAGCAACACGTATGATATCTCGTAGACGTTAGTCTGAAGAAGTCTGAAATAAGAATAACTTAAGAGATCTTCGGAATGAAATTAACTGTCAGATATCCTTAGAAGATATCTTCAAGATATTCCGTAAAAGACACCCAATAAAAAGCCAGAAATACTTCCTCGCGAACTCTTTTTTAAGACTACTTCTAGAGCAACACGTATGATATCTCGCAGACGTTAGTCCGAAGAAGTCTGAAATAAGACCTACTTAAGAAGAGTGTAAAAAGGTCAACATAACCTCAAAAATTTCTTGACGCATTTTTATCGGAGATGGCTTGATGAAATGAAAAAAGATAATGTGGGGTCGCCTGCGTAATTAATGTGTACAGGTCATGGCCCCACTATATTCTTTTTTTATTCCATCAAGTCATCTCCGCGAAAAATGTGTTAAACGTTTTAGCTCTATCTCTCTCGCACTCACGAGAGCGGAAAGGCGGGGGAGGGAGTTGAACCTCCCCTTAAGAGATCTTCGGAATGAATATTAAAAAGTTATTAGAAATCGCATATTCAGATAGACTACGTGATAATATTTGTTCGGATACATATCGGAACCGTTTAAATTCTTGGATTTCACCACTGACATATCATATAAGTAAATAGAATTCATAAGTAGTCGGTAGCGTAATAGGTAGCGTGATAGGTTCTCAAGTAGGATAGATAGGCAGGTCGCAGGTTCGAATCCCCGTGGAGGCAGATGAAATTGAAATGATGAAATCGATTTTTTTTCTAATTTTTTTTTAATACAGTCGGTCCAGTAACTATGTAAATAAATAAAAATACGTATTAAAAAATTTTGCAAACGATAGAAATAAGAAAAAAATTAATTTGTGATAATTTTAAAGGAACCCTGAAAAAGTTATCTTGACGATGTCTTGTGAAGAAATCTCGAAATAGTAGTCTTTACGATATCTTTTTTGAGAAGTCTGAAAAAGTTATCTTCAAGACAACTTTTCACAGATATCAAAATCATCCCTCAAAGTGGCGCATTCGACTACTTTCGGAACTCATTAAGATGTCTTTCGGAAAATGTATTCGGATGTCCAAATCTTACATAAGAAATCTACAGCGATTCTTCAGACGTCATATTGCTGTGTGGGTCTTTACGACTTTCGTTATAATTATCCTGAAAAGAAAAAATTTCGATATAGTGAAATAACTTTACACCGATACCGGCAGTCTGAGTATCACACTAAGACACCCCCCCCCCCTGACATATACAGCTACGATGAGGATGATTTGCTTTGATTTGATACGTCTGATTATGCACGCAACAATCGCTATGGCACACAATAAGCTAAATATATATATATTTATATAAAGGCTGATGAAGCATAAGAATAACGGAAAGATAATGGAGGAATTTGTGGGTTTGAGAACCAAACTATACACTTTCAGAGTCCAAGGTGACGAAATCAAAGAAAAAAAAGCCAAAGGCATTCGAGCATCAACTTTAAGATCGATAACATTTAACGATTATGAAGAGTATTTGTCCCATCACTGAAATATAATTGGATGCGCAGCAGTTCATCATCAATCGGAAACATATTGTCCAGACCTAGTTAGTAGTTAACATTGTAAAAATGGATGCGCATGGTGATGATGGCGATGATGATGATGATGATGATGATGATGATGATGATGATGATGATGATAATGATGATGATGATGATGATGACGATGATGATGATGATTATGATGATGATGATGATGATGATGATGATGATGATGATGATGATGATGATGATGATGATGATGATGATGATGATGATGATGATAATGATGATGGTCGGAAGATTGATAGAGAGAAAGAGATCAAAAACATATATCATAACTTTTTAATAATATTTATATGTATTTGTGCTGAATGTGAAACGGGAAAAAAAAAATAATGTAAACAGTAAAAAAATAAATATATATATATATGTTCCGATAATTATTTTTAAACATTGGATTAAAAAAAAATATATATATATACACATATGGCAACTAACGACTCTTGAAAAAAAGAAACAATGTGTGTGTTCGTGTGTGTGCGTGTGTATATGTAGACTTCTTATTCAATTCCCTCGCGATACCATAAAGTGGGAGGGATACGCTTTGTAGAGAGTTCACCCTAGCCCTGGTGGAACTTTATTTCAAAAATTGATAAAAAATGGCAGAATATATCGAATATGATAAATTCGTACAGATTATTGCACCTTTTGATAAAAAATATTGACAATTTTTAACAAAAATTATTACTTTAGATCAAGAAATAAATGATATATATGAACAGATACTGTATTATTTTATCAGAATTAGTATGAAAAGTGTCAATAATTCTCAAAAAATGTTGAACATTTTTATGAGAAATTTTCATATTTGGATCAATTCTGTGCTGAACAAAATTACATAATATAATATAATCTCGCAGACAACGGCAAAAAATGCAATATAATCTCAAATATAATCGAACATATTATGACATTTTACTATATATTTTGGGAATAGCTATCTTTCATAAAACGTCTTGTTATTGATATAACCAAATAAATAGTATAAGAATATGTCATAATTTGAGAAATATATTTCTAATTTTTTATGATACTTACTGACATTCATTGTAATGATCAGTAATCATATCAAATGACAATTAATATGATATTCTGATAAGTAATTTTAAATTATGCATTATCACATATATAGTTGCAAAGTGAGCATGCATTTTGTGTTCTAATGCCAGTATATCACTGTTATTTTATTGTTATTAAGTAATTTTACTTTTTATAGGAATGTTTGAATATTCAGTAGGTGCTTGCAGAATTACAAATAAAAAACATTTTATTTGTAGTATTTTTTTCACATTTATTATGAATCAATTGGAACTTTTTTTAAAAATTGATAAAAAATGGCAGAATATATCGAATATGATAAATTCGTACAA
Source organism: Alloplasta piceator (assembly GCA_946863875.1). Classification (NCBI taxonomy): domain Eukaryota; kingdom Metazoa; phylum Arthropoda; class Insecta; order Hymenoptera; family Ichneumonidae; genus Alloplasta; species Alloplasta piceator. The sequence goes on along the minus strand of OX333072.1, from coordinate 41,564,712 downwards.
ATTATTGCACCTTCAACATTTGAACATAATCTTCAGTATTTGATATAAAATTATATAAAATGATTATTTATTTGACATTTCCCTGGTGGAACTGTCTGGTCACATTTTGTGAGATTTGAACATATTTGTTCAGATTTTTTCCAAGATTTGAACAGAAATGGATCAATTTTGTAAAAAATGTGTAAGAAATCAACAAAAATTGCCCAGTTATGGAGTTAGATGGGCAGGAATTGGAACTAATTTTTTAGAATTTTATGTCAAATACTGAAGATTATGTTTGTCAGTTTTTGATATACTATTATAAAATTTTGTGTTAGTGGAACCTTCTGGTCACATTTTGTGAGAATTGAACATATTTGTTCAGATTTTTTTTCAAGATTTGAACGGAAATCGATCAATTTTTTCGAAACCTGACGAAAAACTAAAAACTGAACAATTCGAGTCAATTTTCGAAAAAGAAGAAATGTGAAAAAATCGAAAAACTTTATTTAGGAAAAAGATTGCAAATCAAAAATAAAGATGACCATCATGGCCAAATTCCGTTTTAACACGGCGTTAAATCTTGGAAAGATCCCATTTTGTGAGATTTGAACATATTTGTTCAGATTTTTTTCAAGATTTGAACAGGAATTGATAAATTTTGAAAAAAATGTGTAAGAAATTAACAAAAATTGCCCAGTTATGTAGCTAGACGACCAGGAATTGGAACTAAAAGCCCATATTTGACATTTACTAAGAAAATATGGGCTTTTGGTTCCAATTGCTGGTCATCTAGCTACATAACTGGGCATTTCTTGTTAATTTCTTACCAATTTTTTACAAAATTGATCAATTTCCGTTAAAATATTTGAAAAAATCTCAACAAATATGTTCAATTCTCACAAAATGTGACCAGAAGGTTCCACCAGGGTCACAACAAAAAATTTCCTTATATAGCAAAAACTGACGAACATAATCTTCAGTATTTGACATAAAATTATAAAAAATGATTATTTATTGTTTGACATTTACTGACAAAATATTGCTTTCGGTCCCAATTCCTGGTCAAATAGTTACATAACTGGGCAGTTTTTGTTAATTTCTTACACATTTTTTGCAAAATTTATCAATTTCTGTCAGAATCTTGGAAAAAAACTGAGAAAATTTGTCCAATTCTCACAAAATGTGAGCAGACAGTTCCACCAGGGAGCTGTACTGCAAACCTCAACGCACCATGGTGAGAGAGAAAGAGAGAGAGAGAGAGAGAGGGTGAAAGAATCATGATGTTAAATTTTCAGCGTGCTCGCAACTGTCAAGTGGTCCGAGTGGAAATCAATGGTGGTCCAGCCTTACAATGATGACCCATCCTTATAATCCACATTTTCCCTCTGAATTTTTTTAACACTATGATTATGATAAATTTTGATAGAATAAAATTCTAACGTATTGCTAAAAATTTAAGATTACAGTGACAGCACTTTTTCTGTATACAGGTGAATGACGAAATTTGCGTGCAGATGGGAGGGAAATCAAAATTTGCTACTAGAATGGACATCCCCGTTGTAGAGTTTCTGTTGGTTTTGGTGCTGTTTGAAACCTCACATGCAGAGTTTCTATACAGATGTGGAAAAGTTCATTGAAATCATACGCAATAATTAATTCAGATTTTGAATCTCTCATCGCAAAAATATAATATTCATATGAACTCGACATACAGCAATTTAAAGACATCCATTTGAGAACGACTCAATTACACATTGAAAACAAAATGTGAATGCAATTTAGTCTTCGTGGAAATTATAAATAGATTGATATTCTTGATAGTTTGCTCGCCAACTATGATAATTCCACGCATCGCACTATTCGCATGAAACCAAAAAATGTTAATGCACGAAATGTAAAGCAACTGCATTAGCTTGTATTAAAAAGAATCGTAAACCACCGAAAAAAAAGTCGAGGAAATCTAAAATTGGTAGCAAAGTGCGAATAAGCAAGCTTAAAAATATTTTTGTAAAGGGTATACCCCAAATTAGACGACTGAAATATTTACCATTAGTCGAGTGAATAATACCAATCCTGTGACGTATAATATTGAAGATTATCAGAACGAGCCTACCACCGGTGGATTTCGCGAACAAGAACTATTGGAAGTTCAATATCAAGATATTTATCTGATTGAAAAAGTTATACAAAAGCACGGTGATAAAATTTTTGTAAAATGGTTCGGATTCAATGATACCCACAACACATGGATCAATGAAGCTGATTTGTGAAATTAACAGTTCTTATGATTTTTTTTTCTGAGAAACGCTCTTTTCGTGATAGGAAGGATTTCGAAATGATTGTTATCGATGATTCATTTATGTTTAGTTTTTATTGAAAGATTATGAAGTAAATATTTATCTAAAAAAAAATGAAAAATATAAAAAAATATGTCTTGATCAGTGTTTAGAAAAACTTATATTAATATCTTCAGCATCTAATCGCTCTCTACTAAACATTCGGGGTACGTGGCGATGTCGTCCCCGAATTGAGTTCTATGAGTGAGGTCCATGAAGTTGCCCGATTCATATCCTGAAAAGATAGATAAAAATTAATACCCATAATGCGCGTAATTATCCCCCCCCCCCAATTCTATTTACCTTCATCCTCATTTCTTGTAGCTACGGCAGCCATCTCAATTTGTTGATGCTCCCATTGAATTCGATCCACCTCGTCCCCGTATGGTGGTGGTGGTGGTGGTGATGGTGGTGGTGGTGACGGTGATGGTGGTGGTGTTAGTACGTCATGCACCTCTTCTTCTTCTTCTTCTTCTGCATCATCTTCTCCCCCTTCATCATCAGCATCGATTTCTTCATCTCCTTCTTTTTCTTCGTATTCGTCTTTTTCATCTTCACCCTCTTCTTCTTCTTCTTCTCCTTCTTCTTTTTCATCTACTTCTTCCTCTTCCTCCTCTTTCTCCTCCTCCTCCTCCTCGTCCTGCAAACCTCAACGCATCAGGGAGAGAGAGAGAGAGAGAAGCAGTGTCAAATTTTCAGCGTCCTTGTAACTATTAAGTGGTTCGAGTGGTGGTGCCGGTCGTTTGGGTGGTAAAATACATTGCATTTGAAGATGTATACATTTTTTGAAAATTTCCATCTTTGTTTCTCGGGCTTGGTGTGACATCGAGATTGGATCTTAGCTTCACTTATATTTCGAAATTCAGAGTGAACGGCCGTACAAAATAAAAAAAATAAAACTGAGTACAGTACGAAACAACAGCGATATATCGCGGATTCTTAAATTTCTGATTGAACGTTTTTCACCACTGAGAATGGCGTTTTATCCTTGAGAGTGCATACGCGATGTACGTTTGATTAATCGGGCAGTAGCATTGCGTAAACTGCGGAGGATTCTGTATGCTGCGCGAAAAATGGATTTTGCTGCAGCGTGTTATCTCGGGATGCTACATTCATTCGATATACTGGACTCAGCCGTTCGGGTGATCCGATTATTCAATTGGCAAAATGTGAATCGTCTCCGACCAATTATTGATGCACATGGTAAGTGGATTTAACCCCTCCCCCTCCCCCCCCATACATCTATAAATATATTACTCAATTCTGTTGAACTCATTCAATATTTTTAACAAAGAAAAACAATTCTGTCACAGCGGAGATGTCTCATCGCAGACGATGTAATTTAGGGGAAGATGGAGAAGAAGAACAAGACGAAGAAGAAGAAGAAGAGGAGGAGGAGGAGGAGGAGGAGGAGGAGGAGGAGGAGGAGGAGGAGGAGAAAGAGGAGGAAGAGGAAGAAGTCGATGAAGAAGAAGAAGAAGAGGGTGAAGATGAAAAAGACGAATACGAAGAAAAAGAAGGAGATGAAGAAATCGATGCTGATGATGAAGGGGGAGAAGATGATGCAGAAGAAGAAGAAGAAGAAGAAGAAGAAGAGGTGCATGACGTACTAACACCACCACCATCACCGTCACCACCACCACCACCACCACCATACGGGGACGAGGTGGATCGAATTCAATGGGAGCATCAACAAATCGAGATGGCTGCCGTAGCTACAAGAAATGAGAATGAAGGTAAATAGAATTTTGGGGGGGGGGGGATAATTACGCGCATTATGGGTATTAATTTTTATCTATCTTTTCAGGATATGAATCGGGCAACTTCATGGAGCTCACTCATAGAGCTCAATTCGGGGACGACATCGCAACGTACCCCGAATGTTTAGTAGAAAGCGATTAGATGCTGAAGATATTAATATAAGTTTTTCTAAACACTGATCGAGACATATTTTTTTATATTTTTCATTTTTTTTTTAAATAAATATTCACTTCATAATCTTTCAATAAAAACGAAACATAAATGAATCATCGATAACAGTCATTTCGAAATCCTTTCTATCACGAAAAGAGCGTTTCTCAGAAAAAAAATCATAAAAACTGTTAATTTCACAAATCAGCTTCATTGATCCATGTGTTGTGGGTATCATTGAATCCGAACCATTTTACAAAAATTTTATCACCGTGCTTTTGTATAACTTTTTCAATCAGATAAATATCTTGATATTTAACTTTCAATAGTTCTTGTTCGCGAAATCCACCGGTGGTAGGCTCGTTCTGATAATCTTCAATATTATACGTCACAGGATTGGTATTATTCACTCGACTAATGGTAAATATTTCAGTGGTCTAATTTGGGGTATACCCTTTACAAAAATATTTTTAAGCTTGCTTATTCGCACTTTGCTACCAATTTTAGATTTCCTCGACTTTTTTTTCGGTGGTTTACGATTCTTTTTAATACAAGCTAATGCAGTTGCTTTACATTTCGTGCATTAACATTTTTTGGTTTCATGCGAATAGTGCGATGCGTGGAATTATCATAGTTGGCGAGCAAACTATCGAGAATATCAATCTATTTATAATTTCCACGAAGACTAAATTGCATTCACATTTTGTTTTCAATGTGTAATTGAGTCGTTCTCAAATGGATGTCTTTAAATTGCTGTATGTCGAGTTCATATGAATATTATATTTTTGCGATGAGAGATTCAAAATCTGAATTAATTATTGCGTATGATTTCAATGAATTTTTCCACATCTGTATAGAAACTCTGCATGTGAGGTTTCAAACAGCACCAAAACCAACAGAAACTCTACAAC